>OV816025.1:42439819-43681585 GCA_929113105.1 Agrypnus murinus
AATATTGCATTTTTAACAAATAAAATGACTATTATAAGAACTATATCTTCATAGTATGCATGGCTAACAAATAAAAAAATAGACGCATAAAATAAAAAAAATAAATAGCTAGGTTATATCTTGAATTCCTTTTATTTGGTTTAATTATTAAAACAGGCAAATACCTTAATGTTATTGTAACAAGATAGAACGAACCGTGACCACTTTCTTATTCAAATTCTGCAAACTCATTTCCTTATTCCACTATCCACTTCCCACCTATCGATAAGCTTTTCGTTAGTATTGGAGGATGTAATAGTTTTAAATAACTAACACACAGTGAGAGACTTGTCCTCTATAATTCATTCTGTTTAAGAGTAGATATATTTTACTCTTTTCTAATGGACCTCGTGCAGCTCTTGTTAGTGTCGATTCTATTCTATTTATTAATATAATAATTTATTTTTATTTTCTTTGTCTAACGAAGATGTAACATTATAAATCGAGAATCTAGCTATCTGCATTGCAGAAGATAGTTGATACCTTAATAATTCTATATACGAGGTTGTTCTGATAAATAGTTGGCCTAGCCTAGAAAAAAACTACATGTTTTCGAAGTAATAGTATTTTATTCAACATGATCACTTTTCAACTGTATACATTTAATGCATCGATCAAAGAGTAATTCTAATCCTTTAGAAAAAAAAATTAATCCTGTTCTGTTGTGTGTTGTGTGTAAAAGTTTTATCCTGTTTTGCAAACCACGACTCCACAGCATCAATTACCATCTCGTTTGATGTAAATTTTCGTTCTTTCAATGATTTTTTGAGTTTCGGAGAGAGATAATAATCCGATGGGGCCAAATCATTTTCATCAAAAATCAATTTCATTGATTTTTTGTAGGGCAATAAGTGATTTGTGGACGGGCACATTATCCTGCAAAAACAAGACGCCTTTGGTAAGTTTTCCTCGCCGTGATTCCACAATTTTCGCTCGAAGTTTGGTTAATAGAGATGCGTAATATTCTCCCGTGATTGACTTTCCATGTTCCAAGTAATCCACGAAAACTATACCATCTTTGTCCCAGAAAATGGAGGCAAGAACTTTTCCAACAGACTTCTGCACACGAAACTTTTTGGGCAGAGGAGAGCCAGAATGTTTCCACTCCTTGGACATTTCTTTAGTTTCTGGATCATAATGATGAATCCAAGTTTCATCCATTGTAACAAGGCGATCCAAAAAGTTTGATTTTCTATCGTTAAATTGATTGCATATCCACTGAGATGTTGTCACCCTCAATCGCTTTTGATGAGCATTGAGACATTTGGGTATCCATTTTGCTGATAGCTTTTTCATTCCCAATTTATTATGAACGATATGAATAACGCGTTCGTATGAGATATTCAAAGTCTCTGATATGCCTTTTAGGCCGATTCGTCTATTATCCAAAATCATATCATGGACAGCATCAATGTTTTCTTGCGTTGACACAGAAATCGGTCTCCCAGACCTCTTCTCATCGGTGACATCTTTTCCTCCACGTTTAAAATCAGCAACCCAGTTTTTAATGGTTGAATAGGATGGACATTGATCTCCTAACGTTGTTAACATGTCATCATAAATTTCTTTACCAGACAATCCCTTCAAAAACAGGTACTTGATAACCGAACGATACTCGATTTTGCTGAAGTTCCAATCTTCATCTGACATGGTTTACTTTTCTTAATCACAATTTCAAAATAACATCACCTTTTGGGCTGACACTTTGCACGTGCACTTGTCAAAGTTTCAACTTGTTTTCATAGCAACGCGATTTATTGTTGCCTGCTAGAACTATTCAAGGCCAACTATTTATCAATACCCCCTCGTATACTTTACAAATCAGAATTGCCCCGTTACGATGTATTCAAATATTTTACAATGCTTTTATCTGATAGAAAATGCTAAATGGTATTATGCAGTATATTCACAATATTTAGTAATTGAATGAAACTTTTGAATGAATCCTATGAAATAACAAGGTAAATAAATAAATAAAAAGCATTTGGAGGTTTTACACAATAAGTTAGTGAGTGTAATGAAATAAAAAGTGTATCCATTATGCATATTCAAATAAATCCACACTACCCAACGTTTTGATGTTTGTACTAGCTTTTAGTAACTAAAATTTCATTTCAACATGAAAGCTCGCGGTTTCGAGTAGCAAAAGGCTTTTATTCTAAAGCTAGTTTTCGTAGATAACGAGCAATACGGCGGTTGAACGATGGTCCAGTAGAATAAAGAAGCCGAGGGCTACGTAGAAGTAAAACTATCCACCGTCTAAATCTATAAAACCAGAGGCTACTGTCACAGAGTATGAAATATGTTATTATTCCTATGTTCTTTATACGCCACTGGCCACCGCCGCCGCCGCGCCGTATCTAGCGAGAATATGCATGAGCGCACTCTCGCGTCGGTCTACTCTCTTTGTTAGTTACAGGCAGAACCACTAAGCTATCCCAAAAAAGCTCATCTTCGCTATTTTGAAACGCTAGAGCTTTCTCCTCTTTGTTTCTACACGTAGAAGCCCACTGGCAACTGCGAACTAGTTTATCAAACAGGCCGCGTTTTAAAGGCTTCATTTGTTTTAAGCTCAGATAAACTGCGATGACAGCGTCTCGTTATGTGATGAGGGTTATGTTTAAACGGTAGTGCATGAGTTTTGGTAATGTTTTACAATGAAAAATTATAGTGATCCGTTGACTTTCTAAAGTTTTTGATTTATTAACCTAAAAAAGTTGTTTGTCCACTAGCCAAATTAATGGCACCTGAATATTCACATCATTTTTTATTTTGTTTAGGTAGTTTGAAAGGCTTTGTTTAGATTCCCTTTTGTGTCATAAACCTTTTGCAAAATATTGAAACATAATTAAGATGGGAACAATTGATTTTTTAATGCGAATTTCAATTTATAACGCTAATAATTTAGCATATTATGATTTATATGCTCTTACAAGTTGACAATACGCTGGTATGTACACCTGTTACACTGGATGGAATGGAAATTGTATACGATATACCAGCATCATCAATCAATAGGAGACACATGCATCTTCGAAAGAATCCTTAACTTAGAGTTTGTTAAAGAAAATCTAGAAAAAGGAAAATTAGAAAATTCAAATCATTAGAAATACTGACAATTTTTTAATTATTTATGTACTTGTAAGATTTTATAATAAGTGTCAATTTCGTTATAATAAAAAGTGCAAAAATAGTTCCTGGCTTACAATTATAGTGTTAATTGCGTAGGGGTCGTAAGTGTGTAATTGTGGTCAAGAAAGGTATTTTGGGCTGAGCCCTAGATAACCTCCAAGAGTGAAATATATTGAGGTGCATTTTGTCTGCATCGGGAAATACTTAACTAATCCGCATATAATAATGAAATACTTGAAAAATATTTTACTACAATTTGATTAAATATCTTGTACTCGTCAAGCAAAGCATGTTTTTTATTTAATAGTTTTGATTGTTATGATCTTATGAATTTTCTAGAAATTAAGTGACACTACATGTTTTTAGCAGTCGATAGTAACCAAATTTAATAATAAACATGTATTATCATATCCCTAGAATAAATCCATGGCTTATTTACATTGACGGCATATAATAACATATCAATATAGGCGTGGTGTAGATTAGCACAGATGCACATGAGGCACCTCTACCGGATTATTATAATTTTTGAGGCGATAACTGTCAATACTACTTGTCAATAATAAATCACATTAAAACATTCCATTTCAAGCTTCATAAAAAGTAAAAATATCTAAAAATTAAAACTGTTAGAAATTAACATTTCTAAGCAAAGTCTTATTTAATTACAAAATTTAAATTAAACGTAAAATTATTAAAATTTGCATTTTAGAAAGAATATTAAACAAAACTAAAATATATTATTCGGGGTAAAAGTCTGTGTCTGCCTGCCTCTCCTAGATTGCTAAACCAAACATTTAGACTTGATGCTTAAAAACTATGACGTATCACACAGTACGTAAACTAGAAAGTTTACAGACATCAAATGTCATTTTTAATATTAGACTGATGAATAGTTTCAGTGGTTGGTTCCTCTCGTAATATGGAAATGTTAGGAAACTATGGAATCTTCCAATTCAGCAAAATGATTATTTTTAAATCTCAATTTAATTATCGAATCTTGAAGATAGAAGAACACTGAATATCTTGTGAAAGAGTATTATAAAACTTTTGCTCGTATGACAATTTATATTTTAAAATCAGTTTAAAAAACTTATTATGCTGAAAATGTGGGTTTAGAAATACAATTTAAGCTGAAATTAATCTTTGAATACTTCTTTAGTCTTTTCGTCCTAAATAAGCCGTCCTTCCAGGATGCAGTTGGTTAGGCAGGTCAGCTAGCTGTATGCTTGGTTATGAATAGCAGCAAGCTTGCACTAGGTGTTGCAAATGTGTGTGTAACCTTGGTGAACATTTATACTACTTGGAAAATAATGAATAATTTAACTTTCACATATTTATCTGTAATATTACTATTCAGAATATCAATGTTTAGGTATACACAGTCAGTGCTAGCAATGCCATCTTTACTTGACGTAATAAATTAGGTGTGAATTTCAAATTTCGAGAATATAACTAATCCGACGAAAAGAAATAATATTTAATTGATTTAAAAGTTTTTTTTTTAGAAAAAATCGCGATACTAATAAAAAACTAACAGAGACGTTTGAACTAATATCAATTCATTTTAACAGTGAAATTCGTGCACTGGAATAAAACGTCATTGGAAATTGCCTATATAACTGAAAGTTTGAGTCGCCCACAATATTCATTACCTAACTAGTAAATTTTTTAGAATATTTATTTTCATGTGTTTGCCATAAAAATTTTTGTTAATATTTTCGTTTTATATTGTTTCAGATTGCTGGAATAAATGAGATGGAGAAGAATACATACAAAATAGAATCTATATAAAAATAATTAAAAATCAAAAATGTTTTTTGTAACCTGAATTATATATCTAAAAAAATATATTATATTCACTGCCGCTTTTTTGATATCCAGATATAAAGTAACAAAACGAATTTATCGTTCAATTAGAATTTCAAATATACGATTAGATAATTCCTATACCGATAACTAAATAAGGGCGTGTATAACATTTACATATGGTAAAAGATAATCCTATAAATAATTAAAATGGTCATAAACCTAATATTTGTTAAACTAGACTTAACGTTGTGTAACCGACACCCTCAACTGTTTCTAAATGTTTCTAAATACAAAATAAACATTTAACAGTAACATCCATAAAACATAACCTAAAATAATTTACTATAAATGTTGAAATAACAATTGTAGCTATTTAATATCGAAGATGCAACGCGCTCTATCGCGAAATCCAACGAGTCCATCTACTTCTAGTGAAGACCCAAATCAAACGATAGAAGTTGCTATTTCTTGTCTTTGGGTTTTTACGCCTTTGACAGCAACCGTTTCTATAATCGTAGTATTCATTGCGATATCAACGAATCAGTGGCTTCATACAGAAGAAAAAATGAACAATCCTTCATATAATGGAACTGGAGAAAAGGACTACCTGTCCAAATGTACAATTTCTGGACTGTGGATGCTCTGCATTACTAACCGTAAGTACTTTACACTTTTCTCAATAATCTTTGCCTATATTATATAATATGTAACACGTATCAATTCTTGAAAAAGTTTTTTAAAATAAACTATTTAAGGTTCGCACTTATCAAAAACGAAAAACCATTTAAAGAAACAGACAGATAAAAGACAAAAACACTAATGTTTAGTCTCAGTCATTAGTACAGTTTAATTTAAAACTTAAAAAAATACTAATATAAAATGGAAACATTTCTTAACGAAATAAAAGAAAGGTGTAAAAGAAAATGCATTTACTTACTGAGGTATGGATGAGATATTGCAAAATGAAATTTTTGGAGAAATTTTGGATTCTGTAAACTTTTATGTTGTATTTGTCTGGTCAACAACTGTTTTCCCAAATATAATGTTATTAACGAATAGTTTCATACGAAATATATTGTAATGATTTCACAAGTGGTCGTTTATTCATGCATAGTAAACATTACGAAATACAAGTGTTGTAGATAATTTAATTATTACATTCATAAGAATGTGTTCATTCATAAGAAGGAAATTATCAAAATAATTTTAATTGTTACTTATTACTTAACTTATATCCATATTTTATGCAGTTTAGTTCTTTTTAGCTTCTTTCATCTCAATCTCAAGAAAAAAAATTGTTAAATTAAATATTATTCATTCCATTTTAATTTTGACATTAGGTTAAATATTAAATTGTGCGGTTAGTAATTTTAGTAATGTTGGTTTTCAAAATGGAGAGTTAATTTTCTTGAAAGTTTGCAAAGCTTTAATTGTAATAAACACCTTTGACAGGTGCAATATGTAACTAACTCTTAAGACGATAAATTAATTTTAAGGAGCTTAGTCTTGAAAGGTACATTTTAAACAACATTTACATGTAAACAAGTTAGGTATCATCGTCTGGTTGTTCAGAGAGAGAAGGAGTAGGAATCTTTGTGCGATGTTGTGGGGCTGAAATAAAGTGTTAATTGATTTAGTATTGGAACTTGGTATATGTCAAAAAAGGGAAGTTTATTTTTACATTACTTGTGCTTCATTGAATTTATTCTTAAAGATAATATGATCTTAACTGTAAAGTAAGTTGCAAAGTTGATTAATAACTGAAGTTTATTACCTTAAACGCAATTAAAATTTAATTAATCAATAATAAACTTAAATAATTACCTAATAAAGTGAGGTTTATATTCTATTTGTTTTGGTAGGTAGATAATTCGTTCCTGACTAAAATACTAGAGGTTGCACTTATTAACATTATTCCAAATTATTCTTTTATTATTATATTTATTCTTAATTAATACAGGTATATTTTTAAAAGTGAACAGAGCCTCGTCATTTTTTAAAGAATTTACTTGTATCCTTTATATTTAACAAAAATTAAAAGAAATTAACATAAACAAAAACAGAAAAATATTGAATTAATTTATTCAGTGTTGATATATACTACAGTTAATTCATATAACAAGACGTTGGCGTGTCTATATAAAAAGATACGGCTTATATTTAATATTATTATTATAAAATAAAATACAGATTATTGGGAATTTAATTCAGCTAATGAAACAAGACGTATAATTGATTTATTAACAAAAGAACTGCGAAGATCACTGCACACATAATAAGTTATTCAAAGCGTGTGCAGTGAAACTTTCTTCATCGCAATGTATTAATAGATGAACTGTGTCATTCAATGACTTTGAATAAAGATTATTATTTCCGTCTTGATATAACATAACCTGTTGCTTTTCGTTGTCCTTTTTCTATGATACGATAACCTTCAAAGCCGTTTTGATAGCAGTATGTATCCACTTCAAGCACAAAGAAAACTCCTGCTTTTGTTGAAATTCAGAAAAGATTGTTTACTTTGAAATGATTAAAATGCCGTAGTTTTAGAATATAACTTCAACTAAATCAAAGAAAGAATTCATTTATTTGTGCGTACAAACAACCAAAATAAATATTTTTTGTACAATAGAAAAATTATAATTCTTATGCATTCTTACACTAGAATCAAGTAGAGGTTAACATCGTAATTTAACAGCGTGAATGATATTAAACATCGTTAATATTTGATCATAAATTAGCTGTATAGATAACTAGGATATAGATCACAAGTCAGAGATAGTAAATGTAGGTGTTTTTCAACGCAGCCACCAGATTAATAACTCTTCTACATTTCTCATTCAGTTGTAAAACTTAAACTTTAGATTACACCTTGGCAGATTAATCCACAAATCAATTATCACGCAATATCTGCTAGGGTACAGTTAGTTAGTCGCTGATATCTGTAATTAGGTTATAACTACTAAAGTCTATCGAAAAGCTAAATGTAATCAAGCCTTATAACTGAGCATGAAAGTACTTAAATTTGTCAATGTTTTTGGCATGGGAAAATTGAAAGGCTGAGTTGAGATTAAATTTAAATAACTATAAAGAAATTCTTTCATTGTTGTGAAGTCTCCCCAATGCAATTTCAAACGGTTGATTTCGAGGCAAAACAAGGAAATCTTCGAAAGTTGACTATATTGTGCATGGATGGCTACTATGTCACCGATTACTTTTCGAGATGTTAAATATTAATGGCGAGCTTTATAAATAGTGTGTCTCCTTACGGAATAATAATAAGAAAAACATGCACACCTTATAACAAACAGTCATTCTCTAAAGACAACTATGTTTGCTTGTTTCAAAACTCTTAACTATACAAAATTTAGATTTTCACTACACTAAATCAGCAAATCTAACGCAAATGTTAGTTTGATTGGAAAACACAGCAAATATGCCAGTTTGCACTTATCAGTAAAACTAGGGCTTGTACATGGACAACAAATCAATACATTAATTAATATCTATCTACTTTAAAAGCTTTGGTACCGTTATCTTAAATGGAAACCTGACTTCAATGGATTAATCTGACCTGATAAACCATGTGGCATATTATATAACAAGCTCAAATGTTGGGTTAGTTAGTTCATGTCGTTTAAATTTTCAAGCCTCGGTATAAAAAAGATTTATACCGCTTAGTCTGCAATTTAATTTGGCATTTAAAATATACAAGGTTTTATTATTAAATATGAAAGGCAGCTGCATTTAAGTAAAAAATTTAGTAACGTAGACAGTCCTAATATTAATTTCAGAACCTCAACTATGAAACCAAGTTCAAACCTGTAGGAAAAAATATATTTCTCACGGTTGAAACCTCGTTCTGGGGCACGTTTTCTTTCTGACTGTTATTAAAAATCCCTGATAAAAGCAAGATATGGACTCTCATTATGCCGTGTTAAATTTCCTTGTATCTGCTATCTCAGAACAAAATTTGTTTATATTAAAATATCAGTACAACGAAATAAGATATATAAGGGAAATATTAATCAAGTCTTATGAAATCACTTCGTGGAAATATTGTATTGATTTTCAGTTTAATAGCCCACCTGCAGTTTTGGGATAAATATAAACTGGAAATTCATCCAATTTTATGATTGGCACAACATGTAGTCATAACATACGCCCCTTATTAAAATTAAAAACATATATTCTCCTGGAGGAAAAACAGTTTAGTTGTAACGGTAGAAAGTTCTGACGGAGCTCCTAGGAAGCTTCGACCCAGTCTATATCCATGAAGCGGACAAATTCATAAATTTGCATAGGGGCAAGAATACACAAGTATTTACCACTAGTGTTGAGGATGGTCGTATCGAGTGGTTTAATGCAAACATCCTTTGTGTGATTCCATAAAATATTTATGTTACTGACGCCAATTAGTTTAATCGGAGAAATTAAAAATTAAATAAAAAAACTGAAAACAAAATTAACAATTCAATGAAATTTCATTTTAATGAGATTTGGATGTTAGTACTTACGGACTATAACTAATTACTTAAAGTATTAATAAAATTAACCTCGGTGAAAGATTGGCCTCGGTGGTGTAGTGTCTAGCATACATAACCGTTCGACTCCCAGGAGGATTTTCTGCAGTTTTTCCTTATCTGGAACAGAAATGTGGATTTGGACTAAACCATTTATAAGTCGGCTGCAGCCGCACGATGGGCCTGCCTAACAATATTAATCGCCCCGCACAAACTTTAGCTTATGGGGCCTGGTTACTAGGTAATGGGTTGTAGCAATTATTATTATTATATTTGTTAAAGCTGGGGTTCTTCGACAACAAATAATTCCAATTATTGCTTTAATTTGAGTGATATAATTTTTAAGAATCGGGAGTGAAGCCTCTTCTGGCATTAAAATTACCAGTCAAGAAGTATGTATTTAAATGTTTATTTCATTAACAAATATAAAAGTGAAATCGTTGCCTTTGTTAAGGGATTCACCTTTTAAATAAAGCAGTTCCAAGTTCAATTTCAAGAGTTTCAAAAATTATATGTTTATAGATAATGATTTTCTGTATTCTCGCTGTTGTGGAATTATTGAGTGTTTGTGGTTTAATGGCCTGTATTATTTACTGACTTGACAGTTAGAATGGGATCACAAATAGTAAGATAAATTTATACTTCCATTTTAATAGATAATCGTGTATTATTTAATAAATTCAAGTCATATAATACATATTGGATAAATGTTTTATTAAATAAATTTGTGCTTAAACATTAAATATATTTAAATTGTTAATTGTTAGTGTTTGATTTATAAGCTTAATTTCACTAGCACAAGAAAGATTAGTTTAATTTAATTTAACATATTTTTGGGGGAAATTCTTTCCCCAACTGGATTTCTCAACATTTAGCTATTTCATAGCATCTAAAGATCCGAGTGGCGCCCTCATTATTTATTTATTCATGCCTCTCTCTTGTAATTTATAAGTCTTGGTAATTAGTACTCACGACCGCTGAACTCAATTAGAATAAGATAGTCTTCGCCGGGGCTTAAGCTTTAAAGTAAGTATACTGATTTATGATGCAGTTGTTTTTGTATTTAGTTTATTATTGATTAATTCGTTTAGAAAAAACGCTTGTTACAATTAGAAACTAATAATAACAAATAATTTAAAGAATTTGATACCAATTCAAGGTGTACGTTTTTTAAGTGATTTATTGGAATTTATTGCATTGCATCACGTTCTAGAGTAACGTACGTAGAATCGCACTATAGATAAGATCATGTTACAGGAGAATTGCTTAAGATAATAAAACTCACGATATCAAATTACAGTTTTTCTGCTAAGTCTATGTTATCTCTATGAGAACTTCTTTGGCATTTATTCTCTCATGACCATGAGAACTGTGTAGGCAGATAATGTATAAATACCTCTGTTTTAATCTTAAGTCTTTAGTCTTTATTAAATATTCATTCAACACACAAGTCTTTATTAAGTATTCAACAAGTGTTTATCCTGAGTGAGTATTAAAACTAGATGTGGATTTTAAAATTGTCTTGCTAGTAAAAACATAAAGGCTCATTCGAGTTTTAATTAATTATTTTGCTTAATGTCATTTAAATGTGAATTCTAAAATTGTTCTGTTAAGTGTGTTAATTCAAATTTAATTATTTAAACTCGTCTTGAACTCGTTAAATAATTACAGACAAAGTAATATTAATATTTGTATTCTAAATGTTAAAAGAGATAAAGTTTTCTCTCGATTAAAAATAATAAAATATATTCTACGACTGCAAACGAAATATATAAATGTGTTTTATTATATTCAATAAATAAAGTTTTAAAAAAAGCTTCGGCCACAGAATATAATCAAAACTCTAGTGGCATTGTATAAGAGATGAGCTGCTCAAAACTATTACATAGGCATGCACGTCTCTGTCAAGAACTTGATATAGTATAAGACTATCTACTAATCGACATCTAAAAAACAGATAAATATTTTATTAATCTATGTATTAGACGACGACGGCTTTGTCTGAATTAGTGTTTATTTTACGAATTTTCCGAAACAGTTATTGAAAATATCTTATCAGCATCTCAATTCCATAATACAAATTTCATTGGGAGAGCAGATTTCTAAAAAGAATACTAAATTCGATAAACTGACATGAGACGCGAGGGATAAAAGCTATATAAGCTACAGAAGAGACTAAAATGTATTTACAATAACGCGCTTTACATATTTCCATGTTTAAGACTGTAGATACAAATTTGTCCCAAGAGATCTTCCATAGTGGAGGACCTACTTAGCATGCATGCCGCTGATCCCATATATAAAGGGTTATAAGGTTATGCAAGCGCGACTCAGTTTAGTGCCTCTCAAAATTTAATAGTTCTCGGATTAATGATTATATTATTCATGATTCGGGTCTTATCGGACATTATAATATATTAAATAACCGGTCCAACTTAATTTATTAGAGTACAGTAATGGTTCCACACTTTGCACCTCGTAATTACTGAATTTCTAATAAAGCCATGTATGCTGTTGGACGGTTAATTTAATCTGTTGGAACTTTGCCCGCCTAAATAATATTATTCGCTAGTTACAGGAGCCGAGATCGTTAACATTTTTAATATGATTGTTAATCAAGCGATTTTTGGTAGTGGAATGTAAAATTACAATGCAGATGAAGTTAATTTAAATCGCTGTTTTGTTGGATTTTACAAGCTCCTGTTATAAAATTACAGATTTACATATACTGTACTTTGTTGGTGCATTTTTAATTAATGTCATGGGTGTAAGTATACATAATATCACAAATAAAAATGTACATATAATATATACGTTGTTACTTTACGGATAAGATGTATGACGGAAAAGACATCATTATAGCACGTGCGATAGCTTTATGAGGTGTTTCACATATGCTAAGTTATTGTTCTGCCTTCATTGCCTTCATTTACGAGTCTTATAGTCTACCCCATTCACTAGCTATCTTGTTTCGGAAATAATTTTATATTTTCAGTAACATGCATTTGCTTATTAGATCTATGTAGCTGAGAACCACAGGCAATAAAATGAATATGGGGCTAGGTTAAAAAATTCAAAAGCATGCTTGGCTTTTGCACTTTCCTAGATATCCGTTTGATAGTGAAATTGAAGTCGCGGTAGGCTCCTTGTGAAACATTAGTTTTTAAGAAAAACTGTTGTGTTTTAATGATTTGATATAATATGTAGAATGGCTCTCCACGTGTTTCTTCACTTTCTTCAAGAGCATCGTAAAAGGCAATTGCCAGAGAAATCAAAGTATCCGGCTAGGTCGACATACGACCGTTAGCAACTCTTACCATCTGTTTTCAAGTATTGCAATGGATTTATTTACCGAAAAAATTTTAAAAGCATTTTCGCATACTATGACTAATATTACCATTACATTGTAAGCCCAAACAAAGACAAGTAGATATCTTTCTTCCTTCTACTCATTGAACTAATTCAAGTATAACATACAGCATGTGTAACAAGTTTAGACAATAGCTTTAGTATATAAGCAACACCGCAGTCACATATAGGCTTTCAATTTATTTATTTCCACTTAAAGGGTGTGCACGAAAAAATTTGGCCACTTAAATATGGCATCAGGTACCCCTACACTGCAGGTACTAAACTGGCAATGTAGCAATAGCTTCTTTAAATTGACATCTTACTGTAAATGACAGAGTCAGACTCCGGTAGGAAATCGGGTGCAATATATATAAAACGGAAAGGAAGGTGATGCAATCTTTCACGTAGAATCCGAACTTGTCAGTGGGGAACGTGGCCTGAAAGTTTGGAACATTTTCATTACCTGTTCAATAAATAAAAAACAGGGGTGGACTGAAAACATTCAAGGTGCAGAACGCTCTGGATCGGGATGCAAAACAAAATTCCAAGGCGAAGGCCCTCGCAAAGAAAACCGTACATCAATTTTTTTAATGGAAGCAGATTGTGTAACAATGGACGACAAGAAGTACGTCGAAAATGACTTTTAACAGCTTCCCGGTCGATAATAATTTCTTACTTGCAAACAACTTTACAGAGTTGAAAACCAATACAAACCAAAGAAAATTTCGGAATCTAGAAAATATTTGATCTGGCAAGCGACTCTTGCCAGAAGTTTGAAGTTTTGTAACGAAAGACACCATCGACACTGAAATTTATTTAGAAGTTTTATAATGTTCTTATTTTTTTGGCCAGATCTGGCCACATGTTACTATGCCAAACAATTCACTGACTGGCATGCAAAAAATGAGATTACTTTTGTACCTAAAGATAGGAAACCACCAAACGGCCCCAAACTGGGACCGATCGAACAATACTGGGCTATTGTAAAGCAAACATTCAGAAAAACAAAGGAAACTGTTAAAGATATTGTTGGCTTTCAGAAAAAGTACAATAACGCGACAAAGAAATTACTACTACGGCTGTACAATCTTTGATATCTGATGTGAGACGAAAAGTTAAAAATTTTAGTTATAGACAGTAATAATGTACAATATATGTAAATACGTTTCAAAAGGAACAGGTATGTTAAAAGTTAATAATAGTTTTAAGTCATAAATAATTTTACAAAACCGTACGTTGTAGATGTTTCTGTGGCCAGATTTTTCCGTGCACAACACCCTTTATCTAATAGCCGGTTTCGCAATTTTGCATTCTTGCAAATTTTGTCTACTTCCACTTGAAGATGTCTAGCTCTCTTTTCTCTCCTAAAATTCCTATCTCAAACATCTCAAAACAGTTCATTTTGAGTTTGAACTTTCATGTGTTAGAAAAGGAAAACAGCGAATAGCAGTACATCTAAAAAATAGAGATTATCATCGCATAGTCGCCAAGCTTTACATGCCACAATGACAAAAATTTCAATTCGTTTTAAAGTCTTAAAGCTTTCAATACGAACTTGTAGACTAAGAAAGTTTATTTTCAAAAAACAATTTTTGACACAAAAGTCATTAGAAAATAAAAACCTGAAAATATTTAGCGCCTATATAAAAACACATTTTAATTTTTAGAAATTGAAAATTGAAAATCATTTGTTGATAGGTAAAAGAGTGGTTTCGTTACAGATCTTAAATATACTCCATTTTTCGTTTCACCTTTTATCCTTACCAGGAATTACTTTTATAATTGGCCATTTATATTGTCCTCCTTTAAAAGAACTAACATACCTTCATCGAGGTTAGGTAAATCTTTGCGCCAAGTTGTGTTAAAATTGTCCTTGTACCACTTCTGCCAAAAGTGAGTTTTCAAAACTTCAGCCTGTTTTTGGAATTTCAGTGTAGTCAGGCTCTGGAAAGTTCGTGATGGAAGCCCCAATTAAAAAATGAACTGGGTTCAAATATTCAAGATCTGAAAGATCATTTGACATAGGCATACGTGGTCTGGAATTTAATATTCCTTCCACCTGTATAATTAAGGTATTAAGTTGTTCATCTGTTAATTCATTGTTATCCATTACCCTTTTTGTATGGTATTTTGGGTATTTTGTGCTCTCCCAGCTTCCCATAATCCCCCAAAAACTGAAGAGTAGCTTGGAATAAAGTTAAATTGGATTTTTTCATTAAAAGAAAACTCTTCAATTTTTGATTTTTGTTTCTACATTTCCGAGAGCTGATTATTGGCATATTTTGAAGGTGGAACAGCTGTCACAAAAAACATTGAATCATTTTCCTCTTTTGGAAAGGAAACGTTTGAACCCTGCTAAAAAATTATCCGTTGTCAAATGGGACAATAGTTCCATGTGTATAGCCTTAACAGAAAAACACACAAATACAACTATACAGGGTGGAATTAAAGTATGGAATATTAAAAAAAAGGCGAACTCAACCGGTTTTTTTAAAAACGTTGAAACACGTCGATTTTGTTTTTTAAAAATACACATTAATATGCGCGATTCACCTTCCGACTTTCATTTGTTTCTAAGTTATAACGTTGTCACAAAAAATTTTAAATGACAATATAGATTTTTAATAGTGGAATCCGATAGTGATGTTTCTTCTCTTTAAGATCACGCAAAAAAATCATAAGAGTGCATAATAAGAATTCTGAGAAAAATCGAGCTGAACATTGTAAATGTTTGTTAGTTATGATGTCATCACAAAAACTTTAAATGACAATATAGATTTTTAGTAGTGGAATCCGATAATGATTTCACTTCCTTTTATGATCATGCAAATAAATCATAAGGTTGCATAACAAAAATTCTGAGAAAAATCGATCTGAACATTTAATGTTATTGATATTATGGTATCAATATATCAATATATCAGATAGATTTTTCTCAGAATTTTTGTGTTACAACCTTGTAACAAATTGTCTCATATAGAAACTATAAAGACCTATTGCAAAAAGAATTCGTTAACTTTAAGTCTTAGAAACGGTCAGCACAAACTTAGGATCCGTTTAGTAGCCTTTGAAAGAGAAAGTTTCTTCGGAAGTACATAGAGAATGAAAATGAGGGGAAACCGGAAAATTGTTAATTTTCGTGTTGTAAAGTATCAGAACATAGAAAAGTAACCTTTAGATTAGTAATTAAATGAATGTAGCTTTTAAGTTTGTTTCACAGATGTATGGTAAGTTTCTTTATTATCAAATATTCGAATTTGTGTTATACCTGTAAGGTACTGTTTAATATGGATTTTACGTTAAGAGGACTGTTGCCTTTTCTTTACGTTGATCGTTTCTTGCTAAAGCTAGGTATATAATTCTCCGTTAGAGTGGAACAAATTTAAACATTTGTTGTTGCTTTACTTATGTTAAAGAGCATTTTTTTAGTGATAAAGAATAACGCATAGCGTACATGTACACGAATAAATGTTAAAAGCGAAAGATACTGCTTATTTGCATACAAAAAACAAGCTATGGATGCTCTGTAGCGCCAAACGAAAATAATTGTAGCTATTTTCTGCAAATTCTAATTAATCCGTCCGTAAATACCAGGCCGAGGCATTAGCAGCACAATTAAAGTACTGGTCAATATTTTATCAATGTACACATCACCTTTCAATGTATATGTTTCTCAATTGCAATAAGGCCCTGATTAATCTACTACAGATATCTAGTACTGCGGCTGCAGCTTAACACATCTTATTGTCAAATTATAACTCAGGCGTAGGTCTGGGTTTCATAACTTATTATTTCCATAACAAATTGTAAAGAAAATAAAGTTTATAGGCACAATAAAAGAATATGGGCGCCATTTGATTGCAAGTCATTAACAGGCTCAGAATTCGCAACCAAAAAGATTCTGAGTAAATTGATGGAATTCAAAAACTAATCCTAATTAGATGAATTATTATTAAGCAGAATTACGTAGTTCATTAACTTTTGCAAGTAAATGGTCCAACATCATCATAACTGTATTCAATTTTAAATTGAGTTGTTCATAAGTAAGAAAAATAACATAAAACAAAACAATAAAATGATAAATTATTATCATGAAAAGAGGGATCCCTTGTTTAATATAAGCAGTAATTATTCATGATCACAGCTTGGATAAAGGTAAACAATCTTTAAAATCCAAAACAACTTACTTAAAGAATAATGTTAGTCCTTAATAGATGTTAATATCTATTGAAACAATCGCTTTTCTGTACGGCAGAATAAACAATCAAAATTATATTAAATTATACTTACTTTAAAAGATGCTCAAGATTACCACGGCTTGAGATTTAGCTGTATCTTACAAATTTTTAATTCAGGTCGTAGGTATTGGTTCTGCAGTTGTCTAATTTATAAAGTAATGGATAAAGTAATGAACTGAATGCAACCATAAAAGTTCCATAAGATTTGGTTATTAATTAATTTTGATAACCATCAGCAAAGGTTCGTTGTTTTCGTTAAAACAACCCACTTATTATTTAAATCTAAACTGGATTTATAAGGCACATAACTCAAATTTATTTATTAATCGAGATTTCGATCACTGATGAGAAAGTCTGTAATTATTAATTTGTTTTCGATATTTCGATACGAGCATTGTTTAAACGAGAGTGCGACACGGTAAACTGTATTAACGCTGTTACACTTTTAATAGGAAAAGCTAGATTTTCCATTCTTCAAAAGCACAAACATCCGGAAAAGTATTTAACTATATAACGGTACTTTTTATTAACCGCAAATTTTTGATTAATATCCGGAAACTTAATTAAACGGTATGATTATTAACTGTAAATCTTCTTAAATAACTTTGCTCGGCATCCGACACCGGCAGTCGACTAAACTATACGAGAACTAGATTTAGAATTTTCTTTAATTCTAATTAACTAAAGTGAAACGGTAATTCTATAATGTCGACCGAAGTCAACTGTCTTCTCTCAAAGCTGGATTGGAAGTGTTTTGGCGTTTTGGACCTCTCTTTTACGCGGGGAGGTTATTTTCTATACAACAAAGAAGTTTTTACTAGCATTTACACGAGATTTTCGTCCTAATGAACACAAATAGAAATGGGAGGACGCGAGAGCTGGTACAAGGACACTAACATCTGCAAGCTAGACATGCGGACCATGCAATTTTCAAGTTAAAACGCAGAAAGGCCAAACTGAATTCGTCAACACGTGTTAGGTGTTATTTTCCAAACAAAGGGAAGTTTATTTTTTACCATGTTTTCTCAGAACGCAAACTGGAATATTTTTATAAAGCTATACGAACCTAAATGCGCCACCAACTATTTTATCAGGGTTTTAGCAACGCAGACAGCTTTTAACGGATACACGTGAACAAGCAAAGCACTAAAGACCTAATTTATTGCTCCAACGTCTTCTAGTTTTATGGGAGTTCAAAAACAACCTTTTAAAATATTAGTTTGTAAATATGTTTATACGAACAAAATTTTAGCTACAAATAAAATATAGATTTGCAGGACCGGAGTTTAGATTTTTCAATAAATATACATGCAAAATTACACATATTTGAGACCGATAGAAAATATACTGTTACACTATTCACGTCGTTACAAATACACTTCACTATATTGCACATAATATTGCACTTCAAGTCATCACTAACTGTAAACCTACTACACAAAAATGTTCTTGTAGAACGAAGAATTATAAACACTGATCATGATGCTCAACTTAAGACTGCTGAAACTCAAGTTTCTCATCTGAGACTTTCACCAATCCAAAACTTAAAACTCATATAATTCCACAAATAAATCGGTTAACTACACATTTTTATTATTAACCCAAATTTTATTAACGAAAAGTCATATTGTTTCAACGTAATAATATCCTAGAGCTGACTCAAATTCTGTAAGTCCATTGTATTACTGTTTGAATGAAAACCCTAAAAATATAGATTATTAGCATTGAATTTCCAATTGCTATAAATTCCCTTCTTAAATCGGTAACCCATAACACCCTGAATTAATCATAAGTTTGTTATGAAATAAATAAAGATAAGTAAAAGTTTCACAGATTTATTAAAACATAACCTGACAATATTGTTTTGACAGCTACGCTGTCATTATTAAAGGTAATATAAATATAAACAAACACGTCGCTAAGGAGATACAAAAATAGGTAACTAACATAGATAACTAATAATAATAATCGGAATTAAATATCTAACACTTCCAGTAACGGAGAATTACTGAGCTCAAGTTGTTCATTAATTAAAGGTACCCTAAGCTTGTGTTTGTATATCTCAAAGGCTGCTAAAATGTCTAATTTGTGTTTGTTATTACAAAAATGTAGGAATTTAATATTATTCTGAGGAGTCATTGTGTGATTTTGTTCTAAAAGGTGTGTCATAATTAGATTTTTCAGGATGTTCATTTTTGTAATGACCTACGTGTTCTTTATATGTTATGATAAATAAACAGCACTAATTCTCATAAGTTTATTCAAAGACAATATTCAGTAATCAAAATGCAAATTATATTTAAATAAAAACAAAATTGAAATAATAATCTAAATAAATTCTTAACTGTTATACAAAAGAAATTTATTAAGCTGATTTTGAAAGCTTTTGTCAGAAACAAGTTATTTATTTATTAAATCATTTCTATTGTAATGCCATAAATAATACAAACAACTTACTTACAAAATAAATAAGAATAGTTTACAATATAAAGTTTATTAAAATAGAAAATTTATTGAAGATTATAATCAAAAACAATAACCTTAAATTTTAACGAACTTTTGGTTTAATCTGGTTTAATCTACATTGCATAATATATGTACTTCTATGAAAGTTTCAACGTGTGAATTACTACAAAATGATCTTGTGAAAGTTTCATTATTATTATTCACTTGATAGGTTTAAACATACTGAAGAAATTACAGCACATCAGTTTAATTGAAATGGTTTCCCTCTATAAATTGTTTCACAATAAAAGTTATTTAAAATCTTCTTATTCAGACCAAACAAGTTCTAAAATATCTTCACTGAGCGACACCAGCAATTTTTTGCACGAACACGCAGTTCTACATAAAAAGTTATTTCAACAGCATCTCCCACAGAACAAGATCTCCAAAAGTCATTTTAACACCGAATTCGTGTTCATCAACCCCAAAAACTACAAGGTGCATGTTTTCGAGTCAAAACATTAAAAATTCAAAATATTATGCCTTATATTCTCTAAAAACGCTAAAAACCCATTTAAAATACATATACTATGTAAAAGTTCAATCTTCTAGCGGCACAGGTTATTCTTGTTTAAAAACTTTTATATTTTGGAAATCGCATTTTTTCAACAAACTAAACAATATTTTAGGGCGATATCAATAAAATTCTGACTTAAATATGGGCCACCCTAATTTGCATAGACTATACCTAAAGAGCAGATTGTTGAATAAATGACGAATAAACTATATCTTCTCTAGCTTCATTGATCTCACGAAACAATTTAACACTGCGAAGATTTCATGAAATTGTTTATAATCATCAATGACTTCTGTAAATTCTAATGTTAATACCTGCAGGCACTCTTATATTGAATAAACCCAAACGCCATCAATCACTTCGGAAATAAGGCTCTAACATGATGTTCTTTTTCTGAATTGGCCGGTTTTTATACATTACTACTTACACTTACAGGAATGATACTGCATCTAAATCTAGCTGTGGGTGTGTATTTACTAGAAGGCATAGCACCTAAAATGCTTTTTTTGCTGCCACCTAATCAAATTTAAAATAACAAATCTAACTTAAATACTGTGTGATCTCTGTACACAAAACAAAAGTCTGTAGGATCAGAAGAAATTGTTATATATTACCTTCTTTTTCCTATAGCTCATTTCCCATTTAAAAATCTCTGATTTAATTTTATAGGTATCAAAAGGCTTTTAGTAGGGTGTAGGAAGAGTAGCCTGTATAAGCAATTTTTGGTTCTTGTTTTCAATTTTTTAAGAAATTTTGCATTGTTAAACTTCTTTAAAGCTTGTTTATCTATTTTGATTGTGAAACGAAAGTTATTTTTCCGGGAACAAAAACAAAACAGATTACATTAATTTTCAAAGGTTCTTACACAAACTGTACAACACAAAATATTTAAACTGTACAACTAAATATTGCCTCGGCTTGAGATATCTTTCTACAGATTTAAATTCAAGTCGCAGGTATTGGTTCCACAGCTCACAAATTATAAAAGACATGAGTTACAGGTTTAATAACACAAGAAAATGCATATTTAGGGTGCCATCTGATTAGGAAAGTCCAGTAAAATTTTTATAAAAATATTGATTCGATGCCAGTAACCAGAAACTGGGATCAGATCTAATAAATTTAATTTAATTTTGTTTAGTCATAATCGTTTATGTCAAAGTTAGGTTGAATAAAATATTTAAAGACTTTCATAAATATATAGTCCTCTAATATTCAGTTTAATCAATTTTAAGTATAGATTTATTGATAAATGAAAATAAAAAGATAAGAAATTTTCAAATAAAACATCGTTACAAATTTAAATATATATAAAAAATGATACCCAACGTAAGAATTATTAACGACAGGGAAAACGATACACATCAAAAATTGGTCAAAAATATTCGATAAGTCACAATACCTTATTCAGATAGTTCAATATGATTTCACCTTACAAAGCAATTGAAACAATATTGCTTTTCTATCAAAACAAACACTTCGCCAAAACGACCAAACCAAAAACAATACCAAACTCGATCGCTCGATTAAATTGTAGAATCTGGAAAACACCTTACTAACGCCGCTACTGAGTTTGATCCAAGGAAATAACGGTCTCTCTTTAGAGCTAATGCATAATAAAGTTCTCCTTTTATTATAAAAAATAGCCGAAATAACCATAAGAGTTCGATTATTAAATGTTTATTAAAAACACTCTTCATTAATAAAGGTAACACCACACTTAAGTGTATTATTTAGTTTAAAACTACCAATTTTAAATTATTTTAAAACGGAATCCGATAAGATCTTGATTTACGATAAATTAACTTCGGTAGACACAACTATAAGCTGTAGTAGCTGTATTTTTGATCAAACAAGATGCCTCTGTCAAACATTAACTGCACTTTGATTATAATCGATAACTAATACGGGAATAATTACTGGATTTCGGTAAAAACGATTCTAAATAAATCACTGAAATTTGTACACTTTTGTCTGTATTTGATCACACAACTAAAACATAGGAAAATGCCCTCGTACAATTCTCTGAGATCATGGGGAAGGCACAAGGCCTTCCGCGTGGCAAAACGCCACTTCGCTCGGCTGTGTATTCAACCAGCCCCTATCTTGAACTATTTTCGACTGACCGTAAACTAAGAACTATTTCGCGGTGGTAAGATCTCCTGAAGGGGACGAAACTTTTAAGCAAACCAATAGAAAAACAGCGGAATTTTTCATCACTCAACAAAATGCACCTACGTCATTTATATCAGAACGATCTTAACTAGAACTTAAGGGGATTCCCTTTTTAATCTGTACGCAACGGAAAGCAAATAACCTCTACAGGTGCAGGCTGGACAGCCCGTTCCAGAAAATTCCTTTTGTCGGTATATTATATATGTATTAGTAGAATTTCAATGCAATGTGTTTTAAAACTCAGATTCAAGGTTTATTATATTTTAACCATAAGGAAATTTTTGTTAAAACTAATATTAGATTTTAGCCCTTATAAGCTCGGAATTAAAAAACAATTTTTTTATTCTGGAACATTCTATTTCTCGAAAAATAAGCCTTTGTTTGGCGTTAGAACACTTACATCAGTAAAAACTCTGCTAAATTATAAGATATTGCTTACGGATATATTTCAAGATGACTCTTTTGTACTTGGGGAAACATTATTTAGATTAATGTAATATTTCCAGTTCCAACATAATTGAATTTTACTAAACTGCCAGGACCGTACTGAGAATCCTTTAATATTGGTTAGTTTCAAAAAAACGTAACATTACAATTGTTGCTATCTAGTTTAAAGATTTTCACTGCCCGTTCGTGTTATGAAACAGGCAGATGTATTTTAGGTTTTTGGTTTAAATAAATTTAATTTGCGGTTGAATCGAATCATGAAAAATTATCTGGAATTGTATTGAGTTTCTGTTAGATAATTCTTTAATGAAAATCAATCTATCATTCGTATCCACGATAATAAACTTTCATAGCAAACTTACCATCTTGTATGGGTCGCTAGTTCAGCTATGTGGCAATGATATATTTTAGGTACATATCTTACTCTTTGCTTTTCTATTTAGGATTTATTTTCAAGTTTTTAAGTAATATTGTGGGCACATTAGGAGACCATTTATTAGTGCTCATGTGAAATTAATCCGTGAATCCAAGAATATTAAACATTCTGCTACCTATCTAAAAACAGACAAATTTAGGTTCTTGTGATCAACTAATAAATTACATAAAGTAGTGTTATCAAGTAAAATTGGAAGTAATAGATTAGTAGTTACGATCCCCTATAATTTCATGTAAATAATTTCACTTATCTGTCGAATAAGAGTAAATACAATTTTTATTTTACTTGTCGTTGAGACCTGCACTTTCTTAATAAGTAGGTACATTTAGAGAATTAAGTATGTTGTTAATGAATGATTTGTTTATAAATCTTGTAATATTGGTCTATGCTTTTGCAATTGATTGAACCAAGAAATTTTGGGAATTGAAGATTAATTGGATACGATATCTGATACCCATTAATTTATAACTATTCGATTTACGCCAAAGCCTTAGCAATTTCTAATAGTTTTTATTTTTTAATGTTAACTAGAAGTTTTGAGACGATTGAGGGACTTTCATAAAGCGATTAAGAGGAATTAAGTAAAAACAAAAAAATGTAGAAAAATTGTTGACCCACTAAATTTTATTTTGTAACGATATACCGTTAAATATAAAATAACAGTTTGATTTTCTTCAACTACTTATTACATAGTTCTGAAATAGTTTCAGCTGCTTATCAATCATATTTACGTTATAATTTAATGAATTAACGACACTCTCTTGCATAATAATCTGAATATATTACAAAAAGTTTTGTGGTTGTTTTTTCCTTTTTACTAAAGTACTAAAAACTTTGACAATACTTGAATATGAATACAATCATTTGATTTTATTCTTTTTATTGAATTTCTAATAATTAGTAACACAAAACGAGCTTTTTCAAATATTTAACCATATTTCAATATACATAAAACATGAAAATGGTAAAATGAATTCCTGAAAATCGGATTTGACAAAGGAAATGTTAAATATTTGATCAGTTAATATTAGAATCGAATACAGAGAGAAACAGCAATTTGTAATTCTGGAATAGAGGTTAAGTGACAATGCAGGCGAGTAGGTGTTGCAAGTTGCTGTTATTACCCTTTGGGGGTTTATCAGCATGTCGGTTCAGAGGTCAGCCCATTCTATATTGTTCTCCCATCCCTAGCACGTAGTAGTTAGTTATCACAGCACCAGGTCCACTTACTGATTTAGTAGCACTTATAGTGTAGTCTCTTATAGTTAGAGTTCTCTCACTGCTGGTCTCTGCTACTAATTAAAATTTATCTCCGCTTAGTTAGGAACTCGATATTAAATTTGCGGTGAAAGGTGAGGATGTTACGTCTCAATTAAAAGAAATTATCAAACTAGTTTCAGCGTCTAGCCAACGGGAATAACCTAGTTTAGTAGATTAAGAAGTTTTATGAAGAATGATGGAAATTCTAAATTAAAACGAATTTAAGATTTGTGAGAAATGTTTAAACTTCTTTATTTATTTAAATGTGACATGAAATTAAGATTGAAATAAACAAAGATGAATGGAAATTTAGATGACGTACCTCATAGTTTAAATGCCACTACAAAACATGAAAACTCTCGGCAACAGTTTAAAAAGCTTTTATCTACTAGGCTCTACGATAACGATTATAGGTTATATGTACACTAAATTCCGATTAAGGTTTCAGTTAAGAAGACAAATAGGACACTTTATATCTACAAAATCCATCTGCTGTTGTTAATGAGTGTATGAAGGATACTCTTGGTTTTGCAACCACTTCTTACTCTTAGGAGCTAAATGCAAACCAGTTTTCGTTAAGTACCTATTGGATTAAACTCGAAGGGGGTTCTCACTAAAACAAGAGAGTGACAAAGTACTTGCAAGGCGTTAGATCCGATTAACACAAGAGTAAGGAAGGTGGAGCTGGTATTTCATAGACGAGGGTAACATGTAAACGACTTTGGGCTAACTTGTAATTAGTTTGCTGAATAGCTTGGTTTGTCCACCCTTAATTGCCACGTGTTACACTGATTCTATGCTTCATTGCTGCATTCATCATCTCATAATAGGGATCTATTTTTATTAAATAATTTATTGTCGTGCTTGACTCGAACAAAATAGAACTATTTATGGAACTTGAACTATTTGAAGCAGTAATTTGTTTTAAATAACAAAGGCAAACAAAGCGAAGAGGATTAATTCTGAGAAACATATATAGCTGCATTCTATAGTTTATAATTGACCGACTAGACAAATATAAATAAAATTATTAAAAATTGCCTTTATGTTCTTTTATTAAAAAGCTATTTTTATTTACATGTTTGCTGAGCTTTAGTTTTTTATTTTAGTTTTTATCATATTCAAAACATATTTATACCGGGTGATACTAATAAAAGTACCATTATTTTATTATTGTTCATTTACCAAAGGACTGCAATAGTAAGGTCAAACGAAGGACGACGGACGAGGTCAGGACGGTTCTCAGAAGAGCCTGACATACACTGCAGAATGCGCGAAATTTGAAATTAAGCAATTAGCTGAGAATTTGACACTCATGCATCAAATGAAAAACTTTAAATGAAGAAATTACAATTGAAAAATTTTAGATAATAAATATTATGGTTTTCAGTTTTTTCTTGTTTAAGACACAAATACATTTAAGTTGTTCTTTTTATTTTGGGTCATTGTAGGTGTTGAGTAATTCTTATCACCTAGTCTCCTGTAATGTATAGTTAAACCATTCAGTCATTAGTTTTACCTCGAAGAATATACTTGATTGCAATATCTAAAAGTGTTTTAAAGAGATCTAGTTAGTGATTATTGTTAGTGAGACAACAACTACTTAATTGGTGAGTTCGCTCACGAGTATTTTATTCAACTTTTAGGGAGTGACTTCTTTGATTTAATTAGAACATAATCTATGTTATTAAAGGTCAGGATTAGACATTCTTATAAAACTCCTTCTGCTTGTTTTTTTGCATCGATTCTGGAATATTTTTAAATTATTCTAATGATTTTTTTCTTTTTTGATTCTGTATAGACTTAAAATTTTGTCTGTTCGAAAAGATTGCGTTCAGTGTTTTGCTGGAGATCATGCGTGGCCCAGACTTTATCTGTTCGAAAAGGAAACGTTCAGTATTATCATGGGCCTGTATGTCAAGAGTCGGTGCTTCCCTGTTTGAAAAGGCAGCATTCAGTGCTAATCCGACTCAACCTTAAATGTGATATTATGTGTATAATATGAGCAAAAAGTAACTCCAACAAAGATGCCTTTGGAATTTTGAACTCGAGTATTATAACACCAGAAAATTATATCAAATTAATAACAACTGTCACTGCCAAAGGACTGATTATTTTGTACCACCAGGAATGAACACGTCACCCGGATACAACAAACGCTAAATATAGCTTTTATGCTATCTAGAGAAAAAAAATCTTGGAACAATTCCAAGCATTACAGAAATTTTTCATACTGTGCGTTTCAAAAGTCTGGAACTATTGAAATAAAATTCAAACAAAAACTTTTTGAGACAAACGCTCTGACAGGTCAACTTTAGTTTTAAAAAACACATATTTTTGTATAAATTTAATTCTTCGATCGCCTTTTGTTTTCGAGTTATGACGTCAGTGAATTTTTTTTAAATTGCAACTCATATTTTTGATGGATTTGGATAGAGCTTGAAATTCTGAACATAAAAATATGCACAAGTATGACCTTGACCTTGATAGTTTACAAGATAATCAAGCTCAAAATTTGGAAAAAAAGCTGAAGTAGCGCTAAATTTTTTTCATTTTTTTTATTTTACTGTAGAAACGAGCAAGTTAACAACCTTATTGTCATAACTAAACTAAATAAGATGTTCAAACTGATTCCCATTTACTTCTTGGCAATATCCTAGGCGATACTCAAAATCTTGTAACACATTCCGGAGATTTTCTGGACGAATTGCTCCAATTTAATTTAATGCCTCGTATTTCAGAAACTATCAAAGTCAAGGTTGTACTTGTACATATTTCTGTTTCCAGAATTTCAAGCTCTATCCAAATCCATCAAAAAAAATATGGGTTGCAATTTAAAAAAAAATCCGATGACGTCATAAGTCAAAAACAAATGACCATCGAAAAATTCAGTGGATATAAAAAGATCTCTTTTTTAAAACCAAAATTGACCTGTGAGAGCGTTTGTCTCAAAAAGTTTTTGTTTGAATTTTATTTCAATAGTTCCAGACTTTTGAAACGCATTGTATAATATTTAAATGTTGCAAAAAGGAAAAATACGTACACACAATGTGCTGATATAATTTTACAATAAAATAAATGTGCCTATACATTCTAAAGTATTAATTGCATAACTCGAGTGATCAACAATTTTTTTCCATTTCGAATGGCCATAAATAATTCGGGAACGTATGTCATTTAAAAGTTTTTACTTTTAACGTCATATTAATCTGTCTTTGTAGAATTGAGTTTTATAACTGTTAAGTACACATTTATTTCTTTCATTATCTTGAATGTTTATGCAATGGTCACACAAAAACTTTAAACACCTGTTTTAATATTTCAATAAACCTGTTTGCAATTACAATCACATGACGCATAAGAGTACACTGCCCAGTGTAATGGGGCAATCAATATACCGTGGATATGTCTTGAAAGTATACACCACATGCTGCACGAACATTTCACATACACACCTTTTATTGTGTTGCTATGAAACTGCTATTGTCAATATGTCAATTGTTAAAATGTATATCTTCAAGAGATACTCGCAATATATTGTAACAGGAAGGATGGGAAGCGTAATGTTTTCCTTTTTCTCCCTATTTCCCTTAATCCCCTTATTATGTATTGTAAATAATCGTTGTTTTCATACGCCGTTGATTTTAAATGTTGCTTAACGTCCAGGCTATATCTTATAAAGTTTACATGCTTATTCTTCAAATGCTTCTAGCGCTCAAACATTAGAAATACCTTGTATGTTGTAACACCATCTAATATGTAATTGCCAATACTTCTAATGGAGGCTTTGATCCGTGAAAACAGCCACATCTCCTCTAAACTACCCTCTGATTTGACATTTCTCGTTGAAGTAACATTTCGGCATTTCTTTGCCATCACCTTTGTGAACGTGAACAAATTATTTACCCAAAAACTATGAAAGTTGTATATCCAATAAAAGTCCTCTTCATAAGCTTTATAAATAGTGAGATCAGTCCCAGCTCTGTAACTTAAACGGGTCTCTTGCAAGTTGCATATAAAGTTATGGCTGATCGACACAATATTATTTTTAGATGATAAGACTCAGACATCCCAAAAATTAGTCAAATCCATGCCATCAAGTGTTCATACATTGGTTGATTTAACATGGCATTACTGATAAACGGTTTCATTCTGCTGCTAGGTTAAATTCATGAATATTTTTTATTGAGCTATGAGCTACTTTGACTAGTTTTCGTTAGGTAAATGTTTGTCTATTTCCTTTTATTGTTTTGATTTGACTTTATGAATTTCTCGCTGCTGTTGTGGTTTTTAAGGCCACTTTCTTAAACGAATTTTTCTGTTAATTATACTATGGAGGTTAAGACAAAGTTCATTCGAATCATCTTTCATGAAGCACATTGCTACTGT
The DNA here is from genome assembly GCA_929113105.1 of Agrypnus murinus. Classification (NCBI taxonomy): domain Eukaryota; kingdom Metazoa; phylum Arthropoda; class Insecta; order Coleoptera; family Elateridae; genus Agrypnus; species Agrypnus murinus. Next base: position 42,468,644 of record OV816025.1, read on the forward strand.
TGAAACCAAAGTCTTGGACTAATAATCAGATCCATTCATCCCTTTTCTTTTTATGCATTTAAACTAGGATACATTTCTTTTCCTCTAACATATACAGGCAGAATAAGATACAAATAAAATCATTAATTATAAGTTTCAAAAGATGTATTAATATTTTTATACCTGACAACTGTTTCAACATATAATATATATATAATTATGAAAGGTAAATTTACCTTACCCTCCAGGCTAAGATTTAGTACAATTGATCATAAGATTAAAACAATTACTGCCAGGAGGATCGAGTATACAAGAACTGTGAGAGGGCATGTATGGTGGAGATCGGTTTCATTCTGCTGCTAGGTTAAATTCATGAATATTTTTTATTGAGCTATGAGCTACTTTGACTAGTTTTCGTTAGGTAAATGTTTGTCTATTTCCTTTTATTGTTTTGATTTGACTTTATGAATTTCTCGCTGCTGTTGTGGTTTTTAAGGCCACTTTCTTAAACGAATTTTTCTGTTAATTATACTATGGAGGTTAAGACAAAGTTCATTCGAATCATCTTTCATGAAGCACATTGCTACTGTTGAAACCAAAGTCTTGGACTAATAATCAGATCCATTCATCCCTTTTCTTTTTATGCATTTAAACTAGGATACATTTCTTTTCCTCTAACATATACAGGCAGAATAAGATACAAATAAAATCATTAATTATAAGTTTCAAAAGATGTATTAATATTTTTATACCTGACAACTGTTTCAACATATAATATATATATAATTATGAAAGGTAAATTTACCTTACCCTCCAGGCTAAGATTTAGTACAATTGATCATAAGATTAAAACAATTACTGCCAGGAGGATCGAGTATACAAGAACTGTGAGAGGGCATGTATGGTGGAGATCTACATTTATTAACTGCTCTTAGATGTAAATCCATCTTAGGTAGAAAACCACAATAGCAGTATGTAAAAATTACATGAGGTTATGTTAGAATATAAAGTGTACACCATAATGACAACAAAAATTATTATATGGGCTTAGTTTCGAATAGTTTCCAAATTTCCAAAACTATTCCTTCAACTTGGAAGTCTACTTCAGAACACTAACTATGAATGTAATGTCAACATACTTAGGAGGTTATGAAATTAAATTTCAAACTAGTATTCTACCTAGAATACTCACTCACTGGATTGGCTACTTGCAAGTCGAGTTGACTTTGTATAAATTGTTGTATTCGCAACCAGATTTCCGGTATTTAAAGCGTTTTTTGCGGTTATTCGTTAACAAAACAGTTGCAATCTTCAAGTTTTTGCGTTTAAACGTGATGTCAATATCGGTAGATACCGTTTGTAACCGGCTTCAATGAGCGATAACTGGCACTGAATTACAAGAGAGTGAATAAATCTGTCAACAGTTTTCAGTGCTTTTGCGCGTTTATAAGCTCAAAGTGCAATAGTCGGAATCAAGTGCAGTATTATTAAGGTTAGGCTTCTGTTAACAAACACATATTTCTGCGTTCCAACCACTAATGACGTCAATATTCCACAGTTGTGAACTAGTCGGTAATTGTTCTAGTGTAATTCTGTCTAATGTTTCTCTTCTGAATTTACGAACGCGATATAGCATAGTTCAAAGTTGTGTTAGACATTAGCATTGCTTAAATATCGAAACCACAACAAAGGATTAATCAAGCAATGTATGTATGTAAGTAATGATATAATTTAACGCAACTTGCTAATGATAGCTTTCTAAGCGATGTGTAAACGCGTTCATTGATTAAATCATAATCCAACTTATGGAAACTTAAGGAGCTAAAAACCAAAGACATCGAATACTAATGTCAGTGAAAGGTTTAACTTGCAACAAAGTTATTTTAAGTTCTCAATACTCAGTTATATGGATTTATTCCAAATGTATAAAGACATCTCACCACAGTGAGAAATTTAGCTGAAATAGAGATATTGCGTAAAAAGTTTACTTTCTGATTTCTTTGTATATTCTCAAAAACATACATTAGGTCCCTAAAAGAAAAGGACAGAATATTGTTTGATTTTTAAATAAGAAAAGAATGCAATTATTCTGTGTAATTGAAAAGGAAATTATATGCCGCATGTTCTAAAGATGAGGGGCAGAAACTCAAACGCTGATATATCAACAATGTATACAAATTTTTAAGTAGATTTGTTTATATTGACAGGTGTCGCCTGTCAGTATTATTTGTTACATTTTATTATGATGTTCACTTTACCAATTTGATTCATTTACATTTGAATTACAATCAGTGACAAAAAGTGTAATGATAACCGTTCAAGAGTGAGGTTATGAATACTTTATAGAAAAGACGCGTTAGTGAAAACAGTGTTGCATTATAACGTATTATTGTTGAAATCTTCGTAATGATAGTCTAACATCATTATGGAGTTTGTGCATTTTCGATAATTTAAAGTTTAGTTATATCCTTTTAACAAAATAGGAAAATTTTAATTTATTGCTTATGTTGTAGGTATGATAATTATGTATGCTTTTAGTTTACATAAAAAACACCCCTATTTATTCAAATTAGCTGATCATTATAGAACAGATTTTCTTAATATATAAATCTATTCGTTAATCTAAAAGAGCTTAAAGAGCTTTAGATTTCTCTAGAGTAAAATCAGATTACTGTAAGAACTATTAAATTATATTCAATTTTGAGGAACATCTAAAACCTAGCTTTTGAATTGGGAAATTCAATGTTGAAAATGTAAATCTTCCTAAAGTTACAAAGAACATATTTAAATCTTTACTTAAATGTGATTTGTCAACTGAAACAATAAAGTTCTTCTGTTTTAATAGTACAGTTAATAAGTGTAGTGATATCACTACACATCAGCAAGTAGTGTTTCACGAGAGTCTTGCGTTTTTCTCGTTCTTGTCTTGTTCTTGCACAAATTGCAAGACAAGAACAAGACAAGAATCGATATCAGTTTTGCAACACGAGACAAGATTCTTTTCTGCAAGGAAAGTGCAAGAATAGCAAGATTCTCTTGCACTTTCTTGCATTCTTGCTAAAAGGACAATGGTAAAAATCTGCTGATTTTGGTATCGGAGAGGTTAACGGACAAATTATATATCATTTTCTTCGTCTTGATGTGAGAATTCTAATGGTATCAAGGACGGACTCCCGAGGGAACAAAAGTTATTAACACGTTTGTAGGTTTACACGAAAAGGAACCTTACGGAAGTAATCCATAGGACTTCTTTTCCCATCACATCTTTTAAATGGTGCAATATCAGTTATTAAATGTATTAAATTAATCAAAATAATATGCTGATTCTAGTAAAATGAGTATTTTGCCACATTTTTACAGACCGTTTAATAAATTGAACACTGAACCGAAATTGGTGTAAACAGATTCTTAATTAAATTACAAATCATGTTTCCAATATGGGTCATAACCTCATAACCTTGGAAGATAATTATTACAATCTTTATTGTCACCTGAACACTTGATGCCACTATTTTCTTGTTTAATAGGAAAATAAATATTGAGAATTTTATACTGTCTGAAAAAATAATTTTATTTATGTAAAATATTTTATAAATGTTTGAAACTACAGTATTATTTAGCCATCAAATGTTCATCAGTTTTTCATTCAATGAATCAGTTTATATCAAATTCGGTTCAATTTATTAAACGACCTTATTTAATAGATGTGACAAATTGTTTATTTTACCAGAATCAGCATGATGAGTCATGTGAATAAAACGTAGCAAATGCTTTTACTACTATTAATAAAAGATAACAGATATGATTTTTAATTAATAAGAATAAGAGAGATGCATAGTAAAAGCATTTACGTACTATATTTTATACACACGACATATTATTTTGATTAACTTAATACTTGATATCGGCCATTTAAAAGATGTGACGGGAAAAGGAATCCTATGGCTTACTTCGATAAGGTCCCTTTTTGTGTAAACCCACAAATGTTTTAATAACCGTTCCCTCGGGAGCCTGTTCTTGATTTTGGTACTGTAACGAATAGTAAACGACGTCATCAAACATTCTAGATGTATGAGTCATCAACTGTATGACTCATCAATAACACCTGCATGTATAACTCATCAACACCTGCGTTAATAATTGATCGACGCGACTTATTGACGTGACTCATCAACAGCTGCATGTATGATTCATCGGTTATGTTCTAGAACTTATGAAAGATATAAATTGAGGTCGCGGGTAGAAGGAGGGCAGTTAATGTTTGACCGGCATAGTGAAATGTACTCTGAATAATTAGTTAATAGTGAATAAATAAATGTTAATAATTATTGTAATACATAAATAGTTTTTATATAAATAGTCCTCATATAAATTTGTGAATACCTAGCATTTAAATAGTTTGTTGAATTGTTTATAGTTATAGTGTTTTTAATTAAGTGTAAACAGCATTTTGGTTATTATTTTAAAGATCTGAAGGTAATAGACTTTAAACGCGAACTGGAAGAACGAGATTTGGCAACAACGGGCCTTAAAAGCGTATTAATAAATCGGCTAAGAGAATGGCTTTTGGAACAGAAGGAAGACCCTGAAAATTACCTCTTCGAAATACCTGGACCTGCAATTGACACTAATTTATTGTTAAGTAAAATGGAAGAAAGTTCTAGAAAAGCCGAAGAGAATTCTAGAAAGTCCGAAGAAAATGTTATAATGTTAAAGGAAGAATTACTGGAAAAGTCCGAAGAGAATTCTAGAAAGTACGAAGAAAATTCTACAATGTTAAAAGAAGAGTTACTGGAAAGTTCTAGAAAGTTCGAAGATACTTCTAGAAAGCTAATGGAAAACACTAAAGCACTGGAAGAAACAGTTTTTGAAAATTCTAGAATCCAAAAGAAGATTTACTAGAAAACGCAAGATTGCTCAAAGAAGAATTACTGGAAAAGCACGAAGAGAATTCTAGAAGGTTTGCAGAATTATTAGAAAAGTCTGAAGAAGGTTCCAGAAGGCTTAAAGAAAAATTGCAGGACAATGTCAAAGCGTTAGAAGATAAAGCTTTCGAAGAATTTTTTGAGAATGCCAGTGCTTTAGGACTGTTGGAAGGAAGATTGGCGGAACAAGATAGGGTAATAAAGATGGTAGAAGAGAAAATAGCCTAAATGCAATTACCACCAACAACTAAGAAAGACGACATAACCGAAATGCTGGAAGATAGAATGAGTCAACTACGGTTTCCCTCAACTTCTGAGTGGCCGTTTAATGAAGTAAAGAAACAATTTAAAGAAGAAAAGGGTCCTGTCGTAGAGATAAAAGTAAAACCACCCACGTTCGATGGAAAGATACCTTGGTCCACCTACTACAAACAATTTATGGCGGCCGCTGGGGCCAACGGATGGACAAGCAAGGAAAAGGCCGTCTCTTCAACTGTAGCTTTGCGTGGAGCTGCAATCCCAGCAGCACAGGAAAATGATTACCAGTTGTTAGTGTCTAGATTGGAGATGAGATATGGAGACGCGCATCTTCAACAATTGTATCACGAGCAAGTAAAGAATCGTGTCCAGAAGAATGGAAAAAGCCTTCAAGAGTTTGAAGCCGATGTTGCGCGGCTTTTCCGATTGGCGTACCCTACGGCACTCGATTAATTTCTGGGATTGCTTGCCCATGCTCTAGAATTTGAGCCGCAAAACAATCGTCCCGAGGCCACGGGCGAGTTCGAACCGTTGCCGAAGAAGAAGAAGGTTCGAAAGATCGCCTAGAGGAGTTACTAATTAGAGTTCTTCAGAAGGAAGACAGTGGTAAGAGGAATCCTCAAGAAGTTCGAGGACCCCGTTGCTGGAACTGCGGCCAACAAGGGCACATACAACACCGTTGCCCCTAAATAAGACAAGTACATCCGATGGGAAAATTAAAGGGGTTTGGCAAGAGAGGGCGAACGTTGACCATGAACGAAGAAACCTCAGAGATCACCGTCCATGCTGCAACATCAAAGAATAGTACCGGTAGTTTGTTCGTAGATGGGGAGATTGCTATCCGAATTGTTCCACTACTTACTGATACAGGGGAAACAAAATCAATTATACGCCCTGACGTTCTACGAACAAGTATGAAGCTGTTGCAGACAACTACTCAACTCCGTACAGCGACGGGTGAAGTAATACCAACACGCGGAGTGGTGAAGATAAAGATTCGCATTAGAAGTGAAGAACGTGATCATTAGGTGCTGGTAGGCGACATCACTGAAGACTTTATCTTGGGAATGGACCTCCTGAGAAAATTAGGTTTTACGTTGGATTTGAAGCAGGGTGTTTTAAAGGTCGGTAACGAAGAATTTCCGTTGCACCCACGAGAGGACCCTGTCGTAAGGGTGTTGCTGACAGAAGACGTGATATTACCAGGTCGGAGCGAGATAATTGTCGAGGCAGGTTTGGATGGAGATCTTCGGGTAGGATGTGTGCGAATGGAGCCTGTCTGTGATAAGAAAATCCATAGTGGCATACTGGTGAGAAAAGCGCTGATCAAGGTTGGAAAGACAGTACCGGTGAGGATTATGAACCTTAATATGGATCCGGTGACATTAAAGAAAAGCACCCTTGTGGGACAGTGTGTGCCAGTATTCTTAGTAGCCAGGTGTATGGCTGATGTTCCAAAAGCAATACCCAAAGACCATGGTGAAAAATTAGTGGGTATGGTTACTAGTTCGTACGAAGAGGTACAGGGTTTGGTTCACCGATACCAAGATATCTTCGCTCTTGACGATACCCAGAAGGAACGAACCAATATTGTGCGACATAAAATCAATACAGGGAACTCTGGGCTAGTCCGACGGCAACCGAGACGTCTATCTCTAGCAAGGCGAGCTGAAGCCGAGAAGATTATAACCTATGGAAGAACAAGGGGTCATCGAGCCATCCAGCAGTCCATGGGTATCACCGGTGGTCCTGGTAAGTAAGAAGGACGGGTCAACGAGATTTTGTGTGGACTATCGGCAGCTCAATAACGTGACCAAGAAAGACAGCTATCCCTTACCACGCATCGACGACACGTTAGATACCCTGTCTGGTTTACGATGGTTTTCGACTTTGGACTTGAAGAGTGGTTATTGGCAGGTTGAAATGGAACCTGAAGACCGGGAGAAGACCGCGTTCTCTATTGGTTCCGGACTATGGCAGTTCACGGTTATGCCTTTGGGGCTATGTAACGCTCCGGCCACCTTTGAGCGTCTAATGGAGACCATCCTGAGAGGGCTGTCGTGGAAGACTTGCCTGTATACCTAGATGATGGGATTGTAGTCGGAGAATCATTCAATTAACATTTGAAAAATCTAGAGGAAGTGTTCCGAAGACTACGTGGATCCAATCTGAAACTGAGTCCGATTAAGTGCCACATATTCAGAAAGGAAGTGAAATATCTCGGGCACGTCGTACCACAAAGTGGAGTGGTAGCCGGCCCCGATAAAATCCGTGCAGTCCAAGAGTGGCCAACACCAAAAGATAAACACCAAGTTCGTAGTTTTCTTGTGTTATGTACCTACTACAGGCGTTTCATCCCTGGGTTTGCCAATATAGCGAAACCCCTGACAAGGTTAACTGAAGAAGGGCGCGAGTACGTTTGGAGTGGAGAGTGCGAAACAGCTTTCCAACAGTTGAAGCGTGCCTTGACAACAGCACCAATATTGAGCTATCCACGAACAGAAGGAAAATTTATACTTGACACAGATGCAAGTAATCTGGCTATTGGGGGTGTACTTTCTCAGATACAGGATGGACAAGAAAAGGTCATCAACTATTTTAGTAAGGTTTTGTCGAAAGCCGAAAGGAATTATTGTGTGACCAGAAAAGCATTATTGGCTGTCGTGAAGTCCGTTGAGCATTTCTACAAATACTTGTACGGACGGAAGTTTTTATTGAGGACGGACCATGCTGCGTTGAAATGGCTCCTACAATTCCGTAATCCGGAAGGCCAGGTCGCAAGGTGGATCGAACGATTACAAGGATACGACTTTGACACGGAACATCGAGCGGGCACTAGTCATCGAAATGCCGATGCTCTTTCAAGAAGACCCTGTCCAATGGATTGCCGTCACTGTTCTCGTTTGGAAGAGAAAGTTTGCCAAGTATTAAGAACTACCATCGTCAACGACAATTGGTTGCCGGGAGAATTGCAACGACAGCAGGAGGCTGATCCCGAACTAAAAATGGTACTGGAATGGAAGCGCGTGGGAGAATGGCCTGCCTGGGAGGCCGCCAGCCATTTCAACAGAACCCTCAAAGCATATTGGGCCCAATGGGAGTCCTTGAAGGTGGAAGACGATCTCCTGAAGCGAGTACTGGAGAGTGAATACGGCACCACCATTAGGTCTCAGTTTGTGGTTCCAAGGAGCCGAGTGGCTACAGTATTGCGACATCTCCATGACTGTGCCTCAAGAGGACACTTCGGTGTGAAGAAGACTTTGGAAAAAGTTAAGGAGCGTTTTTATTGGGTCAATTGTAAAGAAGACGTGAAAAAGTGGTGCCGCAACTGCGAACTATGTGCCACTGGTAACGGACCCTTGGGGAAACGAAGCGCACCTATGAGGCAGTACAATGTGGGTAGTCCTCTGGAAAGAATAGCTATAGATATTGCCGGACCATTTCCCGAAACCGACGATGGGAATAAATACATCTTAATGGCAATGGACTATTTTACCAAATGTCCAGAAGCATATGCCCTACCAAACCGGAAACCGCGACTGACGTACTAGTCAAAGAGTTTTTCAGTCGCTTCGGAGTGCCCATGGAGCTGCATTCGGATCAAGGCCGCAATTTTGAGTCTGTACTCTTTGGAGAAGTCTGTCGATTGTTGGGCATTCGCAAAACTCGGACCACACCGTTACATCCGCAGTCCGATGGAATGGTAGAACGCATGAATCGCACAATGGGTAAATATTTGGCCAAGGTCGTCTCCGATCATCAACGAGACTGGGATCAATACCTGCATCTGTTCCTGATGGCTTATCGTGTGTCGGTCCACGAAACAACCGGTCAGTCACCAGCGTCTGTAATGCTTATAGTGCGTCTAATGTTTATATTAGCAGCTATCAGCAACGGACAAAAAAGATTTTCAGTGGGAGAGTCACCATATGAAAATGCAGAAGCTTCTTGTTGCAGTCGGAGATGGATTGGGTTTCGTAGGGGTCACCATTTATAGTGTATCTTACATTTATGGTGTTTCTTGATTTGTTGGGAGAGATGAACGCTGTATTTAGTATCTTTTAGCTTAAGAATAAAAGAGTTTTTACTGCCCCTTGCGTTGGTAGGTGCTTTAGTAGGTTATTTTTACACAGTAACTATTATAGTGTAGTAAATTAAAGTAATTTACGAAGATTATTCTTTTTAACTTTTTACAAAAGTTTGTTGTCAAAAAATCAAACTAACAAAAGTATCGAACTAACATTTTTTTAGCAAACTAGATTTTTTTTAAATACAATATTATTAAAACACTAGCGAAGGTGGAGACATAATCAAATTTCGTTCCTCTACAGCGAAGTAAGGATTTAGAGCACCTACTACATGATGAAATTTTGTGGTTTCAGAAACAATCTTTCTAGTGCTAAATACCTGAGCAAACCATAGTTCACAATCATTACGCCAGAAACTTCGTAAGTTAACTTAGACTGTCGATACTTCGTCAACCATTTTTGCTGTTCTTTGTCGGGGTCGCCACTTTGAAGTAAATTAAAGTAATTTACGTAGATTATTTCTTTATTTTTACCTTTTTACTAAAGTTTGTTTTCAAAAAAATCAAACTAACAAAAGCATCGAACTAACATTTTTTTAACGAGCTAGATTTTTTTAAATACAATATTATTAAAACACTGGAATTAGCACAATAGCTTATTGTATACGTTATATTTTTATGTTACTAGAGGACAGTAGAGGATAAAAAATACAAGCAAATCAAGTATTATATTAAAGTAAACAATTAATACAAATAAAATTACAATAAGTTAGGGGTCTATTCTGTAACTAAGCGTTCACGAATGGCGCCGTTCATGAACGGCGATCGTTAGCGACTTCCTCAGCGGCAGCTTCAACGAGAATCGACAGATAGGTTATTCTGTAAAACCAACCGTTGAGCTATGCGCACTCTCAACGACAGTCAAACGTTTTCTAAAAAGGTAATACATCTTTGCCGTTAATATAGATACAGTTTCACCGTTTTAAGATATATTGCGCATGTCATATTTATTATTTCTGGAGAACGCGCCAATTTTGTAAAAATGTCTCAGTTTTGAATTGATTTCAAAAGAGTTGAGAAGATTATATGGAGGATAAGAAAAGCCACAAGGCAACAATACGTTGTTCTTGGAGGAATTGCAAGTAAACGGACATTTTAGGTGTAAGAGAACACCTAAAAGAAAAACCTCCCCTGAAGAGGACATAGTACTATTTATATATTATTAATAATAGTAAAAGTATGAGTTAGTTCTTTGTTTGAATCGGTTTTTACGAAATAAATTAATTACAACTAATATTTATTTATTAATTATTTATTTAATATGTTGTTTCACTTTTAGGTATGCAATTAAAGTTAGTTTAGTTTAAACGTAATACATTAATTAACAACTTAAAGTGGTTGTATGTTAAAGTTGATGTAACCCTGACGAAGATCCAAAACGGATCAAAATATAGGTTTTAACTAAACTTACTAACTTTAATTGCATACCCAAAAGTGAGAAAAAGCAAAAGAAACACTAAATTAATTACATACAAGTTTATTTCGATATCTTCGGCAAGTTTAACAGATACTGTAAATACTTTTTACTAATTCTCAATTACTTCAGGAATGTAAAAATATGAGTATAATTGTTTTTATTTTAAAGGACCCTATTCAAATGTACTAAGAGAATTTTACAAATCAATTCCTGAAAATGTTTAAAATACCCCAACAATAGAAAAATTATCAACCTGCAATAGTAAATCTTTCTTTTCCCATTTCATTGAGAAATATGCTATCACTATTTTTATACCTTCAAGAGATGGTTTTTAATAATAAGAATCCTTTTGTAATCTTTGTAAGGTGGTTATCACCTGATCTAGGAGCACCTCTGGTGAGGTAGGTATTACCTGAAATAACAATTTACTCAAAGTATATAATTGCTACCATCTCCTAAGCGGCTATTAATAATAATTCTTGATTCCTCTTTGCCAAGTTTTTGAGGTTAGATTAATTAGCGTCATATATTTATTCTTTCTAATTCATTTACAATTGGATTAAATAAATTACTTTCCATTTTAACGTACTCTGATATAATTAATATAATAATTCCACATATAAAATTTCTTTTATAATTATAAAAATAAATACGAACGTTGGCTAACGTCGACTCATCTGCCACCGTTCGTGAAAGGTTCATCTTCGAAGGGTGCGCAGTCCACTAACGAGTGCATAACGGTGGTTGTTTGCTTACAGAATAGCTTTAGAGCGAAAAACAACGATAACCGCTCGTGAACGGTTCGCTCAATGCTTACAGAATAGACCCCTTAATATTGAACCATGTCAAGCAACTAGAACTGCTACATGCTCAGAAATTGTTCACGAACTCATCCGGTCTGCTTCAAGATGAACGGTTCTTTGAGACCCGAAATGAGTCTAAAGCTAACGCACAAGCAGAATTTGTTATCTCTGACAAAACAATTCTAAGACAGGTGACAAGGTTGCTCGGTTTGAAATTCTAACGGCGCAGTGCGAAAGTCAAGGTTAGCAGAAGCACATGGTAGTCGGTTGGTAGTAGTGATGGGCGACGGGAATATTCCCGGTGAGGAATATTCCCCGCCTGGAATTTATTTTGGGAATTTATAAAAATCACCGATAAATTCCCGAAAAATAGAAATTTATTTTTTATACTCCAATAAGTGAACACAAGTAAACGCACGTCAAAGCGTACACTGCCTAATACAATTTTGCAAGCAAAAACCTGTTAGAAGCCATGGTAGCTTAGTTGGTATGGCACTTGACTACCAATCTTAAAGTCCTGGGTTCGAATCCCAGGAGTGATACATTGGAATTTTAAATATCTAAGACTTCCAGGTCAACTCAACCTATGAAAATGAGTACCTGGGAAATTATTTCCTGGCGTAATAATACTTTCGATAATAATACTTCGATTTCAGGTCGACTCAGCCTATGAAAATGAGTACCTGGGAAATCATTTCCTGGCGTAATAATAGGCGGTTGGTGTGTAAAGCTAGCCATTTTACCACCCTTGAGTACCGAACGGCTCGAATCCCAATGGCCCTTCATGGCCTGTAAAAGGGGACTATTATTATAAGACCTCTGTTACCAACACGTGGCCGGTTCTAGCATTAATTTAACGTGTTTAATGTAAATTTATCTTTGATGTATATTGTAGTGAGTTGAACTTTTTTCGAAAAATTTCTCTATGCTGGACCTTTTTAAATCAAAATATAAATTCCCGATAAAGTGGGAAGTTCCGGAATATTCCCAGATATATTTCCAGAAATATTCCCCAAAAAATAAATTTCGGGAATTTACCCATCACTAGTTGGTAGTCGCCTATGATTTATTCTTGAATTTAGCATTAAACTATCCAATTTAATGCTGCAATAAGAAATACATTTGTACTAAATAAAATTAATCGTAAATTAACGATCACCGAAATCAGATAATTTTTCGCTTTGTGGTCTTCTTATTGACCACGACTACAGAATATTTTTAACTATTCATTTAAAAACCCCATATTTCCCAATAATATGTATTTAGATGATATTATTTACTGTAATACTCAGAAAAGCACAGACAGTAATTAATAGTTAACAATCAATTACTAATAAGCTAATATTTTAAATTTGGGTTTGTATCATGTTTGCTCAGTTACGGATAATATGAATCAAATGTGTTAATTTAGCATTTACTTTTAACCGATCATTAAGCGATACAGGACGTCAATATGATGAATAATTTGCTTAGCAATAATTGATTATTGGAACATTCCGTTTTAGACAACGTTCATTTGTTGGTGAAAATCGCAGTAATCTATAATTATGGCCTAAACAGACTGTTATTTCAATATAGATCGCTTTTCCCATTAATTTTATATCAGTGACATTTCCCATAAAGATACTAACAACAATGTATAAATTAATTGGACAATATTGAATCTGTAAAATTAAAATATTAATATTAAAATATAGTTTGTTAATTGTTATATTTTGTTGTTTGATTTGTTGAGCTAATATGTTACATTATGAAGACATAAATTAACGGTATCAATACGGATAGTTTTTATGTCAAAATCCATCCACCATCTACAGTAGATTAATAATTTACCAAACCTAACAAGAGATGGTTTCGATTTATTAAATGGAAATTTTAAAATTTTTAACTCTGAAACTTCTTAAGATTTAGCATGGAAATTTAAATTTAGTATTGTCTTTGAGGAATACCTGAAAATTTGAATGCATGTGATCGATAAGTCTGAACTTTAGAACTTCTTTAGACTTTCAAATCACCTGAATTAGAATTCTTAATTCTAAAAATTTTGAAAATTTAGAAGTGACAACTAAGAAATCTAAAGATGGGAAACTGAAACCAGATGTATGGAAATATGAGACAGAACGCTTTAAAAGCTTGGAACTTTATATCTTTGAAATCTTGAAGTTTTCAGTCTGCAACTGATAGTAGAAAACCTTGGAATCTAGAGATTCTGAAACTAAATTTAGAAATCGCTATTGTACATGGTTGGAAATTAAACTAAGAAAATCTGAACCTAGATAAATATTTGTAGAACTTTGAATATTTGAGCCTTTCAGTGTATGAAAAAGCACCCTAATTACCAATAAATGGTTTTATGTTGCGTACAATGTTTTTAGAATAACCGGTTCGAGAAAAAAGATGAAGAATTGGATGTGCGTTTGTAACCTTTTCTTTTAGGTTTCATTTGCCTGCTAGCTTATTAATCAGTGGGGGTCGTGGTTATCAAGCATAGTTCAATGCATAGTTCATGCATTTAATTAAATATAAATAAATTTAGGAACAACAACAAGGTAAAAATAAATCTTTAGTTTACTGCCTCCAGCCTTACTGTGTGGAACTCCATAATCATGAGTATGATAACAACATAATAATAAGTTGTGAAACTTTGAATTAATCTTTTAATTTGATTATATTTCAAAATCTTTAGTAACTCAACAAATTATAACCCGGACGTGATATGTTTTACACCTTTTAGGCTCCGCAAATCTTACACGTAACGTTTTACAGAGTGTCGCATTGATGGCCAGTAATATAATTCTTGTGCTCTCGCCAAGGTTTTAGACAGTGCTGCATAGCTGCAGTGCTGATCTAGGGATGACCAACTTCCATTCGGTAGGTTAGTTCTTACACCAGCTGTAATCTCGGCGTGCTTGTACAGAAGACCATTTTTCATTTGGAAATGTGGACAAGAGGCTGGGTTCTTCGTAATTTTGACTACCATTTTCTTGTACCATCTATCTCTCAAACATTTTTGTGAGTTTAAGGAAATAAGATTCACTTCTGCTATAGTAGCTCGAAAAAATGCATCTGGCACAGAGTTTAGACTTCCCATTCGGTGCTCAATAGTCAAATTATATTGCTGTAATTTCATGCTGAAGCGTGCTAGTCGATCAGAAGGGTCCTTGAGGTTATGCAACCACAAAAGACTGTAGTGGATTGTCTGGACTGTAAACTGTGGAGCCTCTTCAATATATGGACGGAACTTCTCAAATCTAAATAACACTCCTAGACACTCCTTTTCGGTTGAGGAGTATTTTTTTCTTAGGGGTTTAGGGTTCTACTCGCATACGCTACTACCACTTCGTTGCCTTCGTCATCCGATTGAGTAAGCACGCACCCTAACCCCACATCGGAGGCATTACTCTGAATGATGAAGAGTTTCTCATAATCTGAACTCGCCAGAATAGGTGCATTTACTAAGGCTTCTTTGATAAGCTGGAATTTTTCTTCAGCTTCCTGTGTCCACTGAATCTGTTGCCTCTTTCTCTTGCCTTTTATTAGCCCAGTTAATGGAGCTGTCAAGGTGGAAAAGTTTTTAATAAAGCGCCTGTACCAACTAGTGATACCAATAAACCTTTTAAGCTGTGTGACAGTCTGTGGTTGAGGATATTCCAAAATAGCTGAAATTATATGGGTCAGTTTTCAAACCCTTTGAATTGACCACATGCCCTAAATATTTTAAAGAATCGCGGCAAAATTTACACTTATCAAAGTTAATTGTGAAATTAGCTATTTTCAGTCTCTCCAAAACCTGAAATAAAATTTCAATATGTTTTTCAAACGTAGGTGTAGCTATAATGACGTCGTAGAGGTAGACAAAGCAATATGGTTCTAGATCTAACCCGAGGACTGCTTCCATTAAACGTTGTTGTGCCTGAACGGCATTGCTAAGTCCAAAGGGTAACACAACAAATAAATCCATACCCGGTACAACAAAAGCCGTCTACTCGCATGAACTAGGTTCTCAATGGGATTTGCCAAAAAGCAGCTTTCAGATCGACGCTCAAAAGGTATCGCGCGCCCCCTAGACTATTTAAAATTTGATCTACTCTTGGTAAAGGGTAAGTGTCCTTTTTTGTGACATTGTTCAGTTTGCGTCGATCGAAGCAAAATCTCATTTCTCCATTCGACTTCTTAGTGAGAAGAACCGGTGACGCCCACGGTCTTCTCGAAGATCGAACAACACCCAATTTAAGCATCTTATCTAACTCCTGATTGAGATATCTTAACATGTATGGTGATAAATGGTGGTGCCTCTGTTTTATGGGCTTAGCTTCTCCTGTATCGATGACATATTGCAAACAGGTAGTGCGCCCTAACTTGGTTCCATCTTCCCAAGAAAATCTTTTGTATTCTTGTATGATTCCATTCAACCTCTGTTTTTGTTCTGGCGAAAGCTCTTCACGTGTTTGAATTACGTGCAAAACAGCGGTTTCTGCAATGGCTTCTCGATCGCTACTTTCTTCGTTTAAATTTTCTTTTACAAAGCAGGTTTTGGCTGGGAAATCACTCACTACCTTGACCTTGTGCCCAAAGTCACTGCCCAGGATAATTCCATGAGGTAGGGACGGTACTATCCACAGGTCGATCCAGTTCTTTACGCGGTCTAGTTCGATTGGTACCTTTACTGTAACCTGTGATTAACTGAGCCTTTCTTTCTGCTGTGGATCGGATGTTTGGTAAACCAATAATCCAAGTTTATCAATTAAATAAACGCCATCACGGCCCATAACTGAATGTGTCGCTCCGCTATCCAAAAGAGCAATTACTTCCTGGCCTTTAATAGAAATTTTTGCGTAAGGACGATTTTGCTTTTTCGAAACAAATAATGCATTGACACATGCTGTTAGGTCTTCACTAACCTTCTTGTTAGAAGTGTTAGAGGACATAAAAGTCTTGACTAAGTCAAGCTACGAAGCTTTCTCTTTCTTGTTATATTTTGAGAATGAATCTCCGCAGGTAACCGAGGCGTTTTTTAGAAGGCGTTTTCCTGCGAATAAGCGCCTCCTATAAAGTAGTTTTTTTGACACCGTGGGCAATTTGGCCTTATCACCACAACATTGCCACAACCGCTACACGTTATAGAACTATTGCAGTATGGAGTGGAGTATGGACTTCACGAGGCGGTAGTTAATAGTCACAGAAAAATGGGAAAGATTTTTGCTAATAGGCGCCACTGATCCAACCGCTATAATGAAGTGATTATATTTATAACAGCCCAGCGTCACTGGAGTCAGACTGATTTAGGCACTTTTGTGGGTTCTAGTTAAACTTATGTTTTGTGAATCTTACAGCATATTGTATTTTATAATTTCTAATATTGTTCGCTTTCAATATACTTCCCAACAGTTACAGCGTCAAGAGAGTTTAAATTGGGCAGCCAATCTATGTTGAAGGCGGCTTCCAGCATTTTTAGCACTTTCTTTTTGTGTTTGTCATTTAGGGCTGGAGGTCTACCTGGATTTTAAAATACTTTAGCAAGTACCCTGCTTTGCATACCTTAATTACTAGATAAATTGTTGAACAAAAAACACGAACAAATAGACTTCTAAAGCAATAACTAATTAGAACTAATCCAGATGTAATCGCATTGTCTATCAAACTGAGAATAATAGCCACTTTTTGTTATGTTATAAAAGCACTTCATTTTTTCAGCACACCTGTTATACAAAAACATTAAAGGTCATTTTAGAGGCCATCAAAGGCGTATCGAACAATATTTTTGTATATGTTTACACAAAATTGCTAGAAAACAATAATATACTGTAAATTTTGAGAGTAACTTTGATAAAAGTCAAATTAGGTACATAAGCGAAACAGTTTACATTTATTTATATACCACTATAGCCACGGTAATGAATTATGTATCTCCCGTGTGTACCTCGCAATGTATCTGACAAAACAAATACAAATATAAAATAATTAAAAAAAATGTTAACGCTAAACAGAGAGAGATTAACAAACAAATAACAGAGAATATTTAATAAACGTTTAATAACAGCTTCAAATATTTTGTGTAATCCAGATATCTTAGATCTAGATAACAATTTGATCCCTTAATATCCAAATTTTCTATGTTTTAATATGATGAAACTTTAAGGCTAGTTAGTAAGCTTTAAGGTTTACTAATTCTAATCTTAAATTTCAAGCCTACTGTAATAACAATTTTGCAGGTTAATTTATTCATGCGTAGCCTCTATAAAATACAAAACATACATTTAAGTTATTTGTATTTATTAAATTAGGTTTTCTTTTTAAAAGGAGATTTATCACTTATAATATACCAAGTGCATTGATTATTGCCGGAAATTTTTTGAGTGACATTTCTGCAACGTCTTAATTGCACGACATGGAGTGGAGTGCAATTACCTTGCAGAAATGCACGAAATCAAAATTTCCAGGCAGAATCAATGCACGAGGCTATATCCTGTAAGAGAATCGCACGACGCACAGAAAAAAATGCATTATGATTAATTGGTTTTTATTTCTAAAATCAGTGTTTTATGTACAGAGACTCCATGTTTTATGTAGCTATATATGTTACAAGTATAATTTCCAAAAAATTTCCAAAAAATTACTCCTTGGTAGCATATAATGTTATATATAAATTTCCGGAAAATTGTGTGATTGTCATGGATACAATTCAAATTTGAATCTTTCTATTGGTTCTCGGCATCGTCGTGCGATTCTCACTTGTAATATACCAAGTGCATTGATTATTGCCGGAAATTTTTTGAGTGACATTTCTGCAACGTCATAATTGCACGACACGAAGTGGAGTGCAATTACGTTGCAGAAATGCACGAAATCAAAATTTCCAGGCAGAATCAATGCACGAGGCTGTATTCGGTAAGAGAATCGCACGACGCACAGAAAAAATGCATTATGATTAATTGGTTTTATGTAGCTATATATGTTACAAGTATAATTTCCAAAAAATTTCCAAAAAATTACTCCTTGGTAGCATATATATATAAATTTTCTGGAAAATTGTGTGATTGTCGTGGATACAATTCAAATTTGAATTTTTCTATTGGTTCTCGGCATCGTCGTGCGATTCTCAACATAATTTATCTGTTCACTTATATTTTATTCATAAGAAGTTGTTTTATTAAAAAAAAGTTTTTGTTGGTATTTAGCAAGGTTGCAGTAGGACTAAAACAAATAAATATATTGTAAATTTTAAGTAACTTTTTTATACATATTTTGACATAAAGTCAGACTACAACAAGCTTATAAAAAATTGGTTTGCGTGGAGGTTTGTCGTGTCAAAAATAATGAACACCTTCTAAAAGTGAAAAAATCCAACTATCTTTCAAGACGATTAATTGAATGTTAAGGTGTAAAAACAAAAATTAAGTTGAAATTAAGGAGAAAAATTGTAAACAAAAGAATAAAAAATATAAATTTTTGTAACGAGAAAATTTGTATAAATTCAATTTAAATAATTATAGTGTTAAATACCTTTGTATAAATATTTATAATACTGCAACTGTGAAGAATGTAACAGTTTATTAAATAGAAGTATTTACCGCAAAAGGTATTCGAAGTTATTCATTGTATTGGACTGTTTTGGATATCATATTGCTTATATAGGGTATGCAGCACTCATTTAAAAAGAAGCTTTAGGTTTTCTTAATGCTTGATCAAATCTCAATAACTAAGGTATTTCAAAGAGATGGAAGAAGTGGAAGTTTTCCCCATACATTTGGAACGCCGGAGTTGTTTTCAGTGCTAAACAAAGTAAAGTGAGAGTATTATTATTGAAAATTGGTGTCAGAAAAGAAGAATTAGTATGATTTACGTGTATATTGTTCGAAGTTCTTTGTATAGTTTGTTAATATCGGGTTGTTGTAAAGTAAGTTGCAAACCTGATTAATAATTAAAGTTCTCCTTAAATTAAAATTAAATTTTATTTAATCAACAACAACAATCAATTACAAAATTTCAATATTTACCCAATGAAGTAAGGTTAAGTTATTATTGTCAGCTTGATAATTAATTCTTGATTAACTCAGTAGAGGGCGCACTTTTTGGTATTCGATTGGTATAATTGAATTTTTCAAAAGGTAACAGAACCCTGTCCTTTTAAAAAATTCAACCGTAACAACTATGGTAAAGTATCTTTGTTATAAAATTAAATATTTTCAGCATTTTTATTGAATTTCATAAAGTAGAATTTCACAGAACGAAATTGAAAGTCTAAACGTAAAATACAGGATTCAGTAAACACTAATTATGTAGTTAATCAACACTTTCAACACACATTCCACTTACATTTAATAAATAAAACATTTAATTCGGCGCTTAAAAAAGGAGATATTGTTAAACAGAGGAAATCGAACGCATCTATCTGTTTACATTTTGTCGTACTCAATTTTATTGGGTATGCAGTAAACAGAAAGTTTGTTTAATTCATCTGTTTTTCTGACGAGTCTGATTTTTGATTATTTTGTTGAAACAGCTCGTTAAAAGTACACACACGCAAAAACGAAAAACCTGTCAGATTTTTGCTTATTCGTCCGTTACAACCGCATATAAATTATTTATCCAATCGAAAATAAAGATAAAAAGAAGCTCTTTTAGCTTTGCTTTGCAAATTCCTGAGTCTGATAAGACCGCTAAAATCACTTCAGTAATGAGTCTCAAAGTATAAGTACTCTGATATTGCGAGTTCCTATAAGGTACAGTAACGCTCGAACGGTTGCCAATACGACGACCGTAAATCGTAGTCCTGCTAAACGAGCTACAGCTCATTATTCCTGCTTAACTATGCAGGAAGCTCTAGAGAGAAGAGGCGTACTATGCAACATAGCCTGCAGGATTCTTAAACCGATAGTGATCTATTATGCTCCTGAAATTGTTTACTGGAGCTTTTCTTGCGTTACAATCACAACTTGAATGATAACATTTCAGCTTTTCAAGTATTCACTTTAGAACGGAGATGTGGTTTAAACGAAAAATCAAATTTAAAAGCAAAAGCGTGAAATGAGAAATTAAGGTGGTCTCCTGATAACTACATATATACCTATTTATGTTTCTTCTTTTATTTTATTTCAACCACTAAAGATAATTTCTTTTTTCTATCGAGGCTTCGTTGTTTTTCTCGGCGCACACCCAGGGAGAGTGCACGACCTTTCAATCCATTAAAGAGAAACAACGTAGTATTGTTTCGGGTCTACCAACTTGGAAGTTTTAGCCTTAATATCCTGCTGATTCTGAACCGTGAAACTTTGGAAAGTTGTATTTTCCCCAGTTTAGACTTAGAAACAATTCTGCGGGCTGTACCAGTAGAACTGCGGCGGGCTTCCCTACAATTTATCGGGAATCCGATAGCTCGATGTTCAAACACACTAACTTCATCCCTAAGATTTATGGACCCCAAAACCCTAACTAAAAACAACTCAAGAAAATCATAATGGTGATCGATATTATGTTTTAATTTAGGTTTCCCCTATGTTGTATAGATATCGTTCTGATCATACTTGATAAACAAAAACAAAAGAGTCGAATAAAACCTATCCATGCGGTTTTTTGGAAACCTTTTTATTTTTATACTTTAGCAGTTTCTCTAAAAAATGTCTAGAAAATTCGAATTTTAATTTAATAGAAATCCTTTTCAACGTAAAGGCTGAAAAATAAAATACGCGCTTATATTTGTATTTCGCGTTTCATATTTTCGATTTCTTTCGTTTCCTTAGTCGTTTGCTCCGTTCCCTCTTAACTCTGTCAAATTTATTAATTCCCGCCGGAATCAACCGCAGAAAAAGTATCAGCAATGTATATAAAAATATATATCATTCAGTGAGAAATTTTCCGACAAATTTATTATCTTTATTCTGAAATTTCTACTTTTCTGAGACGTTATGCTTGCTGCGCAGCATTTTAATATAAAGCAAAACTACGTTACACCTTGTCTTCAAGATCTTTTACGTCATTTAGTTTTGATTGATGACTTTAAGATATTTTAAATTCGGTAAAGCTGGGTCATTAATACACAACCTATTATGTACCTACGTAATGATTATTTATCAAGTATTTGTTAAAATTGATAAATAAGTATAATATATCATTAATAGTTAATATTGGCTACCGATGCGTTGCATCTTTGTGAGTAATCCAATCTTTTGGCCGTTTTCAATAGTTATTGCACCCCCCACTCTCCGCATTGATATCGCAAGAAACTGCATCTTAATCAATTTACGTTACATCAATTTGCAGATATATGATATTGGAGATATATAAGATTGGTTACCACAGCAACGGAGACTATTTTCTCGGCCGAACACAGTTTTTCTTTTTATTGATTGACTTCTACAGGACTGTTCGAATAGTATCAGATGAAAACAAGTGAAGATATCAGTTAAATAATTAAAAGCACTAAGAATTGAAATTGAAAATATGGAGCATAGCCAGTTAAATCCAATGATATCGCTTCCTGATTGGTCCTTAAATAACAGAGATACAAACTTAGCCATCAATTTTCTTCAACTTTTGATATCAATTGATTGATCTCCATATTGATTCATTTCGATGTAGATTTTGTAATCAATTCAAAGTTCTACATACATAAGCATAAATATTAAATATCATCATATCACAAATGCAATTTATACACAACCACAACAAAAAACAAATATTTGTTTGGTCAATTGGTGCGATTTTGATATTTTTGATATTTTTGACAATAAGACTACCGAATTTGTTGTAGTTTTTCATAAAAGCATTTTACGTGGAATTTCGATTCTCTAACCTAACATCTTTCATAACCTTTAACCTAACCTTTAACGTAATCTTTAAATTTAACAGTTATTATTAGGGTTCTCATGCCAGTAACGTGTTGTCCTAGGACAGTATATACATATGTATTTCTTTTGCAATATTTTCAATAGAAGTGGCCATAACTTCTTGGTTTGGTTCAAACGTCGAAAGTTACGAGAATTTCAAGGTTGTTCGGTCGGCTTTTTAGAGTTAGTAGGTTTTATTAGAGGTTAAAGAGCGATTGTGGCTCGCTTAGTTACGTGCGTGACTACCGACCAAGGGATCCGGGTTCGAACCCCGGCCCATATATCACCGGATTTTTAAAAATCGCATCTCCCTCGGAAGGCCAGGAAAAAAGCCTTTGCCCAGGAAATTTCCCTGAAATTAATAAAAAAATCCAAGTACTATGTACTTGGGGTGGTTCGGAGTCCACCTTAAGCTGTAGGTCCCCATACTTGTGATCACTGAACACGCACAACACAAGTATAGGAGGGAAATGCCAACGCTCTGCAACAGAGCATGGCACGCAGAAGAAGAAGAAGGTTTTATTGGCACAGCTCAGTTATGAAAGAGCCGGTATGTAAATGCAACAAGGTGCTGCACTTTTTCTGTTTTGGGAAAATAAAACAAATCAAAGAAATTGAATCAGAAATAAAAAAAATTATTTGTTCACCCAACGAAATTAGTAGGTAATATAAAAAATGCTTGTTGGAACAATAAATATAATAATTAAAATTTGTTTAAAATTGAAGCCGCATTTAAACAAATATTTAAAAATGCAAACAGTCCCATTTAACATAAACTTCGGGGTATCCAGTTTAAACCAAACCAAGTCATGATTTGTACAAACAAAATCTATTTCTCACGCTTAAAATCTTGCTTTAGGCACTTAACTTAAACTTCCTCTCACTATTATTTAAAAAATAAACAGAATGTTGGCTTGCAGACAATCAAATGGGGCACACACGAAACCTAATCTATTTTATGATTTTATTTTGGAGAAACAATCTCGCATGCTGCATCAAGTTTCTTTTAATTACAAACAGAGTGCTTTCTTTCAAGTCTTATTTGGTCAGACATTTTTATTACTTCAAATGTTGGGTTTAATAGTTCTATGTACCTTTTAATAAAATAACAGAGGTCTAAGTTTCGTTTAATTTTATTAATGGTGATATGCAGGTTGTCATACTTAATTTGGAATGGTTAAATTTACACAGCCCCTCTTAAAAGCTTAAAAAAACAAATGCAGACTTGACCCTTTCGAAGAGCGGAGAAAATATTCTGGTTTAGTACACTCAATTGAATATGTATAAGGACAGATCTTCGTTGAAATAACGCATGGTTGTGTCGGAATTGACCAATTGTAAAGTTTTGTGGTTTCAATAAATTGGATTAGATAAATTACCGTGAGTTGGTCGGTTTAACAGTGTTATTTAAATTAAAAGAAAGAGAATTAATGTTCTAGTGAAACGACTCTAGAATTTGCCTTGAGTTATTAGTTATTAAAACTTACAATGTTCTTTCAAGATTTCCCGCACCTAATAAGAAATGCAAATTGTCACAAACTCCATATTTGTGTACAACAAATTAATTCGCTCTGTTTTTGTAATAAACGCCGTTAAAAATATCCGAGTCGAGTTGTTTTGATATAGGTTTCGATTACCGTATAAGAACTAAAATTAAACTAGTTAGTTAGGATACTAAAATCAAAAAGAACCATTGATACAATATCAATTGTGGTTTCAGTCCTTGTCAACAATTAAAATATATTTATCTGTATTAAATAAGGCATTTAATGCAAATGTGTTTAGAATGGGATCCCAAATTAAGTTATAACGTAGAAGTTAATAAACCGAGTAAGTTTTTAAATATCAATACCTATGCGTATGTTTGTATTGTGTAAACGATTCTCTTGATTTTAGTTCAATATATAGAATCGAAATTTAATATTCAATACTATAGTTTAACGCAACAAATTGATGATGTTCCACTCACGGAATAAATCTCAAATTTGACAATAAAGATTAAATAACCTAACGTAAATCAAAGAAGAATATTTTCCAAGTTTTATATTTTTGTTTAAATTTTGGACAATAACATCAAACATTTTGAGTGACGCCTTCTATTTTGTTAATTATTCTTTCTTCCTATTTACAATTAGTAATCTTTTGCGAATTAACACCCACGACACCTGAAAGCAATTTGAGTTAATCTAAGTATACACTTGGGGCGACAGTATTTTTCGTTTTATTTCAAAATGTCATAAAATCATCATCAATTGATGTTCCTTAAACTTTACGTCAGAATATGTATTTTGTAGCTCATGTTGTTCTGAATATATGTCTAAAACTATAAAAAGACTTGCAACTATGATATGACAGTTTTTTAATAAAAGTAGCGTATATAAGCCTTATCTTATAGTACACCACATTGCACAAGACTCTCACTGAGAAAAATATTTCCGCTATGGTCGTTCTCTGAGCCGAAGTGAAATGACTGATTAAAAGTCCACGCTGTAATTTGTAGAAATAGCAATTCCGATGTTGTGAGCCTGAAGACTTCATCGTTATCATAAACGCATTCGTAGTGAGTATTAAAAACATTCGTTAAATAATAAATGCATTCGTTCGTACAATAAATTATGTTAATTAAAACTTATTTTTTTATCTCAATAGTTTTAGAAGTTTTGATTGCAGCATTATTATGACATTTATTCCATTACATATTACAAGATTTTCACACTGCATTTCCAATTGAAGTGCGTTAGTATTGTGTTTCCAGCAGTATATTAGTGGACTATATATCAATCTTGCAGAACAAGTAGTGACAAAAACAATTTTAATATCAACATGACGATTTCTTTTTAAAAATAAATTAATAATAATGGTCTTCTTATCTTCTGTACAAAGCTGGCGCAAGTGGTATCCACGATGCTCTTAAAGAAATGGAAATTACTTAGTGACCACAGGCGTGATGCTTGGTTAAAGTCAAGCCAGAGAAAGTCAAAGAGTTAAATCAGGGTATATGTTCATCTAAGGAGTAGCAGTTCTTCCCATGGCGACTACTTGTTAGCAAAACACAACAAATTTTCAATTTAGAATGTGTAAGTCTGTGACGTTTAGCAGAAATAGAATTCATAAACTTAAGTAAAGTTAATAAAAAGTTTAATTAAAGTGCCCACTTTAACTATTAATTAACACAAAAGCAGTACAGAACTAATAGTTCATTAATACACACACTTACTTCTAAAATCACATTTTTATCGTTTTTGTTCATAAAAAATCGATAAGCATCAAAAATAGTTTTTTAAATAAATAATAAAGTAGACAAACAAGGCTCTAATGAAGAGGAAAATTGTCCCTTAACTTGTTTTGACTTTGATCACGGAGAAAATTGACAGTTTGGTCATTGTCACAACAAGAACCTTAATTTCCATCCAGCTTATTTAATGAGAGAATTAATGACTCCTTTTTACTTTAAATTTATTTACTTACAAGTAACGAACTGCAAATTCATTATGTTGCATTTTTAAAGAGCTGAGATTTTGTTAAAATATACAAAAAAATTGTTATTCATTGGAATATTTACGTTTTCATTTTTAGGTTCTGTTAGATTATTATTCTGTAATAATTTAATTGTTGTTTCCTCTGGGAATCTCGTCATGTACAATATCACACAGTTTCGGTAGATATTACCTTTTTAGGACACCTTTCTTTTATTTGGCAGCATTTCACAGTCATTATTAAATTTAATTGTAAAGAAAAACTCGAATATTTCTACTCTGCATAAAGTAGGTAAAAAGCTAAAAAGAGAATTAGATATGACAGGAATATAAAGTGTTGCCAATTTGAAAATGACTAAAAGTTACGGAACCGCTAAACGAAGAAAACATCTTGAAGGTTCTACTAAGCCCCTCGGCGCTAGGCAATCACTTTTTATCTGTTGACAATTTTATGAGCGGGTTCGAGAGCGTCGCCGAGATGTTTAAATATCGCTTAAAGGGTAGTTTCTGGATTTAGTGGTGTACTTTAAGGGAGAGAAACAGTTTTGGGCCATTATATAAACGTCGTAATAGTTTGGTTTTAGTTTATTGGCTACGATCCCTAATTTTAATGTGATCCCCGGAGTTTTAGGGAAGAAATTTATAAAGATTGCCGAATGATATCAATGAATTTATTGTTTTGGAAATTAAACCGAAAGACATTATATTAATTTATTTTCCTGTTCTACTCTATCTAATGTTGTCGTACTGAAGGAGAATTATTCAAATAGTACAGAGGAAAAATTCTCTTGGGCAACGTGTATGTATGGATGCTGAAACTTAATAGTAACAGGTAAAGGCTAAATTAATTATCTATTAAACAAGCAAACTTTGACCCTTTAACTTAACTTAACCCATTTAAAACCACTACTAAAGAAAAACCACAAATTAATTTTTTTTGTGTTTTGATATTTTTATTAACATTAACTGAAACTGTTTAATACAAAAAAAATAAATAATATATTAGAACATAAAAAAATTTAACGTTGCGTAAACGCAACATTGGCATACGCCAATTCGATACCACATACGCCAATTCGCGGACACAATGCCACCGCTGACTGGTGGTTTTGAACACTTTGCCGGCCGACGACACTAAGCCGACCCTTCAAATAAATTTTGCTACTGGACACTTTCTCGACCGTAGACACTATGCCGAGCGAAAGCTGTGGACACTTAGCCGACCGTGGAAAGTACGCCGACCGCATCCTGTGGACACTTTGCCAACCGTGGACACTCTGCCGACCGCAAGCAGTGAACACTTTGCCGACCGTGGACACTATGCCGAGCGAAAGCTGTGGACACTTAGCCGACCGTGGAAAGTACGCCGACCGCATCCTGTGGACACTTTGCCAACCGTGGACACTCTGCCGACCGCAAGCAGTAAACACTTTGCCGACCGTGGAAAGTACGCCGACCGCATCCTGTGGACACTTTGCCAACCGTGGACACTCTGCCGACCGCAAGCAGTGAACACTTTGCCGACCGTAGACACTATGCCGAGCGAAAGCTGTGGACACTTAGCCGACCGCATGCTGTGGACACTTTGCCAACCGTGGACACTCTGCCGACCGCAAGCAGTGAACACTTTGCCGTCCGTGGACACTACGATGGCCGCAAACGGTGGACACTTTGTCAACCGTGGACTCTTTGCCGACCGCAAGCGGTGGACACTTTTCCGAACTTGGAGACGACGCCAACCCCTTTAATAAATATCGCTGCACACCTCGCCGATCTTCGACTAGCCGACCTTAAGAGTCGTCCATAGTTACAATTCTGATGTGAATACAAACATAAAGTTCCACTAAAGCTAAAGCTAAAACTAATTAACCTGTTGGCCAATTTTGATATGATTTTCACAAATCTAATCTTTGAGAGGTTTTCTACAATATGACCTTAGGTTGTCCACGATTGGTAAAGTGTATATTGCTTGCGGTCGACATAGTGTCCACCGCTTGCGGTCAGCGTAGTGTTCACTGTTGGCAAAGTGTCCACCGCTTGCGGCCAGCATAGTGTCCACGGTCGGCAAAGTGTCCACCGCTTGCGGGTGACGTAGTGTCGGAAAAGTGTCCAATAGCAAAATTTATTTTAAGGGTCGGCAAAGTGTCCACAACGGTCAGTCAGCGTAGTGACCACGGTCGACAAAGGGTCCGCGGTCGGGGTTGTGTCCGATCGGCGTAGTATCCAATACCCTTTTTTGAATATAAATTTGCTCCTTGTGCAAGTATTTACTTGCACAAAAAACAACACTGCAACCACAACAGATTGAAAGAGACTCACCATTTAACACCAGAAATGCAGGAATTTCTAATAATGCAGGGTATGTACATTTGTATACCTTATCAAGCCAATGTTGCGTTTACGCAACGCTCTAATTTATAATCACGTATTTTCGAAACTATATAAGTTTTTGACTTTTTATATCAACAGTAACATTTTTTGATGTTTCCAGAGCCATTCTAGATAAAAATTAAAATTTTTATTTGTAAGAGTAATTTTTTTAACGACATTTCTGTCACCCATGCAATAGTATTCAAAATTCAATAAATTCAGGCTGTAATTTTGATAAAATAAAAGCTGGATTTAAATAGAAAAAAATATGCTACATTTAGTTTCACACTGTAAAATCACACAGAAGTTATAAAACAGATATAAATTAGACACAACATACTTAAAAAAATTTCGTCTGGAGTGTTGCGTTAACGCAACATTGGGTGGAAATGGGTTAATGCACTACAAAGTTGGTGGTAACTTAATATAAATATACTTTGCATTATACACTTAATGTGCTGTAAATTCTACACAAGTCAATGTCTAACTATTCACAAGGCACTTTTTTTACAAAGAAAAAGGTTTTAGCAAGACATCGTGGGATTGTAGTTGTAACTACCAGCGATTTTATTAGGGCTAATAGTGTGATGATACATGAATGAGGTGTTACACTACATGTTTGAATTTATTTGTGGGTATAGTAATAACACACAACCCTTTCGTAATCAAAAAGAATAAGCGCCTTGTCACAAATAGACGAATGAAATTCTCAGTAATCTGTTTTTCTTTATTCCAATAATGATCTTTATATACAGATTTTAACTTCTATTTCTATGAAATAATTTGTATGAACTTTAAACAATTTAATATTTAATTTTTTTTCCTTGTTTGTTTTTAAATCCTAATTAACATAAGTGAAATATAAAGGATATACCAATAATATAAAGGGTTCTCTTCCTTTTTTAAAAATTCAGTTCTTGCAATTAACCATAATTGATTTTCTCTCCCCAAATAGAGCGCCTTCTAATGAGTTAATCATAAAAGAATTATCAAGCACTTTATTTTATTATTAATTAAAAGAATTTTAATTTCGGTTTAAGGTAATAACTACAAACATTAATTTAGTTTGCAACGTACTTTACAGTGATTTGATATGAACTCCTTTTCTTATATAGTTTTCACCTAAATTAAATACTACTTTATTGCGGCACTAAAACACCAACTGTCCAATAGTATAATGGTTGGAGAATTTTCCTTCCATCGTTTTAAAACCACTTGATGGCAGCTTTCTTACCGAGATTGTATCATGCACTAATACAGCTTGGAATTTTTTTCCAATTGAAATCTGCACAGACTATATAAGAAATATAGGATCCAAATCTGGTTTATTTATTAGCAGTTGAACCTTTTATGGTAAATACTTATATTCAATAATTTTCTTCAATTTTACAGTATTTTAAAATTATATAATGTGATTTTACACTTTGTAATATTTAAATTGAATAATTTATAATTTTTTTTATCATTTCAAGATTATTCTTGTTTATTTCAATGTGTTCGATATTCAGAGAGAGAAATACATGTTTTAGTGCTATCTGTAAACAAGTACAAAAATAAGTGGTAAAAACTACATTTAAAAACGGGATTTTTTCATAACACAATTTGGTCGAGTACTTACTCTGCATAGAAAAAATTGTGCTTATGGGAGTTTAATAATAAGGTGGATAATTAATAAAAACGGTTGTAAATATATAAACATTTTAGAAATCTATGCAAGTACAAAAGACAGCAACTGATAAAATTGACCTTCAATGAAATAAAGTGTTTGAAATAATCTTTTGAAATGGATGGCAATGAAGATAAATGCTCAAATTATAAACAAACAATTCAAGAAGATTTACATTACAAATGTGATTTATGTGTCCAAAAAATTTATAAAAACTGCGTAACCCTTTCAGCATCAGAGATAAAATGTATGCCTCTCCAGAAAAGACTTTTAATTTTATTATGTAATGATTGTAAGAAAATGTTGTCAAAATCTCAATTAATGATTCAGCTGATAGAAGAAATGAAAAATGAATTAACTAATTTAAAAAAAGAAGTTCCAAATTTAAAAACTGAAATAAACTCTAAACAAAACGATAGTGAAATAAAATTCAAGAGGGCCTACTAAGAAGTAATAAAAAAGGGAGAAAAAAATAATCTTTTAAATAACTTACATTCACAATCACCTTCTTTAATTATAAAACCCAAACAAAAACAAGATTCTAAATTGACTAAAAAATGAATTGAAAATGAAAATACAACCCAATCAATTAAAAATAGGAATAAAAAATATTAAAGAAACAAAACAAGGAGGCGTCGCACACTGGTAGAAATTAACGATCTAGGCGTTCAAAAATAGTGTTACTTGTAGTGACCCATTTGTTTGAAATTATAATAACTCACTTGTTAGAGGATCCAATAGCTCGATACCACTCTTTTTATTTTCTTAGAAACGTCAATGCTCATGCACGAATGAGATTAAATAGACATATAAACCCTCAGCAAAATTACACCTTTCTCACTCTACTTTTAATTGCAATAACCAACAGTGCCTTTCTGTTTATCAGTAAAGATTTTTCTCTTGAAAGTGTTATTTTTGGATCATCTGAAGGTTAGACTGTTATTCTGTATAACATAATATTTAAATAAAAGCTCCAGTATTTTTTAAATTAGTTTTATTGTTAGCCATTAAAAATAATATTACTATTTGTAATGTGGAAGTTTTGACTAAGCTTACATTGTTTGGCAATAACTTGCAATATTTTTTTCTATTTTTATCCGATAGTATATTTATTTGACTCTTCGGGGGTGTATAAGCACTTGTCATAATATGTCATAAATATTTTGTATGACATCTTTTGACTTCTTTTAACTCGAACTCGTGGAATCGCGCAGTGGGAGTTGGTGAATGTGTGTCGAGATGAAGCCAACAAGAAAAATAAGAATAATAAGAAGTTTCACATGGACAATTTATCGGAAACAATTGAAGACATTTTAAGAAAACAATAAACATATGCAAGCAAACAGGCCAGAAATGGCAGGAATGCCATTCAAGTCTATGTAATCTTAAAAGCAAGTGAACGCATTGGCTTGAAGACTATTTTTCATGTTTAAAAACTGAATTCAACAAATTCCAAATACACCGACCTCAAGCAAAGCAATCGAAAGATTACGGACGAATTTTTCCGAATAATCTCAGGTTAAAAAAAGTCGAAGAGTACAACCGTTACTGGGGGTAAGCACAGAAGAGCTAAGTTTTGCTACGAAAGTCAGTTTACGAACTACAGCAGGCATGGTGAAGAAGAGTTCAGGGTCTCCAAAGGAAGCTCATCAGTTAAGAAAGTCAATTTCGCAAAGTGTTAGAATCCCAACCAAACTTTCGCCAGACCAGGCTTTAGCTTCATTTATCCAAAAAGACTTACGAAGGACCAATATATAATAATACATGATGAAACAAAAAAAAACAGAATGCAGACATATAGCCCATCTACGATGACTTATTATTAGCTAAAAAGCGTTGTTATCCTGAAAATATCATAGTGACTGATGTTTCAGCCGCGGATTCAAAATTCAAGACATCTGTAAGAGCAATACGTAAAAGTGACAGGTTCTGCGATGACACGTTTTTAAGCTTTATTGCCAAATAACCTATATTACCAAATTACTATAATTTACCCTACTAGGTCCTTCTTATAAGTAATAATTGCTTTACAAGTATTTGTGAACTGTTTTACACGAAATAATATTGTTAGTTACTAAATAACCTACTAATAAATTAGAGATAACAATCAAAGGTAGATATTATTTATTTTTCGACATCATGTCTCATGAAACTGAGATCCAATAACGTTTTATTGTGAAAATACCCCGACACTTAATTTTGAACGACTAGATCGGCGATTTCTACCACTGTGCGTCGTAGTTAAATGTACAGATAAACGTGATATTGAAAAACTGAAGCAAGCTGCAGAAAAAAGTTTAGGAAACAACTACGATGTAGATATACTCAAACTAAACCTACCTAAAATGAAAGTAGTTGGTTATAACAATGAACAAACTGCAGAGGAACTAGAACTAATTATAAGACAACAGAATACATGGATAGAGGAAACTGAAAAGATGAAAATAACATATATAAAAAAAAACAAAAAATCAAAACACGTCCACCATTTTCTTTGAATGTTCTCCTAATTTATATTGGAAAATGATGAATCAAAAGATTATTTATTGGATGGGAAAGATACAGTGTATACGAAAATTTAAATGTGAGCAGGTGTTTTAAATGTCAAGAATACTACCATAAAAGTAGTACTTGCGAAAACGAAATATCATGTGAGTATTGTGCGGGAAACCATAACATTAGAGAATGTCCAAAACAAATAAAAAATGCAAAAACTGCATTAGTGCAAACAACAAATTCAAAACAAAATATAATACAAGCCATACAGCATCAGATCCTGAATGCCCTTCCATTAAGTATCACACAGAACTTTTAAGAAGTAGAATTGATTACAACGGATAATGGTGCATCTGAACCGAGATGTTCTTCAGACAATAGAAACTGGTAACAACCAAAATTCAATTTTAGTGGATAGTGACTTATTGCAAACAAAAATAAGATATTCCAAAAATATCTTTAATTTATTACATATCAACATTAGGAGTATGAATAGGAATATTGACAACTTAATATTACTATTAGAAAGCTTTAAATTACATTTTAACGATATTATAGTTCTAAGCGAAACATTTATTATACCCTCAATAAATCAATGTAATATTCCTGATTATAAATTGTTTTATAATCATGCCAATTATAATAAAAATGATGGAGTTATAATTCTAGTAAAAATTCATATTAATACTGAATTCTCTAGTGTAAAATTACCGATATCTCTAGCAACTGTGAGTAGATTATGTTTCGTTATAATAGTTATTTATGTATTAAGGGCATAAAGAAGCTTTTATGGCCAGAAGCGTTATTTCTAGCCCGAGGCGTCAGCCGAGGGCTAGAAAAAGGCAGTAGGGCCATAAAAGCAAGTTATGCCCGAAATGCATACACTATTTTATGCACAGATTGTTTTTATCTCAAATCTATTATTGTGTAAAAAATATAATTAAATGAGTACGTAGGTTACATCAAGCCGCTGTACGTATACTTATGTGCATATATACGAAGTACGTTACTATAGTTACTATCTAAAATACTTAATTTCAGCTTATTTTCATTGGTGATAAGTTTACAAATTATATTAAGAACCAATCAAGTTCTACAAATACAGCTCTGACATTTAATTGAAGTTTCATTATTGCCCGTCGGATCATAAAGAGGCCCTTGGCGCATAAAGAGACAGTTATGTTTAGATAGATCTATCAATAATAGTCTAATTATAATGCATCTGTGCATAAATAACATTAAAATAGGTATTGCTGCAGTTTACAAACCACCCCCAATACCGAAACCCAATTTTATTAATGATATTCATAATTTTCTTGAACATGTAGGTAGGGAAGGCAATAAACATAGAGATTTTTGTGGGTGATATAAATATAGATATCCTAGATGTAGATAACGAGGCACATAATTATTTAGCAATAATGTCACAATTAGGTTATAAGTCATATATAAATTCTGTAACTAGATTTGAAAGTAATAGTTGTCTTGATCACATTTTTGTTAAACAGAAATTAAAAACTAATCACATA
The DNA here is from genome assembly GCA_929113105.1 of Agrypnus murinus. Taxonomy (NCBI): domain Eukaryota; kingdom Metazoa; phylum Arthropoda; class Insecta; order Coleoptera; family Elateridae; genus Agrypnus; species Agrypnus murinus. Next base: position 42,502,476 of record OV816025.1, read on the forward strand.
AGTTCAGGTTCATACATTTTGGACTCTCACATGACTGATCATGGGCCAACTATGCTCAATATTATTTCAAAAAATAATAAAGATAACAATAATAAGTGTGTTGAAATAAAAAAAAGTACCTAAACTTGATCTTCAAAAATTTAAAACCTTTTTAAACACACATGACTGGACTAACATTTTAAATGATCCTGATCCTGAATCATCATATAATAGTTTCATATCTACTTATAAAGAGTTTAAGCATAAAGCGACTTCTGAATACATTGTACAATTTAAACAACACAAAAAGATTAAAGAATGGATTACAAATGGTATAATTACCTCTATTAAGCATAGAGATAAAATGAAAAGGCGATTGTTGCATAATTACAGTGTGGAGTTAAACGATGAATACAAAAAATATCGAAATACTTTAAACAAAATTATTGAAAAACAAAAAAATGACTACTATAAGAATCAAACAAATAATAATAAAGGCAATATGAAAAAAATATATGATATAATTAAAAATGCTACGTATGAAAATGTATCAAAAACAAACCATACAAAAATAACAAAAATAAATGATCAAGATATCACATTTGAAAATGAGTTAGATATGGCGAACCACTGTAATGATTATTTTGTAAATATTGGTGATAAAATGGCCAAATCAATACCTGTACCTAATAATCCGATAAATATAGAATATACTTCACAAAGTTCCTTGTTTTTATCTCTAATAAATGAAAATGAACTAATTAAACACATCTATCATTTAAAAACAACAGGTTCACCAGGGCCGGATGGAATTACAACTAATCTAATTAAACAGACCCAGAATCTGATTATGCAACCATTGCTGCACATAATAAATAGAATTTTTGTAACAGGAATTATACCTTCTCATTTCAAAATAGCAGTAATCACTCCTATTCATAAAAGTGGCCCAAAAACATTAATAAATAACTATAGACCAATCAGTATAATAAATAATTTTACAAAATTATTTGAAAAATGATTAAAACAAAGATTATTCAGCTTCCTAAATGACAAACTTCTTGATGTCTTATAACATTACGGAGTCAGGGGAACCGTGTTAGATCTGTTTCAAAACTACCTTTTTGAAAGGGTACAATTAATAATACTTTAAGCGATAAACGAACTATTAAAACTGGTGTGCCACAGGGCACAGTCCTTGGACCTATTTTATTTTTGACTTATATAAACAGTTTTTTATCAGTTGAAGTAAATGGCTCCATAACATCATATGCAGGTGATACTGTTCTAGTTTACGATGGTAACACTTGGCAAGAGGTAAAAGACAAAATGATAAATGGTCTAAAAATTGCTAAAAATTGGTTAGATTATTTTAGATTAACTCTAAATTTAACAAAGACAAATTATATCGCTTTTTCATTAACTAACGCAAACAGACCTGATTTTACAAATATTATTGTTAATAACCAGCAAATCAATGAAGTTTCACAAATTAAATACCTTGGTATAATAATTGACAAATTTTTAAAATGGCAACCTCATATGGAATATCTCTCTAATAAAATTCGTGGTATAATTCATAAATTTTATATTCTCAGAGAAATCTTAAATATAAAAATCCTTACCATGATATATAAAAGTCTTGACGAATCCATAATTAGGTATGGAATTTTGGGTTGGGGTGGATTATATAACAATGCTCTTTATAAACTAAACATTGTTCAAAAATGTATTTTAAAAATCATATATAAAAAAAATATACTATATCCTACAGAATTGTTATTTTTAAGAGGAATTTGTAACATAAGAACTGTGTATATGATTACGGTAACGATGTTTATCCATAAAAACAAAACAGCAGAAAGCAGTGTACATCACATATACCACACACGTGCTAGAATGAACAAGAACATAACCATTCCAGTCAATTACAACAACATAAATTTAAAAATATAGCCTATTTAGGACCTAAAATCTATAATAAGATTCCTAATACATTAAAATGTATAAAAAATATAAATAAATTTAGAATTGAATGTAAAAGATATTTATTATTTATCAATAGAATTCAAAACGTTTAAAAATCTCTTCAAATGACAAATCTTTTTTGTTAATATTAGGCATAGTTGGATCAATACTCACTAATAAATAAATTCTCATTTGATTTTTAACTCTTTGTTAGATTTTTTTTACTTATTTTTGCGTTTGTTTTATATTACATGCATTATTATTTTGTATTCTTATTAAGATTAGGTTTAAAATTAAATTGTAAAATTTGTGTTTTTCAAATAAATTCAAATTTGCTTTTACAACTTTTTCTAACCTTTTGTTTATAATTCTCTATAAGAGACGTTTATTGCTAAACTTACCTTTCAAGGCTACACCTTAAATGCATTAACCGTATTAATTGTATTAGTTTAGCAAAATTATAAAACATTACATATCTTATTGACAATAATATAACAATACAAAAATAACTTGAGAAATTAAGGTCCAAGTGTTCCCAAAAAAAGTGTTTTGTTTTTTCAAATATAATAATGGATAACTTTGATTTTAAATTGATACTCTTAGGAATGTTAAATGCTTGTGCACCTAACTTTTTTGGAAAACGATGTTTATTAATTAAATTATTTCACGTTTTATGTGAAAAGTTATTTTTAGAGAAACTGTACATTCAAAGTTAACTAAAACATACCACTTAAGTCTCATAGTATTTGAACTATTTTTCCAAAATCTTAAGAAAATCGTATGTCTAGGGACTAAACTATTACCTGCTTCTTGCCAAAAAAAACAGATTTTTTTGTCAATGATTTAGTCTTTAGACATACGATTTTCTTAAAATTTTTGGAAAATAGTTCAAATACTATGAAACTTAAGTGGTACTTTTTTGGTTAACTTTGAATGTACAATTTCTCTAAAATTAATTTTTCACGTAAAAATGTGAAATAATTTAATTAATAAGCATCGTTTTTCAAAACAAGTTAGGTAAGCAAGTTTTCACATTCCTAGAGTATTAATTTAAAAGTTATCACATTATTATATTATTTACGAAAAAAAACGACTATTAATCATGCGGTTAAGATTTATGCACGGTATTTCTTAAATTTGGTGTAGTTATTCACAATATAAGTAAATCCACTGTGATTTTGTTTAGGATTTTTGAATGCACCGCAAAACTAAACCTCTAAAAATGTATGCTATCTAATATTTTTTCTATACAATATCATTTATTACACATTACACATTTATTAATATTATTATTAAACAGCCTGTGGTAATGTCTAGAGTGCTGCACTTTGACCCAAGCGGCCCGCGGTCGATTCCCGGTGCCCGCAGATCTGGTTAAGGTTTTCTGCAGTTTTCCTTAGCTGTGACACAAATGTGGGATTTGCGCTGTTCCATCTGTAAGTCGGCTGCAGCCGCACTTAGGGCCTACGTAATAATAATAATCGCTCCCCTCCCTCCCGCACAAGCTTATAACTTCTTGGACCTGGTTTCCAGGCTATGGGTTGTAGCAATTATTATTATTATATTATTAATAAAATTAATGTAATTAAACAATTTTGATTGTTTGAACTATAAATTGGACCCAGTTTATTAGAACTCATTTCTGCACAAAAATGATATAATAACCTAGTTTAAATGTTGATTTCGCTTTACTTCACTATATCTCTTATTCTACTGATCATTATTTTAAAGAAAAATAAATTAGAATTTGTGTTACAAAATAGATTTCGGAAATTGTTCGAAATTCATAGCGCTCTTATGATGTTTGTTCTGTTCTTAGAACATCAAGCGAACGCAGCATCAATTAAAAATATTTTAAATTATTGAACCGTAAAAGCTGTTAAAACTGTTAAACTACAAATTGTTGGGTATTACAAAAATATCTCCCTGTTAGTATTTTTAATTGGTAAATGATTTATATAATCTCTTTTGTCTTTTTTAAATTATGTAATTTTTTCACGATTTTTGACTTTTAACAATTCACAATTGAAAATTTTTGTATTCTTTCGATATTTATTTATTTTCTTAATTTAAAACTATTTTTCTCAAAAAAAAGACTTAAAATGCTTATTCAGTATTTACAATAAAATCTATGAAATATTTAAAATCTCTTCTTCTTCCATTTTTGATCCCCGGAATGATATAGGCCAGAGGCTTGTTCTCTTACCACCGATGGTGATACTATTGCGTATTCGTTTCGTCGGTTCAAAGTCTAAGCTATATTCTTAGTTAAATAAGTATATTTTCTTGCAGTAGCGTAAAAGACTTGCTTTACTTGAAATTGTTTTTTATTTATTGGCATAGCACTCTTGTTTTTGTGGTCAATGCCTTCCTGATGCTGATGTGTAGTGAGATCACTACAGTACTATGAGTCTTTTTTACCCGAAGTCCGAACAGAGGGTCTGCAACCAAAGGAATTCACGTGGTTGCCGGGACCGACTGCTCAACAATCTTAAGATGTCTCTCCGATAGAAGGGCGAAGTGTGCTTATCTTTTATATTCCGATAAAGACTTCACCTTGCCGGTTTCGTGGATAAACCCGGGCCGCTTAGTTGCGAGCTGAACTCCTTACCGCGTGACTATCCACTCCACAACTTCTAAAACCTAAATATTAATTGAATTTTATATTAGAGAGTTACAGATATAATGATGCTGATTCCTGTTTTACGCTTGTTTACATATATACCATGCTTTTCAAGTACTCTTTAAATACTTGTAATTATGCGTGGTGCATTTATACCGGCTTCTACTTATAATTTTATGCATGCGAGAAATTTGAAGAATCAACTATACAACTGGTTTGATAGTAGATCCTACTGTGTTGTCACGGTTAATTACATATTAGCATATTAGCAATATTAGCGAAGTGAAATTTTTTGTTAAAGCGGCAGAGGCGTTTTCCGGCATGCGAAGCAAGCAGCATCATAGCGTGTCTCGCTGCCATTGTCGTTCCTGTAACAAAAAACATGTTCCATGCTGAGATTCTAGCTTTTTTCATTTTTAACCATTTTTAGTGATTTTGTGTTGATTTGTATCTGAAGATATTAAGTTATTTGGTTATTAATATCAGTTATTAAAGTATTGGATTAATCAGACAAATTAAATATTTGTTCCGAATTTTATTCTGTCATTGCATTGTTGATAAATCCCTTTTTGCTTAATTTGCGAAAAAAAGGAAACTCTGTAATCCCAAGGCTGATTTTTGATGTGAAAATGTTTATTGCAGCTTACAGTTGGATATAATTGATATAGCAGGATGTATCGAAAAAGAATTTCAACGTAGGAAAATTTGGATAATGTAATTACTTCAACGTCTACCTTTGTACCGAACTCTATTGCTAAAATTTACCTCTCAAGTACCTTTTTTATTTTCCAGCGAATCAATTTATTTTGTAAGTTTTTCCTACAAGAATGTGTGATTACGATTCGCGAAAATCACGTACCAGTAGATGGCGCTGAAAATTTCAAAATGTCGGAATGAAGAGGTGAATAACTAACTTTATGCATAAGGCTGCATAGATGTTTGTTGCATTTTGTGGAGGTAGAAGAAGCAGTTTAAGATAGTGTAAACAGTGTTTAGCAATAGATAGAGCTTTTTGTATTTATAGACATGAACAGCGTATAACTTATTGCCCGGATAATTTATATTAAATTAAATACCAGGGTCTGATGTGTTCGTTTTAGGTACTAAGAATTCTGCTGTGAATTACCAACTTCCAAAATATGAATACAAAAATACATCATTATTGTTAAATATTTTAACCTAAAAAAAATCTATATCTTAAATATTTTTATTTCAAGAATAATCTATAATCAAAATAAATAAATACATGTAGAAGTTTACATTTAAATAAAATTTATTATTATTAAATTTAATTTTTTTTAGTTTAGTGTTTTGCTAAAATTTGTGTTTTCTTTTATTTGTTATAATTTTTAATGTGTGTTTATAAATTAATAAATAACTCTTACAGGAAGTTTCTGAGTAGACCCCACTCCCTTTTTTAAGCGTCTTCATACAGTGTGGGAAGTAACTGTAAAGAATGCACCTATCGATTTATAGAGGCGTCTCTAAGTACGTTTTTCCACTTTTGACGTAATTCTGTATCCTTTGGAAAGCCATAAAGCGATGTGTCTTTAATGCAGTAACAGGAACACTGTACAATATTTCATTGATTTCGTGAGTACACTCTTATGTATTGTTTGCACTTTTTTGTTTGTAGGTATTAAAAAAGTATATTGAGAACCACGTGCTTCACCGCTGGTTTCAACGAAAAATTCGTGAAATTTATTTAGTTAAATCACAAACACACGTTACAAACTAGTTTGTTATTCACTTCTGTATCGATTGCCTCGTTGAAACATAGATGTCGCCCACTTTGTGATTTTGGCATAGATTTTCGCGAATAATTCCTGATGCACTGTGCACATGTGCCAATTAAACTGGTTTAAATCTCAAGCAGAAGTTTTAGTCATCGCTACGTACCAGCAACTACCAGTGGAACTATTAACTTTTTGCCATTAGTCACAAGCACGTAATTGCTACAGTTTCGTTACGTGACTGGAATCAAAATGGAGAACAATTTTTGGGTAGCAGACACGTGGCGGCGTAGTAATTGCTACTTTCGTGGAACTTCTTTTCTCTTCTCTTTGGCACATCGTGTCGTTACATCACATGGTTACTCTCTCTTACTCTTGCAACTTAACAAATATTCTATCCTTTTCTATACTAATGCTGTGATCTGTCACAAAATGGATTACCATTTTATTAATGGTAATACGTACTTAATAATACAAAGAGCGATAAACTGTTTGATTATTTTGTCATTCCAGTAAACCAAAATTATAAACCATTTGCAGCTTTTCTGTTGAATCTGATAATGATAAATCGAAAACTAACAACGCACCTTCTTTAAATATACTTTTTAATAAAAAATGTCTAATAAAATATGACAAAAATACTTATAAGTTGATACATATGATAGAAACCAGTTTTATATTACTCCTGTTATTTAAATAAAAGATACTCAATTATTATCATTAATTAACTTTATTAATATTTAGTGAGCAGGGAGTATTACATACACAATGCATACACTGTACAAGATGTGTGTCCTCCAAGCCAACTCAAGTGGTACTAACGGATGGGCTAGGATTGGTTAGTTACATCACTACAAGTAAATGTTGCCAACTTCAATTTACATACATAACAATTCCTCAGGCACAATTTATCACCAACTTGTTATTTTTTTAAGGCTATGTAGTAAAAAATCTAATAGCAATCATAACAAATTGCAAACTGATTAATGGCCTCCAACATTTTACAAGTAAATATGGAGATGGAGTAGCTTACGAAAAATTACTTTAAAGTGATTCCCCTGGGTAGCAAAAACCTAAGTTTTACTTTCAATACTAGTGTAAAGTTCCGTTACTTTGAAGGCTTAAACAATGGTTCCAGGTGGCAGGTGGCAGGATCTTTCAGTACTACTTTAAAGTTTTAAAAACTTTAAAGTAGCTTCGGGAAAGTTACTGCTACAATTAAAATGCAACATTGAAGTTACAACGACTTTAAATTAATTATACTAATAGGCAATACCGTTCCATATCCTTTAAACGTTACTTAGAAGTAATAAAACTACATAGTTCCAATAAATAGTATAAACAACTATACAATTACTAAAATATTTCGAATTGAAGTAATTAAACCTATAAAGTCATAAATTTAGTTGTAGTTACGAAACTGTAGTATATTTAAGTTTGAGAATTTAAGTTGGTATTACTTGTAAATAGTTGTGTGTTATCATTTTATTTGTACTTGTAAAAGCCATTCTTGTTGAGTTCTTCCAATAAATAACTTGTATATAAGTTGTTCTTAAATTATTTAAGTATTATACCTACGTCGATAAACGACTGCTAAATATTAAGTAATACATCACAGTAACAACTACTCAATCAAAGTTCCGATCTCAGTTACTGCTACTTAGATGCTGCTGGAATTAGTAAACAGTTGTTAGTTGACGCATTGCCTTTATGTACACTCACATTAATAGCAATAGTTTTAACAATTTTAGGTCTTATTTCTATATCCTACTCTGTCTTCTAATAACAATATTTCTTCCACTTCATCATCAGACTAGCTAATAGATGACAAGGAAACACTGTCCCTTTTTTAATAAATGTCAACATAAGTTGCTAAATAACAATTTTGTTTTTCTTACACTAAATTACTATTGGCAAGGATCAAGTAAAATACCTAACCTAAGAAAAGTGTAAATAAACCACAATCTTACTATTTGACTGTCACAATAATAAATTCAAACTGGTGTGAAGTTTGTTATAAAACAGTGTACTTTATTAATAAGTTGTCATACAAAGATGATAATGCTTAAAGATATAGTCAGAGGCAGTTGAAAATTTCTGTAGAACATGCCTATCTTATATATTACAAATTTGAGAGCATTCGAACTCTTGTCTCCGAATATACAAATTTTTTGTAAGTCTTATTAAAGAATTTTAGTGTCAGAAGTCACTCACTTCAATCTTAATTATCCATTACCATGGTATCTCAGTATGATCGGTACTAATGTTTGTGTCCTTTTCATTGTGTATCTGCAAGTAAAATGTGCATTAATTGAAATTTTATTATTTTATTTTATTTCTCAGTGACAATTTTAGAAAACGTACGCGACAGTTAGTAATAACCAATTGCAGTAAATGTGGTTTTAGGAGAGATTTAGCTGAAAAATACGTCGAGAGACTACTCAATATTTTTAGAAATATGTAGTAAAAGTTTTGAGTGCAATACCAGTTACTTTTTCTAGTAAGTAACAAACTGATTTACGGGCATGGATGTATTTAAAACTTTGGGTTTTTGAATCTTCAAACGATTAATTGAAATCATTGCTTGGCTGAATCATCTTATTCAGAAAAATATATGTTTTAAAAGCTATCAATGACTTACTAATACTTTTCGACAAACAATAAACACTAAACCGGAAAGGTTTTTCGATGAAAGAGAAAGAAAAAAAATTAAGGATAGGAAACCGGGAAAATTTAAGAATAAAAATCTTTGAGGAATTCAGAGAAATCTTATAAAACCCCCGAGAAATTCATAAACAGGCAGAAAACATAATTACGATACCGACGTGCAGTTTGGACTGAATATGTCGGAGTCTGTATATCTAACCGATATCTTGTAGAAATCCCCTGACTTTTGTTTTTGATGTTTAATGTATCGTTTGTTATAAATGAATGAATGACATATGAACATTAAATAAAACAAGGCACGGACTAAAGAATAAGTAGCAGTTTTTGTTCCTATTTCTTCCTTTTTTCATTTAAGCTAAGTATCATTTGAAACACTCTAAAAACTAGGCCCACTTTGGCCGCTTATGAAACACAACTTATTTTTCCGGACTAAAAATATTACTTTAACGGTATAACTTAAACATAAAAAATATAAGTCGCACGATGGACGTCTGAAACTAAAAAACTTCCAAATATTTATACTTACGTTACGGTAATACTCAAAATTGCCACAGCTTGGGATCTTATCTTTACAAATTTAAATTTCAGGTTGTAGGTATTGTTTCCAATAGCTTCAAATTGTAAAAGTTTTAAAATTGTAAAGGTTTTAAGTCGCAATAAAATACATATAATTGGGCGCCATCTGATTATGAAAGTTTGATCATGATGGTAATTAGAATAATGACCTGGCACCATTAACCAGAAATTGGATTCAGATCTAATAAATTTAATTCAACTTGTTAGTCATAATCGGCGATATCAAAATTAGGTTAGATAAAATATGAGTAAAAACTTTCAGAATTATATGGGTCAATATTATTCAGTCTAATTGAGTTTAAAAAATTATGTTTATTCATAAACCAAAAAAATTAGAAAAGATAACAACTAATAAAAAAATCATTAAGTAAAATCGCAATATCCTGCATAAGAATCATTATCAAATGGGAACGTTTTCATACAACAATATAACAAAAAATAATCGATACATAAGCAACATACAACTTATACAATGTTCACAAGATTCAAAAAGTCGATAGTTCACAATACCTTGATCAAATTGTTTAACTCACAAAACTAAATCAGAACAAACTTACACTATATTGCCCTTTTACCAACACAGGTATAAACAGTTATCACTAAACTATAGAAATTGGAAACTTTATAAAATTCTGCAATCACTAATAACCCAAAACTGCAAGAATTAAAATTCGCAATACTCTAGTACAAAGAGGTATTTATTAGTAGAGTTCATTCTTTCAAGTAACCGATACAACCAGATAACTTAGATGAAATTTACTTATTTAAATTATCTTGTAGAAGGAAGAAACTGCCATTATTAACAGTCACATCCACTAAAACGTACGGTTTACGTTTCATTTAAGTTTAACATTATCCGATTTCAAATTATATCCGGACGAGATTTTATAAAAACTTAATTCATTATAAATTCAACTAGGCGACGATATTGCAAAACTAAATTGCTACCACCAAAACACTAATTACAATCTATTATTTTTATCGGGGAACTGTACGGTATTAAACTTTAGATTTCGGTAAAAATTGATTCTCCACAATCACTGTATTTACTGTACATTAACATTAACTAAAACGCCGCAAAAATATTCTGAAAATGCCCTCGGCAATTAACTTTAAAAATACTAGTTCATGGCACGGGGACCGAAACCCCGGCCGGATACGTAAAGGCGTTTCGCCTGTGTGTATTCTCTGCTTGCTTCTTTAAACCCTGACTGTAAACTGACTGTAAAAACTAAAGATATTTTGACGCTAGGCGGAATTTTAAGAGGGGTACGCTTTCAAATAGACCAATAAGGAAATGACGTGACTTTTTAAGCCAACTAAAATTAGTATTTTTACACAAAGAAAATTAAGAGTCCGGGATTTCACAACAAGATTTGCAGACATGATATCTTTCGAAGCGCAGATGTGTTTATTTGAAATTTACCAATAGGCACGTACAAGGAAATCATAAATTAAGGCAGGGGAGGTTTTAATGATATTTTTTCATAGAATTTCAGCTTGTTTAGATGGGAATATTTGCAGATTCTCTTTCACATTGACGAGAATAGCTAACAATTTAAGTTTTAAAAGACTAGTCTATTCGAAAATATTATTTTTCCCACGAACAATATGAAATGGTAGATACTAACACGTGTGAAAACAGTATCTTTATTTGAAATGAGATCCCTGAATTCTTATAAAAACAATTTTATTAGTCTGGAGTACTTCTTTGAAATGACCTTTAATATTTTATGGGGTTTATTGTATGCAGTATACCAACGGTGATTTTACGTAAAGAAAATATATGAATACGCAGGACCGCATTTAGAGTTTTTTGTTAAATATGCATACTAAATTGCATTATTTGAAAACCAACAAAAACGTAACGATACACATTTGAATTATTTTAATCATTGAACCGTTGATAAGTCATTTTCAAGAAACTGAATTACTAAAATAATAAAAAAATTTTTAGTCTCAATTTTGTTAAATTGGGACATTGAATAAAAATGATAATCAAACTGTATTGATCGTTGTACTAAAATAAACGTCGACTTTAGTAAATTGCGTTACCTTAGTTCATTAATTTTGAAATTAATATGTCTTTTCTTCGCTAAAATAACTTTCATTTTAAATTTTTTGCTTTGCCGTAAAGCTTAATCATTAGAAAATTTTGAAACAAGTAGAAACTTTTATAAATAATCGTTTTGCAGTAACATAAATTTAAAAAAAATCTTTCCTGTTGTAAACCTGATTTGGGGTACACTGTATTGATTTGTAAAATAATGAAACACTGGTTAAATTAAAAAATATACGAACTACCATATAAATATAACAAATTGATTTGCTAAAGTGTATTTCTATACCTTTTGCTATTGGATTTTATATTGTTACAATTTTTGTGGTTTCCTAATAAGTGTCTTTTGTAGGTCACAAATAATAGAACGTCTCAACAATCAGAAACCTCTATCTTCTATTCACAAAAATGTTTTTGTCAGAATGAAAAATAATTGAGGTGATACTGATGAATTGAAAACCATTACCGACAGTAGAAGCTCTCCAGAAGGAATCCACATACGAATAACGTTTTGAACGATTTTTTAATGCCAAATTAATTTTCTGCTCTCCTACATCTTCCAATCAGTCGTTACATTAGCATCGGGATTACATTATTCTTTCAGAACCTCGAGCTTTCCCTTCTATTTTTATTTGAGCGTCAATTTTAGCACGTACAAGATTATAAAATAAATACCCAACGATTTCTCAATGTAGATTACGTGACACTATTTCATCTCAAAATGTTACACATTTGCACAAATAAAATCTCGAATTACATGCTAGTAATTACTTAGAAAATTTCTTACTTGATGTTGCTGAAAATCTAACGTTAATGCTGTATTTCCGTATATTTAACTAAAGTTTGTCATAAAATTTAAGATGCTCATATAAACGTATCGCTCGTTAGCATTATACACTTCAACTTAGACAAACTTAATTTCTCATCATCTCTGTATCTAGAACTAAATATATTATAAAGGGCCTCAGTTTCTAAAGCTTAAATATTACCGTGTAGATAGTAATCCCTCGGGAGAAACGTACTACAGTATTTCATATCGGCTGACGTAAAGTTATCATCGACTAAAAAGGAACCAATACTTTCTCTTTCTAATGGAACGGAACAGATACATTTAAAAGTCGTAACTTTTTTTAAAGAGGTCAGATTTAAAGATCAACTTATTTTTTTAGCAATAAAAACTAAAAAGTCATAGAATAACAAGTGCCTTAACTTTTTTATTAAATCAAATCGGAAGTTTTCCTTCAAAATTTTTAAAGCGGGATTTTCTTTATAACTTTAGAACAGCAGTCATGCACTTTGCTGCAGATCTTGCAGCTTTGTTTCTTGAAAGATAAAGTATACGAGAGATAAGAGACGTACAACAATAAAATTTACGACATTCTTAAATTGCACGTCTCGGAAAAATCAAGTTTAACGTTCAACTTTTAAATCAGAATTGCTGAGCTTTCCAATATAAGCTTAACTGAAAAGTTTGATCACAATACAATTGTTGCTGAAACGAATCTACTACTTTTCTACAAGACAGGAGATTATTTCTTCGCGTTTACTCTTTCCCGCTTCTTTACAAATTCAAGAGAGTTAAAAATATTACTGTTAGAAGTGAAACGCTTTGCTGGATTTTATGAATATCCTTCGAGGTTTATTTCTGGTTTTCTAATTTCCATTCTATAAAACTCAGGAAAGACTTGCCATTATAATATTTCTTTTTAAAGGAAATGTAATCATTCTGATTTACTGAATGATTCCATTGTTTTCGTGAATTTCTCCCCCTTTTAATAAACGCTTAACATTTTCCTTACTTCAAGGCTTTTATTTAAATGCTACAACGTGGTAATAATTTCCTCCAGAAATCTAATCTTTCATGAGAGATATATACAAATTACAAGCTAAAATATCCACAAATGTTCAGACCTTCCCTAAACCACAGACCACAGAAACGTTTGTCTTAGAGGGAGCGCCAGATGTAATTGACTAAAATTATGCAACCATTCTTGTAAAGAGAACAGCATGAAATGTATGTATATGTGTGCACATATATACAGAGAAATTTGAGGAAAATTCTAGGTTTATTGCTAGCTTTGTTAGATATATATTAAGGGAAAAGGATGGCAAATTGGGTGGGTGTAAATTTAAGTTGATGTTTCTTGTGAGCAGGTTTTGTGCAATTCATTTCACGGTAAATGGTGGAGGATTTTGGGCGTTTAAAGTTTAATAATAATGACATAACGTCAAATTTGTCGTTCTACGTTTAAGCACACATCATATTTATACTGTGGTTTAATCTATCGTTTTAGTCTAATTTTTCTCTTTATTGTTTTTATGAACGAAAAAAAAAGAGAAATTTATTTTATAAAACCAAAATCGATAATATAATTAAGTTTTGCAGAAATTGGATTCTTTTTTAGCTCACATTGGTTTATTAAAATAAAGTTGTTCCGTTGACTTTAATTAATGAACGCCACTACCCATTCAGAAATTTAGTAGCAAAGTCTGTGGGAGTTTTTTAGTCAGCTCTGAAATGAAACATACATTTAGACCAAATCCACAAAAAATCATAGCTTTTGCAGCAGATAGCTTCATACAGCAACTATAAACAAGTATAGATTTAGATTCTTTTCAACTAGAAAATAAATACGTTTACTGCATTGCGATAATAATTAATCATTCTTTTAGTTTTTCTTACGACAACCTCTAAAGATGCAAAGTATTGGATCGAGACATAAGTCTCTTACACTCTTACAGTGTCTGCCATAAAGTTGGATCCATATGGGAATTTATTTTTAATATTCTGATTGAAAAAAAAACTTTGTGGGGCAATCACCTCTGCTTCCAAAAATACTTGAAATACGCCATGTCAAAGCTGGCAGGCGGCAATTAGTATCTGGCAAATTCGCTATCTTAAAAAGATCGGCGAAAAATGATCTTATTTTTTAAAATATGGAAAAGTTTTATTAAGAAAAAATATTTCTAATGACATTTTTTGCCCGATCGGGCGTTTTGGTTCATTTGCAAGCTCTGCTCTCAGGGCGGTAAGTTCAACTTACCGCCCAAGGTTCGGTAATAAAGTACCTCGTCATCTTTTAAGTCGAGAAACACTCACTATCATTCTAAAATTCGTCCAGATTGAGACAAAAATTGTTGTTGTTTATTCAACAAAAAAACCAGGCACATTAACCGACTTGATAAAATTCACATTTTCAGTGTGATGTGTTTAATGTTTACTCTATATATTTAAAATTCACTCATAGATCAGAATCATTACGGGCGTTAGGTACGCTTTACCAGTCTCGGCTAATATGGAGACCTCCGCTATGCGTCGGTCTCGACACTATTACTCTCGACTGGTAAAGCGTACCTACCGCCCTTAATACTTAAATAACTATTACGTCCGCATACCGAGTTTGAACGAGATATTGCGACATAAGGAAAATTTTATTTTCGAACATTATTTGACACACCCTTAACTGACTATTTTGAAATCATGAAAAACGCTTTAAATGGGTGGAAACGCTAGTGCAAAGCGTATTTTGCTAATAATCTCCTATATAATAATAGCCAGTTCCGATGTCCACCGAAAAATATCTCGAAAACTAGAAGACTTAGGAAGCTGAAATTTTACAGGCAGGTAGGCCTTGCCCCAAAGGGGTGTATAGTATGCTTTTAATCCTAAAAAACCCGAGGGGGTTGCAAGGGGGGCATTTCTTAATAAATCATTATGGCTATATATCTCTTGAATGGCGTAAGCTACAAACTTCAAATTTTCATAGATTATACTTGAAGTAATTCTGAAGATAAAAAAATGCAAAAATTGCCGGCGGCAAAATTTTATCCAGGAGCGGAGTAAGGCAACATTCCAGGGCCAGAAGAGTTTTCCGCAAAAATAACTATTATAGAAATCTCGATTGTGAGTACTCTGTAAGAGATACGTATATGACTACCTGGACTTGTTTGTAGATCTTTTTGATGGCTACAATTCGTTTGCTTATAGTTTGGCTTTATCTGTTATTATTTTCGCAGCGTAATGCGTTTTGTCTCTGTTAGAGCCAATTTTCTTAAGTATGTATTTCATACTTTGCTTATTACTGGACTCGCCAAAAATCCTCTCGATAATCTGTATATATAGAAACATTTTCTAAGAAGTACGCTATCAAAATCTATTCAGTGGTTCTCGAGATTTACCGGTTTTGACAAAAACTGGGCTTACAAACACTACAAAGTTAATGGGGGCACGCACTGATTGCCAGCGACCAGAGCGTTTTCTCTGCGGTGCCTCCACACGCCGTTGATTTTCCAACGAATATTATGTTATATAAAGTACAT
Source organism: Agrypnus murinus (assembly GCA_929113105.1). Classification (NCBI taxonomy): domain Eukaryota; kingdom Metazoa; phylum Arthropoda; class Insecta; order Coleoptera; family Elateridae; genus Agrypnus; species Agrypnus murinus. The sequence continues at coordinate 42,518,401 of OV816025.1, forward strand.
AATATATTAATAATAAACTACATAGGTATAATTTTTTTATAATTAATGTTTTTATAGCATTTATTTGAGCAAAAACAGTGTAGGACTTATTAGAAATTACGAAGAAAGGCATTGCTAATTATGAATCAAACGTGATTATATTAAATTATAGTTACATTTTATAATCCGGTTAACATTATTATTAAGGAAAATAAAAACTCCACTGATGCCGTAGCACATCCTGAGCTACGGGATCCCAAAAAAATAACTTTTATATGTAGATCTGTTTTCTTACTTCGTGGATAGCTGACATGATCAGAAGGGGGGCCGTTGATTTTTCAACGGGCATTATGCTAGTATTCAATAATGTAGGTATTTTTTAAAAACATTAAAATTTATCAAGAAAAAAATTGAACGTTCTGGATTATTTTCCAATTTCCAAGGTAATATCTCATAATTTTATTAAACCACGTTTGAATAATACAAGAATTGTTGTAATCATAATTTAAGCAATTTAACATTAAACTACTACTTAAAAAATAATCAGTTACGGGGGGTGCATCAAAAAATGTCAAAAAATAAAATATTTCTTATGTCGGAATATCTCGTTCAAACTCGATATGTGAACGTGAAATCCATTAGAAACATTTATTCTTAATAAAACTTTTCCATATTTTAACAAATAAGGTGTTACGTTACGCTTTTGTCGACTTTTTAATAGTGCAATTTGGTGTGCATATTTAACAAAAAACTCTAAATGCGGTCCTGCGTATTCATATATTTTCTCTTTCAATATAAAATCATCGTTGATATACTGCATAAAATGAACCTCATAAAATGTTAAAGGTCATCTCAAAAGAAATATTTCCAGATCGATAAAATTTGTTTTTAGAGAAACAAAATTGTTTATTTCCGAGCTTATAAGGGTTAAAATCTAATATTGGAGTTAACAAAAATCTCCTTATAGTTAAAGCATTTTACTAGTAAACAATTTACCGCCGAAAGGAACCTTCTCAAACAGACTGTCTAGACACCATGTGTGTGTGTTATCGATCTTAATTTTGTACGTATAAATTCAAAAGGGATTTCCCTTAAATTTAGTTGGTTGGCTTAAAAAAGTCACGTCATTTCCTTATTGGTCTATTTGAAAGTGCACCCCTCTTGAAATTCTGTCTACCGTCGAAATATTTTAGTTTTTTGCAGTTAGTCTACAGTCAGGGCAGAAAAAAGCAAGTAAACACATACACAGGGCGAGAAACGTCTTTAGATGTAGGCCGGGCTTCGGATCCCGTGCCACAAACTAGTATTTTTAAAGTTAATTGCCGAGGGAAATTTTAGAATATTTTTGAGGCGTTTTAGTTAATGTTAATGTACAGTAATTACAGTGATTGTGGAGAATCAATTTTTATTGAAATTTAAAGTTTAGTACCGTACAGTTTCCCGATAAAAATAATAGAGTGAAATCAGTGTTTTGGTGGTTGCAATTTAGTTTTGCAATATCGGCGCCTAGTTGAATTCTTAATGAATCAAATTTTATAAAATCTTGGCCGGATATAATTTGAAATCGGACAACGTTAAATTAAGTAAAATTTAAATCATATGTTTCAGCGGACGTGACTGTTAATAAAGACAGTCTTTTATTCCTACAACATTATTCAAACAATACAGTGGAATTTTAATTATCGTAGTTTTGGATAAATAGTGATTGCGGGATTTTATGAAGTTTTTCCAGTTTTTATAGTTCATTGACAATTGTTTATATTTGTGTTGATAAAGGGCAATATTGTGTAAGTTTGTTTTGATCCAGTTCTGTGAATTGAACAATTTGAACGAGATATTGCGAAATGTTGACTCTTTGAATTTTGTGGACATTGCTTAAGTTACATATTGTTTATGTATTGATTATTTGTATTATTTTGTTGCATGAAAACGTTCCCATTTGATAAGAGCTCTTATAAAAGGTTTGGTGATTTTAATTTGATGATTTTTATGACTAGTTGTTATTTTTTTAACTTTTTGGTTTATGAATAATAACAACTTTTTTAAACTTAATTAGACAGAATAATATTGACCCATATAATTGTGAAAGTCTTTATTTATATTTTATCCAACCTAACTTTGACGTTATTGAATATGACTAACAAGTTGAATTAAATTTATTAGATTTGACTCCAGTTTCTGGTTAATGGGGCCAGGTCATTAGTTTAGTTATTATCAAAACTTTCATAATCAGATGGCGCCCATGAATTTTAATGTGACTTAAAAACCTTTATCCATTCTTTTACAATTTGAAGCTATTGGAAACAATACCTACATCCTGAAAATAAATTAGTAAAGATAAGATCTCAAGCTGGGGCAATTTTGAGCACTATCGTAACGTAAGTATAATAATTTGATTAGAATTAGAATTGATTAGATTTTAAATGTAAATTTCATCCGGAAGAATAACCTTTGTTTCACTGTCGGTCCAACGTGGGCCTGAAAATAAGCGTTGTTTCAAAGATGATTTTTTGCAGATTTTTTAAATAGCAAATAATGACGCCACCTGTCAACTTTGACATGGCGCATTACAAGTATTTTTGGAAGCAGAGGTGATTGCCCCACAAAGTATTTTTCCAATCAGAATATTAACAAAAATTTCTATATGGATCCAACTTTATGGCAGACGCTGTATATATGTCTCCACCATCATTCGACGTGATGTCAAAGTACGGGACTGTTACCTAAGTTATTTGCTGTAATAGCAAAACCATAGATGTGCCTGGATGGTTTTATAATTATAATTGACATTTATAAATAAAATCAATAATAACGGAACGGAAGTTAAAGAAATCTACATTTTGTAACAATTAGAATCTCTAATAGCTTGAGTGACTTTTACTTTGAAATAAGTAGCATAATATTCAAGAGTGAAGATTATAGTAAAATTACATGTATTAAATAAAGACAAAAAAAATATTAAATTTGATAACTGTATTTCTTTAGTAAGTTAGTAAATTCTCCAGAAATAACATGTGAACCAGAAATACTGACACCTGTTTGAATTTGACAATAACGTCAATGGAGACTGACTAGCGCATGCGGGAGAGTGAGGTGGACGCTTGTAGGTTAATTTCGTAGTTTGTTGACGGGAAGTTTTTCAAAATCTATGAAATAATAAAAGTCCTGGAGAGAGTCCCCAATGGCTCTACAGTTCTTAATTGGTTTTTGAAAGGTGCAGAAAGAACCTCAAAATGAAATTGTCCACCAAATTCACACTGCGGTAAAATTAACGAATAAATCACAATATCATATTGTATGAGTTCTCGATAAAACTGCCTACAGTTCCTGATAGGTTTTCTTAATAGTTCTCAATTTAATAAATGATAGATACGTCTCGAATAATTTTTTGTTATTAATTGACAACGTTGAAGTGTTTTGCATAGAGAGTGTAACAAAATTCTCAAATAATTCAGTCACCCACATTACGTAGCCACCCTTTGTATACGTTACTGTTTACGTGACTCCATAGGAAAAAATCTAGTGTTGACAAATCTGGATATCGGGCAGTTCCAGCTACCCATCCACCTGTTAGGAAGAACATTATTCCATAACATTATCCTAACATATGCTGCAAAAATGCTATTGTTCATACATTGACTTTTCATTCTTCCGTCCAATATGTATTTGCGTTCGACCAATACCAACACTTATGTCGATTTATCGTACCATTCAGCATAAGTGTAGCTTCTGTGGAGAACACAATGTTAAAAGCAAAATTGTCATCCAAGTTATATCTTTCCATTATCTGATCACAAAATTCCATTCTTCTGTCAAAATAATCTTCATTTAGTTTGTGGATTAACTCGAGTTTGTAGCGATGAAATTTTGCTTTCCTTAAAATTCTATCAGCAGATGTGTGACTAGTTTTTAAATTCTCTGCTACTTCTCTTCTAGACACCTTTGGCGCTTCTTCGGTTGTTAATAAAACATCAAACGCTTTATCTGTACTTGCTGTGGATTTGGGCCTACCAATTTTTTTGCGTATGTTTAATACCACCAGTCTCATGAATTTTTTGGGTTATGATTGAATAAATTGCCCACTTCACTTAGAGTTCTCCTTCTCTCTCCATACCCATACACCATTAAAATGTCAATGCGTTGGTTTTAATTTTAACCTCTTTTTGTTATTAGTTGTAAAATGCTGGAGCATTTAATTTTGGAGGATATTCCGGAGGATATTTTGGAGTATGAACGAGAAAAACTAGAATAAACCTTCAAAAATGAGCAGGACTGGAGAATATACTTTTAACTTGCAAATGTATACATAAAATTCTCATAATGCTGAAAATGCTCCGATGTTTTCCAATTTTTCTCTTCTCTTTTATAATGCTAATTGTAGTTTGTTTTCCTGTTGGGAGGTAATGTTTTAAAAGTAATTGAAAAGTAATAATAGGAAATACTAAACTCATTATAATTAGATTCCAAACTCAGATATGTACTAGTGTAGGACACTAGCCTCACCGGACACAACGCCGACCGCGGACACTTCTCCAACCGTGGACACCTCGCCAAATGACGGTTTCGAACACTTTGCCGACCGCAGACACTACGCCAATAAATTTTGCTACTGGACACTTTGCCGCCCACAAGCGGTGGACACGTTGCCGACCTCGAACACTAACCTAACCTAACTTAAGGTCATATTGTAGAAAACATCATATTTGTGAGAACCATTTTAGAATTAGTTTGAACTTTGGAACTTTAAATTAACATCCCCATAACAATTGTAAATATGGACAACTCTTAAAGGTCGGCGTACTGGCGGACAAATACCCACCACTTTTGACCGTCATTATCTCGACGGTCGGCGTACTCTCCACGGTCGTAAAGTGTCCCCCACTTGTGATCGGCGTAGTGTCCACGGTCGGCATAGAGTCCACCGCTTTCGGTTAGCGTAGTGTCCACGGTTAGCAAAGTGTCTAATGATTGAAATCGGCGTTGTGTCCACGGTTGGTAATGTGTTCGAAACCTCCAGTCTGCGTAGTGTCCACGATCAGCGTAATGTCCGCGGCCTGTCTGCGAAGTGTCCAGCTACCGTATGCACTTCAAGTAATTTGCCACTATATTATAAACAAAATATAAAAAGTTCATATACAACTAGAACATGAAATTTTATTTGGGAGGTTCCCAAATTACTTGTCAATACTTTCGAACACATAAATTGTGCAAATTATACTTATAAAAGAAAAACACTGCATGCTTCTAAAATACGCTGCGAACTACTATAAGGCAGGCGCAAACGAGGTTGTGTTTAAGCTGCCTTTTGAACATCAGACGCCGCCGACAGCTGCTGCGAGTAACGCGTGTACATTTTGTGTGGTTATGCGGTTTTAGATCAGTTAGTTTCGGTTTTATCTTTGATTTTTGATGTTCTTGTTTATGCTCGTTTGTTCTCTATTATTCTGAAAATCCTCGAGAATTATTATGAGAACGTTCGCGAATGTGCTCCATTATGCTCCCGAAGATAACGATAAGATAACGAAGAATTCTTTTGATGCGGTTTTATCATTTGTGAGCGTTCTCATCAGCATTTTCATAACGTTCTTTCATTTACAACACCAAATAGAGAAAAATAAACTTTTTTCAGAAATGCAAAGAAAAGATACGGATGCCACTTAAAAAACAAAGTTAGTTTGCTATAGCAACAAAACAAAAGTAGATACGAACAAATCAATAACGTCACAATACGCATTGAAATAAACTAAAAAACTTTTGTATTTAACGTTCGTTTGTAACTCTTCGAATTAAAATTACCGCCGTTATTTGGTACTTTTGCTATACCCTGTATAAGTTTCGCCATAGTCAATATTGTACCCTGATGAAGATCCTAAAACGGGTCGAAATATTGTTTTTTTAATTAAATGACTAACCAAGAGAATAACACATATTTTTGCATTATATAAAAAATTTAAATGAACCTATTTTTATTATAAAATTTCAATTATTAACATTGACTGTTTCCATAGTAACGTTTATTCCAATATCAAGTCAGGAAAAGCGATATTATAACACTCTCTTTGTAAATTGTTATTTACGTTATAAGTCGTGGAAATGTTCTTACAGTCTCGTTTAAATGTTTTGATCTCGGCTCCTTCGTCGCCTTGTCCGTAACATCTTACTCTACTGTAAAATTCCATTTCCAGGACGTATGGCGTACTGCGTTTTATTTCATACTGCAATCATTGGATTATTGGTTTAATTTAAAAAAAATATATGTATAAAATAAATTTCCGGATTTAAAATATGGACATCTATGAACATCGAGCATCTATGGCAACCATTAGTCGAATACAAAACATAAAACGAGTGCCCATGGTAACTGAATACTAAAGCATTGTTCAGTTGATCTATTTTATTTGAGTTCGGTAATAGTTATTTACGTGCCAAGCTTTGTAAATTAATCTTTACGGGTGAGCTGGAAAGTTTTTGGTGCGAGCGACGAAGGAGCGAGCCCCCATTATCCAGTGAGCCCAGTAAAGATTAATTGCAAAGCGTGTCGCGTACAAAGTTTTATTTCTACCTTCACCAGCGTTTTTTTTATAAATTGTATATTTTTTAGAAAAAGACATTTTGTAATCAAAGGCGGTAGCACATTTTATAGCTAGGCATTGCCATGGTGTTGTGGTTAAGCAACAAAGTAGTTTTTCCATAGCTTTTTGTTGATGAGCAGTGTAAAATTTTACAGGTCTCTTTTCGGAGCCCACAAAGTTTTACAGGGCTGTAGTTGTAACTACTCATTTACTTAGTTACCATAAATGCCTATAAAGTGTCATTTACATAGAAAGTGGAAATAATAGTTATTTACGTGCCAAGCTTTGTAAATTAATCTTTACGGGCGAGTTGGAAAGTTTGTGGGGCGAGCGACGAAGGAGCGAGCCTCCATAATCCAGCGAGTCCAGTAACGATTAATTGCAAAGCGTACAAACTTTTATTTCCACCTTCACCAGCATTTTTGTATGAATTGTATATTTTTTATAAAAAGACATTTTGGAATCAAAGGCGGTAGCACAATTTATAGCTAGGCGTTGCCATGGTGTTGTGGTTAAGCAACATATTAGTTGCCATAGCTTTTTGTTGATGAGCATTGTAAAATACTCTTTTAGGAGCCCGTAAAATTTTACAGGGCTGTGGCTGTAATTACTCATTTACTTAGTTACATAAAGGCCTGTAAAGTGGCATTTACATAGAAGGGGGAAATAAAAAATTTTACAGTCATACTAGATCGTAAAACCGCATTTTCCGAAATGCAATCGCTACCGTAAATATGGACAATACAATACAGTATGAAATAAATGTCAATTAAATCAAACTTTCAATGTCAATCACCGGAAAGTAATGTTTCTTTTTGTTTCAGGTAAGTTGCCGTATTCCCGTCTAGATTGTTTAAATGGTTTGTGTAAGTATTCAGATAAATGATCTAATTAGTGATTGCTTAATACGTTAGTTCAAAAGGAATAATGTATGTCACAATGATTCAAAGAGAATTCGCAATTTCTCAATTCCTTCATTGTGATTATATCAATCGCTGTTACTTTGACTTTCTAAGTTTCTAACATAAAAAAACCCTTCATTCCGTTAGATCAATATATATTTAATAAAACACTACTACGACTGATGAATTCTTCTGGATGTAAATTGTCTCAAAATAATATTCTACTTAAATTCTCCTTCTGTCCGGAAATAAGTGACTAACTTCAGATTTTACAGGAATTTACAGTTTATTATTACACGAGATTTAAGGAATGACACGTGAAGTAAGTTAACAGGATATGCATACAGTTAAATTGTAGTGAGCTTGTCAATTAAAAAGTATTCTTAGTTAAAGGCAGTTATTTATGGGCATGTAACAAATCCACATTGGACACCTATTTCTGGACACGCAGAGTATAAGAATTGACCACAGGTTTTCTTTGAAAATATATTTGTCTGATCGTGGTATACAGGGTGCCCATTATGTATGGAATATAGTATATATCTCGGTAAATATCGACTTTATAAACAAATTTGTTATATAAAAGTTGTTTAACATTTTATTTTCCATAATAAGATAGCATTCAATTGTTTTTATTTCAAAAAACAAATGAGTAATGAATAACACTTTAATTTTTTTAAATAGCAATGTACCCTTTCATTAGGCTCATTTGGTAGATATTTCTTTTCTCTTTTCGATGACCTAAAATCTTAGTACCCTTATATAAGAAAATTTTTGAAAAAAACGTAAAAAATGTTTATTATGTTAATTTCACCAATAACTTGAATCTAGATATCCGAGATCTCTTTCATTTGTCTTAACAATGGATTGTAAGCTTTTATTGTGACAGAAGTTTGTTTATTTAATTAAGTTGTTGGTACATGGAAAAATAAAAATGGTTCATTTTACAGAAACTGGACGTATAGAAATTTTAATTATGGTGGGTTATGGGGATCGCAAACGAACACAATTAGAAGTATGTGTAATTTTTAATGAGCGTTATCCACATCGAGAACCAATCACCCAGTCAGTAGTTAGCAAAACCTTGAAACGGTTTAGGGAAACTGGCAATGTTAAAGATCTGGTCAAGACTGGTCCGCAGAGGTCTGCGACAAATGAAGATAAACAGCTCAATGTTTTAATAGAAATCGAAGAAAATCCAAACATTTTAACTTGTCAGTTAAGGAGGTTACAGCGGATCTTTGCGGGGTGAAGGGCAAGGGGATATCTCCTATGCTTTTACATAGGCTCTAACAAGAAATACCAATCGATGAAAAAATAAATTAACATTCTTAAAACTGAACAAAATCATTTTATTATGAATGCCTATAATGCATTTATTAATTATTTGTATATATTAAAATATATTTAAGTCGATTGGAGTGCATTTGTTTAACTGTTGAAAGTGTAAAAATAAATGTAAATAAGTTAAGAATCGTGGCAACACCTCAAAAAAATCAATCGATTTTGTTGGTAGCAATGTTAGGTTTCAGCTTTCGATTGAGTTGACATCCTAACCTCCAAAAGTCAATCCCAAAATATAAGTGGAAACATCTTGAATGTTTTGTAATTTTATATGCAATTACAGATGGAAATATTCTACTTTTTAACTTTTGTATAGTCTAAAGAGTACAATCTGCTAAGCAGATACAAGAAATATATAAAAAGTTGTTAAAGTTTAATACATATATTTTTAAAATTAGTATGTTTGTATTACTGATTTCGTGAAGATTCTGATTGTGATGATAAATTGTATTCATCATATTGCAAAATATAATTTTACATTTTGCAATATTTCCGTCGAATTAACATTTGTATTCTGATTATTAACGCAGAAGACTGAATTGTTCAACATAATCTGATTAATAAAATATATGATTATTAGTTAATGCAATAAATAGTATATTAAGTATCGAGAACAGTAAGGGTAGTTTACCGATCGACGACAATGTTTGGCGACTGAGCGAAGCGAGGTCGCCAATATTGGAGGAGATTGGTAAACCCTTACTGTTTGAGATGCTTATACTATTTTTTGTACGACCATTATGAATACAAATGTATTAACTAAGGAAATATCCCAAAGATGGTAAAAAAATAGATTCAAGATAATTTATTTTTGCCCTGTATATCCACCAACCATTAAGTAGGTTTTGTCGTTACCATGGATACGTTTGTAATTTTATTTTTGAATGTCACGATATTTTTGTAGTTTCAACATAAATAAATAGATAGTTGTTATTATTATTTATTGGGTATTTTTTCACAGCAAATTTAAATAAAAACAAATTTTTTTAAATAGTTCAATAATTATTTAGAAAATAATGATTTTTCACGAAAGAGACATCTAAAGATCATGCATTTATTTTATAAATTACATATAATTTACTTACCGTTCTGTTTTTGACAGAACTGAACGGTAAGTAAATACTTACCGACGCGTTGTTGCTTAGTAACCAGTAAACATAACCTACTGTTCCAAAACCAAGTTTGGTAAACAATCCGGAATAGCAGGGTCGTACAAAAATATAGATTATTATAACAGTCATTATATGTCATCATTCTGTTCTGTTATTTGAATTCGCGCGCTATGAGGTGTTGTCACATCTCTACTGTCTTTCCACATATGTAGTGAAAAATTCTTGTTTTCTTTACTTTAAACTATTATTGTGCATTAACTAGACACAAGATTTCAAATTTGACTGAGCTGACGGGTTTCGTGATTATTGGCATTATTTATGAAAGAAACCATTGAGCTTTTCACGTAGAAACTGTTATATTTCCTAATAATCTAGGCTGGGTTTAACGGAATAAACAAGCTTCGGATAGTATTTTCTTTGACAAGGATGGTAAGTGAATTCCTTATTAGGAAGATCATGAGCATGAAAACCTAATTTTTCAACAGGATAGGCACCTGCTTACCGCTCTCAGAACACAAGAGCAGGGTTGGTAGCATCACAAATTCCAACCTTAGACTGGCCATCATACTCTTCGGACATTAACCCAATGGAAAACGTGTGGGAGATTATCGTTCAAAAGATTTACAGTGGAAACGATCATTTCCGCACTGTTAATGATCTTAGGAAAGCGATTTTTCCTTGACACGGCATCTGCGGTTATACTTCCTTATCTGAGAATAAGGCAATTTGTAATGTATCTCCGCTATGAAGAATTACTAGCTCGGCTGGGGATTGCAATAGCGAAAATGCAAGTAAAATCATACAGAGTGCTACAAAAGCAGCACGAACAACATGCCTAAAATTCTTAGTTGTATCATGTGCTTAGATTTTCTTTATACGAGGATGGTCTGAAAAGTTTCCGACCTTACGTGAAGATGGCCGCACTCGTCAATAAAAGCTAGGGAATGAGTTGTACATCTTTTGACAGGTACACACCAAAATTTCAGCCATCTTGGACGCGCAGTTGTTATTTGACAATCGTTTGAGTGAGTCGATGTGAGTGTTTTTGTGAAAATGGAAAAAATCAAGTATTAAATATTTGTTTTTGAAAGGCAATACGCCTACGCAAATCAAAGATGAGTTGGACTCTGTGTATGGGGACTCTGCGCCATCATTTACCGCAGTGAGATTTTGGGCAGCTGAATTTAAACATGGCCGTACCAGCTTGGGAGACGATGAACGTTCGGGACGTCCAAAAACTGCAACTACTGTAGATAACATCGCTAAAGTTCACCAAATGGTGCTAAACTACCGTCGAATTAAAGTGAGAGAGATAGCAGAGGCTATGAATATGTCCAAAGAATGTGTTTGTCACATATTGAATCAAGGTTTAGGCATAAGAAAGCTGTCCGCGCGTTGGGTGCCGCGTTTGCTTACGTTAGACCAAAAACGTGTTCGAACATTTCCAACATTTGGCGCAGTTTAGGCGCAATAAATCAGAGTTTTGGCGCCGATTAATTAATTAACTGTAGATGACACTTGGATACACCATTATACCCCCGAAACAAAAATACAGTCAAAACAGTGTACTGCGAAGGGGGAATCGGCTCCAAAAAAAAGCAAAAACTGTTATGTCGGCTGGGAAAGTGAATGCGACTGTTTTTTGGGATAGTCATGGAGTTATCTTAATCGATTATCTTCAAACAGGAAAAACCATTACAAGAGCATACTGCGCACCATTACTTGACAAGCTGAAGGCAGAAAGTGCGGAAAAACGGCCACATTTGCAGAAAAAGAAAATCATTTCACCAAGACAATACCTACATACCTACGCGGTTGCCATGGCGAAAATCCACGAATTACGGTTTGAACTGATTCACCATCCTCCTTACTCACCAGATCTAGCCCCAAGCGACTTCTTTTTGTTCCCTCATCTAAAAATTGCGCTCGGAGGACAGAGATTTTCGTCAAATGAGGAGGCAATCGCTTTCGTGAACAATTATTTTGCAGAGAAAAACGCCGAGTACTATTTGGACGGGTTAAAGAGATGGGAGCATCGCTGGGAGAAGTGTGTAGACTTACAAGGAGACTATGTAGAAAAATAAAAATAAATTTAAAGAAAAAATGTCTTGTATCTTTGTTAGGTCGGAGACTTTTCAGACCACCCTCGTAGATAACTTATTTTTAGCTACTGTGTTGTAAAGTACTTTTTGGCCTCCTGTATTTTAAAACGTTTGTTTCAGTTTTGTTTACGTCAACTGTAGCTTCATATTTACGCATGATGTCGTAAAATGACAAGCGAATGTGGTAAAAATACTAAAAAACACTGGGCAATTAGAGATATTTAAGAAACCAACTATTCTTGTAATAATTAAGTTTATGTAATAAAATACATGTTACCTAAGTTATTATTAAAAATATTTCGGGCTTTAATAGAAAAAATTAAAATTTAATTAATTTAAATCGCCGCAGCGCCATCTATTGTACGTTTGGAAACTACAAATGTCATCCAAGAGCACACTATTATGTGCATGTTTTGAATTATTATTTTTTATTTTCTATAAAACTTGTCGGCCAAAAAATCTTATACAAATCTCATGCGTCAAGTCATTTTACAGGTAAAATTCGACTTACCGCATTCGAGTGTAAATAGCTATTTTGATGAACTATTTTGTTTTCTTGTAGACGTGCACTCATGTCCAATAAGTTAATCAAATTAATAACTTGTAATGGAAACAAGTGTGCTGATGCTCTAGACCTAGAGATTATTCAAATTACGTAATATCTCAGCAGCCAGAGTAGGTGATATTATTAACTCCGCTAAACTATTTCTTATTGGATTGAAAGAAGATACCTAATTTCTGTGCAACGATTTCATTCTGTTTATTTATAAATTGATTCCCAATTGAATCGGTGAGTGGAAGAACGGTAGAAATCTAAAATGACGTAAATTTAGTTAAGATATACGTTATTTCTTAAATTTCTCTATACGTTGAGCTAAACTCAATTGATTCTTTATCCCTTAACTAGTTAAATGATAGTTAGCAAGCACCATAATAAAAAATCCCAAATCCTGTAAAAATATTTACATTCGGAGGCTAGTTTGATAGTACTTCAAATGCATTTTAATTCCATGGGGCAATATCCAGTTTTAATATCTGATCAATTTGCGCACTATCACATAAAATTGTCAAACCCCACTTTCTGTTATCCCTGTGCATTATAAAATTTGAATAATAGGTTTTTATCAAATACAAAATAGTACAGCTCAGGCTGCATTTGTACAAACACTAAATACGAATTTATTTATTTTTTGTTGTTTTAGAATTAGTTGTGTTAAAAACAGTTACAAAATGTGATAAAAAAATCAAATGTGTTATTCACAAAACATTTATTGAAAGCTTTATTGAGTTTTATTGAAGTTCTATTGAAAATGTATAAAATAAATCATTATGTTTTAATACTATTATGATAGTTTTCAGGTAAAAAATAATCCGTTATTGAAAATTCTAACATGAGTGGATAATTCTCATTAGTTATTGAGTTTATCAGTAAATTTGTATTTTGGGCTATGAATAATCTGTTTCATCGAATTTATACAGGTATTACAAAAGCAGCAACACTAAAAGTAGAATTAGTATACTGGAATATAATATAAAATCCGTTTAATTGAATGTATATAATATAATAGGTATTTCGAAAGCAGCAACACCAAAAATGGAATTAGAATTTTCATCTATATTTTCCATTAATTATTGCAAAAAATAAACCCCTACAGATACCCATAATTATACACATTAGGGTGATAGTTATTTTGCGAAAGTAAAATTTTTTAGGTCGCTCCCCCCTAGATGTCTTTAAAATGCCAAAAAATGAGCTGTGCAAAATTTCAGCCCATTTGGGACAACACTAACCCGTGCCACCGAGAGGTTAAAGTGTAAATGGGATTCAACATGGGTTTGGTGCATTTTGAGAGACTTTGTGGCATAACGTTTTTATCTTTCTAAAGGGTTTTCCAATAAGGGCGGGTCGATGTTCAAGAATAATAAAACAAGCTGTGTGTGAGGTATTAACAAAATTCTTTTCTTATTTTAAAGGCCCGTGTGTGCCATTAGGTATGGAATATAAAATCGTTCAAATGTCCGCCGCGGCTTTTCACGGTGGCATGGATCCGATTGGTCCAATTTTCAATGACTCTGCCGCATAGATCCGGCTGAATTTGAGCGATGGCCCTGGTTATGCTGACTTTAAGGGCATCGGTCGATTGCGGCTTATTGGCATAGACCTGCGACTTTAGGAAACCCCAGAAGAAAAAATCTAGCGGGGTCAAATCGCATGATCTTAGTAGCCAATCAACGTCACCTCTGCGAGAGATAACCATACCCTCAAATCGTTCATGCAGAATGTCCATCGGGCATTCGCTGTGTGGCAAGTAACGCCGTCCTGCTGGAACCACGTGTCGTCTACGTTCATGTCGTTCAATATATGCTAAAATAAATCGGTTGTCATCGTTCTGTAGCGCTCGCTGTTGACGGTGATTGCCTCCCAACCTTGTTTTCAGAAAAGTACGGACCAATAACACCGCCGGCCAAATATTCGCACTAAACAGTAATCTTTTGTGGATGCATTGCCACCTGGTGAACCTCGTGTGGTTGGCGTCGTCCCATGTACGGCAATTTTGCTTGTTGACAAAGCCATTCATCCAAAAATGCGCCTCGTCACTGAAGATGATTTTTCGGCCAAAATTGGGATCCTCTTCCAAACGCTCCGAACAAACCCCCTAACAAACCTCCTAACTAGTTGGATCTTGTACGGGTGTAGGCCCAAATCACGACGCAAAATTCGCCAAGTTGAAGTCTGCGAAAGGCCGAGTTCTTGTGCACGGCGAGGAATTGACTGCCTCGGGTTCTCCTGCATACTTTCACGGACTGCGGCGATGTTGTCCGCCGATCTGGCGGTCCTCTTACGTACGGGTGTTGACTGATTGTTTATCGAACCTGACGTCTCAAATCTGCGCACCAAACGTTTGAAGGGCCACCGTGTCTGCCGTATTATAGGCGCAACGTTTGCACTAACAAACACTCATTTTGATACTAAAGTTTTATCATTTGGACGTGCTGCTCAAGCGTATAACTTGCCATGGTGATTTGGCATCAGTGGCTGAATAATAAACAATAGATTAGACAGACGCCATCAAAACAACATGGCTGTCACAGGCTGCCAACATTGACCCGCCCCAATTGAAAAACTCTTTATGTTTTAACGCGAAAGATTGAATACTTAGGTTTTTGAGGTTGCTTAACGCGAATCTGATGCCAATAAAATTTTGACAGCTCCTCGAGAATGCTCATTTTAGTGAAGTTATCAGCTTTCTTGACCGCTGTCAACTGCCAAAAGTTTTACTGACAGTTTGAATTCTGATTCAGAATTGATGATGATCAGATTCGTCTTCAGCAACTTGGACAACTTAAGTATACAAAATAGCGGTCCTCTCAGTTAGAACCGGTTTTCAGTTATTGGAGGCTTCAGGGCTGAAGTTTGGTAGGGACCCCTTTATCTATCACTATGTGTGTCTATCAGTGTGCAGGGTGTCTTAAAATAAACTAGCAACAACACAGAAAGTTAAAGACCATCAGACATAGAATTTAAAACTGAAAAAACTAGTTTTTTTAATTTGTAAGAAATTGCTTGCGATACTTGTTGCTAATACGGTTCTGTTATATTTTGCTGTAATTAAAGTAGTAAAAAAAAGTGGTTGATCATCGAGATAACCAAAACAATGTAAACTAATACCAATGTGATATGTATTTTAGTCTGTCGAGTTGACAGGAAATTCCGAGAAGGAATATTGTTCAAGTATTTGTAAACGATGGCTCAACGTACGCGTTCTTGCTGCCATAAACTGATTATATTTGTTATTAAAAGTTTATTCGATGGCGTTTTCTGTTTTTTCAAGCACCCATTTAGCACTTTTCTTAAACACGTACTTCAATTAAAAATCGCCCTTTAATTTAAGATTAAAAGTAGAATTCATTATTCTGTATACCTATTTATTTTCGAATGCCATTAAAGAACGTTAAAATGTTGTGTATACCTGATTTTATTGTAGTAAATAATCTAATAACCGCAGCAAACTATTTACACGAATGAGAATTGGGTATTCCTTATAGATTGTTTAATACAAATTGCCGTTATTAGATCATAAACACCCCCTAGCGGCTGATGTTAATTTATTCAATAATGTTTACAGTAATTATTCAGGTTGTAGAAAGTCTAGTAACATCGCAGATTAGAACCCGCAATGTAATTTGCTTATAAAGCCTAATGGTTTCTAGGTTTTTTAAAATTGAATTCAAAGCCGCCCACACTAATAAAAATTGCCCTTTAATCTAATTAACTTACCTTATTAAGAAACCAAATGTTCTGTTTAAAAATCATGTATTCTTATTTTAAACCTGTTATTAAACCTTCAATTTATTTTAAAATCAACAAACTGCAACATACGTAAGTAGAAAGGACTTGTTTTATTTACGAATGTATTTCAAGATCAACAGTCATCTTCGTCAAGTCATTCTTAGCATGAAGTGCTTTATAGACAAATTATTTCAAGTTCAACAAACTACAACCCTCGGCATTATGGGACATAAGGAGAATGTCTAGTAGAGTGCAAGACCGGACTGTATACTTTAAAATAACTTAGAAAGTTATAATTTTTTTCTGTACACATCAACTATTTCGTGTTCAAGCATTGTACGTTATTTTTGAGACGCCCTGTTTATATAATTATGTATTATAGTATTTTATTGTTGTTATAATATATTCTATAAGCTTTTGTTAAAAATTAAAGTTTTCTTAACGTATAAAATACGTTTGTAAGTTTGACTTAATTGCTTAATGCATTGATTTATACAATATATATTTTATACAATTATGTCTCAAGATTTTAGACTAAAATGTCGTTACTGATACGCAGCGCAGAGTAGAGAGTGGAAAATAGGTTG
Source organism: Agrypnus murinus (assembly GCA_929113105.1). Lineage (NCBI taxonomy): Eukaryota > Metazoa > Arthropoda > Insecta > Coleoptera > Elateridae > Agrypnus > Agrypnus murinus. Next base: position 42,535,290 of record OV816025.1, read on the forward strand.
AACTTGATATTGCAAGTTAAAACAAATTAAAAAAATTAGTTTTTTTTATAAATTAATTACTTCAAATCCATAAAAGTTAAATTACAATAATTTCATAAAAAAATGTTCAATTAGGGTTTATGATCTTATTTATTAGACTGTATAGATCCGGTCTTTTTCCCCGACAATATTTTTTAAGCTAACAGAAATAAAACAAAAACAAATTCTTAAATTTAGAAGATATTTAATGATTTTCTTTTGGTGAGGACCCCTGGGCTGCAGACCACCCAGCCCACCCTTAAATCCGGCCATGATCTCGGTGGCACGGGTTAATATTGACCAAATGGGCTGAAATTTTGCTTAGCTCACTTTTTTACATTTTAAAGAGATTTAGAGGAAGCGACCTGAAATATTATAACTTTTGCAAAATAACAGACACCCTAATACACAGTTGTCAACGGATTTCTTATAGTTGTAACACCTATAAATTTTATCATACTACCACTATTGGGTTATAATAGAAACACAACCACATTTTAATAAACAAGAACATGATAGTCAGATATATAAAAGAGCCAACTTTCTAAATATTCCGATACGTACAACACGTCGGGTTATCAAAAATATCACTAAAGCCCCCATTTGTTTCAAAAAGGACATAAAAAGAGCGACCATTTTAGTAACAAACTCTCTGTGTTGTTTTAGAACTTTGAAACAGTGCACACATGTACGAGCAAAAATTAAAAATTTTAAGGTTATGTCAAACGGTTATATTTTGTTGAAATGTCAAAGTGTTAAATAATCATCGAAGATCGTTGAATTTGACTATTTTTGAAAATAGTAATTACATTTAATTAATATAACAATCAGTGCTGTGAATTTATTTGTGCAATAATATTTAATTACGATAAGAAAATTGTATTTGGATATGGAACTTTTAACCTTAGTTGTAATTTGGATGTTGGAAGGGAATGTAAAGGGTTAATAATGAAATGTACTTAACCATATTTAAAGCAAGAAGTTGGATTTGAATTTCATTTATTATTACCATTTATTTGGACATTATTTAAGAGAGCGATGGATGGATGTTATTCCGTCATTTTAGTTTTAAACCATATGGAAAACAGAGAATTGCTGTGTTGTTACAATTTCATTTGTCAAATTGTTAATGCCAAATATTAATTTGATTTCAAAGAAGGTATTAATTTGAATTTAAATAAAAGTAATTAAGTTTATGATAATACCAGAAATATTACTCCTCGGATAAAAGACATTAAACTGTCTTAGGATTGATTTTTCATTTGTTCATGGCATCCAAAATTTGTAATCTTTATTTTTTTTTTAATTTTTTTGTTTGTGTTCAATTTTAAATAAAATTTCTGTCATTTCAAGTTAAAGAAAATTTGTTTTATATTTGTTTTGTACATTACTTGTGTTTCCTAGATCTATATTTATTTAGTTCAACCGACCCGCCTGAAAGTCTTAGTGTGGTGGAAATTTTGATTTTTTACCACGTTTGTAAATAGCCGGAGCAACATTTTTTTAAGAGTAAAAGTAGGTAGTATAACTGTTACACAGGATTCAACTTTCATACACGTTTTGCAATAAATCGCTGTTTTCGCTTGTATTAAAATATACTACGTATTTTTGTTATTTAAAAAAGGGAAAAGAGATCATCGTTATGGATAATACATTTTTATTATTATCATCGTTACTATTGTTTAGCGATGTGTGGTGTCGCTATTATTGTTGGCCTATGCGAAGTATTCCTGTTGATAAGTGTGAGCAACCTTGTGAAACTAATGTTTTGTAATATTGAGAAGTTCTGTAAAGAAATTAGCGGCACGCTGCATTGATTGCTTAGGCAATACAAGTCGGGGGCAATCTGATACTCGACATAAATAATCCGATAGCGATACCGTGTGACCTGGCTGACATAGAGGCGGAATTAGAAATGTTTAGATTAAATATCACAAAAGAAAAATTATTAATAAAATTTAAAGCTTTTATTACGCACTATTATATTAGGAATCTTTTTTAAAAATATCATTTTACGTTTAATTCCGCTATTGATTATACATCTTTTAAAAAGATAAAGTAAGCAATATGAAATCATCGTGAAACGTAACATGCATGAAGCTAGATTAGTATCAGGAACCTCTTTAATTCCCATTTTATGTTAGTTTTATCTGTATAACAAAGTCTTTTTAATCTTTTCTCAAAGCAATGTTTGTATTATTTTCATGAACTCTTCTTCTAATCTCATGTAACATTTGTAGCAATTTTTAAACTCTCCATAATCACTTGCTGCTGAACTACAATCGCATTACATTTCAGTATCTCGTTTTATACTACATATCCCTTTTTGATCTTTTGTACTATTTGACTATCGGTCCTTACCGGCTCATTTATTTGAAAACTGTTTGTGAGAATATTTAGTTACATCATTGTATACCTTTCGCTTTGTTTTTTGTGCTTTACATGAAGAGAATGACTACTAAGTGTAAACTTTTAACAAAAACTATATGAAGTATCTAATAACGTTTTTCCAATTAACATTTCTATTTTTCTATGAATAACTATTGTTTATATAGTAAGTAAGTAGCTTCTGCTCTCTATTGTCTGTTTCAATTGTTAATGTAATACACTCCTTACATTTTATACCTGATCCAGCTCCACACTGTAAATTATACTTTCCTTTTTCTTCCGTTCCACTTCCGTGTTTTGACTAATTCTTATTTTTTGTAACTATGCACGCAGCACTACCGGTATCTATCACACAATTTGCAATATATTTACGTTATATGCGTACTGTCGTGATATTTTGACATACAAAATAAGAAATTTACTTATTCAATAATTTGAAGTGAGCTTAGATATGGAATTTCAAAGCGACACGTTAGATGGATTGTATAACCTCACTTTCTAAATTATAATTTAGAAAAATTTATCTTTTAAGAAGCTAGAAATGCAAAGCTAATACACTATAGTCAGATAAAGGATATTTGTAAAACTGATTTTCCATAAAATTTAGTTAATTTTCGTTTATTCATTAACGCTGTGAGAGATGAAGACCTGATTTAGCATTTAAATTAAGTTTAGGCCAAAGCTAATGCAAGAGATCTAAAACAGATCTAGTGTGCTGTAATAGGGAAGTATACAAGTATTTACTACATTGCCTGAGTATTTAATAAGAAAAGAAATGTGTTTCCATGTTAACGAGATTATACATTGGCTAAAGTTTTTCGATTTCAAAATTTTACAGCAGTTGGTTAAATAATTTTGGTGGATGATTATAAAACTGCTTCTTTACCACAGAATTGAAATGTAGGGGCTGACTTTTATAAATAATATCAGTGTTAAACAATATATTATTATTGCAGTTATGCAGCGTACATTGAAATACTGAAATTGGTTGAGATTTTCATATGGTTGGTGTCTAAAATTATGTAAATAATGTTTGCTGGCATATAAGGTTTAAATTTGTAGAAGAAATTTGTTGTTGAAGAAATTTGTTAAAGATAGGAAGGTATGAAATGGTATTTTTATGTAAATAAGGTAATAAATAGTTTTGTTTATTGTTTCCAGCCTTACTTTTAATAAAACTGTGAAACCTTTACTAATCTTTATTTATTTCATAATAAATAGTTCTATTAAAAGTATGTTCCGTCGACATTCATTAGATGCCTTAGTTTGTTATGAAAACCTAAGTATTATATATCATTACATAGAGAATTTGACAATCTGTAATGTTATCTAATTAACTTTAGGATTAATAAAAATTTATAAACAATAATTTGGTTATGTTAAAACTTAACTGTCAGTGTTTTTTTGTTTTAATGAAAATTAAGTGTAGAGTTTAACTTTTTATCAGAAAAGTATAAAAACCCGACCATTTTTGTAACAAACTCTCTTTCACTCTACATCTTTAGTGAAGTGCAGTTCGATTGAAGAGCTATAAAGTAATTTTAAGGTTGTTTTGAGTTAAAAAACATGTAAACAAAATATATGTCAATGTTATGGGGTTATTGTATATGTGAAGCATCAATGTGTTTAAAGTTTAAAGGAAGATTAGTACACACAGGTGATTTTTTTAAATAATCAAGTGCTTTAATTTATTCAAGTGACAATTTATTTTGCTATGAATTTTTTTTTATTTGATAATAGATTTATAATTATCAAATTTTCTTTATGACTGGATTTGATAAATGGATGTAGACTCTAATTATAAAATTAATTGACTTACTACGATTATACAAAAATTGGATTTAGAATTCAATTTATTAAAGCCATTTTTATGGAAATATTTGAAATAGGTCAATGACACAATTTCTTCATTTCATTGTTCGACTACATGAAAGCTGAGGGTAGATATTGGGTAATGCATCCAATACAGTTGGCAAGCTGGTAGCGCCAAAGATTTAAATATTGTTAAACCTGTGTTTTTCAACAGCAGTTATAGCTAATTATAGTAAGTAAGAAATATGTTGATGCCAGAGGTATTAATCCCCAAATAAAGAGGATTAGATTATTTTTGGATTGGTATTAAATAGAATTTTGGTATCCAAGTTTAAAATTTTCTTTTTATTTGTTTATTTTGTTCTTTGATAAATCTGTTAAATAAATTTGTGTTGTATTGATGAAATATTGGTTTATATTTGTTGTACGTTACTGTGTTCTTAATTTATATATTCATTTAGCGCTCTATTAAAGCGACCCGCCCGAGAGTTACTATTGTGGAGACTTTTCACAACAAATTTAATTTAGCCGGATCAATTTTCTTTATTTACGGTAAGAGAGTAGTGAGTTGTATCTTGTATACCATCCGCATATTATGTGCCCGGGAAATATTATAATACATTAATTTACTAGTTTACTTTTACATCGTTGATTTGAACTTATGCTATCGCTATAACTTATACCTTTTGAAGATTTTAACAGGACCTTTTGGGTACCCACTCGAACACACAACAACATTTAGATTCATCTAGACCATGTTGTTGTACATGACAAAGTTCTGCTATGTTGAGGTGGTAAAAGTTATTCAAATGTACGAAGTATTTCATAGTTCTATCATATTTATTAATTTCGATTTTATAACTCTAGTAAGATATTTCTCGCTTGATTTAGTTATCTCTAGAAACAATTGCGTACATTAACAGTTTACCATTTGGGGCAATTCAATTTTCCGATAAATTAATGTAAAGATACAAAACACACTTTTGTGATTAAATTAAAGGTGGAGTAAATTATATACTTCAATAGGTAAGTATTGTACTTTTAATATAATATAACGAGGCCAATAAGTTAATTTTTCAAAATATCCAAAATCACTGAAGCACATGTATTTCGTTGGTATCGCAGATACAAAATAATAATTTACTACTAGAACCCTACATGCCTAGAGGAAATCTCTTACAGAAAATTATGATTAAAATTGTAAAAATAATTGTTTTAAGTATCAATTTAAGTAAACGTACATACTTGGTTTAAAACTTCGAAGCTGTTATATTTCCGAATTTTTATTCAGGATGTCATGAGGACAAACGTCTTATTCAAAGAGCATTAAAAAACTTAAACCAATGGTCACAAATAAGATTCCAGCAGGATGGAAAAAGCTAAAAATCCTTTTTCTAACCACACAATATTACCCAATTTCTAAATGCGTAGATCAGAGACAAAGAATAATAATATATAGGTTTTTAAGTTGATCAAAGAAAAACTATAAGAGAAAACATTTTTTAATATCAAAATAAGAACTTTGTCGATCACAATTTAGGAGGAAATTTTCTACATATATGATAAGAATAACTTTTAAATCCTTAAAGTTTATTTTACACATTTCAGTGAATTTCCATCGCGTAAAAACGGCATCTTAAGAACGTTTAAGGAAGCAATCGACATAGCAAAACCCTATAAAGCTCTAACAAGTACATACAATAGCATTTTTCTGGTAAATTTAATCTAGTAATATAAGCATTGCCACTAAGCCAAACTAAATATGTTGTAAAAAGGAATAGACTCCATTTTATAGCCAAGATGCAATTTTATATCAAATAAAGATTTCAAAAGAATTTATATAAAAGTTAAAGTCTTTTTAACTGTCAAGCTTCTATAATGGTTTCTTTTCCTGTATGAAACGGCATTTTAATTCAATTTTATAGATTCCGTTGCTTTGGGACGTTTGACGCAATAAGACGAAAAATCAAACGCCCGTTGCACCCAAGGTGCTTAAAGTAGGTTGTTAATTCAATAAAGTTTTTTTCCTTGTATAGCTCGATTTTTATTCACTTGGCTTTTTCATTCTATTATTGCTCTTCGAGCGAATTTCAGTCTGATTTATTAATTCAGAACTTTTCCATAAATTTAAATACCTTAATACTTCGGATTTTATTGGGCCGTTCGAATTAATTTTATGGACAGGTTTATTGCTAAATATTTTACAAAAGACGCTCTTTTCTTTAAATGCACAGGTGTTATTCGAGTTTGCTCTAAAAACGGATATCCTATCGGAATTTTTAAACGTAGGTAATTCAGACCTTAACCCAAAATATATCCTTAATTTACTACATGGAAAAATTTATCCTTTTCTCTTGATTGCTTTTTTTTCCTAAATTTTTATTTTCCCCGAGAGTTAAAAATTCCATTAAGTTTATGAATTCTGTCAGTATAATTGTATTCTTAGTCTTCGTGTCAGAGTTTTGCGTGATATTGTGGAATCGCAATTAATTTTAAAACTAATAAACCGGGATGAATGGTCGGGAGTATTTAATTCTGCGAATACACACGAAGGGAAATTTGCATTCTACAATTTCCCAGATGTTAATGGTGGATTAAATTTGGTTCCAAAATGAGATTCGTTTGCCGTTTATTTGTTCTTTTACTGCAATTTTACAGCTTGGTTCGAATTTTAATTAAAATGTGACCTGTAATTGTAATTGCCGCTATTGTTTAGTGCTCATTTGCCGCCATATTGCCTCGTAAACGCTCCCGTTCTACCTCACTTTTAAACAAATCCAACTTTATATATCTTTTCCACTACATATTACATTTCTACCCTTACATCTCTACTACATTGCACTTTTTTAACTTAACTTGAGATGCTCTACTGTCTCAATTATTTATTATTACACGCACCTTGAAGATTAGTTTAAATTATTGAATCCTTATCAGTATATTACTAATTTTTCAGGTAAATCAATGATTTATCTATCTACTTAACATGCATGTATCGATCGCTGCTTCGATGTTAAAAAAAATTTATATTCAAATCGAATTCTATCTCTTGTATTCTACGAAGTTTTTGGTATTTTTTAGTGCAAATTGTTCGTTGGCAATACAATCACCGAACTAGGCCATTATAAACGTTAACTACATATAATTTCAGTTAAACACTAAAATCCAGTTCTCATGAAAAAAAATTTGCATCTTAACAACTGACACGTAAAGTATTTGCTGAAGAGTGAATTCTAAGCTTAGAAATAACCAGTAATGGGCGTTGAATGTTGGAAAAATATGAGTTTATAAAATATTTATTGCAAGCCAGAAGTAAATTCTAGTAACCTTTTCTAAAAGATTACCAGAATGCATATGGTAGTCTTGACTACATTAATTCTAGTTAGCCATGACTGTGATTTCTGAGGGCGCCACCTAGATTTGATTAGAAAATTAAAATAAACTTTATTAAAGGCTTCTTTAATTTGTTAAAAATATTGTAAAAAAAATAAAACTTGATCGATGATAAAACATTTTTTTAAATACAATCATTACATAAATATTACCTAAATATTTAAACATTTCTATCATTTAAAGTTCTATTTTAATTTTGTAAAATAAAAGAAAATTATATTTCTGATCATTAACAATTTTATTAAACTAGATAGTTTGATTATTATAGACACATCTTGTTGAATCTTCAGTAGAATCATTTTGTTTGTTAATAATAATATACAATGATTTAGTTAATTGCATTATACATTGATAATGTGCCACCATTGAAAATACTGCTTTTTTGCATTCATTTCACTTATTAAGGTGTAATATTGATTTTAGTTGGTAATATTTAGTTTCCAATTATTCGGATTGTCAATACGTATAGTTCCACAGAGTTCAAACAAAAATAATTCAACTAAAATTACACTAACGAAAAGGTCCCACGCATGGGCGCCAATTGTAACGGAAACAAAATTTTTCTGAAGACAAACTGTATACTTAATAATTACGTAAAATTGCTTACTTCACACTAAGAACGATACTTACTGTACTTTAATGCACCGGCTTAAGATCCCTTATTTACAAATTATCATTCAGGGGCAGGTACTGATTTCTATAGCTTAAATATTGTAAAGAAAAATAAGGTTTGTTGAAATAAGAAGGAATATTAGCACCATTTATTCGAAGTCATTACAGTTCTGGTCTGAACCCCGAATAAAAACAGATCCAGATTATATTGAATAAAATTAATAAAAAGAACTAAACACCATTAGATAAATTGACGTAAAAGCAGGTTAGATAATTGAATAACTACAATTAATGATCGGTCCAATATTATCCAATAAGAGTTAATTTAAATACTCGTTTATTCGTAGATAAAATAGTCTTTTGTCTCAAATAACAATAATAGGAACATCGTAATGTGTTCTAATACGGATCCTTATTGAAAAATAAATGGTTGCATAAATAACAAAAAGTTTTCACAGCAATGATACAAGTAAAGTTTAAACACAGAACTTACTTCTATTATGCAGTTTATCCGCTAGTCCTTGATAAATGGGTAGAGTTTTACAATCCTTTAAATTTCACAAACATCATTTTTACAATAATGCACTTAAACTCACTTAACATTAGCTACAAAGTACCTCACATATTATAGATGTAGAACTTTGAACTATTGCTGTCGATGTTGAAGTCAAAACCAGTGTTTATGAACTAAAGTTTATGGAAATTATGTGTATTTATGTTTGCAATATACTTTTATTAATAAGGAATTAAACCATATAATTTCAAAAGAAACGTGTATTATTTAAAAAACGTTACCTCGTTGACACAACTTTATTTCTCAAATGGTTGCATTATTATTTCCTTAATAATTTTACTCCAGCACAAATTTATGCAATTCCCACTATTAGCGCGGCAAAACGGAACTGGAACTGTAATTTATTTCACTTTAGGATTCAATCAACTATTGAATTCGCTTAATAAATCATGAACTACGGCACACTGTATTAATCTTTATCATTACTAAAACAAAATATTAAGCTTTACTTTTAGGCTTCTATATTTTAATTGTTAAATCTATTAACAACTCGAATGGCCAATGGGATATTTGTTCTAGAATGTTCCATAGGGATTTACGGGGTCAAAAGACTTGCTTCGTCGCATGAAACCAAATTTTTAGAAAACTCTATTTATCCGAAATGAAAATAGGCACGTAGAAGACACATAAATTTGATTTTGACAGCATTTTTACTCATATTATTTGGTCAAGAAATTATTTTCATCTCGTATTTTCTCTACAAAAAAATTCATTGACGTCAGAACGCTTTGGGATCACCTTTGATATTAACGAAAATACCATTTGATTTAAAATAACGTCTGTAATTTTTTAACCAACGAAAAGATACTTTAATGTACAGGGTCGTACTAAGATTATTGACTATAAATGCGTTTTAAAATTGCATTAAAATTGAATCTAGAATTTTAGTACGTTACAAACTTCATTACGAAGTGCAGCTAATTAGACAATTTTACTTAAAAAATTGTACTGATATATCCTTTAACTAGAAATCTGATCAACATAGTTTCCATCACTGCATATAATATGGCAGTTAGGTCTGTTAAACTTTCCATGACTCTCTTTTACTCTTGTCTTTTACCAGACAGGACAGACAAATCAGACATTTCTTATTTGTTACATTTATTTAATACGTTTACGTATTACATTTAACGTATGACATCTACAACAAATCAAGGCATCCATTTAAGTAACTTGGTACCAATCAGTAAACCAACAAAAAAGGCTGGAGTTAGGAAGAACAGAAAATAATAATTGGCAAATGTTTTAAATAATAGGTGGAGGTGCCATGGTAGAGAAAGGGGAATCTTATTGAGCATACCAAAATTCGGTTGGAATCCCAGGAAAAAAGGCGCTTCAGGCTAACTAGAAATAAATGAAAAAAAAAAGAAAATAGAAAACAATGCATACAAAACAGATTATACCGAATGACAATATTATTAAATGTATTTGAATTTTTAGGTATCCTGCAATAGTATTTTATTTCAACCGAAATATACATTGGCATGAGTCAAATACAAATGAGTCTATCATGCTATCACACTATTTTCCAATACTTACAAAAACATTACGTTTTTGAGGCTGTATAGCGGGCACTTGGGCGCGTGGAAATGGTTTGGCATGTTCATATTTGTTGATAAACAATTAAAAACTGGCAGTATTACAAAGATCAGCTTGATGTGCAAATTTATTAGTTTAAATTTTTGTTGCAAATGTATCACAAAAACAAAAACCATATTCATCAATATGGCGGACAGTCTGCAGGACTGCATCGGTGTGGCAAATAGGGCCCACATAGTACTGCTCTCTAATTAACAATTTAAAACAAGAATCAGATTAGTACTCATTCTTGGAAATTATATTTTTTCGACATTTTCAAAAATCGCGCTGTACTTTTTTTTTCATCTCGTAAAAGCTACTGCCACAAAAATTCCCGTCGTGCAATACGACCTACGTACATTTCTTTGCTGGCTCCTGGTCTAACAGCGGCGACTTCCTCATGAAGACTGCAGTGGTGCAGACACCCAAATTTGTAAGCAAAACAGTACTAGAAAACGATGAAGATAACCGTCATACGAGTTTGTCATATTAGTTCAAGTCATTTTGAAACGACATGAATTCGAGTCTGAATTTGAGAAATCTTTTTTTGACCCTGAAGTCGAACTTTTTCAGCCAACTTTCCACAACTAGCAAATTTAGCTAAATTTGTATTACACTTGCATTATATTTAATAAAAGTCTTTTGAGGTTTATTTTCTAGTTATCTATTTTTCATCTATTTTAATATAATAAAACGATAACTATAAGGCTACATAAAATACTGCAAAATACGTTCGCATGATGACTAACGAGTGTACACTTGTAAAAACCAACCAACCAGATTGCATCAAGTTCATGAACATTAACTATTTTGAATCAGGGGTACGAGACGCTCCAAAACCTCAGGAATTACTTGCACAACCAAAAGTAAATTTGGTATTGAGGTAATTAGTATTAAGAATATCAGCATTGCTTATTTGTTTTTGGAGAAGGAATCGAGGCGGCGGACTCCTCGTATATCATGGCACCGATTACTATGATCTTATATCCGACCCTACTAGAATTTAGCCGAATTTGGGGAATTTAATCCAGGTAGATATTTTTAATATATTTTTAACAATATCACATTGACACGGACCTTATCCGAGAAGAAGGCAGGTTTTAATTTTTCTGATAGTAATGTCAGTATTGTTTAAAAGTATATCATTTCCCAATATAATACAGGGTTGTTTCAGTTAACTTTAGTATACATTTAATATATTTAGTGATAAAATTCGGCAATAGATACAAAAAATCCTTATACCACTTTTGATTTTTGAAAAAATTGCTGAAAGATACTTTTTGGGGAATGCTAAAACGTGTCACGACCTACCTCACATACCGTGTTTGCCAAACTAAAGAGCACGTTAAAAAATATATTTGGGCAATTGTCCTCATCACATTTCATTTTGTTTGTGATCTTCAGAGACAAGAAAGATGAAATGATAAGGATTCATTTTGTCAAAAAGCTCTTGAAATCATAGGTGTCCGGTATATTTTAGCTGATTAAATTAATTAAAGAAATAATTAACAAATTTACTGAAATTCCTAGCCTATTTTTGTGTTACAACACACGCTTATTAGTAAATAATTTGATCTATTTGATTAACCATGTGGTGATTTCAGAGGGTGCAAAATTACATTTATAGATTATTTATTCAATTACCACGAAAAACAATCAAAAATATTGTCACGTATCGGGCTTTAGCTCAGGTAATTAGAGAACATACATACATCGCTTGACTTAGCTTACGACAGATAGATACGGAGCTTTGGGATCGATAGGCTTTTAGGATTGGGTAAAAGAAATAATACACAAAACATAATAAAAGTTAAACAAGGTTTTGTATTAATTAAGTGAATAAAGTGGAGAGCAATTGAACAATTATAATATTAATTATAGAATTAACTTGCATATTAATTAATGATTTATTCGCTGATTTAATCCTCCATCGATGCGAGGTCCTTCAATGATGCCATTATGATTATTATTGTTGTACTCTAGTTGATGACACTAATTACTTGTTAACGAAGTACTAGGAACGCCAAGTTTCAGGGAAGTTCCCTGGTTTTATAAGTTCTCCCCAATGGGAGAACTATGACGCGTTTCCTTGTGCAGAACATAAAAACGAGAAGTGATTCATATCTCTTAAATGATAGCATAACAGGGTGTTGGAGGATCAAATAATCTATATCTAGAAGTCATGGTAGCTCAGTGGGTATGGCACTTGACTACCAAAATTGAGGTCCTGGGTTCGAATCCCATAAATGATTCATTGGAACTTTTGAAATATCTAAGGCTTCCAGGTTGACTCAGCCTGTGAAAATGAATACCTGGGAAATAATTTCCAGGGGTAATAATAGGCGGTCGGCGCGTAAAGCTAGCCACTTTACCACTCTTAAGTACCGAACGGCTCGAGTAATAGCAGCCTACCCTGCTATGCCTCAATGGGTCTTGATGGCCTGTAAAAGTGGACTATTATTATATCTAGGTAGTTTGTATTTCTAGTATAATATAAAAGTTTTCAAAGAAAAACTTATTTTGCACTTCGACAATGAGAACGGATATCTTTAAAAGGTACACTTACACTTATTGTTAAAAGAAGCTGTAATTGTAGATATGAATGGCATACAACTCATCAATGTGTCGAATTAGGTGCACCTTCTTCAACTGTTACATTGTTATGATTGTCAACATAAGTGTTAATTTGCAGACATGTAAACTGATATTTTTTAATAATAACACAGCTCAGACGTATTGGACCAAGAAAGCAGTAAACGAATTGCTTTTTTGATTTCTTATATGGACAGCTGTGAAAGTGATATATTACATAAACATCTTACTGGAATTTACAATCTGTGACAACGGATGTACAAAACTAAACATTTTGTGTGTGAATTACATATACTAATTAGCTATAAAAACTTTGGACGCATTTTCTTATCGTTTCATCTTTCCTGGCTCTGGCTGATCTTATTTTGTATATTGATGAATAATGAGATGGTATAAGAAAAGAAATTGAGTGTTTACATTCGTAAGTAAAATACTTTACTATTGCATTAGGAACAAGCTTCTCCAATAGCTGTAATGTGACGTTGACATTTATTTTGAAAACTACCGACTATGTTTACAGTTTCATTGTCTAGAAGTTGTACCTTACAAAATCAGCAAAGGTTTTTAATTTATTTTTAAATAAAATTGATCATTAAGTAATTAATACTAAATTAACAAATCATCATATCAATTCATTGCAAAATACCAAATTACTAAATAAAAGAAGTGAATAATGCCTAATAAAATTTAAAAAACTCGGATTTTATTTATTGCTATTTATGATTAGTAAAGATTCACAAACACAGATCACTCGACTATATTCTTTCAATATCTTTTACCGAATAAACACAATGATTATTCATTTCGACACAACGAGAATTTGTAGTTGTAAGAAGTTTATTAATGCTGCTTATAAACATCTGTTTTTAATGTTTACAGATATAACAAGCTTTTTCACTAGAAGGCTACTTCTCTCCAGTAATAAGTAAATCCTAATAAAATGCACAGTTAAGTTATTACTCTTAAAATATTTACAAATAAACAAACTTTTTAAAACAACATAAACGAGACTGCCCTTTATTGGAAGTATTATTTTATTACTGGTAATTTTATTTATAAAAGAACAACATTAAGCAAATATTTTATTTTCTGAATAACTGTTGATTATCCCTTGTGTTAGATAAGCTACTTTAAATATGGAGAATAATAATCAATTATTACGACCGTAACATTGTTTGCGATGTACGCGTTTAAAGTAAACATTAACTAAAAATGAGTTTTGGTCTTCACAAACAAAATATGATAATACGAAAATAACAGTCAAAACAAACTGTGACATCACCTACCATCAGCTGCATCAATGTATAGTTACATGTTAAAAATGTTGGTTACATCCAGTCCAATTGTGATTCTTAAACCAATGACAACCAATCTCACTTTTCAAAAACAATTAATCAGATTAAGTACTATCACCTGTTCAAACGATATAAATTTTAGCTGAAACACCCGGTATATTAACCTTTAATTTTAGACGGACCCGTATATATTTTACACAATGTTACGTAGAAAGGTTTTTCGTTTTATTTATTCGTTGTGTGTATAATTATAAATATATAACTAGGGAAACCCTATGAAAAGAGTAAAGCCAAAATCTCATTATTCCCGTCGAGAAACACTCACATAAATGTTTTTAGCGCGTTTTGATAGTGAAATAAAGGTTTCTCTACTAAAATGAGATTTCCGAAAAACACATTGTTTGCATTTTTGTGGTTGTATTAAAGCGTCAAAAAATCATAAAAAAAATTCTATCATATAATTTTTTTAAAGCCACTCTAGTGTGAATATGTGGAAAAGTCATGTAACATTTAATGTACACCTTCCCAAGTTTCAAATCATTATGTGAAAAATTTTGTAATTAGCACACTATTGAATGCACCCTGCGTCAACCATATTATATCTCAACCATATACTATATCATATTTCTGCTCTGGTCTGGTAATGCAGTATAAACATCAGAATTGGTATTCTATGTTGGCACTGTGTGCATTATTTTGTGTGTTGCGAACGTATGGGCTCACTCAGGAACAAAAGCCTTTGGTTTAATTAAGTATCCTCTTGTACATCTAGATATTAGACCCGTTTCTGATGGAGAAGGTTGCACAATATGGACACTGTTTCGAACAGTGTAGTGCAGTATGATATCACTAAAAATTGTTCTGGTTTTCCTAAAATATCTGTATTTTATTATTTTAAGGTTGTTGGCCTTCCATTAGTTGTATGACATACATATATTAGGACCTAATTTATTAATTTCAAATAAAAATTTCAATTTTTTCACTCATTCTGTAGCTGTCATGGAGGAGCTGATGTAGTTAAGATCTATATTTTTCATATCTACGTAAGAGATACTACATAATACAATTTTCTTATACAGTGCGATTCTAAAGTATGGAATAAATTCGAAAAATGGGAAAGTATTAATTTTTGGAAAAATTACAAAAACACGTCAATTTTGTTTTTAAAGTCCCCACGTTTTGACATAATATTCGAATATTATGTCACCACACTTAAACGCATCGCCCTGTATATTCGAATATTATGTCAGAAAATGCGGACTTTAAAAACAAAATTTACGTGTTTTTGGAATTTTTCCAAAAATCAATACTTCCCCTTTTATCGAATTTATTCCATACTTTAGAATCGCACTGTATATACGTATTCTTTCATTATAAAACTGTCAATAGATGCGATATTTGCAGGGAATTTTATTAAAAACAAATAAGGAATTAATTTAAAAATCAAAAAATCTCATACAGCAATTGGATGAAAAATAACTTGCTTCTCTTTACTTCTTTTTTACTAGTATACTAACGTATAGATGAGATTCTCTAATACGAAACCTTCCGAGATAGGAAAACCTATTAGGAAAGTAAAAACCAAATCTCAGATCAAAAGCTAAAACTTATAACTTTATGATGAAGCCTTTTTTTGTGAAAGGCAATATCGTAAGTCTATATATCTATAAATGACTAAAACTTAATTTGGGTTATTTATAGTTACCTTTAGATCTATTCATTAAAAACTAATAAAAATTCCCTAAGGTAATGTAACTTTTCATGTTACATAAGTCTTAACCATATTTCTAATTAAACAAAGTTTTCCTTTTAAAGTTTGTATTTGTAGGTATTGCTGTGTATTTATGAAACTTCTTTTCAGTCATATTTACTTATGAACCCATTTATCCAGTGATAGGTTGTTTGTGATGTCGAGTATGATCGTGAATTTTATCATTAACGATTTGTGCGGTTCATAAAGTCATTTTGTCCGTTTTTCGTGTATTTTTGGTACAACAAAATAATTCTCTTGTATCTGCTTCCACAAAGACTATTGCAGTGAAGCTAGTTTGATAATTAAAAACACAAAGGCGCACTATAATTTTTTATGTTATTAGTAACCAATGTTGAATCCAGACGCTTTTTCCCGAGGTGGTGGAGGAACTACGCGACCTGGGGTGCAGCCAATTAACAACAATACAAAGCACAATATACCTTTACCTCTTTTATTTTAAACGGACATTCCTTTATTGAAAAACAAAAAGCTAAAGTATTTGTATTAAAAAAATATTAATAGGAGTGGACCAATTGTTAGTAAATTATACAGGGTGTCTAAATTGTATACAATCTAGTAGGTAATCCTTCGATATTTCTTAAAATATTAAATATCGAAAAAACTTTCAATAGAAAAGTTTCTTAGTTGCTAAATCTTGCATACTGAACAAGACTTTAAAATTAAATTTTATTTGCAATAAGTTGTACCGGAATATAATTAATTCTGCACATACCAGCACAGTTAATCATAATTGATTAACTTTGTAAGCACGAAAGCTATTTATCGCGCTTAGACCAAGGGGAGAGCGCCTATCTGGCAACATACCCCTGTTTAAGGCTTCAATAGCCGCTATTAGACTGACTTCTTCAGGGTGCAATTTTCGTAGCATTTTATAATTTCTAAGAAGAGTAACTCAAACCCATTAATACGAAACTAAAATAATGTCAATTTTTGCGAATAACAAAAAGGCAGAATTTCTTACTGAAAATGCACTATTAAGAAGTGCTTTCTACCCAACAGGAAATGACAAACAATAAAATCCAACACCTAGACACATTTATTATATGCTGGCTGCTAAAGAGTTTATTCGTAGTTCAAAACCCAAAGAAAAATGACAATATGAAAATGCAGCCTGCCAAAAATTTCTCTTTTATGAATTTTTGTATGTGCATTTAAATTACAAAGTGGCTGGATATCTTTATTACTTAGGAGAATTATCAAGAACTTCTTCTGTAAAATCAAATTTTAATTGCAGCTGTCCATAATTATATTCGACAAAAATGCATATTGAACGTGGGAATTGAATTTTAACCTTAACCCAAACAAAATATCTCACTATACACAGGGTCGTACCAATACTATTTTTATAAATTGAATCTTTTAATTTTCTGCACGTTACAAAACGTCTAAAGAACTTCTAAGCAATCTTGGTTAGTCTTAAAAAATAAAGTAATATATTTACTTTAGTTTTGGCATTTTATTTTGGTATTAGTTTTAGTTTTCTTGTCTCTAAAATGAACTATTTCCTAGAATAATTAATAAGTATTGCTCTCTTAATCGTATCACCTAAAAATTTAGGTAAAAAAGATACCCTCCGGAAATACGTTCCAAAAATCTAAAAGAAAGGAAGTTTTGAGAGTTAATATTGTTTTAACCCAAGGAAATAAACTCGTCATCGTATTGTCAACGACGGACAATTGGGAATTAAGTGTCGTACTTCCAACATAAGTGACAATTTTTTAGCAGAATTCGATGGATAACTGTTGAGGTTTTTACCAGAAGACCTGTAAGAGTTACTGCAGCAGGTTCCAGCAGAGGTTAAGGAATAGATATGTAATTTCAGTTAGATGCTGCTCGACGCTGCTCCTGCACCGCTTCACAGGAGATTACGGACCATCTTTAGGCTGAGCGCAGACCTATCTAGAAAAACTGCTTTAAGCAAAAACGGTTTTGCTTAAAGCAGAAACTACCTACTTCAGTTGCCACTTCTTGCCATAATTTTTCAGCTAGATCTTTAATATGATGATCCTTCAACGCATAATTGTATATTTCTGGTCTTTGTTCAATCAGAACAATTAATTTGTCTGCGTCTATTTCCATAATAATGTATTTACAAAAATCTTATTGTAACATAATATTCAAACAACACTGCACTTATTTTTTATTATTAATTTATTAATAATAATTCAAGTAACTTCATACACTGCAAGCGACATCGGTATTGAAAGTGCATGTCCGCAACAGAATATTTTGCCTTCAAACAATGGTTAATGCTCGTGCAACGAGCATTCACAGTTTTGCTCAAATCTGCTTAATCGTGCTATACAGCGTTTTTGCTTAATCGTGCTTAAATGTGCTTAAACGTGCTGTACAGCGTTTTTGCTTTTTGCTCGATCGTGCTCAAGGTTGCTTAAACGTGCTGTACAGCGTTTTTTGTAGTTTGCTAGATAAATGTGCGTTATTTCTATAATATTCATTGAAAAACATGTTTAAGCGCATTTAAGCGAAAACGTTTTTGCTTAAAGCAGTTTATCAAGCCTTATCAAGCTTTCGGGCTTAAATGGATAAGTCGAAGTAATAATGTAATAATTTGTATTTGTAATAAAAGTATTTTTGAATAGCTCACATTCAATGTATCCCAAAAGGTAATACTACTATTTAAAATTTTTGAATCGAGTTAGGGACATGACTAGGATGACTGCCCGTCCTGTAGCCTACTGTCCTCCTGTCTACATTAAAATTATTTTAATATTTTTTATGGTTTATGAGATACTGAATGAGATACTGGTTACAAATTTTAACAAGGAGGAGTATAAGAAAAGTTATTTTGAACGAATCTTATTACACTTACATTGACTCTGTAGGTCCTCAGGAGCTCATGATCAATCCGTACTGTGTACAAAGATAAAAGGATTAGGCTTAGTGCCATTTCTCTTGATCATGTAACATACAAAATTTATACTTCCTTCCTTCTTTAAAGATTGATTTTTCTAAAGCCTTACAACTGTTAAATTTTCCCCAATATAGGAACGCAATTGACAAATTAACTACACTGGCAATTGAAATCGATTTAAGCAATCAAAGTTTGAAGACAACCAAAATTCTTTAATACCTAATAAATAGACGACATAAAAAACAATCGATATTGATTTATTAATCTACTAAATTTAATAAATAAAAGAACAACACAAACATGTTTCGAAGGCTTTCGAAAGAAATATTCTACGACCCAGCTTATTTCAATAATATTAAATTCTTAATCGCTTCACTAGTAATAAACTGCAACACACTTACAGACTTAATCTGAATTGACGGAAATTTTATTATATCATTTAGTACATTAGAGGGATTAAACTACTATTTTTTACCATTTTTTTGCCTTATATGGAGATGTAAAACATGATATTATTTAGTACATTAGAGAGATTTAGGGGGCGTTGCAAATAATTCTAAATATTTAGCGAGCTTTAGTGTAGCTTCTATAGAAGTACGAAAATTATTGAAGTATTTAATTATTTATTTAAAGACAAGGTAAAATTCCTATAAAACATAGCATCGTACAGAGGATCTATTGAAAATAATTAGAAATTAGATATGTACTCAAACGAACGGGCTGCTGTTTTATGCACTTCTGTGAATCCAAATAGGTCTTTCAAAGAACTTCTAATTAACTAGGATAAGATTAGAGATTAACGTTAACCCTTTACAATCACAGTAATTACAATAAGAAGGTAAAATATTTAATTGTATTACGGAATACAGGAAGAACAACGATTTAAATATTCCGTTGTTAATTTTAAGATTGCGAACAATCCAACTAGGGGATAAACGAGTAACAGTGGGATTTTGAGAAAGCCACCTTTCTAATTGAAATGAACGCCAATAACAATTTTATCCTGTTTAGTCCTGGAGTAGGTTACCATCTACTACATACAGTCTTACGTAAATTATCTGTCTTAAATCTGTCTCACGTTGGACAGGCAGTGAAACAAAGGTTTTTCTACACGAGAACACAACTATAAAATTATCATACTTACATTATCATATATACTCAAAATCATTGCCACAGCTTGAGATTTAAACTCTCTCTTACAAATTTGAAATGTTCAGGTCGCAGATATTGGTTCTGCAGTTGTCTTATTTTGTGAAAAGGAGTAGATAAGAGTTTAGAACACAAATAAAAACACTAAAAGGGCGCCATCTGATTATGAAGCTTAATATTAATGTTTAATTAAGCCTGATTTGATATTAAATTCATTAATCAGAAAATGAATTAAATATAATAGGTTTTTGAATAAAAATTTTAGAAATGTTTTTTTTAATTTTAAAGTAAAATTTGAACAAAACTTTCATAATTATATGGTTCCGTTTAGATCATTAGTATAAACTAAACACATATTTATTAAATAATAAAAGTAGAAAATAGTTCAAACACAGGTATAATAATAATAGTCAAACACATAAAAAAACACATAAACAGTATGAATTTATTAAACTTAAGACTAAGCATTTAGTAAAAAATAGTCTACGACGTTATAATTGATAGACTTAAGGCAGTTTCAAAGATAATTTGAATATTAGTCTAGAATAAATATTATTAGAATTTTAATAAGTATTAATTATCCCAAAAGTTCAACAAGATCTGAAGGATATCCGGATTTATTAGCTAAAAAGTATTTCAACATAATATTAGACTCAAGAATTTATTTAAACCAGAAATTTTTTGAAAAGTTTGACGAACAAATATCCATCACTTTAGACTAAAATAAATCTAATTAAATATTTCGAAGATTTATAAATTTAATTTTCACTACTAATAATGAACTAAAATTAAATACTACTGAGAGCTCTCTTCTAGTAAATAACAACAAAATTCACTTATTTAAAATAATCCAACCTCAAAATAATAAAGATAAACAATTTTTTAAGTACAATACCTTAAACCTTGGTTTATTTGCTGTACAAAGCAAATCATACTGGTCAATCAGAAATTGGAAAAGGCCTCTCTTGTAAAGAACCGTAGTTATTTCTCGATGATTTGATGGTATTAAATTGCAGTTTGATGGTAGCAGGTCCAAATAAATACTTTATAACAATAGTCAATCATCCATATAATTTTCAGCACCAATGTTCGTTAAACACAGTTTAAACAATCTTATTTAGTTAATGTTTATTGTTAAAATTTATTCTCGAGGAGTAATTGTAATCTCCTTTATTTAAAACTCGACGTATTAAACCAAATAACTGTCTGTCATTATCGGCAGATAAAATGACAATCCACAATTTAAATTAATACTCAATTTACGTAATTTTTAATAACAACTTCACTGTCTTCTGTTAACGCGGGCAAACAGCGTAATTGTTATTAATGGTTTATTACACATAAACCAACTATAAATGTTTATTGACGAGACGATATTAATCAATCTTCTCAAACGAAAATTCTCAAAAATCAGTTAACTTCAAAAGTTCACTTGTACCACAAGTCACAACTAAACTGTACGGGAACTGTACTGAAAAGATTGCATTAATTTTGTATAATTAACACTGAATTATAACACAATAAACCCGACTTCAAAATCGACTAACTAATCTCAAAGATGGACCGCAAGTTTCTTAATATCGACCCTCATAGCGCAATCTGACCGAGGTGGTCTAGCTTGAAGCGCAAACGGGAAGCAAGTCTTCACGCTAACCTGTCGAGGCGCGAAGGAAGCCAGCCTCTGTGACCCTGATCACCCGCAAAAACATGCGTCTTATTTGGCCGTAAGGAAGTTTTTTAACTAACCATCTGCAGAGATTTCGACCTAAAGGAATGAAAAGTATTACTTGAAGAAATTGCGCGCAAACTGGTACAAAATAACACCCATCTGGTCTGTAGCCGAAATAGCTAGTAAGTCCTGCATTCTCGAAATATTAACAGGAATGTTTTTATGAAATTGATGATCAAGTACTTCCCATAATTTTCTGTATCAAGATCTCTCACGATGTAATTGATATTTCACCAGAATATAAGTAAACAAAATACTAAAAAAACATCATTTTTATGACGCTACGTTCTTTAATTATATCAAATATAAAACAATCCTTTCTTAAGATGTTTTCATAGGAAATATTTGCATGACTAAATTCTATTTCGAATAAAGCGCAGTCTTACAGTACCGGACTTTAGATTTTTAATAAATATAAATGTAAAACCTTACGTACTGAATGCCGGTGGAAAATGTACCGTTACAGAGTCTATATCTGTTTATCATGGAGGAGATACGAAAAATAACAAATATTTTCATCTAACCCTTAATTGTTAACTCCACACCAATCTCATCATCCCAATAGCAAAACTAAATAAACCGAGAGGTTAATTTTATCCAGCACAGCTTTCCTTACAAAAACACAAACTATATTTGTTACTATGTAAACTCCCACATGCACATTAGGTGGTATGTTTGTATCACAGGAGATTTACTCTATGAAAGACAAAATTGAAAAAGTTTTAAAACTATTTATTAAATCAGGCGCACTTAATTAGAGATGACAACGTAGTAAGTTTCAGTTTTTCATATTCGAAAACTTTTCTAATGGAATAAATTATGAATGCATTTGATATTTTAAAACCTGAATTCAGATTTGAGATCAAAGGAGTGTCTGTTCTTGACTTCTCAGACGTTCCTACATTTTTAATTATGAAAGTTCGTTTTCTGTGTAATGCCACCTAAGACGTTGCAGTTTTATTCTGTGCAAACTGGCTTTTGAGTGTAATATAGTATACATTTACGTTTATGGTATTTAACTTGAAATCCCGGAAGAACAGAACAACAAACAGAATTTAGAAAAACTCGGGTGTTACAACAAAACATTTTCATTTTAATTTAATTAAAATATTCCGGGGGAGTTTCGTGAGAATTGTTCCATTCATTCTATCATTCACTGCGAAAAAGCATTGTACTTCGAAGTATGTTAGTGACCCGAGTTAAATTAAAAATTCTCTTTTCGTTATTAGATTCGATTCTTTTGCTGATGAATTTTTCATGAGATCTTTTCAAAACAAAATTTTTCAATTACATCTTTACCCACCAGTGTTATGTTTTTCATTTCGCTAAAAAGTATAAAACGTGCGTTTGTAAATACTAAATAGAAGAACGGGTTGAATGAAATTCCAAGGGTCGCACGTAACGGTGATGACCATCCATCATTTTTATCCAGAACTCCTTTAACTTTTTTTGACTTCTAAAACTTCCTCAATAACATTTCCTTGCTACTACTTCAAAGAGAAAAAAGCCCTGAAAAAATTACATCACTGACTGCAAAAATGTAAGATAAAAATCTTTCGTGTTAAAGTTCTTACAATTTTTTTGCGGTCAAAAGTAATAAATTATAAAATTTATTTAATGTTATAAAAAGCGAAAAATTAATTAAATTATTTTGTAAAATGTGGAATGTAATTTATGAAAAACTTGTTACATTTTAAGCCAATAATAATCTCCGTACAAAAGTAAAAATAAAACTACCCTATACAAATACCAGATACTTTGAGTTAAAGAAATTACGCGCGGTGCGGTTTCTACTCTATAACGGGATTCACTAGTAAAAGTTACCCGTTAATACAGGATATTTTTTGAATATCTAGAACTTAATGGCTATAATATCTTTCACAAAATATAGTATGAGCAAAAAGTAACTCCACCAAAGGTGCCTTTGGGACTTTGAACTCATTTGTATTATAACACCAGAAAATTATACAAAATAATCCAAGTCCTTTGACAGTGACTGTTGTTATCCATTTGATATAATCTTCTGGTGTTAAAATACACATGAGCTCAAAACCCCAAAGGCACCTGTGGTGGATTTACCTTTCATGTAGTGTCAAAAGTGCATGTTTATTTTGTGAGAAAATAAGTTTGGCCCACGACGCGCCAACACAACGCTTCGAACAAAATAACTAAATTCACTTTTTTCTTCTCCTATACTCTAATTCAGTTATTATATATGCAATAGCCGTTTCATAATGAGGTTCATTATGCAACGAGTTTCCATTATGCAATGAGTTGTTGACCAATGAGAGTCGAGAATAACGAGCTGTTGACCAATGAGAGTCAACAATATCAAATGGTTGCGTAGGAACGAGCCAAAGTTAGTATATACTAAACTTGGGAACGTACCTCATCCTCCATCGTCACGCAGTGAATAATAAATATTACTGATAATTGTTATTATTTTAAATCGGTTCTAACAAATTATTCTTATTGTTAGTTTTATTAAATATTATTTTAAAGAAATTCTGAATTTATTTTTTGGTGCTTTTATTTACCAATTTCGTAAGTATGTCCTAAAAAAGTAATAATTAAATTCGCCGCGAATTTTTATAACACACTTATTGTGTTATTTTTTAAAAAACTCAACCCGATTTTGTGTTGAACTGTTAATTTACCTTTTCCACATTTTTTAATTAATAACATTCAATTAATTAATTATCTTCGGATATTGTGGTTTGTTTTGGAAAACTGAATTAATGGATGAATAAATTTTTGTCTCTGCTGGTAGTCTAACTTATTTGTATGTTGTTGTTTTAAAAACGTATTGTATTATTTAGTGGTTGTTTAACTCCACGTTCTGAGTTCCTTGTATCTACTTTTGTAATCACTAAATTCCAGTAAAAGCTAACTAAAGGTTAAGTATTGAAGATTAAAAAAGACCGTTCTAAGAGTATATAATTGTATAATTGAAGAGTTGGAAGCTGTACGCTGATTGGCCTAGTGGTTAATGCATCAGATCCGTAATCAGAAATCGCGGGTTCAAGACCCATTCTCGTATACTGTTTTTTTAATTGTATTGCTCACTAATTACTATTTTTAGAACATTATTACAATTATTATTAGTTTTTTTATTATTAAATATTTTTGCTACGGAGGTTATTGTTACTTTTTGTACAATTTTAACTATGTATCAGAAAAGCAAATGAAAAAGGGCATAAAACTAATAATAGTTGTAATAAAGTTTTAAAAATAATAATTAGTAAGCAATACAATTAAAAAAACAGTATACGAGGATGGGGCTTGAACCATTTCTGATTACGAATCTGATGAGTTAACCGCTAGGCCAATCAGCGTACAGCTTCCAGCTTTTCTTTATAGCTTATTACCGAAAGCAATAAATCAATAAGCTTTTTAAATATTTTTCTAAATAGTTTCTTCATAAAGTTTAATACATTTTTGACGTAAAATGAATTCTTCTATCGATTGATACCAAAATTTCTATTTACATTTGCAACGGTACACATTTAGGAGGAAAATATAAAATTCAATTGAATTTCCTATATTATCGTTTACAAAACACAGACTGTATATTAGGGTGTATCACGAAAAACTTTTTTCTGAAAATAAAAATTTCAAGTCGATAAAAAGTTGTCACTATGGTCACATATTTACCAAAAAATGTTTTAGTCAAATTGAAAAATAGTTAAGTCTCCCGGAATGGGCCTAAAGTTTGATTTTTTTTTGTCAAAAACGTGCATTTTCAACTTTTTTTAACAACATAAATATAAAGCAAATTTTTGTTTTCAAGTACAAAAATGTTTCAAATGCTAATTAACAGTAAAAAAAAATTATATTTGTCATGTAATATTTAGGTCCCCCGGATTAGCAGTAAAATTGTAATTAATTTTTTTTTTATTTTGTGGAATTAAGCCTATTTTTGGAATAAGAAAAATACTTAAAACTAAATAAAACTGAAAATTAAAATGAATTTTATTTTCTAAATACAAAGAGATTTATTAAAATATTAAAACGTTAACTTTGAAAAAGTAATTCAAAATTATTACATTATCTCTTGATAATTGACAAAAATTTTAGAAAGTTTATATTAGGCATCACAGTTATAAGCAGCTCTCTCGACCTGCAACCAAAGTTTTCTGTTGGGCTGGTTGTAAAGCACAATTTATAGCGACTATAACGATCAACTCTAGCTCTTGTTTGGTTATGTTAGTTATTAGAGGTGGTTCCGTTACTGTTGTAGACTGCCAATGAATAAGATCTATGTAGTCCTCTGCCTCAAAATTAACTTGTGGTGGTTTGAAAACCTTTTTTGCTTTTAACTCTGTCGAGTTTTTTGTATTCTTTTGCTTGCCAAACATCTAATATGTTTTCGTGAGTCAAACAACATTCCCAAAAGGAGATGTTCTGGGTGTACCATGAAAGCATTCCTCTGTAGAGTTGATTGAACAACAGCCTTAAGATCATCTTCTAAGTACTTGATGCATTGTACTATTTTAGAAAAGTTTTGTGATGCATAAATAACTCATGGATGACATTTTATTGTAAACCACGAGGGAGCATAAACTTTCATGACAAACTCAGCTAGTTTTTTCAACTGCGGGGTTGGATCAAGTGATGCAATATATAAACATAAAATTCAGTTTGCCATTGTCAGCCATCTTGCATGGGAAATGTTTCCAGGGTTTTTGCCTGCCAACTCTTGGGGGCATTCGCCTGTTAGTGCAGCCTGTTAGAATGCCCCCAAGATTTGGCAGGCAGAAACTCTAGAAACATCTCCCATGCAAGATGTCTGACATTGGCAAACCGAATTTTACAATAAAATGACATCCAGGAATTATTTATGCATCACAAAACTTTTTTAAAATAGTACAATGCATCAAGTACTTAGAAGATGATCTTAAGGCTATTGTTCAATCAACTCTACAGAGAAATGCTTTCGTGGTACACCCAGAACATCTCCTTTTGGGAATGTCGTTTGACTCACGAAAACATATTAGATGTCTGGCAAGCAAAAGGATACAAAAAACTCGACAGAGTTAAAAGCAAAAATGGTTTTCAAGCCACCACAAGTTGATTTTGAGGCAGAGGATTACATAGATCTTATTGATTGGCAGTCTACATCAGTAACGGAACCACCTCTCATAACTAACGTAAGCAAACAAGAGCTAGAGTTGATCGTTGAAACAGGAACTAGCGATAGAAAGGAGTTTAAAATTCCTTCGCACACACAAGCAGTGGAAAGAATTGTAAAAGAGGTTACAAAAGCTTTTAAGCACGTTTGTGCTTTCAAAGAGCGGGATGGGTTCATTAGATCAAGATTGCTGGACAGAAAATACCTTCAAAAGTTTGAAACGAAACGTCACTTCACATCCGCAACTACAACAGTCCAGGAATAAACATCAAGTAAGACTTTATTTTCTATACCGATAAAATATATAATATTTTTGAAACAACAATGAACTTCATCTAATATTTTTCTTTTTTATAAGCATATTGTAAATTAGTCGCTATAAATTGTCCTTTACAACCAGTTTAACAAAAAACTTTGGTTTGCAGGTCGAGAGAGAGCTGCTTATAACTGTGATGCCTAATATGAACTTTCTAAAATGTCAATTATCAAGAGATAATGTAATAATTTTGAATTACTTTTTAAAAGTTAACGTATTAATATTTTTATTCTTTTTTTCTTTAGAAAATAAAATTCATTTTAATTTTCAGTTTTATTTAGTTTTAAGTATTTTTCTTATTCCAAAAATAGGCTTAATTCCATAAAATTAAAAAAAAAATAAGTTGGGTCTCTAATTACAACTTTACTGCTAATCCGGGAGACCTAAATATTACATGACAAATATATATTTTTTACTGTTAATTAACATTTTAAACTTTACATTTTTGTACTTGAAAACAAAAATTTGCTTTATATTTCTGCTTTAAAAAAAAATCGAAAACCTACGGTTTAGAGCATAAAAACAAAAATAATGCGTATTTGGTAAAAAAGATAGGGTTTTCATGCAAATTCCGGGAGACTTAAATGTTATATAACAGATATAATTTTTTTTGCTTTTAATTAATATTCCAAGCTTTTCATTTTTGTACTTGAAAACAAAAATTTGCTTTATATTTATGTTGTTAAAAAAAGTTGAAAATCTACGTTTTTGACAAAAAAAATCAAACTTTAGGCCCATTCCGGGAGACTCAACTATTTTTCAATTTGACTAAAACATTTTTTGGTAAATATGTGACCATAGTGACAACTTTTTATCGACTTGAAATTTTGAATTTCAGAAAAAAGTTTTTCGTGATACACCCTAATATACAGTCTGTGTTTTGTAAACGATAATATAGGAAATTCAATGGAATTTTATCATTTTCCTCCTTTTTTGGTAACTATGTGACCATAGTGACAACTTTTTATAGACTTGAAATTTTGAATTTCAAAAAAAAGTTTTTCGTGATACTATATGTGTATATAAACATTATTTTGAAAAATGTGTTTTTATACAAACCCTATTAAAACTTTTAATGTGATAGTGTCCTTTTATGCCTCCTGTGTCTAAAGCGAGATCTAAAGTAACACTTGAGTAGACACCAGTGTATAAAGTAAATTCAATAAATAAATAACTGTAACAATTGTTGTTGTGGTAATAAAAGCAATGGTTGTTATGGTAAACATTTGTTCATAATTATAAGCCACCCGATATTTGGATTACAATTTTGGATTGTTATCATGTTTTAACCCCTTTAATCAGGTTTGTAGAAAAAAAATGTAATATGTAGTTGTTAATAGTATATTATGCAACGACCACATAATGATGGTTATTAATACACGAGTATGACGTTTAGAACACGAGCGCAGCGAGTGTTGTAATTCATACGAGTGTTTTAATTTTCTATACTACTTTTCTTTTACTACTTCTAATTTTTTAAACTTAAGAGTTTATTTTTTTATTTATTTATTATTCAATAGATTTTCTGTTAACGAATAAAAAAGAGAATTAGAATATGGTTAGCTAATTACATAACAAATTATTATAAATATTGCAGTGATATTGGTTTATTAAAAATAATAAATTATTTTTAAAAATGTTATTATATATTTTAAAATTGTGAATAATTGCCGTTAGATCGTAGATAATTATTTTATAATTAAATTGATTTTTAAAATGATTGTGAACTTTGGAAATGCTTTTCAACTTCCCAATTTTATAAATTCTTATATGATTAGAAAATACCTTTTAATAGTTTTAAATAATACAATAGTTATATAAAATTAATGTTACGTTAGTTCTTGACTAACTCAAGTTAACGTAGGAGAGTTGGGCGCCAGTTAAATAACTTAAATAACAGAATTAAATTTAAGAAAGACTCATCTCAGGGCGAATGTGAATTCTTGTGTTTTTAGCGATATACAAATAGAAATTGAAATCACTTTTAAAAATTGAATTCTTAATTAAATTTAACTATTACTAAAATGTTCAAATCACATAATTACACCTCACAAACGATAGTTTTTTCTTCAGCAGATACCAATACAGAAGGAAATAACTTCCTACCTTTATTATAAAGTTGGTCTTCTCCAATACCATTGGCAGCGTATGTCACCTTATGTTGATCCAATCCTGGATTCCAATTTTGGTTGACTTTCCTTTGCATGGACTTCCAATATAACACCATCCACACACTTGATCTTGATAGCTCACTTTTGGTAAAACACTTTGTTTTACTTAATTGCGGGTACTATTTCCCTTGTTCGAAGAATATTTGTTTATATGTTTAAATAAATAAAACACCAGTTTATGGTTTTAACGAAGGTTTATTGACTAACAATAACTTTAGCTAGTATTAATTTAAAGGTGGTTTTTATACTCTTGTATACACTTTTACAATTTATAACTTTTTACACTTTCGTCGTATATTAACACACCAACCAACTTGAGTCGTCTAAGCAAGACTAATTATTTGTACAATATTATTTCTTAACGACTTTACTCTGTCGCTTTATATACTGTACTGAACTTTACATACGTTCACGTTTGTCGTATATCAGGAAGTGTTTTCTACATTATATTAATTTGACGACTGTATCTGTACGCCGTTTATCATGAAGTCTATTTACATTTTTACTATTGTATTTTACACGACTTTAATCCGTCGCTTTATTTTACTGACTGATTAAAAACAATAACGCTCCTTTCGCTTATATACTAACTTACTATTTACATCATCACGTTACACAATTTGACGTAGTAACGTACGTATAATCACACTATAGATAAGATCATGTTTCATGAAAATTGTTTAGGAATGTGAACACACGATATCAAATTACATTTTTCTGATAAGTCTACGTTATCTCTATGAGAACTTCTTTAGCATTTATTTTCTCATGACCACGAGAACTGTGTAGGCAGATAATGTATAAATACCTCTGTTTTAGTCTTAAGTCTTTAGTCTTTATTAAGTATTTATTCAACTCACAAGTCTCTTCAACTAGTGTTTATCCAGAGTGAGTATTAAAACTAGGTGTGGATTTTAAAATTGTCCTACTAGTAAAACATAAAGGCTCATTCGAGTTTTTAATTAATTATTTTGCTTAATGTCATTTAAATGTGAATTCTAAAATTGTTTTGTTAAGTGTGTTAATTCAAATCTAATTATTTAAACTCGTCTTAAACTCGTTAAATAATTACTGACAAAGTAATATTAATACATTTGTATTCTAAATGTTAAAAAGAGATAAAGTTTTCTCTTGATTAAAAATAATAAAATATATTCTACGACTGCAAACGAAATATATAAATGTGTTTTATTATATTCAATAAATAAAGTTAAAAAAAAAAAGCTTCGCTCACAGAAAATAATAAAACTACGTCACCTTACCACCTAATAGAATGACTATACCATTTACAAACATAATAGCAGATTAAAACATAATCATAATAGTTGACTCAATCTATTACAGTTTATTATACAACATTTGCAATAATGACGATCTATTTCCATAAACAAAAACCTTTAGAGAATCACATAACCCGTCGATATCACTCATTTAAAAATTTATCATAAATGAATTAGATAATATCAATAACTTCCGCACAACTGGATGTTACGTATTCTTAAGTATTTGGTGAGTAAACTGTTTGATAATAAATAAAGAAACATGTATTATTTAACCTTATTTGAAAAGTATACACATTGATTGTATAATCACAATGACACACCATTAAATAACTTAAATTTATTAAATAACTGTAAAAGTTGATAAAATATTTCTAGAGTGTTAGTTTTTAACAAAGATTTTAAAATTACACAAAATTTTCAAAAATCTCCAAAATTTTGGATACAAAATCCACAGTAATATATACAATATCATGAGGAATTAGCGGTTCTCTTATATTTGAATTTTGATACCGTACACAAATTGAACACTTTGCAATTAAATTCTCAATATCTCTGTCGATGCCTGGCAAATATACAATTTGCCTTGCTCTGGATTTTGTTTTCTCTATACCAAAGTGTGATTCATGAAGTAATTTTAGAATAAAATTTCTCAATGGATAAGGTATCATTAATCTATAGTTCAAAAATAATAAATTATCCTCATCCAAACAATCTCACTTTGTAATTTGATATAAAATTTTAAATTTTATTTTTATTTATTTTCGAAATGCATCAGCATGTATCGTTTCGAAATTTGCTAAAATCGGCGCTTTAGTGATCTTATCTTTAATACATCTACAATTTTGGTGTGTAGTGAAAGCCAGTGAAACATAACATTTTCTTTTAATAATTCTTGCACGGTTTTTGTAATTTTTGAAAGAATAGGTATGAAGAGTCTCAGAAAATTAATCATTCCTAAAAATGATCGTAATTCTTTCTTTGACTTAGAACCTTTCAGCGCTTTAATAGATTCTACTCGCCTTGAATCGATTTATATGCGACCTAAGTATTTTACACGACCTACTCTGTACTGAATTTTATTCTTATTAAATTTGATTCCTACTTGTCCATCCCGTTCAATGACCGTTTTAAAAATTATATCATGTTCTTCAAAAGATTCGGCTGATATGAGTATGTCATCAAAATGTATGAGTACCCCTGGTATTCTGCTAAAAAATGTTTGATTAATATATTGAAAGTACTCTGGAGCAATGCTCACACGAAAAGGAAGCCTATTTAATCTCCAGCACCCAAATGTGGTGCTAAACTGCAGAAATCACTTGATTCTTTCGTTAATCTGCCAGAAACCGTCTTTTAAATTTAAAACTGTAAATACTTTTTTATTGTGTAATGCTTCACTAACCTCTTCTAAAGTTAGAATCAAAATACTTGGTGAAAATTTAATAGTTAGGTTTAAATTCCGAGGATCTAAACATAATCAAATTGATTTATCTTGCTTTTCAACAACTAGTAAGTTACTACTGCACCCTGTTGCATTTTCTACTTTTAAAATTGTGTCCTTTTCTTCTAATTCTTAGTAACTTACTCTTAACATTATTTTTTATAGAAAGAGTTATCCATCTAGGAGAATTAAATATAGGGGTTTAGCAATTAACATCATCCTTAAGCTTAATTTCACATTTCTCCTACAAAAACATGGTCTTATCACTGTTTCCTGCAAAAGTTTTGTTATCAGATATGCAAGTCTTCCATTCACTTTATGAAACCGTATACAATTTCATTTTTTAAGGATTTTAAGTGTGTGGAAGCCGTAATATCTTCCAGTGTGTTTGTTAATATTTAAGGTTTCACGTACGTGAATTTGCATTCCACTGGTAAACCATTTTTGGAATTCAATCATCTCTTAACTTTACATCTGCAAAAATATCTTTATAATTTACAAATTAATATTATTAGATTAATTTGTATCCATTCCTTGCTTTTCTGCATACCTTAGGTTATTGTGAAAACATTGCAATTAGTTGTAATTGGCTTTTAGGTTTTCCTAATTGAAACGCCACACGTATGTCACACGTTAAGCACATGCCACACCTCTAGCTTTTCATCTCTCTGATCTATCTTATTATCTTATTCTCTAAGCTTTTTAGGTTATGTATTGAAATAAACAAAACTTTGTTTACCGTTACCGCAACGTTATCAACTATTTAGACTATTTTAGCTGAAAAACGTTGTTGCATGATTTAATTTAATACTAACTTTTCTGTAGAAAAAGTATTTCCGTAAGTAGTATTGAATTTGATTATAAGTTGGATTATAAGTTATAATTGATTATAAGTTTAAATATAGCGAAACTCCCTATTGGTACTGCGAACTTGTGCGGTACAACGTAATTCATTACGCATTTTATATATGAGTACGTTTTTCTGAAATGTAAAAATTTCGATATATCTGAGTTTCTTCAAATTTGCGCTAGCCTTAAGGTTTTGCACAACTTCTGAAACTTTTGCACTCACTGCTTCCCACATTTGTTTAAATTAAGTAAGTAAATACATTAGAGGTCCAAGTACGCTGGCTTGGAGAACATCGGTATTAATTCTTCTTATCTGGGAGGTTTCATTAACGAATTTAGTTTGAAGGAAACAATATTCCAAGTAAGAGAGTAGACGTAAGTAGTATTGGTATAGACTTTTCACTTTATACAGCAGGTCTCTATGGCACACCTTATCAAATGCACTGCTCACGTCCAGGAACACTGCACTACAGTCGATTTTGTCTTCAAATGCTCCATGTATTATATTTGTCAATCGGTAGCATTGTTGTATTGTTGAATGCTGACGTCGAAAACCGAATTGATGAGCTGACTGCCATTAATTTTGATATTCATTTTTGTTTATATGTTTTAGTATTGATTTTTCTTTTGAAAGTTGTGGAAATCGATATAAATTTTATTGAGTTTAATTCTTTGCGTTAATTTCTGACTTGATTTTTTTAATCTATTTTATTAAGTTTGTAAATAAAGGAAGTTAACCTATTTATCATTTTATCTATTATTTAACTAACTTGAGTAAAACCTGGTTATTTAGAAACGAAAGTTATTTTTCCGGGAACAAAAGCAAAACAGATTACTTTAATTTCACAAATTATAAAAGAAATGGGTTATAGGTTTAAAAACACAAGAAAATGCATATATTTGGGCGCCATCTGATTAGGAAGGTCCAATAATTTTTGTTATAAAAACATTGACTTCATACCAGTAACCAGAAACTGGAATCAGATCTAATAAATTTAATTTAATTTTGTTTAGTCATGATCGTTTATGTCAAAGTTAGATTGAATAAAATATTTCAGAGACTTTCATAAATATATGGTCCTGTAATATTCAGTTTAGTTAATTTTAATTATAGATTTATTGATAAATGAAAATAAAAAATAGGAAGTTTCCAATTAAAACATCATTACAGTTTTAAATATAAAAAAGATTATTAACGACTGAGAATTAATGCATGCAAATAATGGTCAAAAATAATCAATACACAAAAATAATGGATCAACTTACATCAATATTAACAGAAAATAAAATCCAATAAGTCACAATACCTTAATAAAATAGTTCAATCTACCTTTACCTTACAAATGAAACAATATTCTTTTTCCTATCAAAACAAACATCAGTCATCAAGCTCGACCACTCGATGTAATTTAAAGAATCTGGAAGTCACCACTAATGCCGCTACGGAAATCAAATCAAGGAACTGAAGCTCCAATACTGTCTCTCATCAGAACTATTGTTAATAACGTTCTCCTTTTCTTAAAAAAATATAGCCAGCACAACCATATAAGTTCAATTATTAAATGTTTATTAAAAACACTCTTCTTTAATAGAGGTAACGCCACACTTAAATGTATTATTTAAGTACTATTTAGTTTGAAAACTTACGATTTTAAATTATTTTAAAACGGAATCCTGTAAAAGCTTGCTTTACGATAAGTTAAATTCGATAAACGTAACTATTCATTACAATAACTGTATTTCGATCAAACAAAGTCATTCAACAAAACTGAAATATAGCCGCCAAATATTAACTGCACTTTGTCTTTGATTCGATAACTCATATGGAATTAATTACTAGATTTCGGTATAAACGATTCTAAATTAGTCACTGAAATTTCTTCACTTTTATCGATAATTAAACACATAACTAAAACATTGGGAAGTGCCGCGTGGCAAACGCCACTTCGCTCGGCTGTGTATTTAACCAGCCCCTATCTTAAATTATCTTCGACTGACTGTCTGTGCTAAACTTAAAACTATTTCGCGGTGAAGAAATGATCTCCTGAGGGGGACTAAACTTCAAACAATCCAATAGAAAAATAGCGGGCTTTTCATTAGCCAATAAAATATGTTTATGTATTTATTCCAGAACAATCTTAACGAAAACTTAAGAGGATTCCCTTTTGAATCTGTACACACAACGGAAAGCAAATAACCTTTGCTGGTGCTCTCTAGACGGCCTATTTCACAAAATTCCTTTTGTTGGTACTTTTTTTACTAGTAGAATTGCAACACAATATATTTAAAAAAAACAGATTCAAGGTTTATTATAATTTAACCATAAGGGAGCTTTTATTAAGGCTGGTATTATATTTTAGCCCTAAAGGACACAAAATTTAAAAACAAATTTGTTCTAGAATAATACATTTTCTCCAAGAAGAAACATTTGGTCGACGTTGGAACGCCTTAAAATAAACACTCATCATTAAAAATTCTGCACAAATATAAAATACTGCTTATGGATATGTTTCGAGGTAACTCTTTTGTACTTGGGGAAACATTATTTAAATTAATTTAATATTTGCAGTTCCGACATAATTGAATTTTACTAAACTGCCAGGACCGTACTGAGATTCCTTGCATACCTGCGTTCAGTAAATTTGTTTGGATTATTAATTTTGTAATTAAATTTTGTATTTTGTTAATTATTATTAATATAATTATTTGATTGTTAATTAATTACTATTTTGTTAGATTATTATTAGCGAAGGGATTTATTTGAAACCCGAAAGTTATATTATACGATTATTTGAAATATTTGGGGTTACGTCAAGGTCTTTACAAAATTCACTCTTGATACCGTGATAGTTCATTAATAATTTTAGTATGGAGGTATTTATTTTGGACTAGAATTTGAAGAACGAACACCACTTCATAAAAATAATCTTGATTTATTTACTGCATCTATTTCTTTAAGTAAAAATAATTATATTTATGTATACTATTTTATTGATTAGTGACACTATTGATTATTATTATTGAGTGAACATCACTGAACGAAGCTGGATCGTATCTACTCCCAGAGCGAGTATAGCACTTCTTCTTATAATGCCTTTAAGTCATTTTATAATGGCCTTCTATAATTGTCCATTTTACACATACTAGATCTTTGTGTGATAGTAAAGGGTATTGAATGCTACACCATATTATGATATACAGCGCTATTAAATTAAATTGCTTCTATTTCTTTAAGTAAAAATAATTATATTTAGGTATACTATTTTATTGACTAGTGACACTATTGGTTATTATTATTTAGTGAACATCACTGAACGAAGCTGGATCGTATCCACTCCCAGAGCTAGCAGTATAGCACTTCTTCTTATAATGCCTTTAAGACATTTTATAATGGCCTTGTAGCATTGTCCATTTTAGATATACTAGATCTTTGTGTGATAGTAAAGGGTATCGAATGCTACACCATATTATGATATACAACGCTATTAAATTAAATTGCAATATGTGCAATTTTCCTATGTTGCATTTAAAAATAATAGAGTGAAAACATTAAGCACACATAGTAACCAATTATACAGCACGCTCTTTTATATGCTTTATACTATGTATTGCTGTGTTATTTGCAGGTAGAAATGTTAAATAGGTAATTTGAGTTGCCTATCTTTCAGGCGTTCGTAATTGAATCTTTGTTAAAAGGTTTATTTAATAGTTTCAGAAGTACGGTTGAAGCTAGCTATATACAGGAATTAAGTTAAATACATCCTATTCGCGATAATTTCTTGTTAAAGTTGCATTTAATGCAAGATTATTTAACGATCCGATCTATTCATTACATAACCTCAATTTTTGAAAATAATTTTCAAAATGGTTTTCTTTAGAGGAATAATTTATTCACATTATGTTAACATGCATAAAAAGTTTTATATTTCAACAAAAGGATACTATTTAAGTGTGTATATAATTTAATAATTGTAAATCTTAATACAACGTGTTTTTCTTGATCTTCCGTCAATAGCTCAAACTTGGTAAACTGCACCTAGAATATAATAAAACGGGCTATTTTGAGTAAATTAGCATATATAAAAGAAACTTACCTTACTTAATTTTCAAAATGGGTGATTTTTCCTTTTGCGATTTATGGTATAGGTTTGTCGAGCCACCGTTCTAATTTAATTAATTTAGGTTCATGATGTTATTGTGGAATTTCGTTGGATAACATCTTGGCTGTGTAAGTTGTATAAAGTTTTTTTTTGTAGTTCTATGTGTGTTTTCTCAGTCAATTCAATTTAAAAATGTCCATATACCTGTGCCCTGAAGAAATTTTCATTTAAAGTAAATTTTGTATTATAAGTGTCAGTTATTGATGTCCAACTAATGGGTATAGTTATATAAGCATATTGATCTTTTCTGGATATTATAGATCTTTTATAGATATACATACAGTGCTATTTTTTACCATGCAATATATGTAATGTTTATAATTGGTTATGAAATAAATAAACATTATTAAAAGTTTCACAGTTTTATTAAAATACAACCTGACAATATTGTTTCAACAGCTATGTGATTGAGCTCAGTAATTCTCCGTTACTGGAAGTATTAGATATTTAATTCTGATTATTATTATTATTTTATCTAGTTACCTATTTTTGTATCTACCTTAGCGACATGTTTATAATTATATTACCTTTGAGAATGACAGCGTAGCTGTCGAAACAATATTGTCAGGTTGTATTTTAATAAAACTGTGAAACTTTTAATAATCTTTATTTATTTCATGATTATGGAGTTCCACAAAGTAAGGCTGGAAACAATAAACAAAATGTATAATTGGTTGCCTGTGTGTGCATAGGTTATTTTCAAATGCAACATAGGGAAATTGCGCATATTGCAATTTAATTTAATAGCTCTGTATATTGCAGGGTAAATAAATAGCACTATATAGAAATGGGGTAAGTGCACAATTTTTTCATTTGCCTTTAATTGCATTAAACTCCAAAACCAAATAACCTTATTCGTAGCATGCGTAGCATTATGGGTGTCATAATTATTTTCTTTCTAATCAGTCTTCTCGAGATTTATCCTTAATATCATACTATGTTAAGAATTTCTTTTATAAGATATTTAATAAGGCGACTAGATATAACCTAGATCTTTGAATTTAATTACTGTGATTTTGTTGTATATTAACT
This sequence comes from Agrypnus murinus, assembly GCA_929113105.1. NCBI lineage: Eukaryota > Metazoa > Arthropoda > Insecta > Coleoptera > Elateridae > Agrypnus > Agrypnus murinus. The sequence continues at coordinate 42,573,456 of OV816025.1, forward strand.
TCGATTTTCCTTCATGCTCGTATTGGAAAAGAATTATTGTTCTCTTCGAATACTGAGATTTGCATAGAAAGCGTTATGTGGAAAACTTTTGAGTTTTATAAATGAAACAAATAATACAAGCGTTTTGAAATCGAAGGAAAAAATGGGTATAAGGATGAGAATAATTTCCGTTTCCGTTTTACATTGGCAGGATGAAAATTGTATAGGAGTTTTCTCACTGTTAGAGAGTAGGTATATTTATGAAGAATTTCCTTTCTAACATATAAGCAGAGCTCGTTCCATTATTTAAGTTTCATATTAGAGATAACAAATAGAGTCATTTATTCGGGGTTATAACTCACCACCGGAACGTAAATAGAATAAAAGCAAGCAAGGAAAAGCAACAGCAGCCAAGAGTAAATAAGCAGGAAGACTGTTAAAATTTATAAAATTCTGTATACATCGCAACCCCCGTATATAACGTGCCACACCTTGCGGTGAGATAAATCTCCCGGCTAACTGAGACGAATGGCGGAACAAAACCCGACATCAACTTCAATTTCTCCAGTGATTCGCAGCGTGACGTCATAGAACCCCTGGGGTCTGACATCACACATCAATGCGAATGTCGACTCGCTTAAGACACCATGGAGGCGGCTGCTGGCAGCAGTTTAGGGAATCCATCCCGTCCCTCCAACTAGAATGCAATGCGAAACTTCTTGGCACGATAACTTGGGGACATTTCAGGAATGAATGATAACTTGCCACGAATTGAGATGTCATTCAATAGCACGAACGCGAACGTGTTGTTAATTCAAGATGGAGAAGTGATCAGGGACGAACGCCATCGTTTTGCGTTTGTGCATAGAATTCTGAACACATGGTAAGCGATATCTGAATTATGAAAGTTGTGCGATGATGTTATTCCGGTTGCTTTTTCAGCAAATTATTTTCTAGAAACGAATGGATACAGAATTTACGTAAGTCGACTGGGGAGAATTTCCAGTTTTCTTAACCAACGAGCACGAACAGCACAAATATCTTCTAAATACAGTTATTATTGTGTAATATACCATAAACCTTTAACACGAAGATAATCAGTAGAGAGGGTTAAATCAATTACATCTTAATTCAAACAATAATAAAACTTTCTAGTCATGTCTGTGTTAGGTGTTAAAGGCTTTACGCTTCTAGATTCTTCAACAATGTGAATAATTATATTTTTGCCCATTTTATTCACTTTCTTTCATTAATTCTTTTATTATCATATTATTAAAATCAGTTTCTACGCCAAAATTATCATGTGCTGTGCTCGACCAATTTTAATGCCTTAAATCCTCTCAAACCGATAAATATTTTGAGTCAGTACATATCTGTACATTTCCATAAATTAACAAAATCTTACAAACGCTGTTGGTCTAGGTACAAACAGTAGTCTATGGGTCGTCTCACGTTGGGACTACAGCGAAGGAAAGATAGTCTTCAAATTCTTTCAAAATAAAAATAACTGCTGGTTAACTTCTGTATGATCTTTTTAATCCTTTAATTCACAGGTAAATGAAAAAAGTCCAAACGCAATTTTAACGGTAAAATGATTCATCATGATAAAATTATTCATTTGTTCAACTTGTTTCAAAACAAACTTGCAAAAACGGAAATTTAGGATTAGCAGCAAATGTAAAGGTTTTTAATAAACAATAAACCTTTCTGGTTTTTCCTTCTTTTACTTCGTGGAACTACATAATACAGTTTGTACTTACTGAAATTATAGTATAACGTTTTTTGTCGGCACTATTATTTGTCACCGAACACATATAAGCAAATTACTTAATACAGAAATAATTATTTGGTTTCAAATTTTGATAGCTTGTGCGTCTATAGATTTTCGCTTAGTTGTTTTGGGTTTTATCGTTTGTAATTATTGTTAACATTGTCGTGTTGTTTGTTGTAACTATTCGTATTGTAGTATTACATAACGCACATAGTACATTATACGTAAGTATGGCGGATATTGTTAAAAACAGAATGTGTACTCAAGGTTGGTGAAAAACAGATTTTGTCAAATTTGATAAAATATCGTCTTACTGAGACCCGGCAGTCATTATCAGTAATTATTCGACAAGTTTCTAAAGAAACAGGCATTAGCGAAAAAACTTTGTTCTCACTACGTCAAGAAAGTATTTCACCTGATGGAATAAAATCTTTCCAAATCCATCATAAAAAATTAGGGTTTCCATTTAAACAAAAATCTGTTATTTCCATAACTCGGAAACAAGAGAGGATCTACAAATAACGATTACACTAAAATATGTCTTCTTTAAGATAAAAATCGACGTGTTCGAGGATTTTTCTCAAAAATACTTAATAAAAGATTTATTTCGATAGTTCCAGACTATCCTTCGTTGTCCATAAGAACACACACTGTAGTCTCAACGTGAGACGACCAATAGTGTAAAATAGTCCCAATATACTTAGCATAAGCACTTTTCGTCGCTAAACTGCAGAATTCAAATGTTTGACCTATTATCCTTTTTTACGAATAAGACTTCTCAACTGTAATTTCTTAAACGATGAGCAAAATGAAATTGTGTTTCTGTTAATGCTTTGTGCTTGTGACTCCTTTTAGTGTTTTAACCTAAAATATAAGACCGAATAAGATAACAAAGATGTACAGTTATTGCATTCTTATAACTAAATGTTGCCTATTAATTGTGGCAAGCAATTTTTTATTTTTTCTATTCATGACATTGAAATCACTCATTTTGCAATTAATAACGATGATTGAAATCGCATTACAACCACTAGAGGTTGAAATTTTCGGACTACCGGGATTTCGAATTTCAAACTGTTCGACATCCAATATTACTGACAAGAGAAATGTCACTTTCATGTCATGTTTTGTCACTTAAATGTCATAATTTTTTCTAATGCGCATTAATTTACTAAAAATTCAGAGAGAAAAAAATAGTATATGCAACGCGTGGCTGATAAAATTTCAATGTCTCGAGTTACTTTTTTCAACTCTCCATCGCTCGTTGAAAAAAACCACTTTCAACGTTGAAATTTTATTTCAACCACTTATCCCATAATATACTATTATCGATTATTATCAATTAAATGATTCCCAATTCTTTTATTTTCTATTTTAACTTGATGGTAGCAATCAACTTTAATAACAGCTCTCGTCGAGACTTCGCGAGCACGGGCCGTCTATGCGGAGTGTACGCGATAGAAAAGGTCCAATGGACCTTAAAGGCTGATTTGCATATCCTAACAGTGAAATTCAAAGAAAGCTTAATCAAAGTCAACTATGGTTTTACAAAGTATATCAGTCCTAGGTTAATATAAACAAGTGTGGATAAAGCAGAGGGCGATACCGACATTGTTTAATAGGTTAAACATATCTGTTCCAATCACAGATAAATTGAATCTAATTCATATTAAGCGTACGATTTAGTTTTTTGTTTTTAATTTCTTAAAACAAAAAATCCAAACTTCCTGAGTAAAGAAGGCCAACTAAAAATTACTACTATTATTTAAATTAAACTCCGTTTCCAGATGTGCATTAAATAGTTTGCTGACAATGTCTATACTAAGATATTTACAGATATAGAGTTTACAAGAAACTCAAATTTAGTATCCACCACCCTTGCAATAGAAACATAACAGATAAATGATACTGCTTTGATTCAATTAACTAAGTCTAGTTCTAAAGGAGTCAGCTCAGGTGGTCAATAAGACTAATGGTTTTTAGCCCATATCCCATAAACCTAATAATAGACAGATATCCTAAAACGTTCTGCGCATGGATGCACACCATCCGCAATGATGTTTCCATGCTGCTGTAGCTTCTTAAAATAAGAAAAGGTTAAGAAACAATTGGTCGAAATACAAATATTATAGGGCTTTTAGGTTTTGTCCAAGATTCATTCATTGCTAAAGAGAACTGCTTGGAATTAACAGAGTTAAAGCAAGGATAATGTTTGCATAGGCGGCTAACGAGTTCTATTGCTACTGATACGCTTTTCTGAATCTAGTCTTAGAACAGATGGATGATCTAAGATTCAACGAGCTGTTTTATTTACAGTGGCAGTTTCACATATTAACCGTATCGGACCTGAAATGGCGTATAATTTTGGTGACTTATCGTATCTCGTTACGTTCAGAACGTTTAGCATGTGGAAATCTATCAGTTCTTAGGATGCAAAGGATTCGTCCAAGCTTGCATTAAGATTATTTACCTAAATAATTAACGGTAGTCTCAAATATCCTCTGGCTTTTGCTCTAGCATTTTACTTAGCTTTGAAATTAGATATAAGAAAAGCTCATGTTGACGTTTAGTCTCAAGTATTTCTAAATATTAGTAAATTGGATGTTTATGCACACAGAGACTTTTGCTTGGTAGCTCAAATTCTGCATTTATTTGTGAATACAGGGTAAAGGACACTCGCCGACCTTACTACTGGACACTAACCTAACCTAACTTAGAATCATATTGTAGAAACATCACAGAGACCGAATTTGTTAAAACCAGATCAAATCGATCAACAAGTTAATTAGTTTCAGTTTTAGAACTTTACAGTAACATCCCCATAAGAATTGTAACTATAGACGGCTCTTAAGGATCGGCGCAGTGTCCAGCGACAACATTTATTTTAAGGGGTCGGCGTAGTGTTCACAGTACGCAAAGTGTCCACCTCTTCTGGTCGGAGTACTGTCCACGGTCTGCAAAGTGTCCAATAGCAAAAATTTTAAGGCTCGGTGTAGTGTCCACGGTCGGCAATGTCTACCGCTTGCAGTAGGAACAGTGACCACGATCGGAAAATTGTCCCGTAGCAAAATTTATTTTGTAGGTTGGTGTAGTGTCCACGGTCGGAAAAGTGTCCACAACTGTCAGTCGGCGTGGTGTTCACAAGTGGCGTAGTGCCCGCGGTCGGCGCTGTGTTCGGTCGGCGATGTCAGATTTTTCCTTACTCGGATTGCAGTCTTGCTTACCATTCCTCTGGTTTTTTTATATTTATGTTTATTTCTGCACAGTTGGTTGGAAACGTTTTATTTACTTTATAATTATGCGACTGCTGCAAACCGTTATTGTAATTCTAACTTCCATCTCCAACAGTTTTATTTTACGGTTTATAAGTATTCGTGTCTTCTTGAGTTTTTATTTTCGTTTCAAGCACCACTTCACTTACTATTTGACTTAATAATATGTTATACGTTATAAGTTATCTGTTGAAAATCTACTAGAAAAATCTTGAACAAATCGATAGAGAAGCTCGTATAACGCATTAGTTCACACATTTTCACAAAAAAACAAACTTGTAATTTAAACATATTTCGAAATGATCAACTAAATCAACAAAACACAACTGTCATTGTGTGTTTGCTTTTGGGTGAAGAATCGGCCGAAGTTCATCGTGCCCCAATGGCATCGATTGTTTTGATGATGTAAGTGTTCGTACTAGAGTTTAGACGATTATTAGAAAGGCTTGGACCATCATACGATTTACTGCATCGAACCGAGGAAACACTGTATACTGTAAATGTCTCTTAAAAGAAAGTATTCACTTCAACAGTTAACATGTTGGCAACAAAAATAGTTTTTTAGCAACACACCGAAAGTGGTGTATGGAAATCTCTATAAAGGAGAGTGTACACTAAGGTGGAAGTTAGTAACTATAGGGTAAAAAATCAACTTTTGTGTTTGGATGTGTAATAGTGAGAATTTTCTCCTTTATGGTTCCTTAAATTCGTAGTAGAGATTTTTGAGCATATTTCTTTATTTTCCGGTGCTGTAAGGAGGCTCTCAAAATTTTAAGATTTTGATATCTAGTAAATAATATTAAAAGTGCAGCTCTTAGTTCGTATTTGCCTATTTCAGGCAAAAATTACCCAGATTTCCCACGAGGTCGTGGCTATGTTTCGACTTCCACTCTACCACCTACCCGTTATTGCAACAACATTTAACTCGCCGTTTTACAGTCCTTCTTTGTGTTAAATTTTGGCATGATATTTCCATCAACTTTCCCAAGATAAAATCATCTCTTTCGGTACAAACGAGGCTAATGCGGCTTCTGTAACAATTTTAATGCATCTTTTTACTGTCTGAGAATATCGAAAGAATATCGTCAAAAAAAACTCGTGAAAAATTCAACGAAACTCCGATTCGAACCATATCTTTAAATTCTTCATCAGATAAGTTTGACAAGACAGGAGGTTCCGTTAGTTGACATTTATTCCACTCTATTAAATCTATACAATCAGAAGTTGCAAAGTTAAGTGATGTTTTAAACTAATTCTTTTCTTTACTTTTTGTCTTCTACAAGACATTCTGCCCATCACTTTTTTCTTTCAACGTGCTTCTAACCTCCAAAAGAACTAGCGGTAAATCCCTTACGGTACCAATAAGATTGGAAATCATACCAAAAATTAATTATAAATCTCCACAAATGCAATTCCCATTTCACCACATAAAGGGAAAATCAGTTTAACGGCGATGCCACTAAAACATTCTTTAAAGAAGTTGCTTCACGATCGAACGAATGAACGAAGTGTCAGTTCTCTTAACAACAGGAAGTTAATTCCGAACAAAATGGCAACTCAAACTGGGAGAGAATACGAAAATTCTCAAACGCTATACAATCTAACACAAAAGCATAGCTATACTGGGTGCTACGAAATTAGCACGTAATAACGAGTTTTGGTAACAGTTGGTTCCTGATTCTAGTTAGTTGTCCGATTTTAAGTCAAACTGAACCCATAATAAATATTTCATAACGTCCTCGTACTTTGGCAAAACACCATAGTCTAAAGTTAATTGTTTCGGTTCACCAAACACAGGACAATTTAACAAATATGTATTGTTCGACATGTTAATAGACATTATCACTCAGTTTTTATTACAATAGTAATACAAAACTACGAAATGTCGCCTACGATTATACCGTCGTTTAATATAACTGTTGTGGCAGGCACTAATACAGATGCAAAGAGAGTGTAAGCGATGCCCAAAGTGTCACTCTCATTTGCATATCATCTACATTAGAATTTCTCAATTATAGATTTCTATAACTGCTTTTATATTACATTTTTGCGTTATATGAACCTGTTGGTAAGATTAGTAATAGGTTTAGCTTATAATACATATTCTTGATATTTAAAAAAATCAAGGGGTTTGCAACACCGCTAAACGTTACTTAAAAATTAAAACCAATATATTTTTGTTTTGTAGAGTAGAAAAGGAAAAGAATTCACGCTATTACAAAACAAAATTCAAAATTTGATTCTTAAGTTTCACTCTAGTGTACACTTTCGATATACTATACCGGGTAACACAGGAAGTTTTTTGTTTATAAATGAATTATATGATGAAAAGTATAGATATATATATTAAACGTAAATTCTGATGTTTTGACATAGAGATCCAAAATGACCGACTTTGGATTTCGCCGGAAATGACTACAAACTTGAATTTTTGAATAGAACGCCCAGTATATTTTTACATATTTGTATTTTATGAACTTATACAATAAACCCTTTTCAGCCTTCTAAAATGAAAATATGTTTAAAAAAGAATTTTTTTCAAAAAAGTTTTAATTTGGCAGCTCCGTAGAATTTAAATATGCAAAAATTTACAGCATGTTTTCAAAATTAATATGTTGGATCGTGTCCGGTGAAACCAGTAGTCAACCATCTTAGACTGACTATGTTGTTTGTCTAACTTATCGGTTTCGTATGATACAGAACACCTACTCAGGAGCTGTGACTGTCTTTTCTACATTTCTAATACATATTTATATGTAAGGTTGCATCTTATTGTACATATAGTACTCACTGACAGTCTAAGATTGATCTTGATAGATTCAAGACGCTCTTCTGTTTCAAATTCAACCTTGAATGAATACATTTTGTTTATGGTATACTGACTCCTAAACATCTGTTTATTGAGCTCTGTCTCTAGGGGTCAAGATTCTTTTTACGGGCTAGCCCGTTATAAGGCCCGTAATAGTTATTTACGCAACGTGCATAGTAAACTGGCCTTTACAGCCGAGTTGGATAATTGTCACACGAGCGTGCGAAGCGAGCGAGTGAGATAAAATCCAACGAGGCGTGTTAAGGTCAAGTTGCGTGCCAGTTGCGTACAAAATTGTATAGTATACTAGCCTTGAAAATAAAGAACACAAACACATACGCAACTTTATATTTATTTTTAAAAATCAACAGTGTAACTTCAGATTAAAATTCTAACATATGTTTTTGTTTGAGGTATACGAAAAAGAAGAACTATTAATCCTCTGTCTTAGATGTCGTCAACATTCATATGAAATAATACTGTAGTATACAAGCTGTTTATGTGGGTCTTGTACACTACTTATAAGTTATCTCTTCTAGAAGATAATAAAACACATGTAACTTCTATGAGATATTTATTTATACTTTTTGCTTATTCTTGTTGTCATGGCAATCTCTTAGCATTCAATGCCTTCTTAAGGGTATATGTATGTAATGATTGATTTTATGAATGAATATCATTACATGACACCCCGGGTAAAAAAAAGGCTGAACATGTACCAAAAGAAATGAGCCATGAGTCAAAAGAGCATTTAATGCATTCCTCAACAAAAAATAGCATACATTAATGTCGTACTTGTATGTATCGGCATGTTTAACGTATACTAGCTACCAAAAAATTGAGGTCGTTTGTATCGTTTCAATGGTTCCTTAAATGCTAAGACAATAAAACTAATCAAAGAATTGAAAAGCCTTTGCCGCTGATAGCTATTAGTAGGCATCAATTGCTTAAGGCAAAAACATTAGTTGCTTATTGCAAGATGTTGCCGCAACTTAACCTAATTAAAATAAACTTGATGTACAGGAATCACTTGTTAGGACCTTCTGTAATTCTTACTAGAAAGAAAGAAATAAAATTTAGGAACGTGAACAAAACCAAGGAACAACATAATAAGTGCTTCGTGAACAAGTGATGCTTGCGTTAAGATTTATTTGTTGTAACTTTCTAAATTAAAAATAACTATGCTAATTAAATCTAAAAGTGTTAGCCTAAGTAGTAAGTTTGTGGTCAACATTCATAAACGTAGTTATATTCATTTTGTACGTAAGAATGGAAGAAGTGCGGTTGTACTCCTAAACGGAGGCAGTATTTATAGCATTATCCTAAGGTTGTAGGAAGTACTAAGTGAATTGCCCGTTGGAGAGTATGATTAAATCTTCTTGAATCCTATGATATTTGAGGAGAATGAAGCTTAATCCGGTAGCACATATATTTGGGAGGTCCAAATGCTATTCAGGATTGATTAGTTGAATGTTATCAATGTATGATATCATGTAATGTCGAGTTGACAAAGCTCACGTGGAAAATTATAAGTCACTACTGTTATTCTTGCACTTGTGTTTATGGTGTATAACTAGAAAGTTGGTACACTGCACATAATGCCAAAGTTTATTAGCGAAATGGAATTTGCTATTATGATAAGATAATTTGAGTTTGGTCAATAGCAGTTGCACAGTTGTAATTTTCTCGGTTAGCAAAAAGTCGAATGTTTGCATTGTTCTAATTACGAGGTAATAAGGCCGTTTAATCGCATGACCTTTGCATAAAATTTCGCGTTTTGACATAACAAAATTTGGTTGGTTAAGGTTGTTGCGAAGTTCGTTGATGGTTATCCGAGAAAACAAATTAAACATCAAAATTAAATAAAGAAAAAAGATATTAATCCTGTTATATCCAAGAACAATCTCTTCTTATGGCATCGTTCCAATGGCGAAACGGGAGATGTCGGCATTGTTGTGTCCGAGAATTGCTGAAGACATTTTTCAGGAGCTGTTACTACGGGTGTTGCAGCTTTTGGTTCTTGAGGAACGTTATTGATGTGATTTCCATCAGGAACTGGAGGTGATGTAGTTTGTAGATTCCAGGAATTATTATCTGTATCCAAGGAAGTCTTCGTAGAAGATACGGCGGTTGATATTCCCAAACCGTCGGCCTTCGGAAGCTCTTGTAATTTCTGATTTAACAAACATTGGTTAGGATTCAATTTCAGCTGTATCCTAATTGACTGTGATGTTTTTGGAATGTTTGTAGGAGATTTTGATTGTGTTTGGTTGTGGAGTAAATGCACTTTAGAAATCAAATCATTTGTAATATTTTCAGTAATAGAAGTATTATCCTGTGAAACATGCTTTTCAAAATTTGAATGTTCAGGATTATTAATACAGAAAGTATCAGTGGATGCATGTGCATCTGAAATGGCATTGCATTGATAAATGACGTTTTGAGTATCGTCACGTAATTAGAGGTTAGGATCCTGAATTTGTGGCGGATCTTGCGATATTTGACTACAGTTTGCAGTTATGAAATTATGATGAGAAATGATTTCGTCTTTGAATAGGTTAACTAGTCCAAAAGATTCAGGGGAATCATCTTGCTGTGACCAGAAATCTGTAATCTCTTTGGAAGAAGAGATAGTATTTGATTTTGGTTTTGGGTTAAATGGAGTAGGTTTCTCCACAGAAGTACCCAAGTAATAGTTTAATAGTTCGTTGATGAACGTGGTGTATGGTTCGAATGAAAGTTTATTGTTATCAATAAACTGAAATATTTAGAAAGTTAAAGTATCTATGGATTAAGACTATTGACATTTGTACATGTGAAATGTCAAAAATAGGAAATTTTACTAAATTTGCTTTTAACTGCGCCATATTGAAACGCAACCAATATAATATAGTTTACTTAGCTTATTTAAATGATAAAAAAGGATATTTATAAACTTCTGAAAGTCGACTGCTTGCGTGAGATAATCAAATAACCAATTCAAGGAACTCCAGGTTGCAGGTTGCGTTTGTCGGCAGAGACAGAAAACCAGAGCAATGGAATATTGAAGATATGGTGTTGATTATCTAAGTTCTTCTTTCTTAGCGTCGGAAGGTCACCAATGTAGTAATGCAAGGTGTTTATGGGTCTTGTACACTACTTATAAGTTATCTCTTCTAGAAGATAACACATGTATAAAACACATGTAACTTCTATGAGATATTTATTTATACTTTTTGTTTATTCTTGTTGTCATGGCAATCTCTTAGCATTCAATGCCTTCTTGAAGGTATATGTATGTAATGATTGATTTTATGAATGAATATCATTACAGTACCTAGCAGCGGCATTCACCAGCAACACCAAAAATCATTACCATAATATTTAATACTTAAAAAAAAAGTAAACCAAAGTTACAAAACATTACCTTTATCATTGGATTACGTTGCACTACTGCGTATACTTCACAAATTTGTCAATTTCATCTTTGTTAAGAATTTTCTTGGAAGAGTTCTTTTGACTGATAGCTCACATACGTCCGTTTTAAAAATGTCGTAACTTTCACATACTTTATATCTACTGTTTCTTTCACCAGCAACGTCTATTTCAGCATCGACTACTGAATCTACAAACGTTGATGGTTTGAACTTATTTGAAGTTGAAATAATATTTACCTTGTCGAAAATGTAAGTTAAAATTAAATATTTGTTGACACCCTTAATATGTACTCATATAATGTATAATACCCGCAACGTATTGTTTTTCATACCGATTCTTAGATTTTTTCGGTAACAAAGAGGATTGCACAGCAGCAGCATTCCTAGAAATATTTTTGCAGATGTCACCGAATACCTTTTCAAAGCCAATATCCGGCAGCAACTCCATATTTTCATGTTATGTTACAATGACATATTACACGCGAATACATTATAAAATTGTCAATCAGCAATGTAGAATAACATAAAAACTACAGCGCAGCGGCTAGATTTTAAAGTCAGAAAAAACATGCATGTAAAGCGTAACCAAGATGTTAAAGCGTTGCTATGAACATTTAGCATGTATGTTTTTGTTTGATTTTGTAACTATCAATTTACCACATGCATAAAACAATTGTTAACCGTATTTTCAATGCTAGTATACAATAAAAATTATCACGGGTTCTTTACCATCAATATCATAGCAACATACATATTTATTTAAAACATTCATATACACCTTACGTATTGTGCTGTACTGCTTCAGTAAATTAAAGAATTACTTATTAAAGCTTTACGAGTCATTATACCACAAAATGTTGTACAATGCTTGACTGTTACACGAACCCTACGCTTGCACGGATAACAAGCTCGTTGATCGCTCGCTAAATAACTATTATGTGATTTGAACGTATCAGACACGTATCCTTATTTATCTACTTGTTTGGGCGGCTAGCTTAATATTAAACTCTTTAGAAGATATTCTTGTCTACTCATTATCAAAGGACTCCGTTTTTGTTGATTGTAACTATAATTTGTTCCAGTTGTATACTAATGTATAGACAGAAGAATATGCTGCAGAACAACTAACAGATTAGAAAACGTGCTATATTTCTAATTTTTTCGATCTAAAGATAATAATAATAATAATATAATAATTACTACAACCCATAACCTTAACCAAGGCCCCAGAAGCTATAAGCTTGTGCGGGAGGGAGGGGGCGATTATTATTATTATGTAGGCCCAATGTGCGGCTGCAGCCGACTTATAGATGGAACAGCGCAAATCCCACATTTGTGTTACAGCTAAGGGAAACTGCAGAAAACCTTAACCAGATCTGCCAGCGCCGGGAGTCGAACCCGGGCCGCTTGGGTGAAAGTCCGGCACGCCAGACATTACACTACCAAGATATTGCCTGACATTGCTTAAATAATGTCTTCGGAATAATTTAAACGAGCCAATAATATAAGCCAACATATAAGACAAGTTAGGTTTATAAAAATGTAAAAGTTCTCTAAATATCTACTATACGTTATAGTTTGAACTGTTTACACATTTACACGTACAAAATTGGAAATTTATAGGAGTAACTAGTAATTGACCCCATAATTTATTGTTGGTGTTGTAGTAAATTATTATTAGTCTGTCATTACTCTTAATATAACAAAGTAAATGGATGTACTAGAAATAACAGTAAACAAAGCGAACTGTAAACAACGTCCTGTCTAAAATTTATCCCGACTTAATGTTATTCTTGGCTATTCGTATCAGTAAAACTGAAAGCAATTTCTGTCTTCACAGAAGCGGAGAAACTTCTTGCTTATCTCCTTCACTTAGGGTTTGGATGTGGACATGAATTGCCACTAGCAAGGAAACACACTGACCTCACCTTCAAGCAAGTGATTAACATAAAGGGTCGTCTGTAAACCATCCTCAGTTGAATGCCTTTTTGGAAATGGCATAAGGCAGTTAGATCTTAGAACCACAACCGTTATTTATTTATGCACGTCTTTGGATGGATTTACGTTTTGTCGAACAAATTAACATTATTAAATAAACAGAACTCGTAACTGAATTTATAGCCGTTATAATTCAACGTGTTAAATCGGGTCAAATCTATTTTTCTTCTTCTACAGACACGGGGGTGAATCTTTTGTCTTGCACGATTTAGGTCGATGTCATTACATCCCGGTGTGGTAAACAAAGATTTAGCGTCGCTAGAAATGGCAATGAATAAATAAAGAAGGTAAAAAATATGAAATATGATTAGGTTATGGTGTATTTCTAAGGTTATTTGCCATTTGGTTGAATGTGAGTAACGACTTCAATGTTCATACGTCTGCGTTAACTTGACGTTCTGACGACAGGACGAAATAAAGCGAACACTGCTAACTTCATGAATAAGTGACGCCGAAACAAAGTTACCTTCTACCTACATATGTCATTGTCTGTGAACTGCGGGAATTGCAAATACATGCGAACAAAAGCGAGCGTCTTCTTTTGTTATCATTTTTGAATGCCATCCTATCGCGAAGTGTCTCTACAATAAAAAAACTTATTCGGTATATACACGCCTTCCCTTCCTTAAGGCGCATTTTTCTTTTTTGCTTACATTCTGCATTAACAAGAAATACTGCTGCCTGTGGATTTATAACCAAACAAACATTTTTTCCGTCTCTAACCGTTAGCCATCTCTAGAACCTAACACAGCCGTAATCAAAATTTACATACTTTAAATAATTATAGCTTAAGACAAAATATTCCGTAAGTAACTTACTTCTCGTAGTACGTACACATACAACGTTTTCTGCACAATCTGTTGTAGGGAAATACTTCATGTAAAACCATTTTTTGTAGTTGACTCCTAGAAAAAAGTGGTCACCCACACACTGCTAAAATTGTTTGAAATTTTTTTCATCGAGGATTCTGAGTTTGGAATTTGTAAATTTTGAGGTGAATTTATATTCTGCTAATGGAAATTCATTTTATTGGGATTTATTCATCATTGATTTCAGGTCTTTCTAAACTACAAATTATTATTCATAAGATTTATTTCTTTTCTATTATTTTTTAGATTATGTGATTAAATTAAAACTTTTGCAATACAATTTAATTAAATAATTACACTGCTGCGCGATTTAAGTTAACGCTACTTTTTCTGCAGAAGTATCCGTAAGTACTATTGAACTTTCCTGTTTGTTGCAAAATTAAGATACAGTATTCTTTTTGGTGTTATTATTGTTTATAATTTATTATTATTAAAAGTATTTTATAGATACATTTTATTTCTGATTATGTACGTACTGAACTTTTATTGACTTGATTTATTGATTGATTTGATTTTTTTACATTGTATTTGTTCCAAACAAAATATCTTCGAACGATAAGTATTTTTTTATAACTTATAAATACAGTAATAACAATGATTATACAAAAATATTTATCATCCGAACATACAGTGGTTAGGACTCAAATAAAACTCTCTGTTTCTACCGTGATTTATTATGTTTTATTTCAATTCTGCTTATGCTGAGTTGGACGGCGCCTGTTTCCTTTGGAATGGATATTTGCGGACCCTAAATAATAATTATTTTCAAGCTATTGATTTGTTGTATACATTTAAATATAGGGGGACTCCCTATTAAGTACTGTGTACGAAATAATTGACACTCTTTATTTTCTCGGTGAGTAGTCTAAAATTAAATTTAGCAACCGGTCTTAATTTTGTTTATCTAGAAGACTTTTCAAAAACAATATTAACCAGCTATGATTTTGGTTTTATAGCCTCTATAAAAATGACAAAGGAAGAAGTTGAGGTGTGTAAAGCTATGTAGCAAAAATGGTGGAATAATCCACATATAAAGTTATCCAGCATAGCAAGGCAAGTGAAAACATATCCTTTCACAAGTAAAAGAACCATTAGAAAGTGGAAGTAGTACTACACCACTAAAGAACAAAAGAAAACTGACAAGAAATTTGTAAAAAATATTCTGCTGATCAAAAGACGCCCCTTCAAGTTAGCAAGGGATGTAGCTAAAATGTAGAAAACATAAGCTTCTTCAGGTCAAAAAATGAAAAAAGAAAAGCGAAAGTGTTACAAAAAAAAAGAAGCTCCTTCCAATTTAATCGTGCAGTTTAATAATTTTTTATTCAGCTGGGATATGCTTGGATTATAATGGATAATGAAACCTACCTCTACATTAATTATATTTTCTACAGTTGTTAGCTATTATAGTATATCACAACTTTTACTTACTACGATATTTTAGTACAGAACTTTTAGTTTGCCTGATAAATTAGTGTTTTTTGCCTTTTTTTCAAAACTTCAGAAGTTAACGGGCCCTTAAAATATATTTACAAAATTCCAAAACTTTGTTTCTTAGTTATCATAGAAGACAACTTTCGATAACTAAATAAGCTAACTATTCCATTTTGGAATTTTACTTTTTTAATGCGCCCTGACACAACTATTAACAGTATGAACAAAAAGTAACTCCATGAAAGGTGTCTTTGGAATTTTGAATCATGTGTATTATAACACCAGGAAATTATAGCTCTCAAAGGACTCTAATTGTTTTGTATAATTTTTTGGTGCTATAAGGCACATGAGTTCAAAATTCCAAAGGTAAGTTGATGGAGTTTTTTTTACTTATGACTTGTATAAACCACGATGCCTCGTCCTAGTGTCTCGCTGCCCGCTTTACTCCAACCGTACACTTAGTTTAGGAGTTTTGGTGTAAAAAATATTACTTTTACAGTAAAATTATACCTAACATAGGTAACATTGCTTGCCACTATTTGTTGGTATTTAAAACTTTATGCATTCTTTTAATTTTAGCATCGATTTGATGATGAAGAGAGCGCAGGGGTTACACATTAAGTTAGGATCTTAATTAGACAAATTTATTCAAAATTTAGTTAAAGTTACCTAAAATAATGCATTATTAATTTTTAAAAGCCGTCACAAATACATAAAATTTATTATTAAGAGAAAATTATTGTAGAGTATTATATAGTTATTTGTGTATCTAGTTTGTGAAATGTTACTTTGAACGAAAATTAGTCTAATGAGGTTTCGCCTAATTAAATGTTTGCCCCATGAAATTTCATAACAAATAAAAGAATGGAAACACAACCCAAGAGATTCAAAAATCGACAAAAAGGGTGCTGTCATTAATATTTCTGGCCAAAGACGGAACAATTACGACAGACTACTTAGGACAAGGTAAAACAGTAACGGAATCGTATTATTGTTCAGTATTAAAGCTTTGGGAACAATTTTGGAGAAACGTGGTGGTAATCTCTATTTCCGAAGCTGTACGCTTCTTGAAATGACTCCAAAGCATTCCTGATATTGTGTGGTACAGTGGGTGTTGTGCCAAGCTTTGCTAACGCTTCAGATAGGTCACCATTGACAGAATTAAATGTTTTCCACCAAATAAGCTTCCCCTTGTTGGCAAATGATCCAATTACATCTGAATCCGATAGTGCATGCAGTTCAGGGAGGGCAGCAGCTTTAAGCAATCCCAGTGACTTGTGGATAGGAGTGAACTTGTTTGTCAGTTATATATTCCCAAAACTACAATGACTGACATTGGAGAGACGCACGATAGTGGATTTTCACAAAAAAATAGTGTCAAGATGAAAATCTTCTATCTACAAAAACTGCCCTATTTCCAGCGCTTTTAAGAGCTCATCTTCAGGCACTTGAGTGGAATCAATATATCACCTCACACCCAAATATACCGCCACCATCAAACTTTGGATGAAAGAATGTTGGAGGCAGCTTCGAACAAATCGCATGTAGTACATGGTGCCATGCCGTGCGCTCCAAACCTTATAGCGGAATTTTGTAGCTGCACGTGCTCCCAACGTCGTTGTTGTACATGCACTTGCACATGTCTCACGTATGGACTAAACTATACAGAAATGTATAGATGTAAAGGTGATTCAGAACTATGGGACAATTCTAAGAAGATCGAAGATGACAATGTAGATGAATTGACTGAAACTTCAAACTTCTATAGAAAGTGAAGAAGAGTTTGGCGACGAAGATCCTTAATACATTTTTGGTTCAATAGTTTAATTCAATAATTTATTTTGAGGGTTTCAAGATTTCTTACAATGTAATTTAATAAAATGATTAATATTGCTTATTAAGGTTTTTTATACTTGGATAACACAATAAAATTTGTTTCTTGTAAAAGTTTGACGTTCCTTCTTATTTGCTTATTTTTGAATACAATTCATATTCATACCTATCAAAGGCTTGAAAAGTCCTATATAAAGTGACTTAACATAATGAAGAGTATTAACAATTTTATAACATTATCCCAGCTTCAGAAAAACCTCTATCAGGTGCGGCAGAGCAGCGGCCATTTTGTTTTTTGCGTATAAGTTTAATCGGCCACAGAGTTAAACTCCCATTATCGCAATATTAATTCTCTATCTCATAATTAAGAGATTGACACCACTTCCATGCTTGAATTATTAAATTTCCACGGATGTACATTAGCAAGTCAACTAATCGAAAAATAAGCAAAATAACTTTTATATATTTTCTTAATAGTAAAATTCCGGAACAAAAACTGAAATCTTTGAATTTATATTAGTTGCATACTAAAGCAAATTCTGCCGTAATATAGGAAAAACTAGTAACTCAATATTGTAATATTTACAGAATAAGCAGTTTGTTAATTCTTTGTAGCCTCTTTGACAGATCCATGTCACTTAAAAATTGTTAGTGTGTGCTTATGTATTTTTGGCTGCTGATTCCGGAAATAGGCATAAAACATATGTAAATAAACTGTACATATCTAAAACTAGATGTTGCTATGTTTTATCTGCAATAGAAATTACTGAAAAACATTGAATAACCAAATCCTAAAAGGTCGTAGCTAGACTTACTATAGGTTTTGATGTAGACTCAATTTTTAAACGAGATAACAGTTTAGCTTTAACAAGTAGTAACTAAATTAACTAGGTTTTTCCAAACAGCAATCTTCTGATAGTCGTGTACATATAAAACAAGTATCTCGACTTACTTTGTTGCAACAAATGACAAATCTATGATTATTAGTGCAAATAATAAGGGAAAGAAAATAGTAAATACACTTGCTAAGTATAATAAGCAGCAAAAAGTAACTTCACAGAAAGTAAAAATTTTATATTGCTTTAAAAATACAAAATATATGAACAAAATACAAACATGTTTCTGTTAATTATCACTAAACTGCACATTAATTATTATCGGACAACTAGAAAATAAAAAAATACTTCCAAAAGAAAAGAGTTTTTCTTCTTAAAGGATAGGAAAATGTGTATACTACTAAAATAAACTTCTACAAATATCTGTAGCTGCTGACTATAAAGTACGATAATTAACGTTCTGAAACGTTACACAGATCTGGTGTATTTTCATTGGTTGGTAGAAATTTCCAAAATAACTTCCGTCGTTCGTCTTGAAAAGAGGTACATAAAGACTGCATAATCTTTTCTTTTTTGCGTGTATTTAGTCCTAATGGTTCAAAGTAGGGTCTTTCAGGAAACTCGGTTTTAAATTTCTTTTTTAAAAATCAACTTCATTATAATTTTGATCCGTAAATGATTCTTAAAAAAAGATTGCGTGATCTCTTTCTAAATTGGACAACTCTTATTGATTCCAAAAGTGGAATATTATTATTCTTTCTTTGCTTACAGCCATCTTGAAAGGCGAAAAAATCAGAAAAGTTTAAAGAAAGACATTTTGTTTTTTTTAGATGATTTTTCGACTATTTTCATTAACTGTTCAAAGTCATATATTCTGATGTTTTGAGATTTTGACCGAATCGGCAGACATAAAAGAGTGGCCAGGCTCAAAATACTTGAGAGAGTTATTTGAACCGGACCCCATTTAGCATTGACAAAAGAGACAATTGACGAATATACTGTCCAATTTTTATTTTGAACGGAACAGTTGTCCACCTAAAATATAAAATTAGAAATTTGAGAATTACTCTTTTTTATTACATTATAGTAGGCTGAGGCAACATCTGAGGCTGAACTTCCTCTTATAGATTCATGCTAAACAACGCATAAATTCTCTTCTAGTTGTAGGGATGCAAATGTTTCATTAAAAACTACTAGCCTAAAATAAAAAGTGGAAGTTTAGTATTTGGTTAGGGAATTTACCTAAATATCAACCTACCTTAAGGTAAAAAACGATTTTTTGTTAACATCTTTGGAAGAAGTAAGACTTTCTGCATATCCACACTATAAATCTTTTGAGATTTATCTAACTGTTTTTCCTTATCGGATTGATATTCTTGTCTAGCATTTGTATATCTGGTTTTGTGCTGTTTCGTTAAGATACAAGTGCTACAATCCTGAGAACATTCCTTCTCATCTGAAATATGCGCCTTATATTTTAAACAGATATCGCATTCATCCTGTGGAGGGCGACTGAATCTAATGTTTTGCTTATCAAAGATGTTTCTATAAAGGTTATAGGAGATTTTGTGAAGTTTAAAATAATTTTCCCACAAAAACTTTATTGTAAGCACCGGAGGCAGATATCGCCTGGTAGGAGAATGCATTAAATTGTAATGAGAGACTACAGGATGGAATGAGTTTATGTGAGAAATTACCAGATTTTCTGTTTCTTCTTTTCTGTTAAGAAGAATTCCTCTGGAAATTAGTCCCTTATCATCTTGTAGCTTAGCAAGGCCATCCTCACTACTTGTTTTTGATCTAAAATGGCTTGTGATGATACCATCAGTTTTCAACCCTAAAGTATGTAAAAACATTGTTTTGCACACTTGGATATTGCCAAGGCACTGCGTTTCATCATTATTAACATTGCAAGGTAGACTATACTGCAAAGAAAATTTTCTCGAGATGATTGCACTTTGACGCCTATACTTTACTCTGTTTTATGTACGCTTCTAGAAAAAGTCTTCTACCTCCAAAATTTAAATTCCAAAACTTCTTTCTTATTTCTTCTCTTAAAACTTTTTTCTGCATTCATTTTCATTTAACATTCATTTTCAAATAACACTTTTTTCTGCAACTATAGGTACAAGGAGGCAGTATGCCATATTTTTCAACCTTTTTTGTCTTTTCATTCTTACAGTTTTTTCCTTTTACTTCTTTGACAGCATTATTTACAATCTCATGCAATATCAATTCACATATTTTAATAATATGTTGATCCAAGTCTTCAACGCCATTACAATCCTTAGGATTTTGCAAGCTATTATTTATAGAATTATTAGTAATCTAATTCATTTATATTAAATAATTGTCTCCATTTCTTTTTGGGACTCTCTGGGGTATAATCTGGGTCTTTATCGCTATCGTCAAAATCAGAGTGTATATTATAGTTAATATCACAATCTTTATTTTCTGAGACAATTTCTACAGAAGAAGTTTCTGCAAAAATGTTAGAAAAACTAATTATAACATACACATCAGCATTCCTATTAGCTTACCTCTCCAAACACATTTGTACTGATTTTTTCCCCTCGTTTCCATGATGTCAAACACTATAAAAGTATAATCATTCACACATTGAGAACTAACATCCGACTCACAAGCTGGTCTATACATTACAAAATTGAATTTCCAAAACATAGTAACCCGTACATACTAGGAATATTCCTTAACCCCTTACAAAAATATTCTAAGAAAAATGTGTAAAACAGTAACTCGACTTACTGGTTCTTGCAATCGCATGGATACCAATTTTTTATAGTTACTAGAAAATGACAAATAAAGATAAACCATTTTTATTGGTATATTAAGGATAAGAAACAGTCCAAGTAGGTAATTTTACGTGCTTATTTTAAATATCCATAATATTTCATAACATAGTGACTAGACTTACTAGATTTTCCTATATTACGGCAGAAATACACTCAGTTGAACGATTGCAAAGGTCAACATAACTTTGAATATTTGTAAGGTTAAAAAACTATTAAATTAATCAATGTCTATTATATTATATCTTTACAATATCTATTTTCATATGAATTTTATTTATTTATTTATTTAAGCTGAAAATCCTTTCACCGTTAGGTGTCGGATTATATCCTAAAGTGATATATTACAATATAACAATACAATACCATATACAATGTGATTATCTATATACTGATATAGAAAAACAAGTTGGAAGTATCTGCGAAACCATATGTGTGTATGATAAGGAACGCGCTAGTAAAATAAAGAAGGGTTTATATCTGGCCACGCCTTTGCTCGTCTTAGTTGTGTTAGTGGGAGAATACTCGAGCACAAGAATATTTATTCTATTTTCAGTGATTATGGCTAAAAATTGTAAGCTACTTAAAAAAGCAAATGATTATTTGGTCCTAATTTGCCAAATCATTTTTTTAATTCTGGGAAAATTTAATATCATGAAATTCTCTTTCAATTACAAACAACTACATCAATGCTTGGTTTGTAGTTTACTAAACAACTTTAATGCTCGAATATTCCCCCACTAACACAATCTAAGAAGAGCAAAGGCGTGACCCGATATAAACCCTTCTTTATTTTACTAGCGTGTTCTTTATCATACATATTTTCGTAGGTTCGTAGATACTTCCTACTTGTATGTGTATATGTGTATATGTATATGTATACATAATGTAACTTAATTTTAGCGTTTCTTGATTAAATTTTTCCATGACTTCCTATCACTAGTTAAGTCCTTAAGCTCTCTCCACTGTATCTCCGTGTTTTCCGCTACTTTTCGTACTTGTTCCTCCCACTTCATTTTTGGTCTATCTACTGTGCTCTTTTCACCTACTCTAGCTTCATATATTTTTCTAGTTATCCTGGTGTCTTCAATTCGGATAAGGTGTCCTATCCATTCAAGTTTTCTCTCTTCTATCAATGACTTTATTGGTTTCACTTTCAGTTGCTCTTTTATCTTCTCATTTCTCACTCTATCTAATCTTGTGATTCCTTCAATTTTTCTGAGAAATCTGATCTCCATGGCAGTGACTCTGCTTTCGTTTCTTCTATTGATCGTTCAAGATTTGCTACCATAGATTAAAGATGGTCTTTTCTGTATACTTCTGATTTTATTTGTTTTGGGATTTTTTTTTCGAAAGGAACGTATTTTGAGTGCAATATAGATTTTACTCGCCTTTCCTATTCTTTCCGTTATTTCTCTTTCTATTTCCCTCTAATCTTCAATTATTGTACACAGATATTTGAAGTTTGTTTGGTGTGCTGTTTTAATTGGTGTTCATCTATGCTAATACTGTGATTCGAATTTTTCTTTGATACAATCATAGTTTTTGTCATTTCTGTGTTTATTTTCCGAAGTTCCATTTGGTAGATATTAAGATTTTGTTTTAATTTTTTCTCTGTCTCTGCTACTAATATCATATTATCTGCAAATAGCAGTTCCTGAAGTGTTACTTGGTTTAGTCTCCATTTTCCCACTTCCATTTTGCTGCATTTCTGTTTACAGGTTTTTATAATATCATCTATGAGTACCGAAAATAGAAGTGGACTAAGTACACATCCCAGCTTTAGTCCTACTTTCGTTTCAAATTCTGTTGACTCATGATTGTGTGTTATTACTTTATTTTTGTTGTTTTTATGCAGTACTTTAATGACATCTACCAATTCTTTTTCTACTATTCTTTTTTCCAGACTTGCCCAGACATGTTTTTTCTGTACTCTATCGAGTACAGGGTGATCGGTCAAGCAGTCGTTCGAGATGTCAAACTTCACTAGTATCCGAGACTAGCCCGAAGATAGACGGAGGGCAGTCGCTAGAGGTGTCGGGAAACACTAGAATTCAAGACTAGCTTGAGGGCAGACCACACGGCGTTCACCCTTAGAACTGGTCGTTGTCTACCCCATCCTAGGCTTGTCTGGGCAACGGATGACGCGATCAGAATCAAATGTGTGGTAGAGTTATGCCGAGGTGTTGCGTTTACGTTTCACCGGAGTGTTTCTCGATGATGACCCTAAATTGTTGCGGAGGGAACTCTGCTAACAAGGGGGTGGGTGGATTGAATCTTACCTGACGTAGGGCCTTTTACGGAGCTAAGTATCCAGCTGTCTGGCCTAGACGAATGAAGGACATTCAAGTGAGGTTTATCTCGGTTAGGGAATTCGCTCGCTAACCCATGAGAAACTGCATGCCACCAGGTAGCGTTTCGAAGGTGACAGTACGGGGGTCTGGCATACGCTGTCCGTTCCAGCGTCGGATTCCCAGAAATCGTCTAGAGACCTACACTTAAAGAACGTTGATGCGAAGAGACATAGCCTCTCACGTTCAGGACAACTTCACCTTAACGGGTACACACCGGGACGTTGCTTTAAAAAGGATAGCTATCTTTCTCAGATGCATTTCTATTCGCTATTTTTCCTTTCCTCTCCCATGAAAATCCAATTCCTAGATGAAGTTTTCCAATACTGTATATTTTAATGTCATAGCCAATAAAATAAAAGTTTAAACTATCGATTTTTTCGACTCACACCTAAATAAATAACAGAAGTAGCTCCTGTTTTATTTATAACTAGAATTTAAAAGTTAAACCTGTTTAATTACAAACGTTGGCAGCACGACCCTATGCAACAGGAAATTGATTTCTATCAATAATCTGTGCATCCGTGCATCCATGCATCCTGTCCATCCTCACAATTCAGCAGGAATACAATGCTATAACATTGTGGCATTGCAATCAATATGCTTTTCAATATTGGACATTGAACAATTCCCGAACGATAACAAAATGATATAAAAGCAGATAAATCCTTTTATACCAAAATTGTATTTCAGAATTATATACATACACATCATTTAATGAAAGCAGTAAAGAAACGGGTTTCTGTGTATTTTCTGAAAATGTCGAATAAACATCATTTTTCTGCAAAAAAGTATGTAAACTGGTAATTAATGTTTTGAAGATAAAACAAGAAATTTTCGTTTCTACTCCTTATAATTTAATAAACACCATTTGCAAATAGCATAAAGGAAAAATAAATAGAGGTCGTTACCAACATGAATTAATAATACAAATAAAAGCAACTCCTGTACGAGCCGGGGGTATAATTAAATATTATTTTAACTTGTTTTAATTAGTCCTAGAGCGAGGTTCTTTATCGTCCTGCCCTCTGTTTCAAAGCACCTGCTCGAGAATCGTATTCAACTCTTACTGCAGCATCTTTGAGCAATAAAATTAAATAATTAGAATCACATTGTCCTGGGGGGTTTCAGAGAAAGGGACGAAGGATATTGCTTCCATTGTGGGATAGTCGCAATTATTTTTGTCTAGGATAACATAACGGCTCCACTAGTTTCTTCTTAATGAAGTAAAGGGGGTTCATTTTCACAATATCCTGTTTCGTGTTGTAGACAAAAAGTACAGCAAAACTTGAATAAGTTACTTTTTCGAAACCTCCAACAAAAGCTTTTAAACCTTGAATTTTTATTTTTCTGGATGTTATAAGTACATTCATACAATCTACTAGGTATATTCCCTAATTAATTCTACGAAAGGAAACGTTTTATTACCTCCTATCTGTAGATTCCTCCTATAAAACCCATTTAAACAAAAATTCGAATTCGAATAAAATATAGCCCTCCACTCCGTTTTAGTAGGGAATAATCCGAGGCGAATTTTTGAATGTAAAATTTTTAAAGCTTCCTCGAAACGGCAGACACAAAATTTAAAACGTAAATGCGATGCTGTTAGGTCTCAAGTAGAATAAAAACAGCAATAAATTCATTATCTCTCAAGTACACCAATCGTGCTGAAGTGGAGGAAAATTTTAAATTCAAATTCTCGTATCCACCGGAAAATAAGCAGAGGGAAACTGGTCACTTTGAATAACGAGGTTGTTTGGTAGGGAAAATCAACTCACTTCTACTTTTCCCAATTGTAATAAAGACATCTTGTGGTTTGGTTCTTGTAAAAAGCCGCAAAGTGACGTTTCCCAGTAATTTCGATCGAACGCCCGGTTACACAGGAAACTCAATTTTCGATTCAATTAAGGCAGGCAGATTGAGGCCTCTTAGATTTTTTCTTCCTTTTCTTGATAAATTAATGGATTGGAAATTTTACTTCCTTTTTAATTCTTATGAATTGATATAAAAGGATTTTCTTTATAAAGGTACATCTTTAAATTACTTTTAACCAAAAGGCAAGTCTCTCAAACAACGGCCTTTAATAGAGTTGGTAAAAATGGATTTTTTTTTATAATAAGATTAGATAACTTTTTATAAGACCATTTATGCCTTTATTAGGCGAAAACGGGATTAAGAATTTGTTTTAGAAGGCATTGTTACTCACGCAAGATCGTTAAATGGGAAATCGATTAACAACTATAAACTGCAGTTAATTCTGTCGGCTACTGGCTACCGGCTAACTAGCGTAAGGTCGGGGTTCTCACAGTGTATCGTTTTCAAAAGGCACCAGTACGTCTACTTCAATAGGACTTGTATCCGCCGCCAACTATTTTCCTTCTAATATGTAAGCGGGTGTTATAAATACACATATACGTGTATATGTATTAGGCCAAGATATAAAATACTTTATTACCAAAAAAGAAATTAAATAACTTGAGTAGAGCAAGATCTTCAGTTATGCACATTTTCTCGAAAAAACAGTGCTCGCACATGTTCCAAATCGGATTTCAACAAAATGGCACTCCTCCATATTTTTTTCGTAGTAATTTTCCGGATGAAGGTTTCCAAGGCAGGGGGATAAGTACAAGAGGACCCCTTAGATAGCTAGTTTCTAGACCTCACTCCTTTTGATTACTTTGGAGTTACTAGAAAGTTTTCTAGACGTAACCACTAAGTGTAGAGACATGAGTGTGAACTTTTGCCACCCGAGCTAGTGATAAATGTCCGAAATGAGTTTTATTTAAGAAAATGTCAGATAAACAATACATCATTTATTTAAGTTGGTATAATGATGACTGCCTGATAATATGAATGCTCTAATTATAATAAATTGAATCCTTAACAAACATAGTGAGTGAACCGGAGTGATCTGGCCTGTAACTCTCAGTTGTCGCTTCTGAATGTGTTTGAATGTACTGTTGGTTACTTCACAGTGGCATCTCCCCAACGGCTGGTAGTGCGAGTAGAACAGAATACTCATGTCAGTAACCCCACTAATAGTACAAATTCGGCACGACTTTAGTTTATCGTTCTACTTTTTTGGAATGATTTAGACATCAATCGATAGTTCTCGGTCATCTGAGTCCAACTGTACCAGATTTGGATGGGGAAAATGCCTAAGCAGAAAGTTATAGAGGGTCAACATTTAACATGGAACTATAAGAAACACCCAACTAAACTAACCAACCTAACCTAACCTAGCCTAACCTAACCTAACCTTACTTAACGTAACTAAACCTAACCTAACCTTTATTTAAAGAGGTGAAAATCTTCAAAAGACATTAGGGAATATGTCCCAAAAGTACTGGATTCCGATGGTGCGTGGTATTTTACTTTCTTTCCTAATCCACCTTTCCTCGGCTTCCCTGGCTTTAATTACTTCTCTTAGGAAGATATGCCCTGCGTCCCATTCATCTTTACTTTCTATCATTCTGTTTATCATTGATGCTACGTCCTCTATATTGTCGCTAAATCGTATCACTATCTCTTGCCTCTCCTAGTCCATCTTGGGAATTCGATTATGGTGTGTGTCACGATGTCTCTGTCCCCGCAATATAAGCAATCTTCGGTTTCTGCTTTTCTAAATATATGTAAGTAACGCCTAAAATGTATTATTCTCTTTTCCCCTGCCAGCAGGTCTATAGGTATTATCCCCGCAGCAACATTTAGTGCTTTGGTCGATGTTGTTCTATGGGCACTGCGCACGCCATACCCTTAATAGACCTTTTCTCTGAACTTTTCTTATCATTTCTTTTTAGTACTGTAGATTCATCATTTCATGCCATATTGTGGCACCATATAGTATTATCGATTGAACCACTGCGTGGATTATTCTTCTTTATGAGCTGCCGGGTCCGCCAATATTTGGCATAGTCGACGACAGTCCTTTTGTTCTCTTTTCCGTCCTTTTGGTTACTTTCCATATATGCTCTTTATATTTTCCATTGTTGCTCACTGTGACACCTAAGTATTCCACACCTTTTTTTGGCCTAATTTCTGTATCATCGATGCGAAATAATAGATTTTCTCTTTTTCTCGGGGCCTTCATAACGAATACTTCTTTCTGTCTTATGTTTGGCTAATGTGGGTTTGTTCTAGTTTATCCAATTTTTAACAACTCTTTTTGTTAGTTGTGCTTTTCCGCATTTTCTCCCAGCTCTCCTTTTGTTCTGGCAGGCATTTTAACGCCAGATTATTTGCGGATACTATTGGTGTTACTTTTTATGGGAAATTGCACTTCAGTATCTCGTCGTACACTGTTGTTCCATGTTCTACAGTGTAGGTCTTAAAACCTCAGGAAGTCCAGTGACTTCCATATTTTCCCCCTGCGTCTATTTATAGTCTTTTCTTCAGTAAGTAGTCATTTACATATTTTGTATATATGTATTGTGGTGTGTATGGGCGTGCTAACGCATGGTTTAATCTTTACCACCCCACGTTATTAAAAGCGATTTTTACGTCTAGTGTGATCGACAATCCCAATCTTTCTCTATTTGAGCCTCTGGTTAAAGATATAACTGTTTCGATCGTCTGTATCGTCGACCTCTTCTTCCGGAAACGGTACTGTTTTTCCAAGATTCCTAGATCTATTACTTGGTGAAGATGCGCTTCTAGCCTGTTTTTAAGTGCTTACCGCATTTAGTAACCATATTGGTGTGTACTATTTTTTCCGTCTGGTATGAGCACTCCCTGACTATCTTCTATTCTTTTGGAAAGATCTGCTGGGCTAGGAATTTGTTCGAACATTGCGAAGAGCCAATATGGGTTTTCAACGGCAATCAAATATCAATTTCAATTTTCAGCAGGTATACCATCAATTCCTGGTGCTTTCTTGTTTTTTAGTGCTTTATATATTTGTTTTTTCCTTTCAGGTATTTCCGTTTGTGCCTGCTGGAGATAATTCTCATGCTATCTGTCTCCTCTTTTAGGAGCTAGCTCCGTGATCCCTTTGTAACGATTTTATATCCATTGCCCCACATGTCGCCCTCTAGTTCCTGTAGCAGTTCTTGTCAAGTTTTCTGTTTTCAGGTTCTTATCATCTTTTATAGTTTCTCAGCCTTTTGTATTCGTTCTATGCCAGTTCTATTTCTCTATCAATGTGTCTTTCTCCACGTTTTCTACTGAGGAATCGTTTGCTGCGATTACATTCTGCCTTGGCTGCTCCCCATTTTGCTGCTGTTGTAGAAAATTTTAACTGTCGTGATATATTCGGTCGGTCTGGCTTCGTACTGTTATCTATAGACCAGCCAATTAAGCATATTTTGCTTATGTTCC
This sequence comes from Agrypnus murinus, assembly GCA_929113105.1. NCBI lineage: Eukaryota > Metazoa > Arthropoda > Insecta > Coleoptera > Elateridae > Agrypnus > Agrypnus murinus. The sequence continues at coordinate 42,602,147 of OV816025.1, forward strand.
AGTTTATAATATTAGGGTGCTTGTATATCCCGGTTCCCTCTCCGTCTATATAACGTCGGATTTTGCTCATCACTTGCAAAAGTAAAAGTTGTAAAACAAAAAGGAATTTTTAAGGGATTTTAAAAGTGAGAACCAAAGAAAAGGGGTCAACTGTCAAGTTTTTCTGTTAGCAAATTTTTGGTGTTTTCAAATTATTGGTACCCTTTTTACCCCCCCCCCCCTTCCAAGTGACGCTGCTGACTTAGTGACCCACGGGCTAGTATTAAAAAAAATAATGAACAACATTTGACCCACTTCTCAAAAAGGTTCGCCATCACTGCCATAGACTAACGTATACTAATCTTAATAGAAAAGAAACTAATATTTATGTTGATGAAGAATGTGAGGTTCCCAAGCAGCATTTTTAGTCATCTCTACGTACCAGCCACTACCAGTGGAATTATGTGCCATTATGTGCCTGGAACCAAAATGGGGAACAACTTTTGGGTAGCAGATACGTGGCGGCGTAGTAATTGCTACTTTCCTGGAACTTCTTTTCTATTCTCAAAAATTAACTTTATTAATATTGAGTGATCGGGAACATTACATACACACTGCATACACTGTACAAAATGTATGTCCTCCAAGCGGATTCAATTATGTGGTACTGACGGATGGGCCAGCATTGGTTAGTTACATCACTACAAATAAATGTTACCAACTTCAAGTTACATACATAACAATTTCTAAGGCACAATTTGGCACAATTGTTATTTTTATTCAAGGTTATGTAGTAAAACATCTAATAACTAACATCTAATAATAACATTTTACAAGTAAATAATGGAGATGGAGTAGTTAGTATACGAAAAATTATACTTTAAAGTGATTATCTTGAGTAGCAAAAACGTAAGTTTTACTTTCAATACTACTGTAAGGTTCCGTTATTTTAAAGAGTTAAGCAATGGTGGCAGGAACTTTTAGTACTACATTAAAGTTTTAAAACCTTAAAAGTAGCTTCGGGCAAGTTACTGCTACAATCATAATACCACTTTGAAGTTGCAACGACTTTAAAGTAATTATACTAAGTGGAAATACCGTTCCACATACTTTAAAAGTTGCTTAGAGGTAATTGAACTACATAATGACAGCCTTGGTAGTGTAATGCCTGGCGTGCCGGACTTTCACCCAAGCGGCCCGCGATCGGCTCCCGGCGCCGGCAGATCTGGTTAAGGTTTTCTGCAGTTTTCCTTAGCTGTGACACGAATGTGGGATTTGAGCTGTTCCATCTGTAAGTCGGCTTCAGCCGCACATTGGGCCTACATAATAATAATAATCGCCCCCTCCCTCCCGCACAAGCTTATAGCTTCTGGGGCCTTGGTTTAGGCTATGGGTTGTAGTAGTTATTATTATTATTATTATTATATTATTATAATTCCAATAAATAGTATAAACAACTGCACAATTACTAAAATCTTCCGAATTGAAGTAATTAAACCTGTAAAGTCATAAATTTGTAGTTACGTAACAACTACTCAATCAAACTTCCGATCTCAGTTACTGCTACATAGATGCTACTTGGGTTAAAGTTAACTTTTTTTATTATTTTAATGCAAATTAAAATTCTTATATTTTACCTTATTTTACACCGATAATAATTCTTACATCTAAAAATGTGACGAAATATGTATTATATAGACTATATCCACAGCCTCCCTTCTTACCTCTAACATAATCTGATAACATAACAAAATTCCATTTGCCCTAGCACCGTTTCTTTAGACTAGTCTTGAATGCACCGATCAAAAAGCTCCAAGAATTTAGATTGTGTTGTACTCTGAACCCAAATTGACGTCCATGCTAGAAAAATCATCATGATTATCGTGCCGTTTTCGAGAATTGCTAATTCTGGTGTTGCTTGTCAAGTGATTTCATTGCTGTAGCTGTGATCCAAGTAGTTCTGTTTTGATTTTGGCAAGATCAAATCTTACAGTGTCATTTATTTAATTTTGGGTGAGGAATTGGGCTGGCGGAACATTCCTCGTACCTAATGGTACCGATTACTATTATAATGTAGCTGATCCTACTAAAATCTTCTCCTCCCAAACAGGCAAATGGAGATGGATAAAGAGTAATCTATAGTTAAATACAAACAACGGCTTCATACCGGGGTGTAAACCTGTAGAAAGCAATAGCGCAGAATTGTAGAATCGAAAAACTTTGTAAATGTAACTATCTCTGCCATATACAATATAATATAATACCTGCTAATGAATAAGCAGATAATTTACTAGCTACATACACACAGGTATATAGATATGTACCTATGTATCGTTGCTTTTCTCTTAAATTGGCATTAAAGCGATATTTAGTGTTAATTAGTGAGTAACGCATGATAATAACTATATTCAGTGTTTTAGGTTCAAATGTTTCTAATTAGAGTAATTTAATTTTCTACAGATTTAGTGTTTCAAATGTCACATGTTTACAAACCAACCATGTGAAAAGTTTACTGGGAAAATGCGGGTTTGAGTTAAAGAAGATCAAAAAAACTACAATAAATTTGACAGCGAACGGAAGTGGAGAGAGACTATTAGAAAATTTTTTGGTTTAACTAATTGTTGAAAGTTAAAAAAACTTAAAATCATATTACAAAAAACAAGTATTCCTTAACATTCATAAACTAACATATAACAAAAAGATTAAAAAAATTAAAACTTGAGTCTCCAAACCAAATAATAAATTAAAGCCACATTTTTTAGATAAAGAATTTAATATTAACCAAAATAACATAGAAACAAAACTAATTAGTGCTACCTTTCATTCCTAAGCTACCTCAAACAATAGCAAATCAATCAAAAAAATATATATAATGTATTTTGCATAGAGGAATCATACTGTTCAGTAATAAAATAAATATAAAAAATGAAACAAAGATGTTGATCAAATTAACTGCAATAATTGCAATGCAAATATTTGACAAACAAAACAAAACTTAAAAAAATAATAAATCAACATAAAAATTCAATTAAAATCAAAATGTCAACTCCTCTTAAACCAAATACAGCTTTATCTGACCATGCAATAGATCATTTTCACAATTTTAATTTTAGCACTCCAAAAATATTACAAAAAGAAAAAGTTAAACAAAAGATTAATATGCGAAATATTAGAAATAAAGAAAGTCTAACAGCTATCAATTATAAAATAGACATTGAAATTTTAAACACTATTTCCAATAACTTATTTTAAATATAGTATTCTTTGTCACATAAAACTTTTAAATAACAATTAAATGATAAATATTTAATAATAAAAATATATTAAACAATTTAACATAAAACATAATAGATAGTAATAAATACCTAACGAATATTATAACAAATTGTTTTTCACTTTTTCCTCCCTCCTAAATTTGATCAATATGGAACTATTACTATAAACATTGTTTAGTTAAACGATAAATTTAACATAAATAAAATAAAATAAATTGAAAATGTTCGACTAAATAATAATAAAGCAAAACTAAAAGATATACGCACTTTAATAGTTTTTTAACTATTTTGACAGAAGACAAAAAAACAGCAATATGAAGATTATAAATTATTTCAATATTTAAGTATGAAATATACATTAATTAAGAAAACCAATAATTAAACAATAAATTAAAAATGAAATAACAGCAGTGGTGGTGTGTTTTAATTCCACCACTAAACATGTAGAAAAAACTTTAAACTTTTAGTTTTTAATTCGTAAGCAAAAAACTTTCTCACGTGCGTAAACTATTACCTACCTATTATTACAAATATTAGGAGTATATTTTTTTACCGCCTTATAGTAATATATTGTTTTATATCAACGGAAAGATTTTTGATAAATTGAATTAATTATTTTTCTAACCTAAAAACGACCCATTGGGAATTTTTCATAAATCATCATTAACAAGATTAAGAAGTCGTTTATTAAATTCAAAACTATTTATTCCTTTAGGAATTAATATCTTTATTTTTTATTAGAAATGTATATATTTAAAAAAAATAAAGATTAAAAGGCTAGTTAACATTTAGTCATTATTCAAGCGAAGTGTGACCTACCTGAGTTACGACGAAACTTGAAAGATAGAAACTGTTTACCGGGGTAAATGTTTACCTTCTTGCAAGCCATACTCACCCAGAAAGCCGTAGAAGCCATGGTTACTGTTTACCTCGGCCTTTCTGAATATCATTATTACCAGTTTTAAGTTGAAATTGTATAATCAATATTTATATACGTTGATTCTCTATATTCTTTCTTACTTTCTTGGCGTGACTATTTCGCTTATGCAACACTTTATACACATTTGTGTTTAGATTGTGGAAATTTTACACTAAACTAATTTTAGAAAAAAGTTTTGTTTTCAGAGCCTTACTCCATGTGATATTTTCAATGCTACAGAATGGCTGGGACGTTATTTTTTGCTTTTTTTATTTACGTTTTTAATGGTTTCTAAAATATTCTAAAGTCATTTTTAGATGTTTCCTAAAGCTTTTTGGTACTGTATTGTAACGTTCTTTTTCAAATAATAATACAAGTGCTGTTTAAATCGTCTATTCACAAACAAATATTTATTTCTATACACTAATGAATACACTATAAATTAACGCTATGATTATAAACCATTAAAAACTATTATTTACAGACTATGAATTTCTAATACAACATTTATATTCACTATTTATTTTGTAATACACAGTTAATGACTTCCAGTTGACTGACTCTCTTTTATCCGCGAAACCGCTTTTATACCGTCATATAAACGTTCCAGAAGTCGCCCGAACATACCATGTATTTCTAGAATACACCAGAATAAACCGCGTCTGGTTCACATGCCCGCGCGATGCGTCATTCTCTCGAATGCGATAGAACACACCATTTGTTGCTCGAAAAGAGGTTCTTTCTTTTTCTCTCTTGTTACAGTATAAACAAAACTTTATACCCGCGTAGCAGGTATTATAACCTAGTAGTATTTAAGTGATTATGCAAGTGTATATTGTGTAAATTCACGACGAATAAATATCTTATTGTACATAACAGTAAACTGTGTTCATTTTGTAACTTGGGCTCCGTCTTTTGCGTTTTTAAAATAAAGTACCATTTTAAAAACGCCTTTCTTCGTCAAGAAAAGTTAATTGGCTGGTAATACCCGCAGTTTAATAAACATTTGAATCGCCTGAAGTTCAATTTTTTCGGCTTTTATTAAATTACTTTAATAAAATTAAACTTTCTCTTAAGCTTTCTCTTTGTATCAAATTTAGTTTCTACGGCAGATCCAACACTAATGGTGAATCGCTTATTTCTGAATTTCAAGTTTACTTCTGAACAACTGCAATAGAACAACTATAGAATCACAAAGTTATTTTACAGTCTTGTCGCAGTAGCAATTTACAAGACTTCAACCCTCCTTGTTTTAAACAAGCAAAGTTATAGAAAAAATTCGTTATAATCAAAGCTCTATCCTATGGCACTGTAATTTATAAATTCAAAAACTTTACATCTTAATTGTTTTTTAATTTTTAGTATGTTCGAGATTATCTTTTTAAAATCCAAAACTACTAGCCTTAAAATAAATGTTACTCTTGTTGTGTTGATTAAAGTTATTAACGCATTAATTTTGTGTGTTTCAGGTGAGTACTCCTATTGTATCTTTCGCATCTAGATCCGACGAATGTGGTGAGTGTAAAACTAGAAGAATAGGATTAAGTTTGCTAGTATCTCTTATGTTATATATGTATGCGTATCCTTATTTTTAAATTCCGTTAAATTGATAAAATATCTGAGTAAAATTTAAATTTACCTGAAATAAAATGTGTAAATCCCAAACACAGAATTTATTCAAATCAACCACTGAAATTGACCTCTGAGAAATAAATTAGTTCGTCTCATAGATAAGCATAAGACTTGACAAAAATTTAAGAAATGAAAACTTAACCACCTTCTCAAGCACATGTTTAGACGAAAAATTCCAAGACGCAAGAAATATTTGAAAATACCAAATTTTATTAAAAATCGCGATCGTGTTGTAACTTAAGAAAGCACATGTCGCCTATATATTGTCATGGTTGTACACGTGTAAACATCTGCAAAGCGACTGACCGACTACAAATCTATTTTTCAAAGGTTTATTTATCCAAAAAAATAATGAATTCACTATGAGAAAGGGTAGTTAAGTATACTCTATCTAATGGTTATATTTTTGATATCAGTTTCTGGTTAAAAACTTTTAAATTTATATTAAAACCGCTATTTTAAAGTGTTTGTGCGTTTAAATAGACATCTGGTTAATACTTGTTGGACTGCGAGATTACAGTAAGTGGACTTAATAATATCTATAACTTGTAATATCTATCTTTTTAAAGGCTGTTTAGCTATAATTAATAAATTTATTAATAATACTTATGAGGCTAGAATTGCCCCACCTAAATGTTATAGTCTCATTATCATTTTCTAAATATAGACTGGTAAATTTAATTTTGTGTGAAAATCTGTTATACTAAACAATTCATTTGTGTGTGTAAACATCCTGATTTCCTGCTGGTGTACAAGATTACAATAACAATAAGTGAACTTCTGTAGTATTATTAATATAGGCCATGAACCAACAAGGTAATAACAGGGTGGCTTTTGAGGCAGTAAGTCAGAGTATTGGATCTCTGATGGCTGATTTCAATAATAAACTCCAAGATTTAAAAATGAAAAATACGTTAGCTAATGTTAACGATATTAACGCACTGTGTGGTCTATTTGATCAATTTAAAAACGAAGTACTCAGTTGCTTAGACGGTATAGCAACTGCATTGAATAAAGTGGATGATCAATTAGAAAACTTAGAAAACTACAGCAGGAAAAATTGTCTATTACTCCATGGACTTCCGGAAGAAAAAGATGAAATACTGATCAAAAAAGTTGTCGGTTTTTTTAATAAGGATTTAAAGATTCCGAATTTTGTATTCACTGAAGAAATGGTAGATAATTTACACAGACTTGGCTCTATTAAGAATGATGGTGATAAGATTAGACCAGTAATAATAAAATTTACAAGGTACATGATACGACAACAAATTTGGTTCAACAAAAAGCAACTGAAGGGAACTCGTCAATATTTAACGGAATCCTTGACAAGAAAACGGTTGAGTATTTACAAAAAGGCATGCGAACAATTCGGTGATAAGAATGTATGGACTCATGACGGGAAAATTCATGTCGCTCTAGCTAACAAAAAGAGAATGATTATTTCCAATCCCAGGCAGGTTGAATCTCTGTGCGAAGCTTCGAATGACCAGAAGGAGTTTGTAAAAACTAATCAGAATGCATATAATACTCGATCTACAAAATCTAATCAAAAATGAAACTTAATATTTTTGTAAGAATGACAGTTCATTTCTAGTTACACTTTTCATTTGTTTTTGTTTTGTTTTTCTTTGCGTTTATGTAATATTTTCTCGTTAATGATTAATTGATTATAATACATACATATAACTATTTTTTTTCTTCTACTTATTACTCCTAATATGTTTGTACAGACGTATATCCAATTTATCTCGATGTTTGCGATTGGTATACGTTTGACACTTTTTGGCAGAAATATTTTTTTTACATATATAAAGGTCCTGGAGTATATACTTTTCTTTAATTTTAGATTAGGATAAAAGAATTATTTGTTGCATAGTAATTTTTATATATTTTAATATATATCAGAACATTCAACTACAGCAACAGTTTATCTTTGTTTTGATTTATTTGGAGTTTCATTATTAGGCTTATTTACTTAAATATTATTAGATTATATGTATTTTTGTAAACAGTCTCTGTTAATTTCTGACGGACGTTAATTATTTTTCGCTGCTTCGTGTATGCCCTTTGTTTTTCTTTCTGAAAATTTTACTGTTCTATTTATCTCTATGAATTTATTACAATATTGTACTAATGCTATTGATTTAACCTGTATTAAATAAACATGTCTGTTCATTTCACTTGTTATGGAAGTCGGTCGTTTTGAATAGAGATATTAAGGGGAAGATTCGCTAGTAGAAAAGTAATGTGTTCGTATCTGCAAAATAACTTTTTTATTTATGTAAATAGTGACACGGGACAAAAAGCAATTTGTTAAGATAGGTTTTCTGTAGGTACCTACGACTCGAATATCTTTACAAAACGTAATCTGTTTTAGAAAAAAATTGCTAAAGTTAGTATATTTTCGACTAATCAAAGCAGGCCTGATAAACATAAAATTAAATAAATCTCGTCGTAGGTACTTCAATTTAAGTTTTTTCTTTCATTTAGTAAAAACCCCATCGCATAATGTCTTCTACTTTTTAAAATATCTTACATTTACGATGATAAGATACGGGTTTTTTCTTAATACAATTGCCTAACTATCAGGCGCAATGGCAGTAGTTTTCGATGGTTAATTACTCATGCAGGCTACACTGTTAAAATAAGTTCATATTATGCGCGGTCTATTATTATTTATGGTATTTTATTTTATTCCTTAATTTAATTTAATTGAATCTTATTTCTTAATTTAACTGAAACGTTGATTGCAAAAAGGGTATACTAAGTTGCAATTTTAACAAAAATCAAATTTCTGTCGGAAATTACACGCCCTACTAAATAAAAGGTATATCAATTTTTTTCACTTATCATTGCTTGAGGTGTCCATACAACGAATATACAATAATTGCGGTTTGTAATATGTAACTGTCCTTGTATTTGAAAGTAATAATTATGAGTTCTTTTTAAACAGATTTCACCAGCCCGGTTTTCCAAAAATTTAATTTTCTTTTCTTTAACAACACTTATAACTTTTATCCTTGCAGCTGATGCAGGGCATTTGATTTCAATTAATCCGTCATCGCTTAATAGTCCGTCTGGTGATGCAAAAAGAAATCATCTTTATCAATAAAAAGTCCGCATTGTCGAATTTGGATATTAGATTTCTTTTGAACTTCTCTAAGTGCTACTGTTTCATGATCTTGTCCCCATCGTGTAGCGAGATTTCCTTTAAAAGTGCTATACAACAGATTTTTGACTATATTTTTACAATGTGTTATAATAAATAATAATAATAATAGGTCCCATTATTCCCTTAAGGGACACAGGGTTTTAATATAGTCCTTCCAACTCTTCTTGTCTACTGCTATTTGTGCCAGCTCCGAAATCGTCATCGTTTCCTTTTCTGCTATATTTCTCCAGGTACCTTTTGGATGCCCCCTTTTTCTGTTTCCTTCAGAATTCCATTTTAGTATCTTCTTACCAATTTCATTTCCATTTTTACGCAGAGTGAGCCCTAGCCAGCCATACTTTCTCCTTCTTATCTCCATATTTATATCTGCTTGGTTTGTTCTTCTCCATAACTCTTCATTTCTAATGGTTTCTTTTAACAATGTGTTAAGCTTTTCATTTTACAAATCTTACCAAAATTAGAAGCTGTTATTCGCGATGATCTTTCTTGACGCCAAAGTAGATTATTATTCTGACCAGTTGTTTCTAACTGTATCAGATGTAATTCGTCTTTAATTTTTTCATTACTTGTAAAATTTCTTTTAAAGAATCTTCTTCTGCCGATAACCTGCATGTTTTCTTCCTCTACTTTTCCATATTCGCTATCGACTGGTACCGACTTGTAAGTCTTCCTTCTTTGTGATTTTTCACTTAAACGGTCTCTTTCGACATGTAACCCACTTTTATTTGGTTTTCGCAGCTTTCACGTAGTTTTTGTAAATTGTCCAGGACTTTTGCCAACTACCTTTTTATGGATTACGTTCGAAATATGGCCTGGTTCAAGATTGAAAGTTAAAGCAGCTGCTTCGCATCGTGTTTTATAGGAACTATTTCCCGTAAAGGTAATTCGTTTACCTCCTGTATATTTTGCAACTATAGAGTTTAACATTCGACAGCGTTATTGTCCATATTTCATGGCAAAACTTTCAGAATTAAGCGCTACTCTGTCAGTAACAACCATTATGTCTTGATATTATCCCGAGTCTTTGAAGTCAATAATCCAATTGTTTTCATTTTCACGTTTGGGTCCTTGCAAAAGTAAGTGGCGCAATTATTGTGATCCCCAAAAACATGATGAGAACAGTTCAAAATGTCATTTCTCAGCTGTTGTACTCTCTCACAATGAGTTAAAGTTGCATTTGTAATATAAAAAAGAACGACACCTTGTATACCCGACTTCATTCGTTTGATAGAGTTGTTCAGCTTATTCATATTATACAACAAAAAACAATTATCATTGTGCTGCTTATTATTTTTTGGGTCAGTTCTCTTAATTTACTACAAAAATTTCGTAGAAGATGGTTACGACATTCGATTTTTTTAATTACTTTCTGTCCATACTCAATTGCTTCCTTCTGGAAGGAACGTCGGGATTAAGTCTAACGACAGGTGCTCCACGTTAAACATTCTTGGATTGTTTACCATACGGACGAACTTTCAATTCTTAAGACATTTATGCGGGGGAGCTTCAGAATGTTTTGATTTACCATGGTTACACATACAACAGTATTTATTTGTAATCCCTAAGAATAACACCTTTTTTTCGTTTTTTTTACCAACAATAACGCCAACTCCGACAGCTGCATTATAGTTGGTTCTGTATTATCTTTTACTCCAGGATCCATCTGCAATAACAGTAATGAATGTAATGCCGTCTGAATCAACTCGGCCTTCTTCAATTGCTAAACGGGATTCTTCTAAAACAGCTTTTTCCATATATTCCCATGCAGTTTCTTCAATATAAGTAGCAAGAAGTTGTTCTGCTTTTGCATAAAGATTTGGACCCATGCAAGGAATATCACAATTAGCCAACATTTTCTTCAGTTGTGAGTACATCCTATTCCGGTTGCGATACTTTTTAGAACTGCTGCCTTGTTTAAATATCCATTGCCTGATCATTACAGTCAGTTGATATAACAATGTTAACTCCGCACATCTCACATTGAACAACAATTTTACTTTGCAGGTCAATTCTTTGCTCAGAAACCATTTTCAGATGTTCCTTTCTACGCGAAAACAATCCAACATGAGGAAAATGTATAATTGCATTAAAAAATTAGGAATTTCCACAATTCTCCTTCCACTGACATCTTCGTGCTCTTTTTTAACATTGAACACCTCATTTTCAACGTCAGTAGTATAAGTAGGTGGAATTTCTTCTGGGCTGTGGCTACTATTTGTGGAAGTACAAAGTTGATGTGCTGGAGCTGAAAGTTGATCTAATGAAATTAAAGGTTAATCAACAGAAACAAATTCTGCTGATTGTACTTTTTGGGAAGACCTTGTAAAACCAGAAACGTTTTGCATTCTTCGACGTATGCTCTTTCTTCTAGCTGATACCGTTAATCGTGGCATAATCTTACATAAATAAATTGCACGTACAATATGGTATATAAGTACTTGTTACACTTCACTACGTTACACTAGAATACACTACACGATAATTACACTATGCTATATTAATACTTGCTACGCTTACTTATGTAAGCGTACTTATGTACTAACACGAAAACTATAGCAGTACGGTAAACATTTGTAAACTTATGTAAAAATTTCGTTGTCTGTGGTACAGTTGGTTTCAAAAAAATCGAATACACTTTATAAATCAGTAGTCCATGATTATGAAAATTTTTTACAATGTAAAATGATCTTTATTTATTTAGGTTATGTTTTGTGACATAAGTTCACAACTAACTTTGACATTTTATTTGTCATTGTGACAACATGATTTATACCACTTAAAAAGGCTGTACTCGATTATTTTGAAACCAACTGTACATAAAAATGCAACAACCAAGCTCAACAAATTTTTCAAACGGATTCGTAAAACTGCGATTACAAAATTACATTCCGATGTTCTGTTTTAAAGGTTGAGTTAAAAGTGGCTGGACAGGCTGCTTTTTGACTAGTTCTGATGTAATGCATCTTTAAACGCTATTATTATAAAGTAGTTATCTTTGCCGAGACTTTTGTCATTTTTATTAGACCCGTACCGCAAGTACCGCTATAGTATAATAAAGCAGGCTTTAAGATAATTTACAAATTTACGATAGGGTTTGCAAGAAGTCTACAATAATAGTCGGTTTATGTGAACAGAAGGTATTGTGCCTTTTACAAAATGCCGAAAACGAAGGATTCCCTAGAAGTATTTCTTTTAATAGACAATATAGGGGAGGGTCGCCCCAATTGGACCGCCTCCTAAATTGAACCAGTCAATTATCTTTTTAAAGACTAGAGTCACTCTATATTACCTATAAGAGTTCAGCCAACGCAAATGTCAATCCGCCATTTTGGATCCAAAAATATACATTGCAAAAATGATTGGTTATGTTTGCCTGGCAAATGTCAAATGTTTCATAACCTGACATTTATTTCATTATAATTTACCATAGTTTATTTGAATTGATTAATATAATAAAATTCCTAAATAGAGTAATATATATATTCATATTATTTGCAAAATTGAGAAAAGAAGAAACTACTCTCAGCTACAAAAAAACTGTTAATGTCTCTTGTGCTCTAGTAAGTCAATTTCCATTTGAATTATTTCCGTAACAAAAACACTGGAAAAGTAGTGAAAATAGTTTGCTTTTTTAAATCGTTTTATTTCAGAGTTATTACTCAGTAACATATTTTGCATATTTTATCAAATGGGGCGACCAAGAAAGATATTTTTAACTTCAAACTGTCGACTGATAAGTTTTTTGTAAAGAATATTCGACCACCTATTCCACTAAAGTCTTCGCAATTGTATGGCATACATTCAGGCAATAACATTTTTGTGTTAAATAAATAAATTTATAGAATAAGAGATAGCTGTTCTGGAACGTAGAGACAATGCATAATTAGAAGCAAGACCATATTACTAGTGAATTACAACGTGTACCTATCGAGATCAATCATGCAAAACTAAAAGATCTTCAAGCCCTTTGTGCAGTATTATCTAATCGAGAACACCGTGGTTTCTATGATATTCTGGGCACTAATGAAGACCTAGGTGACATTGTCGAGGACGACAACAGCAGTGCTTACATATATTTTTTCTTTCATGCTAGAGATATGAATCTTTTGTTTAAAAAAGTATATACATACCTATTTTAATTTTTTTTAAATCTGCCAGACCGATTTAATTAAAATGTATCTTATGTTTAATAAAAAAATAACAAATCTGTTTTGCCAAATTTTCGTCAAAAACCACAGATTTTTGGATTGTGTAAGAATGTTTCATAAACTGCACATAGTTCCAAATAATAAAAACTTTGGCCTTACATTAGTTTTTGGTTCTCCTAAAGGTTACAGTTTTTTGACAAATGCCGTGTTTGACATCAACCCTTCAATTGCAATTTATATTTCTTAAAAACTTGAAGAGAAATACATAAAAATTCTTACTAAACATCATATTATTTGTCAAATTAAGGGCGATCTTTTCACCACCTTGTAACTTTATTTGTCAGTTAATTGTTATGGATACAATTTATCCTATGGATACAATTGCAGAAACAGTTGTAACCATAGTAAGTAACTTCCACATAAATTTATGAGGAAGTGAAAAGACCTGTCGTATTATTACATAATTTTATCAAACTTCGTGTTTTTAAATTGGCATTAGTGCAAATGGATCCAACCAATCAGCGTCAATTCCCGCGTTGGCCCAACTCTTATAAGTAATATAGAGTGACTCTATTAAAGACTATATTGCAATGCCATCTATCGTCGAAAATAGTAACAGGAGGACTATAGAATGCTGTAGTTTCAATATGACTACAGTGTTCCCGCGATTATCGATGTAATTGCAAATTGTATGTTTATGCCTTCATTTATGTAATTTTCTCCATATGTTTCGTAAAGACTGGTGCAGAAAATTTCGGAAATGTCTGGAAGGCAGTATATACCATTATTTTGTTATACTATTTTAAACAGTCTCGCGCAATTTCGGCGCTGATTATAATTTGAAAAAAAAAAGATTCAGGTTAAATTGAATAAAACGAATGAGTTGCCTAAATTGAACTGGTTAGGTTCATTGAAAAGACAAATGGCAAACAGTTCTACTGATGGTTTGGTAAAGTCGTGTGCAGAAGATGCTTCATGTCTTTATTGTAAGGATATAACTACCTGAATTCACTTGAAAATGAATGCACGGTGCCTAAGTAGTGCATAGTGGGCCTACGAAGAATGTGCTGGGGTAGAAGATGAGGATTTCCATCTTCCAGTCGTTAGACTTAACAGGTTTATTGTGATTTCTAGTATAATATTACCCAGTGTCATAGTAAATAGTTAAGTTTTTTTTGGTTTTATTATTTAGAACGATGTTTATTTGAATATCTGCTAGTCGTTAAAATTAGGGAACTCTATGCTTGGTTCAATTTAGGCGACTGGTTCCCTAAATCGAACTGATTCCACATTTTTCTAATTTATTATTTTAATAGAGAATTTATGTTTTTTTTCAATATATTTTTTAATTGAATATATGATAAACATTATAAAGTATGCCTTAGTGTGAATTTTAATTTAAATAACCGACAATGACCTGAAATACCAACTTTTTCTAAAAAAGGTTCAATTTGGGCGGCTCTCCCCTACTTTCGGTAAAGTGCAGTTTTTCAACGCTCACTTAGAACACCAACTAGTGATAATATATGTAGCAAGAAAATTTTGTTAAATCATATCAAATTATTTAAGAAATTACCTACCAAATAAATTTTGTTTTAGTAATTCAACCATGATCGCAAACGACGATAACATCATAATTACTAATTACATTAAGAAAATGAACAATATCGCTGATACTTGATAATATTATATTTTACTTTTCTTTTAATTAAATATTAGGTGCATTATCACGAATATCCTATAGATACGCATTATTATTACTATTTATACACAGAATTATTAAAGCAAATGAACATTCCATTGTAACAGTGTATATCATATTTCAGTCTCAACTTTGTTGTGACTCATTCACGTTAGAAGCAATTAAATTTTGCTTGCAAGTTAGATCTGCAAATACATACAGCATTTATTAGTCAGCTATGTGTGTCTCACTTCTAACTATTTGATCTTCGTTGCAAAATATATCAGGCTATAGCGAATCTTGGCCTTAAGAACGCTGTTCACAGTATCCTACTGCTCCATATATGTATTCTTCTAAACATAAGATTACGTTTTGAATCGTTTGAGTATTGCACATATTTTTCTTTTTGTTTTTGTTAATATAATAAATTTGAATTTTTTCTAGTTATATAATTAATTCTTTTATCATATTTTTAGTTTTTTAGATTTTGTTCGAGATTAGTATTGAATGCCAAATGACTTTTCGATATATTACCAAAATGTTAGAGGATTACGTACAAAATTGAAGGACATATACACTCAATCAAGCGTAAGTGATTATAGTATAATAACATTAACTGAAACAAGTCTAAATGATGCTATATATGATGCAGAGGTAATTGATTTAAATAAGTACCAGTTATTCCGTTGCGATAGAGATCAAGATGTGACTAATAAAACCAGGGGTGGGGGTGTTTTGACAGCAGTGGATAATAAGTACAGGGTGACTAAGTCATGTATCAGCACAGGTCATTACGAATTGTTAATAGTGAAAATAAATTATAAAGGTAGCTGTTGTAACTTCATCTCGGTCTATATACCACCAAATTCTAACAATATTATTTACACACAAGTATTAAACTTGATCTCACAAAATGTAAATGCTAATGAAAAACATTATTTATTTGGAGATTTTAATATTCCTATAATGCAAGGGATAAAAGCAAACACAGTTTTAGATTTCATCAATGATTTTAATCTAGTTTCAATTAATAATGTAAATAATGTATTTGGAAATAAGTTAGACTTAGTTATTTGTACAATAGATGATGATATCACATGCACCTTGAAGAAATGTGAACCACCACTCTTACAAGAAGATCCTTACCATCCTGCGCTAGTGTGTTCACTTCAAACAAAACAAAATTGTACATCATCATTTATTCATAAAAATCTTCAGTTGAACAATCAATTTAACTTTAAAAAATGTAACTTTCTAAGTCTCTACAATGAAATACTAAATATAAATTGGGATACAGTTCTACACACCAGTAATGTTAATAACGCTACTGAAATTTTTTATGAAAAGCTAAATAAAGTTCTTAACAAACTTGTACCACGATACCACTGTAAGACGTCTAAATACCCTGCGTGGTTTAATAAAAGTGTAATTGATTCATTAAAACTGAAAAATTATTATAGGAAAAATAAACTAGTCAATAATTATAAAGAAGAAAGGAAAAAACTAAAAGTCCTAACAAAAAAAGCGTATGAGGATTACATTGCTGGTGTGGAAGAAAATATAACTACTGACATAAATGGATTTTGGAATTTTATCAAATCAAATAAGAAATCAGGTCAATCAGTAAGTTATACTTATAATAATAAAATTATTGAACAGGCTGAGGTTGCAAATACATTTGCTAAATATTTTCAATCTATATATGCTGACCAACCTGCCAGCTATAATATTAATGAATACAATACAAAATCCTTAACTAATGATTGTTTTAAAATAGATGAAATTTCCCATGATGACTATGTCAATGCCATTAATAAATTAAAACCTAAACGTGCAACTGGTCCAGATAAAATACCACCGTATGTTATAAAAGCATGCGCTCCCTTACTAGAAGTCCCTTTATTACATATCTATAAGTTAGCCATAACAAGTAATACGTTTCCTGACATATGGAAAGAAACGTATGTGTGTCCAGTGCATAAAAAGGGAGATAAGCTTCGGGTTGAAAATTACAGGCCCATATCTATTTTATCGGCTCCAGCTAAAGTATTTGAGCAAATCCTATTTACGAAATTATTTAACTATATAGACAAGTACATAATTGATAATCAACACGGTTTTATGCCTAGCAGATCAACTGCTACTAATCTGTTAGTATTCTGTAATGAAATATATAATGCTTTTGAGGAAGGTACGCAAGTAGATGCAATTTACACAGATTTTGCAAAGGCATTTGACAGTGTTGATCACGATATACTACTGGGCAAACTGTCAAACTATGGGATTCTTAACCCCACTCTACTGTTATTATCATCTTATCTAAAAAAATCGATCTTTTTATGTTAAAATTAACAATAGTGTATCAAAACAATTTAATTCCAACTCAGGTGTCCCACAAGGTTCCAACCTTGGGCCCCTGTTTTTCTTAATATTTATTAATGATATTGCGCATGTGATTAAAAATGTAAAGTATTTATTATTTGCTGATGACATAAAGATTTACACTGCAGTGAATACACCTGAAGATGCTATCGCATTACAAAATGATGTTAATAATATGTATGAGTGGAGTTTAATGAACAAATTATATTTTAATACAAGTAAATGCTCTACAATCACGTTTACAAATAGCCTAAATCCAGTCAAAAGTGACTATTTCATGAACAATGTAAAGTTAAATAGATTAAGTACAATTGATGACCTCGGTGTTACCTTAGACACAAAATTAACTTTTAATGATCATATACAGAAAATTACCAACGCTGCTAGAAAGGCACTGGGTTATGTCATACGAAATTCATTTAATTTTAAGCATATTACAACTATTAAAGCCTTGTATTTTGCATTAGTTCGTTCAAAGCTCGAGTATTGTTCTATTATTTGGAATCCGCATACTATTAAAAACATTAAGCTTATTGAAAAAATACAAAATAGATTCTTAAGGTATCTCTACTTTAAGCAATTTGGAACCTATCCTGATTATAACATAGTAAGATCTAATCATCTCAGGAACTCTTATAAAACTATGACTTTATCTAACCGAAGGCAATGCGCCCTCTTAATGTTTGGATTTAAAATATTAAATGGTTTGACAGATTGCCCAGACATCCTTTGTCTTTTTAGATTTAAAGTGCAGGGACGGTTGCTTAGAAATCCTGTATTATTTAAGGTGCCGCCTGCTGTTCGAACACTTCATTCGCCGATAATCACTATGCTCAAATTAATCAATTACATTCTGTCTCTGTTAGATTTTGATATTTTTTTAATAAAATTTAGTAATTATAAAAAGCTTATAGTAGGTATATGAATACTTTCAAAATCATTAACATCCTCAAATATTTTGGTAATATTATATTATATAGGTATAAAGTAACCTAAAATTATAGTAATTAACAAAGCAATATGTTCAAACTCAATGTAATTTATGCACATCTTATATTATTTAAAATTTAAATTTATTGTATATTACTTCATGCGATTCTTACGATTCTTCAATTTCTGATAATTAGTCTTTAAGTTTATTAAATTTCATATTATAATTATAATTTATGTAATTCCATGTAATTAGGCTTTATGCCTGTTTGGAATAAATAAATAAATAAATAAATATACCTGAAATATTACGCAAATACCATCGAATAATATTAACAACAATGATCGAGTTTAGGCAATTGTACTAGTAACAATCCTATAAAAAGCTAGCTAAGGTTAAAGATTAAATTCATATATTCCAAAAATCTTTAATTTACCGAAGTATAATAAGTATAATAATAAGGATAGAAAATAATTGTGCGTTTACTTTTGCAGTGGCGGATCCAGAGAACTATTTTGGGAGGTGAAGATTTTTGGAAAAAAATTGTTTTAATTGTTAATAATGAAACAAACATTATTTGTTTCTATCCTATGTATATTTATTTATAAATTTGGGGTAGGGGGATTTCCTCCATTCCCACCCGTGGATCCGCGCCTGACTTTTGTCTTCACTTAACTTGTGCTTAGTGCGGTAATTCAGTACGAGAACTTCTACTAGTATGTATGTACAATCCATCCATATATACTCTAATGAGCTCGTTTGGAGTATGTATCCTACTTTGAAAATTAACCAGGGATTGAAGTGAGAAATAATAACGATCCGGGCCACGTAACTGTTTCGAAAGCGAGATATTTGTAGTTAAGAGTTATAAAGTTATCCACGATTGAAAATAAAGGTTTCTCGCTTAATAACTGTTTCGAAAAAGGGAAGAGATAACATAAGAGTTATTGTTTGAACGACCGAAAACGACCGATATTTAAAGATCTATAAAAGGAATTGAATACACTGGATGTAAAAGAGCACATGTTCATGATATGAACAGCATCTAATAGATGTATTTCCTTTCAGAAATTGCTTATAGACGATATTTTTTATATCTTTCTTAAAATTAGAAGTACTACAAATATTTATTATTATTTAAACCCAACATTATCCGCGACCACGTGGACATAATTATATCCTAGGATAGTGGTGGCGAACCTATGACCCGCGGGTCAGACACTGACCCACGAAGGCTTTTTAAATGACCCACGCGTTAATTTTGATGAACTTATTTTTTATGTCATAAAAGAGAGAACAAACAATCAAAAATATAAAAAAAATTAAAGTATAAATATCTAATGTCGAATTTTGCTCTTCACTTGCAAAAGTAAAAGTTATAAAACAAAGTGGAAATGTAAACCTTTTTAGAGGATTTTAAAAGTGAGAACCAAAAAAAGGGATCAGTTTTCTATCATCTGTCTTTCCTGGGATCTGTCAAGTTTTTCTGTTAACAATTTTTTTTAAATTACTGGTACCTTTTTTACCCCCCCTCCCTTCCAAGTGACGCCACTGACTTAGTGACCCACGGGTTAGTATTAAAAAAATAATGAACAAAATTTGACCCACTTCTAAAAAAGGTTCGCCATCACTGTCCTAGGATAACGTCCGGTACGGGGTGCGGATAAATGGTTAAATGTTTAGATTTGCTGTAATTTATTACATATACACAGGTTGGGTTTCAAGATATAGTTTGTATAATAAAATTATTCGTATTGTATTTCTTTAAGCCCCATTTCACATGGACGCGGATCGTCAGCTCCATGCAAGGCCTGCAGTTTTAAATTGATCTCTTCACATACACGCTGACGGTCAGCGCGCGTATTTGGTCAGCGCGGCCATACGCGTGGCCCACATCCGGTGTATAGAAAGGAATTGTAATAAACCCCTTTATTAAACCCAATGGCGTCTTTATTAGGGTTTGCACTCGCAAAAACAGGAATAAAGTACTTATAGCAAACACTTGAAATATTTCTTTAAAATTAATTTAAAAAAAATTTATAAGTAGTGACACCAGAAAACAATGGTGGGATTTGGGTTTTCTGGAATTATGATTTAGTACCTGCTTTTTTCAAACCGACAAATATCAGAAAAGAAGAAAAAGAGTAATAAAATTTGCAAACTGTTTAATTATTGTTTCTTATTATGTTTACATAAAGTTGAGATACGCTATTCAAATGTACGACTGTAAAGGTATCAATTACGCTTAAATTATTTCTATAACAAACCCGTACCTTAACATGTGTATACAAACTTTAATTATTTTGTATACATTTTACAAATAAATACAAACATGAATGTCAAGATTATTTTACGTGAGGTACCCGTGTGAACATACCCCCACGTTCCCTTCCAGAAGGAAGTGATTGGGATACGCCCAATCAGCGCGCAAGTTGCATAACCTGCAGTCGTGCAATTGCTACCAGATCAGCTCACTGGTCGGAGCGGGGTTGCCTAGAGGGTGGCTCTACTAGCTAAGTCGCGCATAGTGACCGAGCAGTTGACTTAACACGCTGCTCACCCACCGGCACCCTCCCGACCTCTTTCATACAGGGTGAAGTACCTCGTCCAGCAATAGGACTATTCCCCAACTTGACGCTGTTATCAAGAGGGACCACTGCCCGATCGAATCCAACCTGAAATGTGGCAGGACTTGGTTTTTAATAAATACAAACAGACAAAATTTTGGACACCTTGTCGTTCTAATTATTATGAAGTCAATAATGTCTTTCGTTTTGTTAAACACATTTTATAAAGAAATACTTTATACAGTCGCGATGCCCAAGCTGTTTACACAATAAATTGTAGCAAATCTAATAAACCTTATCCGGACCACGTTGAGGACTGTTGTTTATTTACATATATAACACAAAAATAGACTCCTTATTAATAGAAAGAATGAATAACAAGATGATCTGAAACTATTTTAACACTTTCAATTCTTAATTGAAATGTTACAAGTACTATATTTATAATCCTGTTATAGACTTTTTAATATCTCTCCTTCTCGGGGTCTCAAACCATAACTGTTATTATAAATCTTCCCTTTTTGAAAGAGTTATGAAAGGAGAGAAATTTGTTTTTTCGGTTCTTCAATAACAGTTATACAGATTTGAAATACAAATATTGGGCCTTCATAATTGTCTTTATAATGACCGATAAATAACTCTTTCAAACAGTTATTTTCGTTACAGTTTCAATCCCTGAAATTAACCAACCAAGGCGCAACTAAGCGGTGTAGATTTAAGTGGTCCTTATAGCTGGCGCCACTGCACGATGCAAAATTTAAGTTAATTCTAGCGACGAAAAAACCTGATAGAAAACCAGCTTTATTAAACAGCGTACTTAACTTCAAGGTTCCTACCAACATTAGAAAAAAATTATATAAGTTAAGGGAATGAAGTGGATTCAAGGTTCGAAGAACCAGTCTTATGCTATTATAATTAACTATCTATCGTCTTGGTCTTAAACCTTTTTTAATGTATAATAAAAATAAATAATAGTAAAAATTCTTAGGTATTGAGATGCGCCAAAGATTAATCTGCACTCTCGCGGCAAGTTGTTAATAGAAGTTATGCGGTAGCTCTATTTCAATATGTATAATCACCAATACAACAAACATATTGAGATGATATAGGATCATCGATTGAAAATCTAAAGCGTTAATAAAACATAGAAATTTTTTAAAGGCTAAGATTAGGCTCCGAAAGCACAAAAATAACCATTTCATGCATTAAATAAAAGATAGACATGCTAGGATACTAGGTTTATATAATCTAAAGGTTACAGATACATATATCAATTTTAAATAGAATTTATAGAAGGAAGAGTATCATATACACATAACCTCAATTTTTATTAAAAGGTTTTTAATTTATAAAAAGGATATAAGTCAATTATGCTATTTCATAGTAAAACATGTTGTATGTAACCCAGGTTACATGTTAACATAGTTTTTACATTTTTCTGAAAGGTTTTATCTTGTGGCTAGATTTGAGTTTGACGATTGTTGAACGCAAAATATAATCATTCTCTTTTTTCCATTTAGCTGAATCAGTTTCGGGTACATATTTTGCTGGAAATAGTTAAATCAGATTAGTACCTTGATGTTTATAATGTTACAATTAACTTACTAATTCTTGTATGTGGAAGATTTTAGGTCAAATATGTCGAGATATTAGCTGTGCTGATGTTCTTTGGTCTTTTTTTCCAAATTTCGAGTTTATTTTGATATTTTTCACTATTGTTTGGATACAGGCACCTGGAACACTGTACTCTGGATAAGAATAGTAGAAGTTATATTCAATTTATGTTGTTACTTTGTTTATATTTGCTGATGTATCGGTTGATGTCTAAAATGGAAGGTTACATTTTTAAGTTAAGTTTTTTTTGTTAATTTGTTAGAACTCCACATGTTTGGGTTACCTTGTGTAATTATGTAAATAGTTGATTACAGGGGTAGCTGGAAAGTGGTGTGTTTTCAATGTAATTGATTTTTAATAAGATCAGTGACAGCTGATCGTTTTTTATTGATTTTCTTTGTTATTATTCAATTTAGACCATAAGTGTGTTATGTCAATTTATTCGTCTATTTGCCAGCTACCTTTCAGTCTTAGAACTAAGATTAGCGTTAATTATAATCATGTGTTCGAATTTTTGACGTCATGACGCCCGCGTTGTGCGATTGTTTTAGTGTTTTGAATTTGTTTTTGCTCAAACATATAAAAGGACCCCGGCAAAAGAACAAAGTCAGTCGATCAAAAGTTTTGGTTGAAACCACGCTCCGCTCGTATCGAAATCCTAAACATAAAGTTAGGTTATGAAGAATCATATGCTTTTCCGTTTGTAAACAAACTTAGATTATATTAGATTTGGATATTTACCTGTTATATAAATTTAAAAAATATTTATTTTTACTCTCCAACACTATTATTTGGAATGGCGATTGATTTAATTTTATCAATCAAAGAAAATAATTTTATTGTTTTCGTTTTAACAATTGCCATAGATTTGGTTATTGACATGTATGGATTTGGGATCACAGCTGATTTGAATATTTGCTGATATTACCGACGCCGCTCAACGCAAATTATTTCAAGAAGTGGTTGCATTGACATTTGCTGTGTCAATTTTCTTATATACAAAGTTGGTCGAAATAAAAATTGTTATCCATTGGGAACAAATTTATAAAACAATTTTCATTTCATTTTTATCAAAAACAAAAAGGTTCTTGTGAACAAAGCTTGTTGTTTTACAACAATTGTTGTGAACAACAATTTTTAATTTGATTATTCATTTGTAGATATTAGTTTTTGTTTGTTCGTTAAATTTAATTTATTTGATGCTAGTTTGTTTAAATGAATAGGGCTGCAACCCACATGCCAGGTTGACAACCACCCAAATTTCATTTAAACAAACTAAAGGAAGGTTTTCCTTTTGTGATTTTTAAGGAGCTTGTTTTTCCTTTTTCATAAAACTTTTTATTTTTAATAAAATAAAGATCTGTGGTTTTTTAATTTATATAAATGTTTATTTTTATTTGATGTGGATGCAAGTATTCAATGTTATATACAGGGTTAAAAATTATTTTTCGTCCAAACGCAGGGTTCCAGGTGTGACTTGTAGTAAGTTCTTTTCTTTCAGGTGCAGGATTCAGTAAAATTTTCGTAATTAGTTGATCTCAATCGAAACAAAACTGAGTCAGCCTATTGGGAAAGAGAAAAGCTATTGGATTGTTATAATTTCATTTTTAGTAGTGCTAGCCAAAATCAAATAAACATTTATTTTATTTATTTAGAAATTTCATCTCATAGTTTAATTGTTTGCCCAGAACGTGGGGTTTCTTAAATATTATTCATTTCAGAATATAACATCTCATAACTTATATGTTTGCCCAGAACATGCAGCTTTCTTAAATATTATTCGTTTCAGAATATAACATCTCAATATTATGGAGAAAAATCTATGAATGATAATCCCATTTTACTGATATTTCAAAAATTATAAAATTTAAATATTCTACTTAAAATTATCATAAATACTAACACGAATGTTAAATTTAATCTGTCAAAACTACAATCACCAGTATAATACAACAAAAACAACCGCTAAAAGCTACGTCATCAACTACGGCATATCGACGATATTTTGATGTACAACGTCATCTTTATTTATTAGCACGTCCCAATAAGGTTTCAAAAATATGTTACTAAAAATGCAGGATTTCAAACACAATTACCCCTAGACAATATAATGTTTCATTTTTACATGAATTTGTGAATCTCGTATCAATCCACTATATATTCTTTTGTGTGCAATTTTAACTTCGATCTTCAGTCATTGCTTTGTTTCATCGACATAAATACTGACACATCTACTTGCAAACATTAAATTTTGATAAAGGGGCTTCACATAACTTTATAATCTAATCGTTCGTTCCTCGAAGAGCCATATTTAGAATCAGAGTTATTAAAAATTTCTAACAGTAACATGAGTTTCTAGTTATGTTTATAAATTCTGAAGAAGCTATATCTACAAAATGCATAAGTCTAAAAGTTGTTAACATTGCTTAGTCCCTAACTAAATGGATGTAACTATTCAAAGAAAAATTATTTCTTTTGGTAAAGCAATATGAACATTGTAGCTGAGAGGCTTCAAGAGAACTTACAGTTACTTCGTAGGAGTCTATTTTATAGAGAAGTTCAATATTTTCTTTTTTATAATAAGAATATGAGGTTATAAACATATTTTTGTATCACAACTCGTCTATAATATGTATTTGTTTCACTTTACGTTATGAAACACAAGCATAAAATGCTATACACACTTACACGGGGGGTGACAATTCAAACCCAAATGTGCAAATTGTGTAAAAGTGCTTTCATGCGCTTTCAAATTTATGACAAGCTGTAGGGAATGATGATTTTCGAATTTTCAAGAAAAATTCTTTTGAGTTCACATAAATTTCCAAAGACTCTATTATTATTATTACTATTACTTCGATAACACTTCTCGCATGAAGTCTTGGCAGCTTCCTGTTTAAAGTACATACTCCGTTTGAGTTTAAGCGGCTACGTGTTACGTGTTATTCAAAAGCGTCCCACGTAAAAATACACCGGTTTCAGTTTTATAACGTTTACTTTACGGCATTTGCTACCATCAGCAAAACCCAAAAGCTCACTCGAAATTGGAAAAACAGGATCGTTGCCCGACCAAGCACTAAAACTAAGAACGCATCCGGAATCGCTAGTCGTAAATGTATTCCAAAGCAAAACACAGGCGATAATATCTCTGAAAGCATCGAATACCTCTGAGCGTTTACGGAAAACTTCTGCATAACAAAAGAAAACACACAATGTCGCCTACGACCTTTCCGTTTTATATTCCTTGCCCTGATTCATAGTATAAGCAGGATCTGATTTTTTTTTATAATCCTCTAACCATCTTTTTTTTACAATAATAACTTTTTATATTTCAAGATAGTGGAAGTTGCAGTAACAAAAAAGGTTTCATGAAAATGGCTTTTTAAAACGTCGAAAAAATAAACGAGTTTTGGTTAGTATATGAAAAAGGCGTTTACCATTTAATAATTCATGGATAGAAATTCGTTTTAAAAACGAATAAAGGTATAAAGATCACAACCTCTGTAAACACTTTATGTAGCTTTAGGCCAAGTGGGTTGGTAATGTTGTTATTGAAGCCGCGGTCGGTCGGGCTAGAGAGCTTTGGAACGGGCATGGGCTAGAAACCGTTATGCTTGGGTGGTTTACGTAATACTTGTTTGAAAAGAAAACACGGTTACATTGAACTAGTTTTCCTCTGTGGAAAATCTATTGATTTTAATAGTTTAATTGTTTGCTTATTAACGTAAATTTATTGGAATTAGATTTTTGCTGCATTACTAACTACGTGCCATTTCTGTTGTGAATTGATGTGAATGTGGATGATTGTGAAACATTGACGATTGAATTGAATAGGGTTTTCCAAGAACTGAAGGAATTATAAAAGCACATAAGCAGTTTATAAATTTCTCGTATTCCCGGTGGCACACAGATAGAAATACAAAAAGCTGAAAAAATAAATGCCAACATATAATCCAGTCTGAAAAAAACTGAAATTTAATTTTTTAATTTTCTTGTTTGCACAATAAGAACATTGTATATAAAAAAAAACTTGATGCTTGTATTTGTCTTTCATTCAGAGAAATACTTGAATCGATTTCCTGCTGCTCAAACTTTGGTAACTTTATCAGATGTCCCAGTTGCACACATACTCAACATGATTATAAACCTTGCAAATATTCCAAATGCTTCTTTCTGAAAAGTTGGATTTACCATGGTTGAACTGCGCCAAATCCTAGCATATTACAAACAAAACTGGTAGTGCCATAATAATAACTTGTATGAATTATGAATTAGCTATGAGTTTTAAAGTTTGTTACTGTTAGATGGCTTGTGGAATCTCTTGAACACTATACCTTTTATCACACAATTGTGTAGCGATGTATGTAGAGTATAAATTTATGTAAAAAGTTACCATCATAAATCGCACATCCAGTTCAATTTAAAGGAGAGCAGTTTAAAAATTGTTTGATTATTATTTTTAGTTTTTACAGATTGAAATACTCTTGTAATTCCATCAAACTTCATAATACACTAAGTATTATGTATATCCATTTTAGGTAGTGCTAGAAAGCAATTTTATAATTTTAACAAAAATGTGAACTTGTTAGATATGGCCATATTGCACTAATCAGTTCTCTCAAAAAATAAAAATATGTGGCTATATTGCACGCGAGCAGCAACAAAATGAAAAAGTAATTATGGTTTAAAGAACTTTATTGAAAAATATTGCAATACAAACTAAATACGTAAATTATTTTAAATAAATGTAAGAAAACACAATAATTACACATTATGCAGTTGCATAGTAAGAAAGAAAAAATATAAGCAACCATCACATTACTTTTCCAAAACATTTACAAATTACCTAGTATCTTTAAATGCAAACCCGAAAATACTAACAGAAGAACTCAATACACATGTAAGAAGCACTGAAACGAAGTAAGCTTTCTTAACGTTGAAAAAAATGTTTAAAAAAATTGTTTATCCAAAAACACAAAAAACATCTAAGTTAGAGAATGAACAATAAGATATTTATTTGTTTAAATTACAAAATATGCACTTGCATGAAAACTTATAAACTATTATACAGTTTCAACGTTAAACTGGTAAACTGGCTCAGAACCTAAGTAAGTAACATCCCTGGATGCCAGCTTCGAAGCTCTGAACTGTCGAAGATTGTAACTCGAACTAATCTGCCCCACAAATTTGCGGGGTTTATATACCTTTTCGTGTTCCAGATCCTTTGTTCGGTTTCACATACATGGCGATAACGTTTTACTTCCGTTAACATTTCGTAGAATGCATTTAGATAAGGTTTCTGAATACTGCACATGTTGGCTATATTTATCTCGCAGCTGCGAAGCGTTATCTTGCTCGTGGTGATAAGATTTATAATAAATTTATAATAAATAGCTTCATAATTCTCTTATATTATGTGCACACATTTAATAACGTTAATTAACGAATGTTTATTTATTCAAATTACCTGCAATGCAACAGAGACGTAAGTAGTATTGAACATCTGTTGTTATTCCTTATTTGCTCATGCACCGCAGAATCTTATCGCCGCAAGTGTACTATGATGCATTATTAGTCCGAAATTCTTCAATAGCATAGTGCCACATATGACATATAAAGCGTTATAACATTACAAATTTTAGATCTTAAGTACAATAATGCCACATTTGTTATGATATGGCGATATTACTCAAAATATTCTTACAGCGCAATAGAACATTATGTGACTTTAAAAATCGGTTGTCTTAGATACAACATGTGGCGTTATCGCATTGCATACAGGACTTAAAAAGAAAGTGCCATATGATCATAACTCCAAATCGGAATAATTTGCACTTGTGTCCCTATTGAAGTGGATGTGCGAAATATCAAAATAGAAAAATTTGTTAAAAATTTACTTATTATGAATGAACTATGCCAAAATTAAATTATACTTCTCAATTTCGTCTATGCCAAATGAAATGTTTATTAGTTATTTAATGTTATGTTAATGTCACAATATAACAACATGCGAATATCTCAGAAGTTTTCAGTTTGTGCAAGTCTTTACACAAATAATTTCATGCAAAGCTGGACAATCTATGAATCATTCATCAGTGCAATGAACCAGTATGCATACATAAGTACATAGATAGAGGATTCTGTTTAACTTGAACTCACAATAAACCAGAAGATGCAATAATAATTAAAGGTTAGTATACAACACCAATCAAATTAGTTGTGGAAGGGAATCCGAACTCTGCTTTACCAAGGTCTATAAATAAGTTTACAGAATGGGTTAATTTTATTCTAAAGGATGCGTGGCTAATCAATGTATCTTACAAAAAAGAATTTACTTCTGCAACAGAACAACTAGATTATAACAAGAATATTCTGTCTTCTGCAGATATTTGTAATAAGAATTGCAACTATTTTGCTAAAAAATTAATAAATCCTGATGGCGATGTAAACGATTTTACAGACAATCTCGTTACAGAAAGCGTGCTTAAAGAAGACTAATTACAAAAACCAATTCAGTAACACTGCAGGCGTGAAGAGACATTTAGGTTTACACACTTAATGCTCAAGAGAGGAAATAAATTTCATGCAGACAGTCGACTAAGATTTCGAATCTCTATACCTATACAAGTCATCTAATATATTATTATAGGTGATTTACTTTATACATGTTGCTATAATGCTATAAAATATAGGGGGGGGCTATGTAAAATATGAAATAGTAAACCAGAGGTTACTGTTAAAATATTTAAACGACAAAATTTATTTGACACCAACACACAAAATAAACAAACTAAATTAAAATTGAAATGCTAAAAATTATTAAAAATTACAAGTAATTTGGATATCTCCAATAAAAGAAAAATTAATTATAATACAGTATAATTCTTTTTTATCTTTAAGATTAATATTTCTATTATTTGTATTACTAACTTTAAACAAATACTTTACAGTATAATACAATGATCAAATTTTTGGCGCCTTTTAAATTACCAGCTGAAATTAGTAGTAACGTAAGTAGTAGATGATTGAATGTCAAAATGGTTGAAATGTACCAAAATTTCACCTTTCTTCATGAAAAAGTTTTGTATTACTGAATAAAATTAAAATTATAAACAACAGCTGTATTTCAAATATAAAGTAAATCCATTTAAATTTATACAGTGATAAATTTCCATATACCATATCCAAGTTCTAATGACCAATATTAATCTGATAATCCACAAAAAAATTTCTTTCCGCAAAACAAATTAAGTCACTATTAAATTCACAGTACTGTTTATTGAATTAATTTAAATTGTTTATTATTAAAATTACTGGCTAAATTCAAAACTTTCATAAATAATAAACATGTTGACGCATCATCAAAATATAACCTCAAAATTTTTACGTTTAGTTATCGCTGACATTTCTAACTCAGTACATAACCTCTTTTTTTAAATATTATGCTCTGCACATAAACACCTGGTTTGTACAACTAAATTGACAGAGAGGAGTCACCAGATTCCCTGCTATTTTTATATATTTTTGAAAAACAAAAGAAAACCTGGTTATTTTTCTAGTAATTGCTAATAATTTCTAGTGTAAAACAATTGAACAGAATGTAACTAAATCTACATAACCATATAATTATTATTAATTGTTTAAATGAATTATATAATATGATATGAAAAAAAATTCATATTTCTAATGGTGTTAAATACTTATGCTAAAACTCAATAAGAGAATGGCTATTCTATGTCAACTAAATCAATTTTCAAATACATTTAATTATACATTAAAATATGAATTATATAATTAATATCTTTATTTTACCTCTTTTTATGATTACAGAAACCTTTCTTAGGTCCTATAGAACACTATTTACACAAGTTTAGATATACAGACTACAAAATAACAACTAATTCACATAATTTTAGATTATCAAGGTAAAACGCAGAAATATGTGTTTTTAAACCCATTAATCTTCTATTAGAAATCATCCCCATATTTGCATATATGTCTCAGTCGTACCGAATGAATTACTTGACAATATAATAATAAAATATTAAAGCCCATAAACTTTCTGCGTTTGAAAAACAATAAAATTGTAATAAAACTGTCCAAATCGTTAACTTTACTGTCAAGAAAATTTTTAAAAATTTCAGAAACTAAACCATAAAGTAAGGTGATAAATACTTGCATACATCTCCACTATCTGTTTCACATCAAAATATTCCTTGAAACGGTTTCTATACTTATTTATCTTCCAAAATCAAGTAACAATAGAAAATTGTCAGCTGTTCAATAAAATTTACCAAAATTAAGAGAAAAATCAACTATAAAATTTATCCTTTTTCTATTTAGTGTGGTATGGAGTGTTTCTTTAACAACATGCCACATAACCATTTTATTTCAATTGAAATTTGTCTTGTCAAAAATCATTTCCCTTGGAAATTATGCAACCCAACTAACATGTTTGTACATCGTGATGCCTATATTTTTAATCATCTCATAAAAATCATGACATTATATCTAAATACACATCACGCTATAATAAGTAAAACGCTAGACTTGTAAAAAACTGATATAATGTTTTTGTCAAACGAACAATCTTAAATCAGACACAACATATTAGACACTTGGTGGCATCGCATCGTGGCTTAACTTTCTGAAGAATGGTTGAATTCGGTATTCTATTAAAATATTCAGATGTGTCTTTGTCGATATAAATCAGTTATCTTTACCGGCTTGCAGAATTCAAAAAGCATTAATCGCGATTGAACTAGCCAATTTGTAACATTATAGAAAGTCAAACACAAAAAACGTATACTAACTTATTTATAATAATGAGATTACTCATGGGTGTTAATTACAAAGAATCACTAATTTCAGATTAAACACAGAAATAAAAAACATTATAGAGTGCGCCATCCAATTTTTTTTCATTATTGTTTAGAAATTTTCCAAGGAAATCTACAATTTTGGAAAAAATCCGTTTTTATGGTTTTGAAAGACTAACTACCAACAATTTGTCACGCCAATCTATAGCAAATGGTTGATTAGGTTCATTCGCGCGTATTAAATAATCTAGGTTAGTCTCAACTTGTTGAAAATACAAAGTACAAAATATATAATGTACGGCAAAAATGCCCGATTTCTTTTTGCTTAAACAAAAATTCAAAAAGGATTACAAAAAAAGCTTGATTAGTACTCCCTACAAAATTAACAAAGTTTTTTTTACTAATAATATCAATGTCTGTCGGAAATTTGGTAAGTATTTAACAAATCAACTTACAGAACATTATGTAGTATTATCCAAATTTATCGAAAGCAACACTTAATTGCTTTTTTTAAACCTCACCCAAAAGAACTTTCGCACTAACCTTGTTGCTTCAAGAATAAACTACAGTTACTGTTAAACTATGAATTTTTTCATTAAATAAATCTTTAAGTTTCACAATCATTTCTACTTTTTAAATTATTAACGTTTTTTTATGACTTGATCGATTGAATTATTACTGGAACGAACTCAAATCACTATCAGTTTTGTGGATTTCGAAAAGAAAGAGTACGTTAGTTACACCCTTATTAGGGTTCGAAATTATCAAAATTTAGCGTTTATTATAAATTCTTTGGGCAGAAATTCCACAAATGCACTCTGGTTCGCTGAATATTAACAGGAGAATTAATCCCTTTAAATTTAAGGATTCTTCACTATTCAAAGAAACAGAGTTCACCAATAATTTCTAATTGCACCTAACCTAACCGAAAGAATTGAAGTACAACTTCTAGACGAAGATTTAAGCCGCAGACACGGTACGGTACAGTTTATGCGACTAAATCGCTACGATACGGATAAGGTTAAATTTGTAGAGGGCAACGAGTATAGGGCTAACGCCCTAACGTAATGAAGTAATCAGCGCTACACTGTCTCGATCAACCTGTCACTACCACCGGTAAATTCAAAAACGGAGAAACATGTACCCCAATAATACGCGCCTTAACCAGAAAAGAGCTTTATCGAAGTTTCGAGAAAATTTTCTGCATGTCAATTTTAACGAATTCGAAATAAACACACTTTACCTCTAATAATTTTTTGTATTTAGTTTTTGTTATGTATTGTATCTAGTACCTATTTTCTGTATGTATTTATCCTTAGCAACGTTTTTGTTTATCAATCTTATCTACCTTTGATAATGACACAAAGTGTCGAAACAATATTGTCAGGTTAAGATATTAATAAAACTTGTGAAACTTTAACTAATCTTTGTATTTATATTATATTTCATGATTATGGAGTTCCACAAAGTAAGGCTGGAGACAGTAAACGCTAAGTCTGTTAGCTAGGAACCATTGTATCATCAGGAGATAATAACATGTTTCCGTCTGTAACAGCAGTTTGCAAATCATTAAAGCAAATAAAGAATAGAACCGGTCGGAAGACGAAACCCTGCGGTCACCCCTTATTACGTAACTCCCTTTTATAGCAGTTAAAACACGCCCGGAACCAAAATGTGCATTACTACATATGCTCATTACATTTTTAAAATCATTTGTATTGATTATTTATTTGTCTCAAGATATTTCCATATGGTAAACTTGTTAGAATATCTTAACCCACGGTATAAACCAATAACATTATTTCAGTAATAATATATTTCTAATTCAATATTCATGAAGTATCTCGGGATTCATCGAGTTTCATTCATTACTGAAAATACCATGGATAAATATGAAGCGCAGTTGCAAAACTTAATCTATTTATTAAATGAATTAAATTTTCTCACAGCGTTTTCCCACTTCGCAGTTTGCAGTTGCTTTCTGGCTTTTGATGCTTAACAAATAAAGTGATTAAATTGTTAAAGGTTCATCTTTGAAATTACATTTATGTACTATTTTCAGTAAAATTACCGCTTAAAGTAATGCTAAAAAGCATCTATAATCATAAAGGAAAGCTAAACCTCTTGGTAATGATAATGGGACTCCTCTTAACTGCGCTATAACCATCAGGGTTAAAACCGCTAATTATAAATAGATCAGCAGATAATAAAAGTGGATGTTAGGAGACCTGAAAGTATGAAACGATACCACCATTTTAGAATTACCGTAATAACTTGTGTTGCATTTTTCATATAGTCTAAATATGAATTTAACTACAATAAAATGAACCAAGAAAAACATACAAAAATCCGTTATATTAAATTTGTTCCGTTTTCTGAGATTTATTGTGACTTTATGTTGATTCAGGAAAGATCAAAAGTATAATTCGTGTGTCTAACCGTTTCTGATTTCAAGGGGAAAGTATTAATATCCGTTTTTGTGTTTATACTCCAAGCTGTTCACCCTCATCTTTTAATATGAGTCGTTAGGTCGCCCTGATATCAAGCTCACAAATCATAATTTATGTTACGAAATATTGGGGCGTAGGGCAAAACGCATATATTTTCCGCTGATACATAAACGTTGACATATGTTAGCAATAAATTCATCATGCATACTTCAGAAGGAAAATTCTGATTTACGATTGTTACGGCGCCAGAGTTCATGCTATTCAATTTCGTATGACAATCGCGACGTAATTGCATTGTCTCACTCTAACCCACGTCCGGCAAATGATACACTATAAAGCTCAGTACACGTACGTGAAGTTTCGTCTTTGCATTGCAACACATTTTGTAGCCTCTTCACGTTCCCTATGCGAAATAAAATCCAGCCTAATAGGGAACTACTGTCTTCGAGGACTATTTCAGTTGGGAATACGCTTTTGCATTTAGATGACAAATGTACTCCTGAAGTACTTCTCGTTGTTCAGCGCATTCTTTTTACTACATTTTTAGTTTTTTGTACCTTAAGTATGTTACGGTGATATTGCGCTTGTCCAAGAAATCGTTTAGATAAAAAAGTCCATAAATCTAGGGTTAGATCTAAATTTTTGATTCGAAAATGTACTTCTTATTTCAGGCACTTTTTCTTGATGAATGATTTATTTTTGTCATTTTGTGGATTAATTCTAAAAAGTTTGAAAAGAAGAAGTATTGTAACAGTTTTGTTACAACCGTTTCTACTTTTTAAGTTTATTCCTGGTCTAGTTGCAACTCTTCTCTTTAAGTTATTCTCTGAGTTCAGTTCAATTCCACATCTTTTTTTAAAATCTTTGTTAATTAAATACCTATCTACCTCGAGTATAGATTATTGCAGTTTCGAATATTTTCAGTACCAGTGTTATGGCAAATCCGCATTTTATTATCTCTTTTGATACATTTCCACTGATCAATTGGCCTAAAAGTAATTCAGCCTAAGTATTTGCTTTTTTGGAAGCGCGCTCATGGGAATAGATATCTAGAAAATATCGAAGTACTTACGAGTAAAAAGCACTGTCATACCAACATAACCACCAATGCAGCCGAATATATTTTTATTTACTTTCGAACAGTTACTTTTTGAAGAAGCTTCGTTTTCACTGGTGAAATTTTAATAGCTATTTAATGACGTTACTTTAAACTGAAGATTGCGGTAAGTTTGTTTGTTTCAATAATAGCTCAAAGGATTTGTTAATAATATTTATGAATAAAATCCTGTAAATATACATGTCAAATATACATATTGAGATCAAACGTGGTTATTATTAATATGTTACCGGTTTAAAAATAAAGCTTGTGAACCGCTGACAACTGGACCACCTGATTTATCTGCTTGAAAGTGTTCTCGTCCATTGTAACTTTTACCGTATAGTAGAAATCGGTGTTAAAATAGTATTTAATGTTGGCAATCGTTTACTTGCTTCTTTTGCTTTAAAGCTTGGACATAGGTTGCATTTCAAGCTGTGTAATAAACAATGATGCAATGTCGTTTCGTTTTTGTTACACAATGTTAATATGAAAATACACTCAGGGGTCATTTTTAATAAAACGGGCTCCATAAAAAAAGTACATTAGTAAGTTATGTATAAAAAAATCGAAATAACAATAGGATCATTTCATGCCAAATCATCACAGCTCACAACCCTACCATCTCAGATTTTCATGATATTTGGTAGGATAGTAGAGGACATAAACTAACTTACGTATGTAAAGTTATAGCGCTCGGTGATAAGCAGGATTCATATAGAAAAGTAGCTCATATGATAAAAAATGTAATTAACAAAAACAATAAAATTCATAACTATGCTTCTAATTATTGTAGAATTTTCATTTTAGGTTTGTTTTAAAGCTAATAGACCATAGTTGTTATAAAATAGTATATTATGTAATGAGCACAAAATGATGCACATTTTGCACGAGTTTGAAAGTTTGCGACACGAGCCGAAGGCGAGTGTTGCAATTCAAACGAGTGCAAAATTGGTATTTTGTGCGAGTTGCATACTATACTTTTTCTACGACAACGACAATTATAAAAACAAATATGCAGATATTGGATATGCTGGACCATGAAAATACGAAATTATCTATTCATTAGCAGAGCCTGGACAGCAGTGTTCAACCAATTAAGAAGAAGAATTATGAAATAACTTACGTATTTTATTTATTGTTAAAGTTAAATGTACATGTACAATTATTGAAAATCATTTTTGGAGAACTTGTGGAATGCTGGATACTAAAATTTTCTTGATATTGACAATTTTCCATTGTCGAAGTAGATGGCATTTCACGATTTCCTATTCCTGAAGCCGATGGTATATTTGAAATGCTCTGTATTGCATTTACAATTTTATTAGCTGTGCCAAATTTATTTTTCTCCGATGTATCGATATATCCCTCGGCGACTGCCGTGGACTTCCAGCCACCGTGACGCTTCAAACTAGTTATATCACCACCAGCATCAACAAGAATTGTTGCTGAAGATCGACGAAAGCAGTGTCCGGTGTATAATTCGTGGTTTGGCAATTTTAAATATTTAGCAATCTCTTTTCCCATGCCTCCAAGCTTATTCACGCCCATTCTTTGGACGGTGCATTTTCCTTTTTGATAATTAATGAAGAACCATGGACCATTTACATTTGAAGGGCGGAGATTTGCATATTTTTTGTAAAGTTCATAGTAAGGACTAGTTACAGTAAAACTGCGAATAATTTTGGTTTTAGTGTCTGGTATAGTTACTAAAACAGCTGAACCCAAATCATTGAAATGAGTAATTTTCATTTGATGTAATTCATGTCTTCTACATGCACCCATTATGCCCATAATTAATGTGACCTAAAATATAGACTAAATATATATTTCATTACATGGCTATATAAAACTTACTTTTGTCGCTAAATAGATCTCATCTGGGGCTTCTTTAATAAATTTATTGATGTCATTTGATGTAAAGATCTTCGACTTTTTGGGTCTATAGCCGTCGGACTGTCGCTTAAGGAATGCTTTCAGTTTTAAGTATTTTCCAATATCTATATTATTATGAATACTGAGAGTCGTTCGTAGCATTGAGTATTGTGTCCATAATGTGGAACTTTTGAATTTTTTTGCCAAGTCGCCAAAATAAGCCATTAAAACGTTCTCGGAAAACGATTTTGCGTTTCGATCTCCTTTCCACTCCAAAAATTGGTTATAAGCCCGTGTATACATTTTCTTCGATGTTTCCGGCAACAAATTTAGTGTTGTTAAATTTGCAGCTTCTGTTATACTTGGAGGTGTCAATTCCAAATCATTGTCACTATCACTTTCCATATTAATTATCTGATTTCTTGGAAATAACTACGAAATTATTTGTAATGCACAAACTGTAACTAACTAATGACATTTGTCGTTCGGCGTTATATTCTCTAAGCCACCTTAGTTTTTGTTATCAAAAACAGCAGACCGAACACAAAATATTTCATATTGCATTTGTTGTCTAGCAACTTGCCTAGCAACCGATGCAAATGAAATTCAGTACAAAATGTAGCTTCCTATGATTCAATTTACACTCTTGATATGAACATTTTTCGATGTTGTCCTAGAAAAAGTTATTTTTTATTTTATTTATAATATAATAAAATATTGAATTTTTTATTCAAAGGTCATATGATGTGACTTTTGACCTTGAGTATCTAAGAAAATGTACCTTCAATTTTTTTAGGAATACAATATGTTATACTGCTAGATGCAGTATCTCTTTGGTGTAAGTTTCATTTTGGGAAGCCTTTGGGAACAGGAGTAAAGATATTGTTAAATATGGTATCTTATGCTAATATCTTACTTTGTTTAGTCAGTAGTCGGTGTTAAAATGTGTTACTTTTGGCTGTGACACCGTGTACAGCTACCGGTACAACATCATACCTATGCTTGTCTTATTAAATAAAATTTGCAGGTATCTGCACATATATTTACTAAATACCTGATTCAATACTCTGGTCTGAACTGCCAGATGCGTGTTTAGTGTAAGAACTGTGTAACTACCATATTTAACAATTTTTTTACTCCTGTTCCGAAAGACTAACCAAAATGAAAATAATACCAAAGAGAGACTGCATCTATTTATTTGTCTAACATATTGTAGTCCTAAAAAACTGAAGGTACACTTTTTTAGGTAGACAAGATCAAAGATCACTTCATGTGACCTTGAATTGAAAAATTCGATATTTTATTATAATAGCTATTTATGTAACAAGTACATAATGCAGGACTTTATAGACAAGCCCAGTTTATGGCCGAGCGAGCAAGTCCTGTAAAAAGGGCGAGTCTATAATGCCCGATTGTGTAAGAGTTGCATACAAAGCTTTATGTTCGATTCCTAAAATTGGCTAATTACCAAAAAAGATATCAGATTATAAATTTGACGTCTATTCTTGACAGAAGAAAATTTGACATATAATATACAGTTGCCATACTTTACTTTACTACTATATACTTTATTTTACTACTACCACTTTTATACACATTTTACGAGTACAATAATAAGCCAGTTTACTGCCGATTTTTTATTTATGAAAACTATATTATTTTAGCTTTAAGACGAGTCCATGTTGAAAGTTCTACTATGATTAGAATAAATTGTTTTTGTTCACCTTGTAAGCGTAAATTTTACATTGTTTATCATGTTTGCAACCCTGCTGTAGGAATACCGTGTATCGCTGAGGGCGATAATTTTATATACGTAAGTCACTTTATGTCCTGTACCATCCTGACAACTTGTAGTCTGAAGGTTTTGACTGAAGATTTGCTGCTGAAGCTTTGTAAGTGTGATGATCCTTGTTTACCTGTTAATAGGGTTTTATTGAAGTTGAGATATAATGTCTCGTTATTTTTATTAACTGCTGTTCATTTACCCCTGTTATAGCTAAATTTGATGGTTGTGTATATGTAAAACATCATTCAGCAGAAAATGTCAAAATCCATTGTTGTGATACGTGATAAATATTATACCTTTTTTTGTTTGCAAACGTAATTATAACTTTAATTAATACACTTGTGGTTTTGAATAACTTTTATTTAAAATATATGATGGAAATGAATAACTTTCTATTGATTTCGTTGCATGCTAAGTACTACTTTTAAATTGTTCTGATGTTTCGTTTTACCATGTGTTTTTAAGTAAATTGTTATCTTTAATAATTATGAAAGTCCTAATGGATAATTACAAGAAAAAATTATTTTGAAGTTTGAGTCACACAATTGACAAACATTTAGTTAATTAAATACACTGTTGAAAGTTCAAAATATGTAAATAAGACATAGCAAATAAGTGATTAGGAAAATTTAGAATAGTTATTATTGAAAATTATGAGTTAATTAATGATTAAATTAACAGACGAAATGGAATTATGTAATGATATCTAATGTTTAAAAAACTTATAAAATTGATAGGTATTATCCAACACCTTCTTCCTAAGAATGAATTACTATAAATTAATTAATGGTTGAAGAGTAATTCAAAAGAAAAGAAAACAAATTTTAGTTCATGTTGACAGAAAGTTATCTAGATGCTCTTCTAGAAACAGGCGGGATGACGGTGCGTATAACATTTAACTCGGTATTTTCGTCTTCTAAATGTTTATTTTCCACTAACTGGGATAACTGTTAGTGTTAAAGATTTTCGCACAACTATCGCGAACTGATCTGGGTTCTTTTCCACAACACACGAAACTTTTTAGGATTTTAAAAAACCCAAAGCACTTTAGTAAGTTGTATACTATAATGCAACCAATCATTGATGCTGTAGCTGATAATATAGTTGAAAACCAATGAGCTTTGTGCGAAATCGACGGCGAACTATCTAGTTGTTTTTGTAGTTCTTCATTAAGCTATGCAAATTTATGATTGGCATATTTCTTCAAAATTTACAGTTGTTAGTTTGATAGGCATTAATTGTATCGAAGATTTATTGTAATATTGCTATGTTTATTTCTGGAGTTTTACTATAATAATCAAAACAAGTTGTCAAGCTTGGTTCCAACATATAGGAATGAGTATAGCCTTTACAATTGGAATTTAGTTTTATAATCCCTATAGATTGAAGTTGAATATCTTGATTAGGTTGAGCTTCGCACGTTAGAGTAAGTTGAATTGGGTTGTTCATGGAAAAAATCCATCTGCTGTTACCTAGAGGCTGCCAAATTTCAAGTTCTGCTGGAATGGAGTTCGTTTTACACGATGTAGGAATCTTCTTTGTAGTTGTCATGAGAAGCATTGTTTCGCAAGTTGGTTTTTCTGTTGTTCTAATAACGTGAGGGCGATGGCATACATATTCTTTGGTTGAAATGGAGGTACACCCTTCCAAATTTTGCAGATTTGTGTAATAGACCCTCGTGGTGCTAATGAGTAAGAATGGAACAGAAGGAGCTATGAAGGAATATAGCTTG
Organism: Agrypnus murinus; assembly: GCA_929113105.1. Taxonomy (NCBI): domain Eukaryota; kingdom Metazoa; phylum Arthropoda; class Insecta; order Coleoptera; family Elateridae; genus Agrypnus; species Agrypnus murinus. The sequence goes on from OV816025.1 coordinate 42,642,208, forward strand.
GAAGCGTTATGAGGTATTCGTAAAAGATAAAGTTTAAAGATATTATATTGCAAATTTCCTACAAGGGGTATGTTGATGGCAAAAATAAGACTTTTATTTACATAAATTACATTCAATTTGCTGATTTCGAAATATTTATAAATTGTAGAATACGAAAGTGGAATCGGCAGTTGTTGTTCATCATGAAAATTAAATTTTGATAGTTCGTTTATCATTGAATATGGTGAAATAACTTGTGGATGTAAAATATTATGTTGGGCTAGAGTGATGGAAGAAATTAACAAATCATAGTATTCGGTGATTTCATGTACTAATTGAGATAATAAAGTTATTTGATCACCAACAAAGAGTTGTAATTTTAGTTCATTCAGAGATGAAGTAGTTTTATTAGAAAATTGATTGAATAATTTTATATTATCGTTGAATTTATCTGCATTTATTTTTAGATTTTGAATAGTTGCGTTAAAATTTGTAATGATGTTAGAAACAATGGCAATTTGTTGTTTTAACAAGAGTTTGTTTGTTTGTTTAAATATTAGTTTATTCGTCATCGTTTCTTTTCAGAAGTCCCGAAACGAAGGGTTTTAATTGATTAATATGATAAGTAACAAATTTATTTCCGCGTTTTATTTGGACGGTCTTGTTTGCGAACACTTTAGTGATTTGAAAGGGTCCTAGGTAATTAGGTGAAAGTTTCTTATTTAGTTTAGGAGTACTTCGTTGATTTAAGACATAAGCAAAATCAGTAATTTTATATTCATGGGGATTTATTTTGGCATCATAATAATGTTTTGATTTAATTTTTGACTGAATTAACTTTTCTCTAGCAATTTTCTGAGTGATATTTAATTTTTGTTTGAGATTAAGTACATAGTTATCATAAGAATAGTTAAATGATGGTTCTTCAGTTATGGTATTAGGTAAATATGGTTTGTATCCAAATAAAGTTTCATAAGGTGGGTATCCTGTAGTTTTATGAACATTTGTATTGAAAGCAAACATGGCGTAAGGGATTAGTTCGTCCCAATTTGTTTGTCTATCGTTTAAATAATGTTTAAGATAATCCTTTAATGTTAAATGATAGGGGGATGATAGAATATGTTTTGTTTTGAAAAGTTTCATTAGATCTTTGATTAATTGAGAAGTAAATTCGGATCCTTGATCTGAAAGAATTGTTTTTGGAATACCAAATTGGGTAATAAAAGTTGAGACTCATGATTAGCTAAAGGTATTGCGTAAGAAAATTTCGTTAAATCGTCTTGCATAGTCAAGATAAATCTGTTATTATTTAAGGTTTGAGGTAAAGGACCACAATATATATTGCTAGTCTTTCAAAGGGTTGACTGGAAGTTGTAGTTAATTCCATGGGTGCTTTAGTAGGCCTAAAATTTGTTTTGTTAATTTGACAAGAGGGGCATTGTTTAATATAATTTTTTAATGTCTTTTTTCATGGAATCCCATTTAAAAAATTCTTTGATACGTTTGTAAGTCCTAAGAAATCCTGAATGTTCTGCAAGTTTCGAGTCGTGATTGTCTTGTAAAATTTTAATAATTTCTTCTTTTGTTCCAGGTGTATTACGTTCTTTTGTTAAAACTATAGGGTTATAGCTAGTATCCTTAAAAATATAATAAATCATTTCAAAAAGCATGTTTGACTTTATATTTTTATTATTGAAAGTGACATCATAAATATATATGTTCCGAGTGATTATTTTGAATCAAAGTGGTCCTAACGTTTCTTAAACAATAAAAAATATCCTTGTATTCGGTTTTACTGAAATGGAATTGTTTGTAAATACTTAAATAGATAATTTTGGAATCTTTGTTTAATTTAGTTACTAAATATAAATCATCGGGTTGGCGAATACTTGAAATATCATAATTTTCTTTTAATGACACCTATATGGGATTATTCTCGTCTAAGTCCTTAGAATAAAACAATACGATTGGAAAGTAATTAAATTTATCGAAAGGTAAGGTATTTACTTTAGGTATTTCTTGAGTTTTATAGTGAAATTCAATAAAATTTTGAAAGTTATCGTCTTTCTGAATTATAGATATAAGGGGCTTTGAAAATGAATTAGTTGGACCTTCAATTCCAAATTGAGGCTGATTAGTTTCTTCAAGTTTAATTCTACTTAGGGCATCTGCATTAGAGTTTAATTTTCCTGCTTTGTAAATTATCTTGTAATCGTACTCTTCGAGTCTTAATCTCCATCTAACTAATTTACTACCTGGATTTTTACAATTGAATAACCACGTCAATGGTCTATGGTCAGTAACTATGGAGAATTTTTGTCCGTATAAATAAGGTCTAAAATGATTTACGCTCCAAATTATTGCAAGTAATTCTTTCTCGGTGGTGCTATAGTTTTGTTCGGCATTGTTAAGTGCTTGAGAAGCAAATTCAATCGGGAGATCACTTCCTATTTCACCTTGTGATAATATTGAACCAATGGCATGATTTGAAGAATCTGTAGTTAATATGAATTCCTTAGGAAAGTCGGGATAACGAAGAAGGGACTGAGTAGTTAGGATTTCCTTAAAAATATCGAAAGCAATTTGCTGTTCGTTGGTCCAGTTAAATGGTACGTCATTTTTTAAAAGTTGAGTTAAAGGTTTTGAGATTTTAGCGAAGTTTTTGATGAATCGCCTATAATAGCCAACAAGACCCAAGAATTGCTTGATTTCCTTAGCATTTTTTGGGGTTGGGTAGTTATTCACTGCTTTTACTTTCTCTGGATTTGGTTGTACGCCCTTATCTGATATTGTATGACCTAGATAAGATACTTCCTTACGTAAGAACTCGCAATTATCAGGTTGTAATTTCAAATTGTTTAAGCGTAATCTATCAACTATACTTTTTAACTTAAGCGAATGATTTTAATGAAACAATACGTTTTTCATAATCAATGATTGCATTTTCCTTTTGAAGAAAATCTCTTCCTAACAAGCCGTCATAAGGGACGTTCGTAGCTTGGTTCAGAATGTGAAATTTGACATTTACATAAAAATCTTGAAAATTTAAAGGGATATTGCAACTACCTACGGTTTCAACCGGATTATTGGGACTGAGTCCGTACAAACTTTTTGTATGACCTAGATAAGATACTTCCTTACGTAAGAACTCGCAATTATCAGGTTGTAATTTTAAATTGTTTAAGCGTAATCTATCAACTATACTTTTTAACTTAAGCGAATGATTTTAATGAAACGATACGTTTTTCATAATCAATGATTGCATTTTCCTTTTGAAGGAAATCTCTTCCTAACAAGCCGTCATAAGGGACGTTCGTAGCTTGGTTCAGAATGTAAAATTTGACATTTACATAAAAATTTTCAAAATTTAAAGGGATATTGCAACTACCTACGGTTTCAACCGGATTATTGGGACTGAGTCCGTACAAACTTAATTCATCTGTAGCATTGGATTTCGTACTAGAAATGCTTTTATTAATGAAGTGCTAGCGCCGGTATCTATCAAAAATTTTAGTTTACCATTAGGAGATTTAGAACTAGGAGAATCTACTTCAATATAATTAAATTGATTGCTAGAAAGTAATATATCTAATTTTCGAACACCTTTAATTGCGATAGGGGGCTCTCCAGTGCGGTGCTGTCCACTGAAGGCTAGAAATGCTTTGCTCAATAAAATGAATCTTTTTATCCTGAACAGGCAGGCTAGTTATTACGTGAAAGTACATTCATTAAGAGCACACTGAAATATAAGCTTCATAATTATGTTATATAATCTTCCTTGAACCATTGTGTACACTAATTAACCAAAATGGGTGTTTGTAGCTTCTACTGCAACATAATCATGGATTGCATAGTCTAATTAGCTAAGAAGACAAGTGCATGCAGCCTACAAATGATAACTCTCTGCTTAATATGCATCGTTATATAATAACATGACAAAATTCAATGACACCCTGTGTTATCTTAATGACGACATAAAAACTTTAAAAAGAAGTTTTAAAAAGAACAAAAGACGTGTTGCTAAAAGTTAACCACCTTTTGTTTTCGACTCGTTTGTATACCTATCCTTCTATTGAAAGCAAATTGCCCTTCGATGGAAACTTCAAGTACGATTCCTATTTACTTCACCTAAATATAAATGTCGGACAATCAACATTTGGAGAACAATCGCTGGAGCTTCTATTGATTTCATATTGAAACGTCCTCGCTTCTTCAACACATTGCAACAAATTCTCAAATAAAACCGAAGTCCCTTTTTCGTGTACCCTCATTAGTACGGTTTATTTTTGTCTCTTCCTCGTTCTTTTCCAACGGAACGATAGCACGACAGAGCAACTCAGCGAGATACGCCGTCATCTATTGTTTTGGTCTTTGAAACTCGACCTTTCTAAAGCTCTTCGTCTTTTTCTAACTTTTTCGGAATGGGTTAACTCGAGAAAGTCGTAACTTTTGTCTTCGCTATTCTCGAAGGGTTTTATTGATGAAACTCCAATTGTTCAGGTACAATTAGGGACTTATTTGTTTTTAATACCTTTTTGTTATTTTGAAGCGTCCCAGTTTTCTTTAATGCCCTTCTAAAAAGGTCCTAATACATTTACTTTAGTATACTTACTTCAGAACTCCTTAATTAGACAAAGTTAGTAAATTTGAATTCCAGTAGGATATCACGTAATCATTATATTATTGATCCAGTCTGTAGAATTAAAGTGGACAGAATAGACTGCTTGAATTTAACGGAAATTTAATTTTGTCAGAAATACTAAAAATCAGTTTTCTTAAGTATTTAATTAACAATTGACTTATTATTTTGAAATGGTTTATTTTGTTCCTTTGAATTTCCTATTTTAGAAATAACAAATGTTTGCTTGTATATTATCCTTTTCAGCAAAAGTTTTCTTTAGTTGGTTAATATTCAAGGATTTTCCTTTTCAGTTATGAGCAAAGATCGTTAAGCTTGTCATGAAGATAAAAGAAATTGAATCGACATATCGGACGTGGGGAATAGTCAAGAAAAAAACTTTAGTGTTTCAGATCGAAATTCGTAAATTGAAAACGTATCTTATTGGCGTTATCAGGAGCAGGTCTTTTGGGAAGGTCCGGCAATAGAAGAAGGACCCATGAGACTGGACAAATCGGCACCTCATCTCTTCAACTATCGACAAGCTATCGTTGAATCCCTGGGGCCTACTGTTTGACGGCCACAGTCTCTCCGCGTCACTGGACTTAAACCGGATGCGCCTCGATGACAAGACCTTTACGAAAACTCTCTTTTCTCTTGATATATTACGTTGGTAGCGAGATATTTTATTAGGTAGAAGCTTGTGTGCAGGTTAAAAAATAAAACAAATATTTCCTTTAATGATTTAAAATGTTTTGATGAAAAAAGAAATTAAAATAGGGATTTTTTTATAATTTAAATAATTGTATATAAATTTTAGAACAAACCTTAAATCATGTACACATTTTTCACTTTGTTTAAACTTATTTGCTATAAAGCTCACTAGAGTTTAATATCATTATACCTTTTTAATTTGTGTTAATGGTGCAGAAACATAAATAAATGTTGGACAAATAGTGTGCAAAGTGCAAATAGCGACTTGAACAATTTTTTCCAAACTGTTTTAAAAGATAAGTAGTAAGGAGTCTTATTGTGTTGCCTTTTTAATACACTCATATCTTTCATTAACGTCCGTTTAAAATCAAACAAGATCCTGAATGAGGATCCTCCTATTAGTGTCGAACTGGAACGCCAGGCAACGGGGAAATGCCCGGTAGGCGCCATTGAAAACAGAAACGTAAGCCCCAAGAGTAATTTGTAAATCTTATTTATATAATGTTCATATTTTTATACCTTACACTTTAGGGTACACATTAGGGTAGAAATGTTTCCGATTATATATAAGTATATATTTTTTATAATCTTACTTAAGTCTCCTTTTCTGACGCATGTAGAAATGTATGTATTTTGTTAAGAAAAAATTACTATAAATTCGGGAAGCGTGGCAGCCCTGTCTGCGACGGAGATATCGGAAATTAACTGACAAGATCGGGGATTTACCGCAACGGTTTTGCAAACACGTCTCGATGCGTGAGAAACAACACATCGCAAGGGCAACTTGGGATGTGTCGTTTCTCAGGTCATTTACTTAATCAAGAACGCCAGTTGCGCCCTAAATACTTATTTATATTGTCCTTTGTGGCTGTGCTGTTATCTACGATAGAAAACTAAAATGAAATCTACCTAGCCATTAAACAAACGCGCTGTCATGACAATTGTTTACTGTCAAGTGACTGCAACTTCTTAAAGAGTATCTGTCAAGTTGCGTGCGAAAATCAATTCAGTTTTATGGTTTTTAGCTAAAAATATACAGGAACGTATGCTTGCTGTATACAGTGGAAATTGTCCATCATATTTTCAAATAATTCGAGATGACTCTAAAAGTGGATGACCTGTGGAAGCAAGGACCGAAGACAACATCATGAAAGTGGAAGAAATGGTGTTACAAGATCGACGAATCACAGTTTCGATTATCGCTCATGAAATAAGAATCTGTACACGGTGCGTTTTTAAAAATGTGAACTGGCAGTGTGAGGAATTAATATTGACGGAGTAAGACTGAATCACTTGAGATTCGCAGATGATGTCATCCTGATCGGCACTTCAGTTGAATAACTAAAAACAATGTTAGAAGAATCCATTAAACATCGACCAAAATTGGATTACAAATGAACCTGATTAAAACAAAAATAATGAGCTCTGAACAACTACAAATAACCATCGAACGATCCAAACACTAGAAAATGTATCTGAATACATATACCTTGGACATAAAATTCAACTGGGAAAGGAAATCCAAACTGCCGAGATTCCTCGAAGAAGAGGACTCTGTTGGGCAGCTTTTGGCAAACTTAGGTTCATTCTAGGATTAAATGACATACCAATAAACCTGAAACGAAAAGTCCATGATCAATGTATATTGCCAGTTCTTACATATGACTTAGAAACGATGGTGTTAACACGAAAATCCTTACACATTCTCCAAGTAACGCCGCGAGCAATGGAAAGGATCATGCTCGGAATTAGTTTGAAAGATCGAGCGCTAAATAAAGAGATCAGAAGAAGGACGGGAATTACCGATGTGGCAACAATAACAGTGAAGTTGAAATGGCGTTGGGCTGGCCATATAGCACGACAGGACGAGAAAAAATGGACCAACAGACTGATAGTCTGGCGACCAAGAGAGACTGAGGGAAGTGTGGAAGACCCCAGAAAAGATAGCGAGACAATATCCAGAGAATAGTAGGGAAGAACTGGATACAAACAACCTAGAACAGAGACATGTGAAAATATTTGGCGGAGGCCTACATCCAGGTGTGGATGATTTAGGGCTGAAAAGAAGAAAAAGAAGAAGTACACGGTGCGTAGCATCCGTGTTGACAATTTTGCATGAAGATGCCCTGACCTAGCTCTGTCGTACTATTACCTCTTTCCTAAGCTGAAGAAACACTTTATGTCGATTTTATTCAAATGAAGAACTAAAAGAGGACATTTCCGAGTTTTATGAGGAGCAAAAGATTTTTTTGGGTGTATCGCGTTATTGGAGTGTTACAATTTTTTTAAAGGCTTTTCCCCAGTTCAATTTCACTTTAATGTTTAACCTAGAATTTTCCTTATTAAAAGGCTTTTCTTCAGTGTGTTTATCATATTTTGTCACTCTAAATATGGGAGTGTTTGTGGGCACACCTTTTTATTGGTTATTCCTCATTTGGTGTTGTTTCTGTTCAGGCTTCCTCATTGCTAATTCGGTTTTATTACGGTCTCTAGAAACTTTTGATAAGATAACCACTTTTCTCCTTTTGAAAAAGTTAGTTGTAATTTGTCTTGCAAATAGTGTTAACTTTATTCCAATTTAAGGAAATTTCGCTAATTTCCCTCTTTATGAGTTTATTAGTGGATAAAGTACAAAGTAATTTTGTTTTTTTTCTTTTTTCTTTCTAGGTTAGGTAGATTTCAATTTAATCTTCCCTCGTATTTTTTATATTTAGCCAACCTAGAAGAAAAATTATATTAAAAACTATTAACTTTCTCATATTGTTAATTACTTTACGAAAATAGAACATTTTTTTGGCAAATGATTTTTGCGTTTTCAAGCGTTTACGAAAACGCAGATATCTCACATTTCTTTTGTTCTATCCAATGCGATAAAGTAATTATCAAAGATTATTAAGGGCGACAAAAAGGTTTTGTAACATATTTACCTAATCTTAAGCCTTAAAACTGAGAATACAGATGTAACATTTCGGTTTATCTCAAACAAATCTCCATTTTCAGGGGTAATTATTCAAAGGAAGGAAGCAAGTCTACAAGTCAAAATTATTGTTACTAACAGGTAGAAATTAGTTGGTTCTACTCACCAAGTTTTAACCCCGAGATTTTATAGTCTCTAAGTTGTAATTATTCTGGTATGATACAAAATAAAAATCTAGGATTTTGTCCCATAATAGTATTTATGTATCATAATATTATGCCACAAGATCCAATCAAGTAGTCAAATCTGCACCATGAAATTCTTGCTGCATAAAACTATGATAAAATGCTATTAAGGACCAAATTTCAGATTTTTATCTTGTGCTCCTACCATATTACCATATATAGATATTACAACTTAGATTTTGGCACAATTCTCATTTTGTAAATATTTTTTACAAAGAGGAAAAAAGATGATCAGATATCTTTGCCTACCAAACAAATACCAAAAGTGATAAAATTAAAATAATGGTTATTTTGAACTAGCACCATGGTAAAGTTATTATTATTATTAACCCGTTGTTTGCCCCATTGGAGTCAGCCCGACACTGCCTGATCGCTTTGAGATCGCCTTGCTCCGTTATTTATAGGTCTAAAAGTGGCTGTGGCGTGTGATATAAGCAAAATCCATTCTAGACATCCCCCATACGAAGCAATCTGAAGATTTTGATTATTGATGATTATCATGTCCATGATATAATTTTCCTGATCAAGCAATACTAACGATTGAGAGAAAATGGGCAACATGGGTCAATTTTTTGTATGTTTACTACTAAAAAAGTTATCTCTGATCAAGCCAAATTAATAATTAAAGTTTTATACACAAGATTTTCAGTATACTAATCTATGAAATTTTCGTGTACCTAACTAAAGAAGTTGATGACTAGCATCCTGGCGTAACTCGGTAATTTGATGGCGCACTTTGTTGACAGCAAATAATAATTATTAAGTAATTATTAGGTGTTATAAAGGTTTTGAATCAGAGAAATAAGGTCTACATTTCTGTCTTTTTAGTTTTGTATTTAATCATAATTTATAAAATCAGAAATTGATTATATTTATTTTAAAAAACAAACGTATTTAGTTTTTATGGGAGATTCTTTTGTTTCTGTTAATATATAAGGGACCGCTTTCAGAAAACAATTAAGTAGTATTACTTATTCTATTAGAGGAACAAGGTGTTTTCTTGGCTGCTTCAAAAATTAAAAATTGTAATGTTAAAATGCAAAATAAAATGAGATTATAATTAAACGTCAAAAATAAAAGAAACTGAAGTCAAAATAAATGTCAACGAAAAGTGTTAATAAAGTTATTTACAACCTTTAATTCAACAAGTTAAAAGGAAAAATTTTAAACGAAGAAATGTATTTAACATCGTTAATGTTAAAAAGTTATTTGAAAAAGTTAATAATGATTTATTTAATATAAAACTTACCTTAACATTAACTTAACATTTATTGAGTCGATATTAAAGAAGCTGTCAAATATTTCGACCACATGAAATGGATTAGAGATGGGGAAATTATAATCAATGATTATCATCAGTCAAGAAACTCGAATATAGGGATATAAGTTATTTTGATCGTCAATTTATAAAAAATTAAAATGTTAGCTTTTTAATTATTTATTTAATTAAATTAGATATCAATACTATTGACTAATATAAAATTTGACTTGAGATCAAAATATTTATCATAAAAATAGCTGAAAAATTTGAAATTATAAAAATAAAAAAAATTGTTCAATTTACTTGATTCTTTTTTTTATTATTTCCGTTTAGGTTAGTAGGATTATTTTTCTTGGTGTAGAATTATAATTCTTTCTATGAAGAAAAGTAAAGAAACCAGAAAAATTGATGATTATTATTTAATTTTTATAATCATGACACAATGACACAGGAACACTTTGCAATTCTTCCTTCTTCGAAAATTTTATATTTTCCCAAATAGAATTTGAAAGTTGGCATGGAGTAAGTTCAGGATCAGGACTTCACTCAAACTACACAAGAAACAGTATTATCGTGGGATACAAAAAAACATATCGTAGTAAATGTTTCGGGGTGTCCTGGCCAAACTATTATAATGTCCGTACTATTAGGGACCTTGGTTCATAAATCACTATAATCCAATGATAATGAACGTACATGAAGAAAAAGCCTATGAAAAAGATATGCATAACAATAACAATAAAAAGTTATAACACGTCTCATTAAAAATTGCGCTTTATTTAAATATAATGTACCTATTTAGTTAATGTACTATTATATTAATTCTCATTATTTAATTTAATTAACTCAAAACTTTGGAAACTGTAACGGTTTTTATTAAATGCTTAAATTAAATTAAACCATAACTTTTCGCACTGAATGTTCATTAATATGTAGACTAATGCATTACTATACTAATGTAAGTGTCTCTTCAAAATTTGAATAAAACAAATAGTTGTAATTTATTTTCGTTTAACATTAATAGAGAAATAATTTGTCCACTGACTAAGAATTCCCATGAAACCTATAATTGAAAATCTTAACTTAGGACTAAACTGAAATTAATTCCCTCAGAAACTATTATCAAGTCCATTGTGGTTTAAGGAAACTGAATAAATCTTAATATTATGTTCTAACTAGTTACATAACTAACCAGTAACTACTACTTGAGATAAATAACAATAGGAGCATATTCGGAATTTCTATTCTAAATGAGCCTTGTAAACTTGGAAAGAGGTTAAGATCTTTTAGAAATAGTGTTCACTCGCTCCAGCATATATTAACTATTTAGATACTGTATTATATTAGATTTAGATAGTATATTTAGTAGACATATACCTGATCATATCCTTATTTACATTGAGATTAAAGGTATTTTTGAGCAGGTACTGTTACGTTCTTTTTAAAAAATAGTTGGTGTTTTAAAAGTATACAATAAGAAGATTATGTTTACAATAACACAGGTTTCAACTTAATTAATTAAATGCACAAATTATGAAACTATTAACGAACTTAAACTAATTTATTTTAAGGGTATTTATTAACTACAATATTTATATTAAATACCCAGACATTTATTTATTACTAGTTCACATTCTCCCAATTGGCCCGCGTTTATATCGTCGCCGTTGATGCATACTGCCGTAACTATTTTTTAGCAACTTTAAGAGAGTGCGGTTTAAATGCTTATAAAAACTTTATTACATATGACATGATGAATTATTTGAAACGTTGTAACTAACAACATTGTTACATTTCAAAGATGTAGGTTTATATCATGTGTAATAAAGTTTTTATAAGCATTTAAAAAGCGCTCTTGTAAAGGTGTTAAAAAATAGATACTCCAGTATGCATTAATGGCGACGATATAGGTATCTCGCGTGATCTGTTCTACCAGACTCTCGAAATTTCTAGTACCTGGTGTTTTGCGTGTTGCAGTCTAGAATGCTGTAGTTTTCTCTAGACGTCTGGTTCCTCCGCCAGTCGAAAATGTTCTCCCCATTCATTACAGTATGAAAATGGTTTAATAACTTTGTGAAGGAAGTAATGCTGAATTTCCGGTTCTAGTGTTGGGGTTGTTATAAGATATAAAAAAGGAGTTTTCATTAGATTTTGAACTAATTTCAGTATTTTGTTAAATATATTTCATCATTACATCTTTCCACAGGTGAAAGTGTTATCTGAAACAGATATTCTCAGACAAGTTGACGAAGACGTAAAGTGCCTTATCACAGACTTATTACTATGATTATTTTTATTTGAAAAAAATGAATTTGCTCCAATTTGAGCCCAACAAAATGTTATGATTAGCCCTTAATATAATTGATTTGCTTCCATATTGGTGCCAAACTTAATGTTATATTTACTTAGAATTCTAAAAAATATACAAATCACTGACAACGTCGTCGTCAACTTACCTTCTAAATAATTTGCTCCGCATTTTTCTACAGGAACTGTATGAGACTCTTATTAGGTGCATCCTGATAAGATTCTTATAGGTACGTACCTTATACCCGTATAGGTATGAGACTCTTATCAGATGCATCCTGATAAGAGTATCATACAGTTCATTGCTATTGTTATTATAAAATATTATATATGTTGTTAACAAAAATAACATAAACATAGAATAAAGTACACAAATAAAACAATAAATATAACAATAAAGCAAAAAACACATTAAAAAAATAAAAAACAAAATATTTTATTTATTAACTCTATCAGAATAACATAAAATGAAATGGAAACCACAAAAAACAAGATATCAAAATATTTTAAACAAAGACTAAATTATATACTTAAAAACAAAATAATAATAAATTAAAAATAAAAATATTATTTTAATAACATTTTATATTTATAATTTTAAATTACAATTAATTTGTCTTCAACCAATTGAATCTTTACTAACATAGGTAATAAATTGTATCAATTTTAATTAAATTCAAGATTTTTATATTTATTTAATTTATTTATTTACTTAAATTATAAACTCGTCTAAAACCGCAGATGACTGGTAGATTTTGTTCCAGATTTATCAATCAATTTAATTAGCTTTTTTTTAATACAAATAATTCTAGTTTGTTCTTCACTCTAAAAAATTCCCCTTGAAGTTGCCTCCATTTCTTGGGGTAAATTTACTTCAAAGTGTAATTTTCATAGGAAGTGGGAAATTTCAATATTAGGTTAAATTTGCATTGTCATGTTTCCTTTTTAAATAAATTTACAGATTAAAATTACGATCTCAATGCAATCTTACATTTCATTTTAACATTAAAACACCTGCGTAAAGTTAAAACTTTACCTAATATTGACCTAATATTGAAATTTCCACTTCCTATGAAAATTACATTGGAAGTAAATTTACCCCAAAAAATGGAGGTAACAAAGTATACTTTAAAAAAGCTTGTGCTTGTTCTAGAGCACAATTTCACTATAAGGTCAAGTCCAATAAATATAAATATTTAAAAATATGGTACATTCTATGTAATTATTATTGAATCATTGTTTAATTGCGTATAGAATGCATATGTTCAACAAATTCGGTATTATATGCCATGCATATATAATATTGAAATTTCCCACTTCCTATGAAAATTACACTTTGAAGTAAATTTACCCCAAGAAATGGAGGCAACTTCAAGGGGAATTTTTTAGAGTGTTGTTAATAAAATCTTCTTTAATGGAATTCATGAAAATGAAAGTCGAAGCTTTTATAAAGGTTATTTAGATTTTTTTAATAATTTTTATCATTGAATGTCAATTAACCTTACATTTTTATTAAGTTAATTTTTGAAAATTGAAATTTTAATAGCTTTAAGAAATACTGTTATTTGCTTCAATCATTTTATAACACTTTCACAATTATATGAATTGAAGTTATTTTAATCTCACTTTTTACGGTATGGGAAAATTTTATTAAGGATTTTATTTTTTGGTCTTAATCTGACAGATGGTGATCACACAAACAAATTTTTGTGCATGATACAATCGGAAAAAAGTTAAATCAACTCCCACTTATAAGAGGTGTACAAACAAATAAAAAATTATGCCTTGTCGGAGCGGATTACTGATTTACAGAGAAATATTCCAATATTTCATTTCCTACATAATATTGAAGTTTTTCTAGTAAACACCTGTGTGAATGCAATTCATGCAAAACCTAAACAATATATATACTCACGCCGAAAAATCCTCGCACTGAAACGTCTCCGCGCCGAAATGGCTGCGCCGAATCGGTCACGCCAAATCGGCTGCACTGAAATGTCCTAGACCGCACTTGTTATTATTATATTGGAAGTTATTTTTTAACCCGACTTTTTAATTAGTTTTAGCATCAGCTTTAAACTGTGAGGAGTAGGAATACACCTTTTGCCATCAGTAATATTTAACTACTAAATTTTTTTCGGATCTTAACTCTATTTATACCAGTACAAAAAGCAATTGAATTTTTACAAATCAATATATCTATGACTTGACAAATAAAATATAACTAAGTGTTAATTACAATTACAAAATTATTCTAAAATCCAAAATCGAAGGATAGAGAGGAATCCCTTATTTCCCTGATTACAAAAATATATAACACTACCTAAATGCAATATTAACATCATTTCTTTGTCGATGAGAAACTTCAAAACCTTAACACTAATTTATAATAACTTACTTTAAATATAATGAAAGGCTGCTGTATCTCATTAAACACCTGCATTACATATTTAATTGATGTTTTACAATACTACATTACTACAGATAATGCAACAAGATTTATATGAATCCATTTTACGGTGATGAACGCAGATCTGCAAGCATGTTTTTAGCAATTGCAAGTAAGAAACTCAATCTAAATAAGTGAATCTTACAATGTTTATGTGGCCAAACTGTCATCACACGAATCTCCATCAATACATCAAATCACAAAGTTAAAAAATGAATGAAAACTATCATTACCAGCAAAGTATATTAACGTTACAAAGAAAAATCATAAATACCAGCAATTATTTATGGTAGCTCAGTTTAATTATGCTATTATTATTAGAGCTAAATCAATTAATACATTATATTTTACTTAAAATATATGTATTTGCCTGCATGTTAATATTAATTGTATTGAATTGTTCCAGTAAGTACACAAATTTCGAAATTTATTTTTAGAGTTGAGATTATGTACCATCTTTAAATTGTAAACACCTCCGATGAATGATATTTGCGCGGTAATCTTTATAAAAATCAATTATCTTAATTAGGTTGTGTACATATTATGACAGTATATTAAAATATCGTACATTAGAAAAATAAATTCTCTTTTGTACTTAAAACATTGTAACAGACGGTTTTTCTGTCTTTTTTTTATCTTACCTCGTATAAAAATGTAATTGGGTTATCCTTTAGAAGATAACCTGTATATTATAAAATTCAATTTTCAATGCTCATTTTTGTTGTATTTTTTCTTCTGTTAATTAAATTCAACATTTCATTTACTAATAATATATTTTGAACTTAATTTCTCAAGCAATGAATAAGTTTAGATAACGATTAAGGTTGGATTTTAGAATTATTTTTAAACTAGCTATGAATCGTTGAAGCGATTATGTATTTTCATGTAATAATCATAGTAATACTTTAGTTAATTAAAAACTGAAGGCCTTCTAGTTCACTATTAATCTAATGAATGGATTAGGAATTTTTGTGGGAATAAATAAATGATATTATTAGAGTTATTTATTGTTTTTTTATTGATTGATATTCTTGTGTAATAACGGAGTGAAGGAAATCGGTTCTTGCACGAATGAAACTGATTCATGTGAAGATCTAAGGCTCCGTTATTGTGGAACATTAATGCTAATATTTTACTGGGTTAAAATCAATTGTGCTGGTGCCCTTCTCCGTAGCTTCTATGAATTTGTTGATATTCCAATTCGTCCACAATCTGCTTTAATTTGACAAGAGACGAGTCTTGCTTATTGTTCAGGCTAAGTCGAGCCTAAGTAAATATTATCGTTTAGTAGATTTTTCAGGTTATAAATTGCGGCATTATCTTTTTGTTTGTAAATTGACGTCCATTTGTGGGGCTGATATGTTCGTATGTTACAACATTAAATAATATTTAACTATTAATTGAATTATTTTTTACAACACTGAAATTTTACAACAAATCGAAACCTTATTACACAAAAATTTTAATTCATTATTGGAGCTTAAAAGTGCTGAACTTAATTTCAACAATTCGTAGTTTCAAAGTTCCAATGGTTTTTTAGGCTTTTAAATACCCAGAGTTCAGGAGCTTCAAACCTTAGCAGACTAGAACATTCAAACTTCAAAGTCCAGATTTCCAAAGTTTAAAATTTCAAAATTTGTTTAATATATAAGCTTCGCTGTTGCATTATCCCAAAATTATATAATATTGTATATACTGCTTCAAGTTTTTTAAATTCAGGTCTGTAAAGTTTATTTTTTAGGTTATGCAAGTTCTACACTAATAAAGTTCATATTTTAAGAGTTGAAAAATTATATTTTTCAAATTTTAAGGTTTGAAGACATTTTAAGGCTTAAAGATTCAGAGTGTAAAAGTTTCAAATCTTTCAGCTTTTGTGTCCTAGCAATGTGTTTAGGTTTTATAATTTCAGTTTGGGATCTCCAGGAATTCAAGTTTCAGGTTCTTACAGTTTTAAATTTTTAAAGTTTTGTTTATTAAAAATTATGGTGGTCTTTTTCAACGTTTGAAGGGTGAAAGCTATAAAATATTCGAGTTTTTGAATTGTAAAACTGCAGATTTAAGCAGTTTTCATAGAAATTTATAGAACCTGAAGGATCTGTGAAGATTTCTATTTCCACAAGTGCCGAGATGCCAAAGTTTCCAAATTACACCCTCCTAAAGAATTTTGATTGAGAGTTTTTTACTTGAGAATTTTGCACTTCTAGTCTTAGAAATTGAAAGCAATAATCATAATTTCAAAAACGTATTAGTTATGTGGTTTAGATATTTCGCATTTATTAGACTTGAATTTTAAACTAACTTGTAAAAGGGACGTATCACAAATTTATAGGCTTACAGATAAATGCCTATTAGATGAATTCTAAATCAAATTGCACTTGAATTTATTCCATTTATACAAGGTTAAATTGCTGCTTGGCATTGTGTTACTACAAAGCACTCGAATTTATGATTTAACACTGAGTTGATTATCCTGAGAGTAAAGTTCCTAAACACTTGATAACAAACATAGAAGTTACCTAATAGATAACAGTTTGTAAATCCTGAATTAGGGTCGACTAGAGGCCACCACAACTCAAAACTATCTAACCGAGACTTACGAGACATTTCTAAAATCTCATAATCCATGTAATGTCTGAACAAGGCGCCTAATGCAATGCAAATCCAGCCACATTGCAATAAAATTGCAACTGCATACACACATACAAACACACATTCCCTCATAGATACATACACCATTCTCCTAACCAGCTGGCCGTTACCGGAATTACCGTGGTACGAATTTAAATCGACCGCTCTAATAATTTCCGTGTGTGTTATATTTGAGCAGGTTTTGAATCCGGAAAACTTAATTCGGTTTAGCTTCGGCTGTATTGATTGCATGATAGAATTTTCAGCGAAGTGCATGCATTTTTATATAACCAAGCGGAAAGCCCTTTTAGGCACCAGGATGTTGAATAGACTGACTCGTTTTTTACACATTCTCGTTTCTGCTAAATGCACTGATTTTATCCAAGGGATTTAAACCTTGATACACGATAGTGTGATAGAATTAAATCGAGCGTAAATTAAAAATATTTTTGTAAGAATACTATATTTTTACCTTTCAGTAAATCTAAGTTTCAGTAATCGCAACATCCAATATACTGGAAAAATAAATTATTTGTGTCCAAATCCCGAACTAGTAAAAGAAGTTCAAAATTCAAGACTTTCCAAATACATAACTATAACATTACAGTAAGAAAACGACGGGTTAGGTTATAACTGGTTAAATAATTCAGGAAATATGCGGTATACATCCGGGTGTACATTTTACTACTCTGGAAACTGGATACAGTAATGGCCAAAAGATCTAAAATAGAATCCTCAAGAGTATAGTTATACGCTACGACCACAGAATTCAAGGGATACGGGCGAGACGCCGAGAAATAGGGGAATTGGAGCCGGGGGAAATGGCTTATGGATAAGGAATAGTGAGGACACCCCAGATAACCCTTCAGGTACCCTCCTCGAGACTGTAAAGGGCCTCGGATTATTATTGGAAATATATGAGGCGGAGGCGGCAAAAATACAGAATCTAGTTCCCTCTGATATGCTGAATCTCCCTTTTCCACTATATTTTCACCTTAATAGTTATACGAACACTTTTCTCTTCGTGAAACTCAAGATATTGTTTTGAAGGTAAAATATGTATAAAGAACTACAGAAAATATTCATAAATTTTGTTATCCTTTGGATTCACGTGAAACAATTTGAAAAAGGATAAGAGAAGAAAGTAAAAGGAAAATAGAAGGTGTTTTATTTTTTTAATATTATATTCTGCAATAATGAAAAACGTTTTCTGTTTATATTTCTGTAATAACTTCAATTAGAAGATAGCATTCGTTCATTAACTCGCATTACTTTCATACAGATAAGGTGGTATACAACCTAAACATCAGGTTGACGATTTATGCATTCACAGGATAACTTAATCAATACCATTTGCTTCCTCAATTTCATAAAGCTAAGAAACCCCGACTAAAAATGTAACCAATGGAGAAAAGGCAATATTTCTAACATTCAATGCGCTCTACATGTATTGTCATCTCTTACTTTTATAAAATACCCGACAACGCGTATTCTGCTTGAATGCACTCCTGAACATATTCTGGGGAATATTCTTTCAATATCACAGGAATGCAACACGTACATAAGTTCAATATATTTGGACCTCTATAAAATCTATAGAAATGTCTGGATATGAATTCGTCTGGGCTTGGATTTGGATAACAGGCTGGTTACATAAAATTCGTTCTATTGTGTGAAGTTTAACAATTTAATTTTCGACCTCACTATATAAGACGAAGAACGGTGTGAAATCATGCTCGTAAGTTATATCTGTGTTCGAAACCATGTTTAACCTGGAATTAGAATAGATTACGCCAAATTCATAACGAAACTGGATAAACCAATTGAAATTTACCAGTATAGTTCAGAGGTGGAGCTAGAATCAAGTGGTACAACAGAAACTGTCAATGTCCGAAATATGTCAATGTCCGAAAGATTACCTCGCGGTCTATCTCTATGTACGTAATCGATCGCGGTCTGTTCATTTCTTTATCTTCACGGATAAAGAAATATTTTAAAGAAATACACTTTAATGATAAGCTTGATGCTAAGAAGGCGCAACTATGGCTTTGAAAACAAAACTGACATCGAAAGACAATTTCAAAGTTGGAAAGAATGTCGGACTGCTACACAATTATTTTACAGAAGACCGTTCCAAGTTAATTTCGTTTTTGCAGTCTTTTAACTTTAGGTCTGTCATTCTGTCACATGCTTAAATCTGGGGTCATTTAGTTCATGTTGTTTAAAAATCTTCAGCTACCTTTATAAAAATACTCCACTTTGTCTAAAATTGAAGTTGGTGTTGAAACAAAGGTATTTTGTTACTCGATTTACACTACTGGATACTTACTGTACTAAATGCTCCGGCTGAGATCTCTAATTATGCAAATTTAAATACAGGTGAGGATGTTAACCCCAAAAGCTTCTCATTAATTAATAGAGTCGGGAACAAATCCAAAAAATAAAAAAATAGTGCCACCAAATTGATGTCAACAAAATCTAAGAGTCCCAATTTGAAAAGATTCCTCATTTAAAGTTGACGTTAATTTAATCAAACACATATACATCGATACTACTGAATTTTAATTTACAAAAACATCAGCAATTTGTTGAGCCAAACTATATCATACAGTAAATTAATTGGAAATCCGTATATTGAAACATAAAAAAAATTAAAATAAAATAAAAAAATTTAAAATACAAAGCACATCATAATCAGCAAGTTATTATTCCTATAAGTGAATTCATTAAATTTCGGGATCCCAAGTAAGTTTTACTTAAAAACTTAATTAAGAAAATCAATACCTTACAACATTTTCTTTAATCGTGTATAGCTTTCATAAAAATTTCTTAAACAAACGGAATATTTCACACAATACACTATAAAAACAATAATGACCTTACACAACACAATAACAAACTGCTGACCTGGACGTTTGCGGAAACATTCCATTATTTTCTTGAATTTTGAACTATATAATCTTAACGAGATTTTTTTCTATACGACAAGACGGTATTGAGACATAAACGATAATACGGAATATTTTGTCAAATTAACTAATTCCGAACTAAATATTTATTAATAAGGGCATACATTTATTGTAACGACCCTCTTTATATATCACCGGGGCGCGGAGCGCCCGAAGAAGCCTCGAGGCACCAGCCTCTTTGATAGTTCTCTTCGACTGTCTTGTTAAAGACTGTAAACTAAACTAAACTAAAAACGATCTGAATTTTATATCTTAACAAATAAATGTAAGAGGGACATTTTAAATTGTCCAATAGCGAACAAAGAACGTTCACGAAAGAGGGATTTTACCCATAGTTGAAGTCTGCAACGTTTACAATAATATGATACACTGGGATCGAAAGTTGTTTATCCAAAGCCTACTAAAGAGCACGTACAGGGAAATCATAAATTAAAGCCAAATGGATTTTATTAATGTGTTTTTCTATGAAACAAAGATTATAAACCTGGGGACGTTTTAAAATGATCGTTCACAACAATGAAAACTTTTCTGATTTTGTAAAATATTATTTATAAATACACAAAGGTGACTCTTAATATTTAAAAGAAAGCATTATTTGGCTTAACATAATATTTACAGTTTTGCAAACTGTAAATATTTGTAAAATACTATATTTGTAACTGTAAGTATTTGTTAAATTTGTTAAACTGCACAGGCTCGTACTGGGGTTCCTTTATTATTTATACTTATAAAATGATATATAATAAGTTAAAAAAAAGTAACGTTACAGTGTATAAACTATATAAAAGAGCTATATTAAAATGCTTCGTTTTAATGATAAACAATGTGTAAATAAACTTTAGCAGGATTGCTAATAAACTTTATCTGAAGGTCATATAACCTTAGCGCGAATTTAGCTAATTAATTAAGTATTTAAGTACGAGTACAAACCAAAACAGTTAAGCAATTTATGGGAACCAGACAATTACTCTAAACTTGGTTATGTATAAAAAATTAAATCAGTTCAACACAATAGTTCACGAAATGTTAACACGTCTATAGATTTGCCTTGGTTGTGCAATTGGACACGCCACAAGTAGATAGTTATTAGTTAACACTCTTTGCGAAAGCAAAATAAACCGGCACATTCGCAGGAATAAATTCCAACAAAGTTTATATGTACAGTTTATACGTTCTACGTGCTACTCGCACTGGAGAAACCATTTAAATCAGAAAAGCGGTATAAAACATGAATCAATTGATTACATTAATACAGTGATTGCTAGCTGTTATGATGAGACGCACACAAAAGTTTAATTACGTACATAGAACTTGCGATACCTCTACGTGCTTCAGCTACTGTAGATTGTAGAAATTCTCCGGGTGTTGAATCGGTAGGAATACTACCATCAATGCATAACGTTGCTTAAATGCATCAAAAACAAACCACCAAATCCCAGATAATAGAAAGATTATAAGTCAAATGATAATTAAAAAGAGAGAAAAGAAAGATCAAAAAAGGAAAACACCTGCAATAAACAAACTAATTATCAAATACGTACATTGCAGACATTCAAATAACTACCTTAGATAGAAGGCGGCCTCGAAGGATTGCCAAATGGTTTCCAGAGTCAAAAAGTACGACAATTAACAAATGATTGCTGCATAAAATAATACTATGAGAAGCGAATGCAGTAAAATATAGTAGTTACAAACCTTGACAGAACGTGTTCATAATCTCAAAAGGATTATAGTGCAAAATCTCCGGAAATTTATCATCCAAAATTACGTTAAACCGCAAAATACGTTTCCTATTAATATATCTAACGCAATTCAACTAAGGCGATGCCATTAGAACATTCTTTCGAAGCTATCAAAACGCCTCGCGCGGTTCGGAACACGGCGAATTTGCCCGTATTCCGTCAACATAGTTTATATACGATGTATAATCAGCTTGTTTGGCATGAAGGGAACTTCTGATGATTCCGTATTGTGGGTCTAATAAGGAACAGTATTTGTGAAGAGTGTTTATTTGTTAGTGTTGTAAGACCAGTTTTGTACTGAGAATTTATTTGTAAATATCTCCGTGTTGTATTGGTTATTTAGAGATCAGTATTTGTGTGGAAATTTAGTATGATGATCTGCAGCGGTTTTCCTATGATACGGACATTAATGGAAAGGAAACGTAGAATCAACACTACTATTATTAAACACGATATAATAATTTGTTATTGCAGCCTTGATAATGATTGTATATATAATCGAAATGTAGACAAATCGAGTTTTAATTATGAAATAAATAAAGATTATTAAAAGTTTCACAGTTTTATTAAAATATACCTGACAATATTGTTTCGACAGCTATGCTGTCATTATCAAAGGTAATATAATTATAAACAAACACGTCGCTAAGGTAGATACAAAATAGGTAACTAGATAAAATAATAATAATAATAATAAAAATTAATAATAAAAATCATAATTAAACATCTAATACTTCCAGTAACGGAGAATTACTGAGCTCAAGTTGTTCATTCATTAAAGGTACCCTGAGTTTGTGTTTGTATATCTCAAAGGCTTCTAAAATGTCTAATTTGCGTTTGTTATTACAAAAATGTAGGAATTTAATATTATTTTGAGGAGTCATTGTGTGATTTTGTTCTAAAAGGTGTTTGGCGTAATTCGATTTTTCAGGATGTTTATTTTTGTAATGACGTACGTGTTCTTTATATCTTATGTCAAAATTTCGAAGTGTTTGTCCAATATATACCGAACTACAAAAAGAACAATTTAAACGGTAAATGCCCGATTTCATGATATCATGTGTTCTGTCTTTAGCATTAAATAAAAATGAAAAAGTGTTAGTGTTGGTTTTAAATGTTATTTTATAATTGTTGGTTTTTCTTAGTATATGTGCAATTTTTTCTGATATTTTGCCAAAATATGGTATAGATATGTAATTTGTGTCTTCTGTTTGATTGTCAATGGGATATATTCTTTTGATAGCTAACCTATAATCTTTTTGTTTAATTAAAGTGTCAATCATGTTCGGATTATAATGATTTGCATGTGCTAGTTGTTTAATGGTTGATATCTCTTTGCTAAAATCTGATTTTGTTAGTGGAATAGTTAAAGCTCTGTGTACTAATGATCTGTATGCTGCTATTTTATGTGTATTGTGGTGACAAGATTCATTTGGTATTGTTATGTCTGTTTGTGTTGGTTTTCTGTATATGGAAAATTCAAAAAGATTGTCTGCGTTAATCTTGATATTTAAGTCTAGAAAGTTTATAGCCCTGTTTTGTTCTGTTTCTAGTGTAAATTTTATATTAGGATGGATATTGTTTATAAGAATTAAAAATTCATTGATAACCTCAAAAGAACTGTCAAAACAAGCTAAAATGTCATCAACATAACGAAACCAGAAGATAATGTGTTTAGAGAGGTTTAATTCAAATATTCGATCTTCAAACTTGTCCATAAATATGTTAGCTAATAGAGGACTTAGAGAATTACCCATAGGTAAACCATCCTTTTGTAAATAAATTATGTTATTAAAAGTGAAATAATTTTGACTTATACAAAGGTCAAATAATTGAATTAACTCTAACCTTTTAACTAATTCTATATTACTATTGATCAAGAAACTATCTAATAAAGGAATACATTCTTGTGGTGGTATTCTGGAGAACATGTTGCAAATATCAAAACTAACAAGTTTTGAATGTGGTGGAAGATGTATGTTTTGCAGCTTATCTACTAATTCTAATGAATTTCTAACAGAGTATTTCGATTTGTAACCTATCGTGTTAATAATCTGGTTTAGTTTTTTGGATAAAATGTGATTAGGTGCATTGATGTATGATACAACTGGTCTTATTGGCATATTCTGTTTGTGGGTCTTCACTAATCCATACAGTTTAGGTATTTGTGGGTTTTTATTAATGATTTGTTGCTTTTCTAATTCTGAAAAGCAGATATTGCAGTTTTCTAAACCTTGTTTTATTTCTTTTTGGAATTTTGTGGTTGGGTTTTTGTTTAACGTTTCAAAATTTTCTTTATTAATAAATTCATTAACTTTTTGTATGTAAATATCTTTAGAAATAAAACTGTGAAACTTTTAATAATCTTTATTTATTTCATGATTATGGAGTTCCACAAAATAAGGCTGGAAACAATAAACAAGAGTTTTAATTAAGCTACCTGTGTCCAACATCCAACGCCCCTCTTTAATGATTTTTAAATTAATTCTTTATTTGAATATTTCAGTGCACATAGCTTTTTACGTACTACACACTTTTGTGTTATTTGCTATGTCTGTAGTATGGTAGTGGAGGTTGCCATCCCTTCGCAGTTTAAACATAATTGAGAAGATTTGGGCAGCTGTAATGACTCCACACGGCGAGCCATTCACGTCCCACCGAAATCCATACCTGTCCGGTATTCGGTGGCAATTGTGTAATTATCGCTACCGAGATTTGAACTAAGGACCTCAGTATATCTTCCCAGCTGTTACATGCGTGATCGTCCATGAGCTACCTACTGCATCGTGCTCTGATTGATTGTTTAACACATAGTGTGCAATAGTTCTAAACAGGCAGTGCCCATAGGTGCTCGTTGACGGATTGCTGAAGTTTTAGAGATATTTCTCGGTGAACATAATGCTGACGACAGAATATCGGAACTAGCTATTATTATATAAGTCGATGTTTCTTCAACTTATGCACCAACAGGTACACACCAACACATGTGTGCACTTTGTCGATAACTATCGTTGCCGTTATTTTTTTTTTGAAAGGCGGGTTTCATAAACGATGCTTGTTCGAACTCTTTTAATTTATTTATTCGCCAATTTGCAAACAGTTACATTCGATGGAGCAGTTTCAGTTTTTACTATGTGCTCATGAAATGGCCTCGCGATTTTTAATGCAGTACATTTTAACAAAAGATGTTTCAATAACAGTTTAGAATTTTATGACACAGAAATTTGTTAAAGTACCTGTATAAAACACTAATTGGATTTTCTATCTTACTTTTGCATGAAGCTTATCAGAAGAATTTGAAGATTGATTTTCTATTTGAAATACCATTAAATGAATCAAAGAATGTACGATAATAGTTTGTTGCCGACTGAGTATTCTTTTAATTTGAAGTATGAAGGATTATCCAACCGTTTGTATCCATGCGGAGTATGCTTTGGATCTACATACATACGTACAATCTTTAGCAAATGTCTTGTCTCGAGTAAAGGTACTGTTGGTTTAAGAATCGAAATACCCCTTATACTGTGTACGAAAGAGATCGAGTTCCCTACCACGCGCCAAATTACCACCACTAAAGATAAAAGCTTTAAAACTTTCTTTGAAAACATGCTTGCAAATCTATTGTTACTCATTTTATTAAAACCTTCAAAACAACTATTATTTTTTTTCCTGCAAGTCCTGCAACGTAAATTCATATTCTTCAGAGAAAAGCTTTAAGTTAAATCCAGATGGCTTTTATATAAATACATACTGATACAAAAACCACCAATCTATCAGCTTTTATTTAGTATTGTATTATTTTTATATTAATTTATTTGTTTTCATCTTTGTAAAGAATAAATGATCGTAATTTTTAAATTGTTGATTATTTATTATTTTTACAATAAAATCTGATGACTAATAATTTAGTTTTTTAGTATTAATAAAAAAAATAAACTTTGTAAATAAACAATTCAGACTCAATGTAAATAAATTAAAAAATTTTATAATAAAGTAGAAAAAAAAATCTTAAGATATTTATTTCTCAGAATAGAAGAAAGGATAGTAAATGTTTTTACATTTACAGTTGTTTTCAACTGTTTAATAATCTTTTGTATTCCAGTAAAATACGAAAATTTTTATTACTCTATTGTATTATATAAAGCCACTCTAGATATGGTAGCAGAACCTTTAAAATTGGTTATATCTGCTGTGTTGTTTGTAAACAATGGAAAAAAGCTATGCTTAGAAGCGTACATTGTTTCTTTTACCTGATTTGTTAGATGTGTTGCCTATTCGAGTCATGTAATCTGCTAAATACTGTACTTGCCAGTGTAAAGTATATTCACTGTTTCAAGATGAATGATTTTAAATGTTAAATCTATCGCCAATTTTGAATTCTTTTGTCATCAGCCTCATAATCATTAACTTTTCCGTGAAAGTTGATGGAAGCAAATATAAGAATGAAAAACGCTGGGGGGGGGGGTATAAAATATTTATTTGAATCTTCAAACGTGTATAATAAAAAATATTATATCGTGTGTAAATTGATCTTTGTAAATAGACAAATCAGACTCGATGTAAATAAATTAATGGATTTTATAATAAAGTACAAAAAAGTCTTAGATATTTATTTCTTAGAATAGAGGAAAGGATAGTAGATGTAAAACGGCTGTTTATTATTTTTTGTATTCCAGTAAAATAAGAAACTTACTTGAAAATAGAAGTTTTTATTACTTTGTTGTTGTTAAACAAAGGCACTCTAGGTATGGTAGCAGTACCTTTAAAACTGGTTATATCTGCTTTGTTGTTTGTAAACAATGGAAAAAACAAACTATGTTTAGAAGCGTACATCGTTTCTTTTACCTGATATGTTAGATGTGTTGCCTATTCGAGTCATGTAATCTGCTAAATACTGTACTTGCCAGTGTAAAGTATATTCACTGTTTCAAGATGAAAAACAGTGGGGGTATAAAAATAGTTATTATTTGTATCTTATTATTTCAGACTTATATAATAGAAAATAGTATATCGTTTGTAAATTGATCTCTGTTATTCTACCTATATTTGATGGAAAACTCCATATTTTTGACAGTTCCATATTAAATAGCAGCAAATTAAAACATCGGATAATTTTGCTGAAACTACCTTTAGTTATGTTTCTTAGAAAATTGCAATTTTCAGAAACTGGTGTTCTAATACTGAAAGTAAAATGAAAACACATTATAAGATGGGGTTAAAGTGGAAGAATTAGAGCAAAGACGAAGTTCAGCCAGCATACAGAGAAGTTTCTCTAATAGAATAAGTTCTACCGTAGAATCACAACTTGAATAGTTATAGGAGGTTATCATTTCTTGATGTTATAAACGTGTAATTGTTCTCACAATAAAAACTCAGAATTGTTTTGTAATTTAAAAACATCATCAAGTATCTCAGTACATTAGGATTTAAAAAATGACACTGCTCGTAGTAAATTTATTTTTCCTTAGTTGATATAGAAAATATTTATATAGAAGGTCATGCGTCTGTTCGCGTAAATATATACTGTAACCCAGGTCTAAGGACAGAGATAAACTTGACACGAGCAAGGAAATTTGATCGATCAGTTCTTATAGGGTCGGAAGGAAATCTCAGTGTATCCAATATTATATGATAGCTTTGATACTAACAATAAGACAACTTGACATATTGACTTTATAATGATGTGCGCATTAGAATATCCGAATTGCTATCAACAGTTAGTGTGCCTATCCGTTTCGTCGTCGCCTTCGTAACTATTGCGGTTAAATGTGCTTTAGAGATGACAATGTTTAGCATTAGTTACTACTATGTAACACTGCTACGTAGATAACCGTTGTCGTTCGTAAAATCACATAATTGAAATGGTTTTAATATTTTCCTAATATATAGTTTTAGAACACCATATAAAATAAGTACGTTAAAGCATTCGGCATAAAGTGGACGTTGAATGCCTACATGGTCAATGCATTTAGTTCACTACATTAAGCACTCTCGTTGCAACAAATGCCAGACAAGTTTATAGCATATTCAAACTACTACTATAATTTTAATAATAGATTAATATTTTCAGTGTAATTAAAAACATGAAGCTAGAGTAGTAAAAATCACTTTGTACAATATATACTACCTCATGGAAACTGGCCGTTTGAATTATTCATATTACGTACAACATTTTTTTAAAACAACCAATATCGATTGCTAATAAAAATTACGTTGCCGATTGAATTGCTAAATGACGAAGAAATAACTATTCTACAACTACTTAATCATACTAAATAATATTAATTCCAATGGCTTTTATCCTCTATTATATTTAGACATAACTATTTACTTATATTATATATTTGAAGATCTCCTAAAACTTTACATTTGAAGACAAAGTAAACTTGTTAAATTTCGGCTATTGATATACAAATAGAAAACACAGTGGTGCTCAACATATATTTTTATACTACTGTAAAATCTTTCCAAATCTGTGTAGCTCATAATTTCTATGCTTAAAAATTACAGTTACAAAAAACATCCTATCAAGATCAGCCGGTTACAAATCAGTGTAAACCAATAAAGGAGATATTCACAATAGATAGATATGGAGTAGATCTAAGTTTTATAAACAGACTGATCAACCAATAAAATATATAAAAATTAAGTATAACAAATTCGTGACTAAGGAATGTTTATTATAAAATTTCTTAAAAGTTAATAAAACCTCTATACTGTAAGTATGATGGATTATTCAAGTAATATGCAAATGCAAACAATGAGAATGTAAAACTATTATGAATAACATAACTCATTTAAAACTACTACAGCAGAACAAGTTTAATAAATTTCAAAATTACGTAAATAACAAGACCATTAACATACCATAACTAACTAAACATAACAGAATTGATAAAATCAAACAAGTAATATAAGAAAATGTAACTGAACATTCTTAAGGCCCACGCTCTATACATATAATTTTACACAGTCCGCAATTAAAATTTATTGGTGAACTGTTACGTGCTAACTTCGTAGCACCCTGTATAGCTATGCTTTTGTGTTATATTGTATAGCGTTAGGGATTTTCGCATTCTCTTTATGTTTAGTTTCCATTTTGATCGGAACTAACTGTCTGTTGACAATACGACTTACACTTTGTTGGTTCAATCGTAAAGCAACTTCTGTAAAAGAATGTTTTAGTGGCATCGCAGTGAAATTGATTTTCCCTTTATGTTGTGAAATGGGAATTGAATTTGTGCAGATTTATAAATAATTTTTGGTGTTGATTTCCAATTTTATTCGTGCCGTAAGGATTGGCCGCTAGTTCTTTTGGAGATTAGAAGCACGTTCACGAGGTTTGTATTGTTTAACTTTTTTACGTTTTTTATACTGTAATTCTTTTGATCGTAATCGACGTTAGCCGCATTTGGAAGCAGTAAAACTTATCACTAGGTCGCCTTCCATCTAAGGTACTTATCCGAACATTGCTTGATGCATTCTGGTAATTGATTTTGTTTGTTACAGACCTTTTTGTATTGTTCTTTTTATTCTACCTTAACTTCCTACGCTTCGTTGTATTTTAGGGTTGTTAAAACATCTTTACGTTGAGCTTCTTGCCCATGTACAATTACATGGTTACTGGTTGTCTCTTTGGATCACACTACGTTCAACCTGGTTGGTGGCGTTCCTATTCAGATTGAAAGAACACCCACCTGTATCGTGAGTTGCTTATATTCCATCTACTATTTATGATAATACTTTTTTTATTAACAACTTTGCATATTTACAATCTACTCCATACGAGAGTAATAAGTAAATGTTATAAATTAAATTATAGCATGAGGGGGTTCGGCCAGTGCCTTAACCCCATATTAATTTTTTTAGCGTTAGTTGTCGTGATGAGGTAGGTCTTGTGGCCATTTTCTATTTAGCCTCCTGGTGACGGTAGCTTTGTTAGCCAGTTGTTCTACGAGCTGATTTTCGTGCCCAGCCAAATTTTCGGTATACGACATTGAAAGCCTTTTGATCTCGTCCGCTACATAGGGAATCCCTAGGTCGTTGTGGAGGGTTTCATTTGAGATGTACCACGGTTAATCAGTTATGATTCTAAGGATTTTTGATTGGCTTCTTTGCAGGATCTTGGTGTGAGATGCCTTTGCGCAACCCCACAGCTGGACTCCGAATGCCCATATAGGTTTAAGTATCACTTTATATAGGAGTAATTTGTTTTGTAAGGTGAGTTGGGATCGTCTCCCTATCAGCCAGTTCGTCTGTTGTAGTTTTAGGTCAATTTGTTTTTTTTTCTTTTTTATATGCGTGCTCCAGAGTAATTTCTGATCCAAATGTAGTCCAGAATATTTTATTTCAGTTTTCTGAGGTATTGGGGTGTTGTTAAAGAATATAGGTATACGATAATAATAACGTTTGACAATCCTTTATTGTAAATAAAACATTACTGTATATTTGTATATTCAAATTTTCTGTGTTAAATGGTTTTTCCCTAGTGCGCAAGTTGCACTTACATCTATTATTATCTATTTGATATACATTATGTTATCAGTTTACATTGTTAGGAATATTTGCGGGGGAATGCGTACAGCTTTGCTCCGTAATTGAGTAAACAATTATAATCTGAGGTTAACGACTGCGCAATCTCTAACACGGCATATCGCGTTAATTCACCGTGCCCTTGACTGGAAGTTTAGTCAGGTATAAAGTAATTAGTCCCGCTCGCCTTAATTCTCATCCCGTTCAATTGTACAGAAGAATTAATCACTTGTATATAACTTTTGCCAAGGCTATTTATCCTTGATTAAAATAGAACTTGTTTTAATCAAGGATAAATAGCCTTGGCCACAATCGAACCGACAAAGTGTAAGTCGTATTATCAACAGGAAGCTAGTTCCGATCAAAATGGCAACTAAACATCGAGAGCATGCGAAAATCCCTAACGCTATACAATATAATACAAAAGCATAGCTGTACAGGGTGCTACGAAACAGAACTTATTTATATTAATAAATATTTCCTATAACACTTAGCTAGTTCGAGTGCATATAAATCCGTTCCTTTACTTTTTTTGTTTTAGTTAATGCATAATCGGATGCCTCTATTTTGTGAATTGTCAAAAAGTATCTTTTGTAGCTGTTTTATTGTTAAATATAACGATTTAATAGAATTTTAATGCATTGTGGTGTTTTTTTTAACATAATTATAGCATTATTTAGAAGATTATAGGTAATAATTAATAAAATTCCTTTTGTTGGTACCAGTCTTTAACGAGCTAATTTATTGGGAATTACCTTCAATACGGAGATGAGTAAAGGTTTTTACTCAGAGTTTTCTTCTACTCCTGGAGTACATTTTTTAACATCTTCCTTTGAATAAAACACACTTGAATTGTATGCAAGATATTAACCTGCTTTTCACCTTGAAATTGGATCGAATGAAAATCTAAAGGACTCTAAAAACCAAATTTAAAAATTTGTTATTTAGTATGTCGTTCGTGTGTCATGCGCCAATGCATATCTGCATCGTGAGTCTAATTCAAACATGTTTTTTCAGAACATGATTTCTACCCCGCGAATGTAAAACACAGCTATTGCTTACTGTTTGCTGTTGTATAATAACTGGTACCCTCGACTTTGCCAAGCGATAGATAAGGATGGCAGTCGAAGCAACTATGATTATCGTTCATTGTTAGACTGGCCTAGCGCACCCAGCTCTTTGTAATGGGAGGTTGCGGATTAAGTCTGGATCGAATTTTGGATAGACTATCTACCTATCTATCTACCTGGTACACGCTGGCACTCGTCTATTCTTAACAACTGAGTAACGATCTCTGTAACTAGATAATAATCTGCGACGTTACCGATTCTCGTTACTGAAGAACAAAAACTGAGCCAAACCATGTTTAATCACAACCAGGTAAAAAATTTGGTAAACGCTAAAACTCGCCTATTCTTAGCAACTACAGGGTAACGAGTTCTGCAATCAGGGAATAAACTGCAATAATGCCAGTTCTTATCACCGAAGGGCAAAAATTGCACCGAAACGTGTTTAATCACTACAGGTTAATAAATTTTGTGACCTAGTAAACGCTAAGATTCTCCTATTATTAACAACTGGGTTAGTTGTTAGTAGAACATTATTATATAATAATTTATTACTAATTAATTTCATTCTTGAAAGTTTAATATTATTGAAGGCTTGATAATAAAGAAACGAAACGATTATAAGAATTATTGACAAATTAATGAAAACTCAAATTTAAAAACTTGGTATTCTCTATGGCCTACAATAGTTCCCCAAAAAATTAAAATCAATGCCTATTGGTCTATCTCTATCGAATCTCTATTAAATTAGCTTAGGCGTAGGCGAACTTAAGCATCAGTAAATTGGTTGAAAAATTATGGAGATGGGCGCCAGTGCAATGTTAAATAATTAGATAACAATGATTCTGCTCAAGAACGGAGCTCTATTAATTACTATGAAATGAACCAGCCTCAATTGCGCAAAAGCCAGATATCCCTAGCCACAACATAGAAAATAATTACACTAGGTATATCGTTTATCCATCTATCAACACAAAGCAAAAAATTTATTATTATTTTCTTAATCAAAGGGGGTATCGGGAGGCCTTCGTGAAATTTTAAAACTCAGGTTAAAGTTGATAGTATATAACTCAACGACGTTATAATGACAATAATTATAAGAATATATAAAACTACTTGAACCTTATTTTAACTATAAATGTTTAGACACTTTCCAATTATAAATAAAATTGTATTAATAACCCACCTCGTAGTGATTTATCATAAAAATAAAACATAACTTTATGAACATCGATTTTCACACACAAGAAAATGTTGAAATTTCAGTTATCTTTTCAGCTCTTTCTAAACTATGGGTTTCACTTTATGTATTAATGTACAGTAACTTTTCATGTCAATAGATAGATTAACACAAGAAACCAACAATTTATGGCACCGCACACAACGCATGAGTTGCTACCAAACCGATCAAAGCAAAACATGACATTTTAATCGGGTCGATACAATACTTAGCAGGGCGGAAGTCACCTGACTACCCAAGCTATTCTTTGGTAGGATAATTTCAACTGTATCTTGTTTCAGTTTCCTGTTTGTAGAAAATTAAGACCCGATATTGAATCGCAGAAGCAGAAAATCGTTATATGGAAGATAAAAAAAATCAATACTTTGTAGTTTGATCGCTCGACCCTTGGTACTGTTTAAAATTCGAATTACGTCATTATACATGGAGTAAACGAAAGAAAGGGAGTAAAAGATATAGTGAAATAATGTCTATGTTTTTATTTAATAACAACTTCAAGTACACCTTCTTAAAATGGAAGTTACAGTAAATTAAATTAACTGCGAATACAATCTGAGTTGCATGTATGCGATTAAAGGGATCTAGTATTATACGCAGATCTGTTAGCATGAAAGTAATCATTAAAAACATACTAAACAGACACTTAGAAAATACTTGTCCGTTACAAAACAAGACAGTACTACTTAAAGCAACAGTTGCCATACCAGGCCACAGCCAACACACTACAGTACTTTTGCTAGACGCCGCGATTTTTAACTGAATTTTGTACATTTTCCTGTTAGAGCACGTACATTTTAACAAGCCTTTTGCTTTTATAGATACTGTACCATAAATGTGAACTGGTTCAACTACTCCACTCTAATGAACTTATGATCAGTAACACACTTAGTAACAAATTTAATTTATGATCTTTCATTCTAATTCAACTAATTGTGACTCCAATATTCATTAAGTCCAACTTAAAAAAAGTTTATTCAAACTTAAAATGGA
The DNA here is from genome assembly GCA_929113105.1 of Agrypnus murinus. Lineage (NCBI taxonomy): Eukaryota > Metazoa > Arthropoda > Insecta > Coleoptera > Elateridae > Agrypnus > Agrypnus murinus. The sequence goes on from OV816025.1 coordinate 42,675,866, forward strand.
TACCTAAATATATAGTTACATTATTGAAAGAAGCATGAGGTAAGATTCTTTACAAGTAAAGAAACTTCTTTCTCAGTATAAAGTCGATCAATATAAAAGCTTTCTAACTGGATATTAAAGAGAAAGCTATTAGACAGAATAATTACAACTAAGTTTAAAGTAATTGAAAGCGTGCTATCGATATTGGAAGTTAATCAATCACATGAAAATTGAACTAGGTTTCCATTTCCTACGTTTTATGTTACAGTATTCACATTTGCAGCAAAAATAGATAATTACAAAGTAGCGCTATTAGAATATCAAAGAGGTATAATTCAAGCGCATTGCTGTAATAGCAAACAAATGACTCAGAATGCATCAAAGGAAAATGTTATTGAACTCATACTCAAATCTCAAATTCTCCAACTGCAGCTATTTAAAATAAGGGAATATGTAGTTATCTAGGCAGAAACAGATGTAAATGGTAAAACTTTTAGAAAATTAGCAAATGCTAATTAGGTAATTAGGTAATTATTTCTTTATTGTCATAAAGAGATTGTATAGCGATTCTTGAATAAATAATACATTTTTATCTCGGTTAATTCAGCAGAAAAGAACTTGACCCTGCAATTTTTTTCATCGAATTTTCTATGTAGAGAATAAAACGATAAAGTTTTAATGGCATCCTGCTGAGTTTGGAAATCGGGACTTCAATTATAATTAGAGTTAAAGGGGGGCCGAACTACATTTATAACCCCACCGCCATTTTGCCCCTGCTGAGTCCATTGTCGCCACTACTGAGCCTCATTTTATAAAGGATCTGAGTGTTTGTGGATTGTTTTAGAGGCGAGCATGGTTGGTAATTGATTGTCGGTTCTTCCGCATTGACTTTCAATTGATTTATGTGCCTAGTAGAGAATTAACTGAATTTTGCGTTGATTTGGTGGCCGATTTACGATGAAATTTATGGCGATCACCATGGACCTATATAAACGTGTTATAGCACTTGTCATCGGTTTATGATCCTTCGCGTGAGTGGACTCGACGCGGATTAAACACACCATTTTGATTGGGTCAATAATAGTTTTCTTTTTTACTGAATTTTTATTAGCTGAACCCTGTCGTAAAATCTTCTGGACTAATTTTACTAATTTTATGGGTCATATTTGAATTTTATTTTTACACTTAAAGATAAGTTTTTCAATTTGGGGTGGTGATCTGGAATATTTTTATGGATACCGACAGATTTAACCAAGAACAAGAAATCCTAAAGTTTTTTTCCTCACTTTTCCTTTCTTTTAATAAGTTACAACGTAAATCTTCCTGTGTAAACCTTGCTTAATAACGTTACTTTCTAATACCATGGTTAATAAAATTTATAGAGGGTTTACAGTGGTATATTAAAATTTCGGGCCGTATTACGTTATCATTGTGAGAGAAAAAATCATAACTAGAAAATAGCAATAAAAAAACTTAATTACAAACGTATCATTAAAAAACCTTTAAAGTACAATGGAATAAATTGAAAACATTACGCGTACCGCAAGTCAAACATTGAAACCCCTTTTTTATGGTACGGGGACGAATTAATTTAACGTAAAAGCGGTTTAATATTTAAATTAGAAACGCTCTTTCGCACCAGAAAGAGTTTTAATTACAACTCGTTTCGAAAATGTAATAAAATGACATTTTAAAATTTAATTGTGACGATATTCTAACGTACAGGCCTGTCTCAATTTTTATGTGCTACCTACTGATCGATTTGAGTTGAATTCGATGATTGACTAAACTTTATAGTTAATTAAAATCAGGTTATTAAAAGCTATGATTTCAACCGCTGTAATCATTTCAAATTGTAATTATTGCTTTATTGAGGTTATGTTGATTGAATGTTAAGTATCGGATTTAATTTTTTAAATTCACGTTTATAATCTATGCGTTTTGATTATCCTATAAAATTTAAGGTACAATCGAGTAAACTATCTAATGTGAAAATCGTTAATAGTCTATCAATGTTACCGCAATATTTCTAATGTGAAAGTTAAAGAGAAGCTGTTGATATCCTGATATATTTACCTAATTAGTAGCTTCGGTGGATAGGTGATCATGATGTTGACCGCACAATTCAAAAAGCGCAGGTTCAATACTTGACTGAGCTAGTAACTGTTTACAGGTGAAAAACATTAAGTAATAGTAAAACCGTAGGCGCCGTGTCAATGTTAAAAATCCTCAACTGGGCTGGGAACTTTCCCAGATTATACTAGATTCTAGTAGTAAGGCTGGCCAACTGATGATAGTAATCGGCACCACAAGGTACGAGCATTGTTCCGCTACTAAAAACCAAGCAAATATTTAGCTATTTAATTATACAAGGATAGATTGAAGAGTTTACGGAATCACCACTAGGGCATGAGACTTTTTTCCAAATATTTTTACATGGTTGGGTTAGCAACAACTCTTTAGTATGAATTATCTGATGGTATCAAATCAATCAAGTTTGTGAGCATGGATGAAATACACTCCAGAAACTAAAATACAATGAAAGTAGTAGATTGGTCACAGTGAATCAGTTTCGAAAAAGCAAATGTCTATTCTGGTCTATTTCTAGACAAAAGTCTACTCAATCAGCTGGAAAGGTGTTAACATAAGTCTTTTGGGATGCCAAAATAATTTGTCTGATTGATTATAATCAATCAGATCAAATCAAATCAATTAGATTTGTGAACATGGATGGAATACACACCAGAAACTAAAATACAATGAAAGTAGTAGATTGGTCACAGTGAATCAGTTTCGAAGAAGCAAATCTCTATTCTGGTCTATTTCTAGACAAAAGTCTACTCAATCAGCTGGAAAGATGTTAACATAAGTCGTTTGGGATGCCAAAATAATTTGTCTGATTGATTATAATCAATAGACCCCGGGCCAGGAAAACCCGCTTACACGGTTTGCTTGGCCTGGGCGGTGAACGCGGAATTGCTCTGGGCGCCAACTTGCTCACGAAGGGCTTTGATGTTTTCGGTGATCTGCGGTAAATTCCGAGCGCCAGTTATTTTAACGTGGTGAGCTCTCGAATCCAAGTTGTTCCTAGGGAGAAATGGTAATCCAGGGAACTGCTGGGGTCGTTGAAGTCGGCCCTATCTGAATCGCTTTTATCTGTTAATTCTAATAAATAGAACTCACAATCTGTGAACCTAATAGTATTTATTGGCACCAAAGCCCCAGCAAGCGATATCTCTAGCCTCAAAACCATATGATTGACCATGGTAGCCACAGCAAGCGGGGTTCAATACAACATACGATGACAAGCAAGCGTGCGGTAGGGTATGGGAATACGGGGGGTAATGGCAGACGTATCGGACAAAGAGGGTTGGGCCGGGATGATACCCACAGGCTTACGCACATCGAGGTCTTGGAAAGGGTAGGGAATCAGTCCACCAGACACACGCACAGCGAGATCTCGGAAAGGGTAAGAGGCGAGAACACCAGGTAAGGGACAAAAGGATGAGATCGGGCTGGTTGGTCCAGTAGGTATCGATTTCAGGGAAAAAAACTGAATAAATCGGCTGGCGTACTCCTATATGCTCTCGGAGCGTGGGAGAAATGGTAGGAGTAAAACGGAGCGGTGCATGGCAAATAAACTCTTAAGGAAGGGACGCGTGCTCTCGCTTGAGTCTGCGGCTTATTCGAACGGCTATAGACCACAATGATGATAAGCTTCATTTAGTCTTATACCCAAAATAATTAAACTAAATAAAGTAACTTCGTTACAAAGAAAAGATGCGGTTACTGGCCAATGTTACACAGTAATTTACGTTACTATTCCTATTATGTTCATTTTCCCAAAACTCAAAATTTTCCTGGTTGGAAAGAGATTTCGGTCAAATGAAGAGGTGATTGAGACCGTATATGATTATTTTGACGATCTTGAAAAATTTTCGAGAAGGAATCAAGAAGCTAAACCAACATTGGACCAAGTGTGTTGAAGTTCGAGGGAAGTAAGGTTGAAGTACGGGATTACGCTGAAAACTGAAATGCAACTGCAAATGAATCGCATTTATTTTGTTTTCATTGTCATTGCAGAAACTTTTAAACAAATAGTAGTTACCCATATAGAATTTGCCGATGTTGAACAAACGGACCAGTATTGGGTCAGTATTGGCACCGTTATTACCAATCCTGGCAACCAATATTGGGACAGTGCAGAAATGATAACACCGGTAAGTACTTGGGCCATTTTACATAGCCGATATTGGCAGCCAATATTGGGCCAGTGTCGAAATGATAACACTGGCAAGTACTTGGACCATTGTACCTAACCAAGATTGTTGATATGTTGGTATAACTCTGGTTTCATACTGGCACAACATTGGCTGTATATCGGTAGCATACCGATGTATAATAATGATCATTATTATATTTTTTAATTATATTATATTGTACACTGAGAAACATAGTTCGAAAAATCTATTAGTTTTTGTTCATTGTAAATTGTAGATCAAGAGTGCTAATATGACGATGGGGACATAACTTTTACGAGCCATTTTTCTCAGTGTATAATATAATATAATTAAAAAATATAATATCGATGATTATTATGCACCGGTGTGCAACCATATCCAACAATATCCATCCATACTGTGCCAGTATGAGACCCGTTATACCAACATATTAACATTATTGAGTTAATATTGGCTAATTACACACAGAAAAGAATACCTTGATTCAAAATTTTATTGTGTTTAATAAACAAAGTTCTTGTAACAATTAATAATATAATACATTATAATGTCGGCAGTCATATAGATACAAATTGACAAATACATTATAATAGGTACTGTAGTGATAATTTATTCAGAATTGAGATTGTATGAATAAATATAAGTCATTAATTAAAATGTAAAAAGGATATATCAATTTGATTTAAAAACAGCCATTAATGTCATACCATCTAATTAAAGTATTATCAAATTATGTAAATATTCAATTAAGAATAATGTAAAGTTTCGTTGTTCGTAAGAAAAAATTCCTTTATGAATATTCTTGTACCACATTCTTGTCTAAAGGCTTGTAGGAATCTAGAACAAATAAAATTTACAAATAAGTAAAATAAATATTTACGATTTATAAAAATGAATGACAAAATGTAAAAGATAACAAAATAAGATTACGAATATTGTTAGTTATTGAACATTTTGTTGACAAAAAAATGTAATTAACTCCCAAGACAACATAATACACTCAGGAAATAATTACATAAGAATCATCTCCTACACGGAAAAAACTAAATAAAGATTAATAAATAAGATTTGTGATGTATAACGAAGGAGACATAATAAATTTTGTAACAAAAAATTTCCTTCCAGAAATCCAGATTTCTTAAAGAAATTTCACATCTTAATTTAAAGGATCGAGCACAAAAAAATAGAAAACGGGGTACAGTCAGATTGAGATGAAAGCCAGGGTAGAAAGAACGAAAAAATTTAATTCGCTTGCAAAAGAATAATTCTTATAAGAATTTAAACATACTATCATGATTCAAGCAACAAGAGTTTGGATTATGTATAAATATATACAGGGTGTCCCAAAATGCTGTTTACACACAAGATCTCCCTTATTTGAAAAGATAAAGAAATCAAAGAAAAACTATTGTGAATGACTCAAAATTGACCTTCAAAAAACATCCTTAAATGCTGGTTACATAGCAAAGTTTAAGAGATCATGCCAACTTGATTAATTTTTCAAATTGCACCCTATGTTTTTTTTCACGGAAATGTATTCTTCATTTACTGTCTCCAGCCTTACTTTGTGGAACTCCATAATCATGAAATATAATATAAATACAAAGATTAGCTAAAGTTTCACAAGTTTTATTAATATCTTAACCTGACAATATTGTTTCGACACTTTGTGTCATTATCAAAGGTAGATAAGATTGATAAACAAACACGTTGCTAAGGATAAATACATACAGAAAATAGGTAACTAGATACAATACATAACAAAAACTAAATATCTAACAGTTCTAATAAAGGAGAATTACTAAGCTCAGTTTGTTCATTCATTAAAGGTACTGTGCGTTTATGTCTGTATATTTCAAAAGCTTCTAAAATGTCTAATTTGTGTTTGTTGTTGCAAAAATGTAAGAATTTAATGTTGTTCTGAGGTGTCATTGGGTGGTTCTGTTCCAAAATGTGTTTGGCATAATTCGATTTTTCCGGATGTTTAAGTCTATAAGAGCGTACGTGTTCTTTGTATCTTATGTCGAAATTTCTAAGTGTTTGCCCAATATAAACCGAGTTACAAAAAGAACAATTCAAACGGTAAATGCCGGATTTCATGATATCTTGTATTTTGTCTTTACCATTGAATAAAAATGAAAAGGTGTTGGTGTTGGTTTTATAGGTTATTTTGTAACTGGTGGTTTTTCTTAGTATAGTTGCAATTTGTTCTGATATCTTGCCAAAGTATGGTATTGATATGTAGTTTGTGTCTTGTATTTGAGTGTCAATTGGAAATATTCTTTTGATAGCTAACCTATAATCTTTTTGTTGAATTAAAGTGTCGATCATGTTATGGTTATAATGGTTTGCATATGCTAATTGTTTGATGATTGAAATTTCTTTATCAAAATCTGATCGTTTCATAGGAGTAGTTAAAGCTCGGTGTACTAAAGATCTATAAGCCGCTAGTTTATGCATTTTGTGATGACATGAATCGTTAGGTATAGTGACGTCTGTGCTTGTGGGTTTTCTGTATATGGAAAAATCAAATTCATTGTTTGTATTAATTGTAATAGTTAAATCCAAAAAATTAATAGCTCTATTTTGTTCTGTTTCTAACATCACGTTTACACTAGAAACAGAACAAAATAGAGCTATTAATTTTTTGGATTTAACTATTACAATTAATACAAACAATGAATTTGATTTTTCCATATACAGAAAACCCACAAGCACAGACGTCACTATACCTAACGATTCATGTCATCACAAAATGCATAAACTAGCGGCTTATAGATCTTTAGTACACCGAGCTTTAACTACTCCTATGAAACGATCAGATTTTGATAAAGAAATTTCAATCATCAAACAATTAGCATATGCAAACCATTATAACCATAACATGATCGACACTTTAATTCAACAAAAAGATTATAGGTTAGCTATCAAAAGAATATTTCCAATTGACACTCAAATACAAGACACAAACTACATATCAATACCATACTTTGGCAAGATATCAGAACAAATTGCAACTATACTAAGAAAAACCACCAGTTACAAAATAACCTATAAAACCAACACCAACACCTTTTCATTTTTATTCAATGGTAAAGACAAAATACAAGATATCATGAAATCCGGCATTTACCGTTTGAATTGTTCTTTTTGTAACTCGGTTTATATTGGGCAAACACTTAGAAATTTCGACATAAGATACAAAGAACACGTACGCTCTTATAGACTTAAACATCCGGAAAAATCGAATTATGCCAAACACATTTTGGAACAGAACCACCCAATGACACCTCAGAACAACATTAAATTCTTACATTTTTGCAACAACAAACACAAATTAGACATTTTAGAAGCTTTTGAAATATACAGACATAAACGCACAGTACCTTTAATGAATGAACAAACTGAGCTTAGTAATTCTCCTTTATTAGAACTGTTAGATATTTAGTTTTTGTTATGTATTGTATCTAGTTACCTATTTTCTGTATGTATTTATCCTTAGCAACGTGTTTGTTTATCAATCTTATCTACCTTTGATAATGACACAAAGTGTCGAAACAATATTGTCAGGTTAAGATATTAATAAAACTTGTGAAACTTTAGCTAATCTTTGTATTTATATTATATTTCATATATTCTTCACTTCATTCTGCATATGGTAGTATGCCTTACTTAATTATCTAATGTGCATTTAAGGGTTGAAAAAATATTTTTTATAAATTGTACACTTCATATTCACTAACTAAATTATTTATTCAAAAAATATTATGATTAGAGCCGCATCTACAAGGGAATTCCTGAGGCAGTTTAAAGCCCATGTAGAGTCCACAGGAGGGCATTTTGAGCATTTGCTTTAAGTTTAAGATAAATTCAATTTATAACAAATATTTTTTAAAACCCCTAAATGCACATTAGACAATTAAGTAAGGCATACCACCATATGCAGAATAAAGTGAAGAATACATTTCTGTGAAAAATAAACAGAGAGTGCAATTTGAAAAATTAATCAAGTTGGCATGATCTCTTAAACGTTGCTATGTAACCAGCGTTTAGGGATGTTTTTCGAATGTCCATTTTGAGGCATTCACACTAGTTTTTGGTTGATTTCTTTATCTTTTCAAATAAGGGAGATATTGCGTGTAAACAGAATTTTGGGACACCCTGTATAACCAGAGAAGTGATTTTTTTTATTTTAAAATTCATTCTTATATAAAAAAATATTAACTTTATTAATCTATAAAATCCTTTATAATAAATAATGCTTGTGGTTAATACATCACGACCACAGTGCATGATGTATGAAAAAAATTGTAATTTGACTTACCAATTTCTAATTTTAACAATCCACTACTTGTACTGATAGGTACACACGGCTGAAGATGCAGATGTCCGCTTCGCATCCACAAGGCTCTGTTGTTTTGCTTTTTGTTGTTACTGCCTGACTTTTTCATTTTTTAACTGACTGTCATAATTAGACTTACATCTAGGCGCAACACATCGGCGAGGCATCTAAAAAATGTAAATATATAGTATGTATTATGTCAGTAGCCTATTTAGGATTTTTTCTGGGGGAGCTACTCTATAAAAATTCCGAATCAAAATACTACTTAGATTTTCACATATCCTAGATTTTGATAATAAAAAAGAAATCGGGAGGTCCAGCCCGTTAACCTCCCCCTACGACGCCACTGTATTATGTAATAATAATAACCGCCTTTATTAATTTTGATATACAAAGAAACACTGCTTTATTTTGCAAATAACTAAAATTTATATGAGTATAGTTTTCTGGCAAAGGGCTACTCTATTTAACCAGGAAACCATAGAATAAATATTTACATATAAACATTAATATAAAATGAGGGATTTAGAAGTAAAAGGGTTTCTGTGCATTTTTAGTAATTCTGAGATACTTAGCTTAAAAGTCAATTTCTAAATGTAAATTACAGTAATATCAAAGAGTATGCACAAATAAATATTTGTAAGACACGTGAAGGTTATGCCGTCATGCGTTTATATATAAGCAAAATAGGTTACTTACCTTTTTACTTCGATAGAAATTCTCTCTTATAAAAAAACTAATGTAATATACTGTTATCATTTCCCTTATAATGTAACTAATTATTACACACACTTATAACAGCCAAAATAACTAACAAACACCATTACTACGCATTATTAATAATTTGTCATGTTGCAGTGAACATGTGACGCTAGCGGCTAGTAGAGTACCTTACCGGAAGGCTGACTGCCTACTATACCGACCAGGTTGAACCAAATTTAAATAAAATTTAAAATTTTAATTTACAATATTATTTTAATCAATTTATTAAATTCATAAATATATATACTTACAACTTTCATAAAAAACAACAGTAAAAGCCATTTTTATAGAAATAAATTTTAATGTAATGTATCATTTATAATGCGAAACACACGGAAAATATGTATACAACGGTAGCCAATATTGGCTCAATATTAGTTTAGTTATTAGTTCGATATTGGCTGAACATATTTTCCGTGTTTCGCATTATAAGTGATACATTACATTAAAATTTATTTCTATAAAAATGGCTTTTACTGTTTTTTTTTATGAAAGTTGTAAGTATATAATATTTATGAATTTAATAAATTGATTAAAATAATATTGTAAATTAAAATTTTAAATTTTATTTAAATTTGGTTCAACCTGGTCGGTATAGTAGGCAGTCAGGCTTCCGGTAAGGTACTCTACTAGCCGCTAGCGTCACATGTTCACTGCAACATGACAAATTATTAATAATGCGTAGTAATGGTGTTTGTTAGTTATTTTGGCTGTTATAAGTGTGTGTAATAATTAGTTACATTATAAGGGAAATGATAACAGTATATTACATTAGTTTTTTTATAAGAGAGAATTTCTATCGAAGTAAAAAGGTAAGTAACCTATTTTGCTTATATATAAACGCATGACGGCATAACCTTCACGTGTCTTACAAATATTTATTTGTGCATACTCTTTGATATTACTGTAATTTACATTTAGAAATTGACTTTTAAGCTAAGTATCTCAGAATTACTAAAAATGCACAGAAACCCTTTTACTTCTAAATCCCTCATTTTATATTAATGTTTATATGTAAATATTTATTCTTATGGTTTCCTGGTTAAATAGAGTAGCCCTTTGCCAGAAAACTATACTCATATAAATTTTAGTTATTTGCAAAATAAAGCAGTGTTTCTTTGTATATCAAAATTAATAAAGGCGGTTATTATTATTACATAATACAGTGGCGTCGTAGGGGGAGGTTAACGGGCTGGACCTCCCGATTTCTTTTTTATTATCAAAATCTAGGATATGTGAAAATCTAAGTAGTATTTTGATTCGGAATTTTTATAGAGTAGCTCCCCCAGAAAAAATCCTAAATAGGCTACTGACATAATACATACTATATATTTACATTTTTTAGATGCCTCGCCGATGTGTTGCGCCTAGATGTAAGTCTAATTATGACAGTCAGTTAAAAAATGAAAAAGTCAGGCAGTAACAACAAAAAGCAAAACAACAGAGCCTTGTGGATGCGAAGCGGTCATCTGCATCTTCAGCCGTATGTACCTATCAGTACAAGTAGTGGATTGTTAAAATTAGAAATTGGTAAGTCAAATTACAATTTTTTTCATACATCATGCACTGTGGTCGTGATGTATTAACCACAAGCATTATTTATTATAAAGGATTTTATAGATTAATAAAGTTAATATTTTTTTATATAAGAATGAATCTTAAAATAAAAAAAAATCACTTCTCTGGTTATACAGGGTGTCCCAAAATGCTGTTTACACACAATATCTACCTTATTTGAAAAGATAAAGAAATCAACCAAAAACTAGTGTGAATGCCTCAAAATGGACATTCGAAAAACATCCTTAAACGCTGGTTACATAGCAACGTTTAAGAGATCATGCCAACTTGATTAATTTTTCAAATTGCACTCTGTTTATTTTTCACAGAAATGTATTCTTCACTTTATTCTGCATATGGTGGTATGCCTTACTTAATTGTCTAATGTGCATTTAGGGGTTTTAAAAAATATTTGTTATAAATTGAATTTATCTTAAACTTAAAGCAAATGCTCAAAATGCCCTCCTGTGGACTCTACATGGGCTTTAAACTGCCTCAGGAATTCCCTTGTAGATGCGGCTCTAATCATAATATTTTTTGAATAAATAATTTAGTTAGTGAATATGAAGTGTACAATTTATAAAAAATATTTTTTCAACCCTTAAATGCACATTAGATAATTAAGTAAGTCATACTACCATATGCAGAATGAAGTGACGAATACATTTCCGTGAAAAAAAACATAGGGTGCAATTTGAAAAATTAATCAAGTTGGCATGATCTCTGAAACGTTGCTATGTAACCAGCATTTAAGGATGTTTTTTGAAGGTCCATTTTGAGTCATTCACAATAGTTTTTAGTTGATTTCTTTATCTTTTCAAATAAGGGAGATCTTGCGTGTAAACAGCATTTTGGGACACCTTGTATATATTTATGGATGATCCAAACTCTTGTTGCTTGAATCATGATAGTATGTTTAAATTCTTATTAGAATTATTCTTTTGCAAGCGAATTAAATTTTTTCGTTCTTTCTACCCTGGCTTTCATCTCAATCTGACTGTACCCTGTTTTCCATTTTTTTGTGCTCGATCCTTTAAATTAAGATGTGAAATTTCTTTAAGAAATCTGGATTTCTGGAAGGAAATTTTTTGTTAAGTACAAAATTTTTATGTCTCCTTTGTTATACATCACAAATCTTATTTATTAATCTTTATTTAGTTTTTTCCGTGTAGGAGATGATTCTTATGTAATTATTTCCTGAGTGTATTATGTTGTCTTGGGAGTTAATTACATTTTTTTGTCAACAAAATGTTCAATAACTAACAATATTCGTAATCTTATTTTTTTATCTTTTACATTTTGTCATTCATTTTTATAAATCGTAAATATTTATTTTACTTGTTTGTAAAATTTTTATTTGTTCTAGATTCCTACAAGCCTTTAGACAAGAATGTGCTACAAGAATATTCATAAAGGAATCTTTTCTTACGAACAACGAAACTTTACATTATTCTTAGTTGAATATTTACATAATTTGATAATACTTTAATTAGATGGTATGACATTAATGGCTGTTTTTAAATCAAATTGATATATCCTTTTTACATTTTAATTAATGACTTATATTTATTCAACAATCTCAATTCTGAATAAATTATCACTTGTAATTACACGAGTGCTTCGAAATTATCGATTTGTAATACGAACGTTGATTAGCAACCACGAGTGTCATTTTTTGACGTTTTAATTTCCAGACGTGCAACGGAGGGAAATTTGTCAAAAAATGACACGAGTGTTGCGTTTTAATCAACTTGAGTATTACAACAGATAATTTCAGAAGCACGAGCATGTAATTCGGTAAGATTATTTCATGATACAGTTGTTTATTTAAGCATCTACTTAGCGTTGTCACGAAGATAAAAACAGTCGAAAAGGGCAATAAAAAATTATCGAATTATCGCTGTAATCCAAAAAATAAAGCCTTGCGATTGGTCAAAAACGAAGTAGAATGAAATAATCACTACAGTACCTATTATAATGTATTTGTTAATTTGTATCTATATGACTGCCGACATTATAATGTATTATATTATTAATTGTTACAAGAACTTTGTTTATTAAACACAATAAAATTTTGAATCAAGGTATTCTTTTCTGTGTGTAATTAGCCAATATTAACTCAATAATGTTAATATGTTGGTATAACGGGTCTCATACTGGCACAGTATGGATGGATATCGTTGGATATAGTTGCACACCGGTGCATAATAATCATCGTTATTATATTTTTTAATTAAATTATATTATACACTGAGAAAAATGGCTCGTAAAAGTTATGTCCCCGTCGTCATATTAGCGCTCTTGATCTACAATTTTTAAACTAATAGATTTTTCGAACTATGTTTCTCAGTGTACAATATAGTAATATAATTAAAAAATATAATAATGATCATTATTATACACCGGCATGCAACCAATATACAGCCAATGTTGTGCCAGTATGAAACCAGAGTTATCCCAACATATCAACATTGGGCCAATCTTGGTTATGTAAAATGGTCCAAGTACTTGCCAGTGTTATCATTTCGACACTGGCCCAATATTGGCTGCCGACATCGGCTATGTAAAATGGCCCAAGTACTTACCGGTGTTATCATTTCTGCATTGTCCCAATATTGGTTGCCAATATTGGCAATAACGGTGCCAATGGCGAGCCAATATTGGCCCGTTTGGAAAATTCTATATGGGTATTATAAAAGAAAAGTTGGTACACCTTTACTTGTAATGTTTACTTCTGACTTATATTCACTATATGCACTGACCTCACCCTTATTCAATAAATGTGGAGACCAAGAAGTCTCTAAAAGTGAATCCCAGTTATGTGAGTTCAGTCACATAATGTAATGACTCATTTCTATAATTTAAAACTATTTGCAGTTTGCATTGATTTCATTTATTTTTATAAACACACGCAGTATTAGAATATTCTAAAAAATATAAGAAGCTTTTTTGTCTCTTTTTCTCTAAATACAAACAAGAGTTGTTGCGTACAATAACAATCTTAAATTTAACCGGACTGACAGACAATCGTTTGATACTAACTCTGCTCATGATGCTTTACTTTTTTACCTGCGAATGATTTATAATGAACTCTCAAATCTTCTCCAAGTAAATAGACATTCATTTCGAAGAACCTCAATAAACTTTGATCACGAATGATCGTAGGCTGTCACCTCATATTTTATGCTCGAGGCCGAGATTGTGACGCATTAGTGGGGTGCTTTAATAGTGTCCAAGAACCTGAGAATTGGCAGTGCAGGCCTACCAAACAATATTTTTTCGTATTATTTTGCACAATACTGTAAAAATCATTAATTTATTGCGAATATTGAATTTATATATTTAGATATACCGAGTGACACAGAGGAAAGGGCCAAACTTATGACTTTTTTGTTTATAAATTAATTTCCATAAAATTTAGTATACTATACAGTGCGCCGGCCGTAAAACATACTAAATAAAATTTTTTTGGTTTATTGGAGGTCAAAATTCTCGGACAGGCAAATCTTAGTTTTTAATGGCGCATCTTTTTTACACAAAAAATATTTTTACCCCCAGACACCTTTTCTACAATGACGTTATCATTTTTCTTAAATAGCAACTCTTACTTTTTCTAGCAAATTCTGGTTTTTCTGGAAATTCTGCATAAGGCAGTATGATATTTTATGATCTGACGTGATATTTTATAAGACTATGAATGAACGGTTTAAATGGTTAAGTTTCAAAACAACAATTCATAATATTGTTAAGATATTCTTGCTGATTTAATTAAAAATAACCATTATAAATAAACATTAAAATTATTAAACTAAGTGTTCTAATTTTGATCCATTAACTCCTTGACATAAAGTCAGTCGATAGATGAACTCATTTCTAACAGTTTGAAGCATCTCTGGCGTAATCAATATAATTTAGCCAGTTAAAATACACCTTACTCTTCCTATCCCTTACTAGGTAACCCCACAGGAAAAAATCTAGAAGTATAAGGTCAGGTGATCTTGAAACACTGAATTTAAATATTACTAAACAGCAACACTATAATGAGGAGGTGCTCCATCTTGCTAGTACCATAAAGTATTATTAAGAATGTCGAATTCCCCATGATTGGGATATAGCAAGATTAAGAATGGAACAAGATGGTCCCTTAGCAGCTCCAAATATTTTTCTGAAGTTAAAGTTCCTTCTATAAAATAAGGGCCTAGAATTCTATTTTCAACAATACTGGCCCAATCAATTTTTTATGGTATTGGGTGTGTGTTTCCATTATCCAGTGTGGGTTTTTGGGAAGTCCATTAACGACAGTTCTGTTTGTTCACAGCTCCATTAAAACAAAATGTGGCGTCATTAGTAAAAATAATGTGACTGGCAAGTCTTTTGTTCAAAGTTCAACATTGGCAAAATCGTTATATTAATTTCGACTCATAAAATTCAAATATGCAAAAATATGTAAGGTGTTCCATTCAAGAATCGAGATTAGGGTCAGTACCAGCGAAATCAAAGTTGACCATCTTGGATATGTATGTCAAACAATGAGATTTTACGTCTTACTATATCCGTATCAAATTTTATCAGAATTCATTTATAAACAAATAAGATATCAGCTTGACCTATCCCGTGAGTCACCTTTCGGATATACGAATAAAAAATAAAACGTACAAAAAGTTAAGTTTAGTCTTTATCGTTGTAATCATTTAAATGTTATTGATTTAGTATCATGTTGTAGTCAATTACTATTATTACTGTTAATTTATTGTTGTTACTTTACACTTTTATTATTGATACTACATTCATCAATAGTGTAATAGAAAAAATTTTCTACGGTGTACGGAAATGCTTTTGTTACACGAGTGCGGAAAGGATTTCCATACTCATGTTTATTATATGAATGCGAAATAAATTTTTCATAAATTTATCACACACTGATAAAAATGTTTATGTGAAGGACCGTTGCAAAATGTGTATGATTACGAACATTTGTGGTCGTATGTGCTTCAACTTTCTTACTCGTTTTAAAATCCACTCTCGAAGTACAATATATGTACTATTTATTATACAAGTCAACCATTTCCCGTAGACTAATGAACGAGTGGTTATTCTGCGCATACAGAGAAAGATAATACTAGAGCAGTGATTCCAGTGAATTAGAGTCCGGGCAATGGGTACTAAATTTCCTTCCGTCCGGTCAGCTATTCCTCACTACCGTCTCGCCACGTCGACCGGAAAGTATGTGCGATATGTGACGGTCAAACATGCATGCTGATATTGTTTATCTCGTTGCACCTGTTCTTATCTATTTTATTAAGTAAAAATGATGTAAAAAACAAATGCGGTATTTATCTTACATTTGAATTACAGTAGAAACTTTCCACAATTTGCTGGTCGAGCTGGCCCAAAAAGCCTGCGTAGTAGTAACTTGTAATGATTTGGCGCTTTAGAAGATAGCCAATTAGAATTCTAATCATCAGAATACCATAGAAATCATTCCTTTCCAATGATTCCTGTTAAAAGTTTGATATAAGTTACATGCTAAAACGTGCCAATATTTCAGACTTGATCCCAGGAAATTTGATAAGAAAAAAACAAAAAAGCTAGTTGCCCTCAATACGTTGCTAACGGCTACAGCCAATTTCCATGGAGGTCAGTTTTCAAGAAGGCATTCTTGGTTAAATTTTAACGGTTCTCGTATTTGCTACGATTTTTTCTGTTGGTTTTAGGAATAAAATAAAATATTTAATTTCTATTCTCTACTATTAAATCTGTATTCAATTTTCTACTGTGATTGAAGGATTAGATCTGAAAAGAGAGAATTGTTACTCAAAGCTGGAGATTTAAGCTTGGGTCATCCAAGTCGAATACTGAAGATGACAATCGAATTTTTCAAATCTTATAATGGACGTAGAAGTGACGAGTAGTTGTACATTTCTTAAACAATAAATGACCTAATTTTCTGTGAGTTTTAATTCCTGTCAGTTTTACGCAATAACCCCTGTACCCAAGAATGAAGAAAAACGTTATTTTAAAATTGTACGTACAGGAAACCCAGGTTGCAATAGCAAAATTTATTTATCCTTTCACAATTTTTCCTACTGCAGAGATTACTGCAACTATCTTTTATTTCCATATTTGAAACTCCAGTTAGCAAAACATAAATATTTAATATTAAATTCGACACCCTACGTCTTCACTATTAGTTTAGTCAAAGAAGGGTTTGTAGAAAGATTGTTTGATCCTAAAGATTTTATTTCTGGGATGTGTTTGGAGGAGTTTGGTGATAATGATTAGCTAACTCCGTAGCGTAGCAAAATGTGTGACTTTTTTGGTTTTTTGCTGATATATTTCTTTAACGGTTGGTCGTCCTGAAAATATATAATTAAAGCTGATTAGGTTCTCTACACGTTTTTTCTCTAGCTCTAACCGTTTAACAGAAATTCGCTGTCAAAAATCGACGTTTTTCTATAAAATACATATCCAATTTAATAATTTACCTCAAATAGATCAGAAATTAGTTATTAAAAAAACACACACAATAATGGTGATACGCGTAACATAATCGCAGGTGAGATTAAATGATAGATAACGGTACCTACATACATTTTAGTGATTGCTCAGTCATTACAAAGATCTTTGCCGTAAATCTAATACTTTAGGCGCTAGGAGACAACAATCGCCGAAAAACGTGGTGTAGAAACTTTTTTTCGGAAAAACGTCGATTTTTGACAGCGAATATCTCCTAAACGGTTAAAGGTAAAGAAAGAACGTATGGAAACAAATGTGTATGGAATTTAATTAGCTTTAATTTTGTATAAAACTATTTTTTTCATGACGACTAACTATTCAAGAGATATCAGCAAAAAACCCGAAAAAGTTTTATTACGCTACGGAGTTAACTCACACCATAGGACCGGGGACATTTGGTATAATCATCGCCAAACACTTCCAAACATATACCAGAAATAAAATGGTTAGGATCAAAATGTCTATCTACAAGATCTTTTTTGAGCGTTCGTTGACTAGGCTATACACTTTCCACGAGTAGTGAAATAGTAGCTTCATAAATTGTTTCATAAATATTCTCCCTCTTCTCATTTTCGATGTTTATTGCTGTTTCTTTTTTTGGTATTTACTAAGTGTATTGACCTTCCTATACTTAAGTTATTTCTTGTCCTTTGCTAATAATCCATCTCTAATATTTATCCTCTGTACTTAATAATTTTATAGCAGTTTTTTGTTATTAAACGTCTTCTAAACTATACATATCTTTTTAGCGAAATTCGTAAATTCTGTTTTAATTTTACATATTTATTGTATTAATATTTTACTATTAGTTAATCTTACTGCTGTTTTTTGGAAAATAAACACTCGCGTTCCGCTTGTCACAGCAGCAACTCGTATTCAGAACGAAAAATTTTGTTTGTAAAACTCAGAGTACTTGTATTGTATATGATAAGCAATAAATGCTATAAATTAAAAGAAATGAACAACTTCACCCAATTAATTTTGGATACTAGTATCGCATTCCGTATAAAAATATCAACATTAAGGTTATGATAGTTTATGTAAGTGGAAAATATGATGAAAATAAGACAAAATCCAGAAACTTTAAAGGGCTGTATAATAGCTCTTAAGAGGAAGAAGCGCGTCTTTATATTATTAATTTATCATATGGGTAGGGTTGCCAACTTTTGAAAGTAGGAAGTAAGGAACTCTGGACTCTATATTGTTATATGGAGTTCAACGAAGGACAGTCAAGAATTTCCAGAAATGTTTTTCTATTCATTTACAATAATCAAGATTTTCCAATGCTATTTAAATGAAATCGAAACTACAATGTAGTAAACCGGAAAATGTCGATAAGAGATCTCTTGAATGTTCGCGAAGCGGTTCTCTCCACATATACACCTGTTTACCTGTAGTATAAATTCGGGGGATAGTTATGATAGAAATGAAGGTTTTTCTGAATAATTATCTCTAGTTAAAATGGCGCTACATCGAGTTTTGTTAGTTTTTTAAATAGTATCAAAATAATTTAAAAGCCGATACTCAGTATTAGCAGTAATTAGCAGATTCTCCAGACAACTTACTTTGTGGTGTCATTGTAAATAAACTTACCAAGCACTGTAATCAATTAATAACTAAACGTATTGTCATTAGTAACTATAAAAAATTATCAAACAGTAATTAATAATAAAAAAGAAATAAACAAAACAGAATGATCAATGACAGTCGTTAAAGGAGCAAAAGACATGAACAGACAGACAGCAAGACCGATTGGAAGGTGCACTGGATTTACGATTTCAAAACCCCTGTTCTATTCCCGGTTCGGGTATTTTTTTTAATAGAATATTAATTATATTTTATAAATATACAATTTTTTATAATTATAATGTTTATAAAAACAAATAAATTACAATTAAATACTAATATGGTATGCATAATCATTTACTTCTATCTATATTTAACATAAATATACATAGTTTAAACAACGACTATAAAATTAAGGGATAATTTATTCTTTTTTATAAACATTATGTTTATAAAAAAATATAAAAACAATTCATTAAAGAAACAAACGAAAATGGATGATAAATGACATTCATTAAAAAAGAAAAAGACATGAACAGACAACTTGGCCAACTAGAAGGCGCACTGGATTCACAACTACAAAACCTCTAGTCTATTTCCGGTTCGGGTAATTTTTAGAAATTACCAATTAGAAATAAACATTTTCTTATAATTATAATATTTATAAAAAAAGAATAATTACATAAAATTATCCCTTAATTTTATAGCCGTTTATACTATAAAAATAAAACTAAGTAATTATGCATACCATATTAGTATTTAATTGTTAAAGTTATTCCTCTCTATAAATATTATAATCATAAAAAAATTTATTTCATGATTATGGAGTTTCACCATATAAGGCTAGAAACAATAAACAAAAAAATTGTTTATAAAATTTTATTAAAAATAAATTACCGAAACTGGAAATAGAACTCCGGTTTTGTAATCATTAAGTTCAGCGCGCCTTCCAGTCGGCCATACTGTCTGTTCATGTCTTTTGCTTCTTTAATGAATTTGTCATTTATCATTGTTTTTTGCTTGTTTATTATTATGCTTATTCCTATTAATTAAAAGTCACATCTTGCATCCTTTATTAATAGAAGTAAAAGCAGTTGCTACATTTGATTCATAGATAATACCAAGGACCAGGTCCCCCACATGCCCGGTGCTACCGTTGCTACGGCAACGGGGCCCGTGGGCCAAGGGGCCCGCAAGGACGGGGAAAAAATTAAAAAGTAGAACATTTTTAATAAATCATAGAAAGAAAACAAAAATTAAATCACTAGGACTAGATTTATGTGTATCAATCAAATATTACATCAGAGTAATATAAATTGGTTCATTGGATATGCAGTGCGTTGCGTACAAAACGTGTCTGAATCTACAACAGCTGTGAGTAACTAAACACTGTCTAAACTCTTAAAACTAATTTAAATGTGTGTTTGATGAAAAATAATTGTAATAAAAGTTAAAAAATGTATATTGTAAAAAAGGCCAAAATTTCTTTTTTTGGTAGTAAGAGGGGGGCCCATCATGACTTTTAGCAACGGGGCCCAGGGAATAATGTGGGGGGCCTGCCAAGGACTATACTTCACAAAAAAAGAGGTCATGCTATGAAAGGTTTTCTCTTGAGTTTTACTCTATATCGAAATCTAATAGGTCTGCGAAGAGATAAACTTTCAGATTTTTAATAAAAATACTAGGGAAAACCCCGTAAAGACATGATGATGGTCAAAAGGCTAATTTAGTAAAGGATTCCCTTGACAGCGTTCGTTGTGTGATTACAATCCTTCGAGTTTCCAAAAGTGATTATTTAATATTAATATTTATTAGATAAACGCAGTCGAACAAAACAGTTGAAAATACTAAGCTTACCATTCTCAGACGAACTTTTGAACGCGTTATTTAACAACTTATTCCACTTCACCACCAATCCCGAATTATTCCACCTTCCTTTCTTAGTTATCCACGTCTTACTCCTTTTTCCGACTTACCCTTCTAACTTATCTCTTTCTCAGATTTACCTCCCCTCAGATTAACCTAAGTAACCAGGTATAAGGAGGATGTTTAGTACCAAAACGTGACGAAGCAAGCGCTGTAAGTAGAGACAGTCGGCCTTGGGCACATTATATTTATAATGCATCGATTATAAATATAAATAATTAAAAAATCACAACACTGAAACTCCACAGACTAAAAAAAGAAAGGTTTTAAAAATAAAAAGTAAGTAGTGTTGACTAATCTACAAAAGTCAAGTCAAAACTTTATTAATATAAAAAAGAATAAAGGAAATCGATCTTGTAGAACTCGTAGACAAACTGGAACAAAAATGTGTAACATATTTATTATCGAAGAACATAAGATTTTCGTAATCTAAAGCAGTGATAATGGAATCGTATAATAATCGTTCCAGTCATTTACAATAATTTGCAAATGTATCTTGCCAAACAATGTGAAACAGCTATAAATAAGCAATTGTCATCACCTAATATCTGAGGGTACTAATATCAAAGGCGACAATCTCCAGATTTCGAGATATTTTTTAGATATTATCGAAAAACTGCTGTGGCTATCTCAAGACAAATATATTAAGACTTTGAATGCAGTATTGTTGTTTCAATTGGTAATATCAAAAAACAGTAACAATTTTACATCAAAAGTTAATATTAATTGATAAAAACTATATAAATGAATGGAGAATGCCGATTTTGTTTATAAAAGGTGGAAATTGCCATCTTTGTTACTAAGATATTATAGCTAATGTGCAGTAATTATTAATGAGATCATGGAATCGATTTATTATGTTTTCAAAAATCTTTATTAACAAAAAAACACTTGTTTTACAGAAAGAATATTGTCTGTTTGTCAGATTTTGAAAAGGAAGATTTGTAAATCCAGATGCTTCCCTTTCTTTGCAAAGGAAGTGTCTCGTGTGTATCCAATTATATGTGTTTAATATTTATTTATTTAAAAATATTAAACTTAGAGGAATACAGGATAAGGGATATAGTGTTGACTAATCTACACAACAAAAGCTTCAATCTAAAAAAAAGAATCACGCAAATCGATCCGGTAGAACTCTCAAACGAACTGGAACATAAATAAGCCTTGTCTTTTAAATATATAGATAATTTAAACATCCAGCTTCAGGACAGGTACTATATTGTTTTAAAGAATATGTTTCTTTAATTTCATAATAAACGTGTTATTTTACAGAAATCAAGTGCATTTGCTATTAAATGTTCCAGAAGAAATTAAAGAAGCAAACCGTCATTTTAAATTCAGTGTAATACTCCTAGAAACATACCTCTCGCGAAAAAAGAATAATACCATTCCGGAAACACTAATATTACAGCCGTGCGCTTTTATATAATTATTTTATGGGAAAACTGAAATGACTCTCTATAAAACCAAAAAACAAACATACACTCGAGCAGCAGGTAAATAAATCCGTTGAGAATGCAGACCGTATAAAACCTCATAAAATTCAAAAACCTTAACAACGCAGAGAGAGCAGTGCAGTGTAGTAAATGATGCATAAAAATAAATATCACCACCGCAAACACCACGTCCCGTTGGTGTATCGCTTCGTTACCTTTTGGGGATTGTGGGGTTTGGATGAAAATTGTATCAATAATCTATCGCATTGTGCATGCTTTTATGTGATACAGCACGTCGTTAAAATTGAACGAATCAGCTTATATGTGTATATAGTGTCATTAAATTTAATATTTTCGTTGGTCTTGAGTATACCTTATATCCGCATACTTTGAGAGCTTTTACGACATGTTTTCCAGATCAAATGAAGTATATAGATAAAAGCGCAGGGTTTTTATGTCTCTACGGATGAAACTTGATGAAAGTTAGAATTAATTACTTCCTACTCTGACAAGGAAAGGTTTGGAAATGACCCCCGAGAAAATCGACGAAAACTATATCAAGAGATAGTAATAGTAACTAGTAGTCTATATATAAAAAATAAGCTGCCAAATCCATCAGGGACAAAATTTATGGCCAATTTGGCCATAATGGGAAAAAATTAAAAATGGTCTAAACAAGTTGAAAGTTGGTATAGACGTAGATCGTATTATTCTAACCTATGTTTAAATTGGGAAAAGTCATCTACACCCCCTAGTTTTAGCTCCACAGGCCAACAAAGTTTATACAAATAAATCTTTTAATATCGATACATTCTTTGACTTCCTTTTTTTTAAATGCATAATTAATTACTAATAAGCCATTTAAAAATGGATAAAAGTCATTTCGTTGATGACCAAACACCTCTAATGTTCGGATTTTTTATACAGGATGTTTCACTTTACAGCTTGACACCCCTATAAATTTGTTATTTATAATGGAATCAATGCCAAATTTTTATCAGGTATAGAATTCCGTAAAAGAGTTTTGCGTGTAATTATAATCCCCATTTATTGTAAATCACCAGCCTACTACAATCGAAGATAAATTCAAATAATAGAAAAAACATATAATGTAAAAGTCGCGACG
Organism: Agrypnus murinus; assembly: GCA_929113105.1. NCBI lineage: Eukaryota > Metazoa > Arthropoda > Insecta > Coleoptera > Elateridae > Agrypnus > Agrypnus murinus. Next base: position 42,699,317 of record OV816025.1, read on the forward strand.
GAAATTTGTTCTGGACCACCTGAAAATCATAAAACTATATTTTGGTTAGAGAATCTTGAATAATAATAATTGTTTTACATGCATTATTAGAATTGAATTAAAATTATCATATTTTTGCTTTAAAAGTGACATGGAGACTGACAACAAAATTTTGTTTGATCTTAAAAGTTTACTAAAAGAGCATATTCATTTAAACGTCTATACTCTATAGTATGCACGAGCATTCATCGTTTTGGACATACTCGAAATAATCTTCTGGAATTTAGGTAAAAAGTTGGTATAGACGCAGATTGTATTATTCTAAACTATGTTTAAATTGGGAAAAAACATCTACATCCCCTTGTTTCATCCCCACAGGCCAACAAAGTTTATACAAATAAATCTTTTAATATCGATAAATTCTTTGACTTCCTTTTTTTAAATGCATAATTAATTTTTAATACGTCATTCATAATGGATAAAAGTCATTTCGTTGAAGACCAAACAACTCTGATATTTGGATTTTTTATACAGGGTGTTTCACTTTACAGCTTGACACCCCTATATATTTGTGATTTATAACGGAATAAATTCAAAATTTTTATCAGGTATAGAATCCCTTAAAAGACGTTTGCGTGTAATCATAATCTCCATTTATTATAAACCACTAGCCTACTACAATTTACGATAAATGCAAATAACTGAAGAAACATAATATAGACCTTGTTTTATATTGTAAAAATCGCGACGGAAATTTGTTCTGGACCACCTGAAAGTCATAAAACCAAATTTTGATTAGACAATTTTGAATAATAATAATTGTTTTAATTGTATTATTAGAATTGAATTAAAATTATCTTATTTTTGCTTTAAAAGTGCCATATACATTAACAACAAAATTTTGTTTACTCTTAAAACTTAACTAAAAAAGCAATGATCTATAATCTATAGTATGCAGGAATATTCATGAGTATTCATCTTTTTGGATATACTCGAAAAATCTTCTATAATGTTGGTGGATTTGTTTTCTAAAATTACACTCCCACATTGAGTAGTGGGAATCATGCAGCTCTTTCCCACTGATCTTACCTCTTTGTTATACAATTACAATACCGCAACGCACGAAATTCTAGATTTTAAAACATATTTTACATGCGTAAATGAATTAATATTAATTGTTGTTTAAATAATATTAATCAATTGAAAAGTTAATATACTGTAATAAATAATATTGTAAAAAAGAATTAAGAAATAGAAGTAATTAATAATAAAAAAGAAACAAACAGATAAGTATGATATTAATAGTAGAACATAAATAAAGCATAACATTAACTATAATAGCATACAGTATTGATATATTGTTTTTTGGATTATATTTATTTAAATAATGTTGTTAATCATGTAGTGTAGACTTTTCATTAATGTATGTCATAAATGTTTTAAGTATTCAATAAAGTTTTTATATATATTTACTTACCAAACTGTAAAATACATTTGCTGCATACAATAAATAGTATATCATACAACTAGCTATAGAAGTCATACTTTTTTTCACGAATTTGCAGTTCGATTAACGAGGGTGAATCCCAAGATTATCAACCAAATGAGTGGAAAAAATAGACTTTCATAACGTGTTGTACTCATTTTTTGCATATTGTAAGTTGAGAAATTTGCTCTAAAAGGATTTTGCAAAATTTTCAAAAAATCAGAGAAACAGTATGCTTCAACAATAATCTCCGACGAGATTGAAGTTTGTGTTTTACAAACATAATTAAAAAATAATTAAAAGAAGTGTTACTTTCACTATGATTTTTCGTTAAAAAGAGTCAAAGTTCGTAATCAATATGCAAAACAAAATAATTAAATAAAGTGCGACTTTCATTACGACTTTTCGTTAAAAAAAGTCAACTTTCATAATCAATTTGCAATAATATAATTAGATTTTTATATTTCTAAAACAATAAAATTGTTCTGACATCGCTTCCAGTACAGCTGATTTCAAATAAATTTAGGACAGCAGTACTCCATAGTGTAAATATTGCTTTTTATCTTCCTTGATATTTAATAAATTTTCTGTAGTTAACTATGAAAATATAATTTAAAGCCTGATTCACACGTTGTTAAAAACGCAAAATTCACTCTCAAGACTTGTCCTAGATTTATTTGAAATCAGCTGTACATCGCGTGGGGTGCAGGATTGATTCCTGCTCAGGTAACTTTTTTTATTTCCACTTGTTAGTTTAGAAACAAAAATTATTAGTTAATTAATTATTATTAATTATTTGAATTATATTTTTAAATGTATTTAAATTTTTAAATTATTTTTACTTGACATAAATACACATACACAATTTAAACAATGACTATAAAATTAAGGGATAATTTTATGTAATTATCCCTTTTTATAAAACATTATAATTATAAAAAAATTGTTTATTTATAAAATATATTAAATATTTTATAAAAAGAAATTTACCCAGACAGCTGTGATTATAAACAAAATGTGCGTTTTATAATAATTAGAAATCTAGCGCATCCTACACTCGGACATGGTACATTTCTTTTTTAATGAATATCTATTTATCATACTTTTGTGTTTGTTTCTTTGTTATTATTAATTACTTCTACTTTTTGATTATGTTTTACAATATTAACAGTACATTAACTTATCTTTTGATTAGTATTAATTAATCATCAATTAATAGTAATTCATTTAAGTATGTAAAATATGTTCTGAAATCTAGAATTTCGTGTGTTGCTGTGTTGGAAATGTATAACAAAGACTGGAAACCAGTGGGAAAGAGATGCATGATTCCCAGTACTCTTGTGGGCCTGCAATTTTATAAATAATCCACCTAAATTCCAGAAGATTATTTCGAGTATGTCCAAAACGATGAATGCTCGTGCATACTATAGAGTATAGACGTTTAAATGAATATGCTCTTTTAGTAAACTTTTAAGATCAAACAAAATTTTGTTGTCAGTCTCCATGTCACTTTTAAAGCAAAAATATGATAATTTTAATTCAATTCTAATAATGCATGTAAAACAATTATTATTGTTCAGGATTCTCTAACCAAAATATAGTTTTATGATTTTCAGGTGGTCCAGAACAAATTTCCGTCGCGACTTTTACATTATATGTTTTTTCTATTATTTGAATTTATCTTCGATTGTAGTAGGCTGGTGATTTACAATAAATGGGGATTATAATTACACGCAAAACTCTTTTACGGAATTCTATACCTGATAAAAATTTGGCATTGATTCCATTATAAATAACAAATATATAGGGGTGTCAAGCTGTAAAGTGAAACATCCTGTATAAAAAATCCGAACATCAGAGGTGTTTGGTCATCAACGAAATGACTTTTATCCATTTTTAAATGGCTTATTAGTAATTAATTATGCATTTAAAAAAAAGGAAGTCAAAGAATGTATCGATATTAAAAGATTTATTTGTATAAACTTTGTTGGCCTGTAGAGCTAAAACTAGGGGGTGTAGATGACTTTTCCCAATTTAAACATAGGTTAGAATAATACGATCTACGTCTATACCAACTTTCAACTTGTTTAGACCATTTTTAATTTTTTCCCATTATGGCCAAATTGGCCATAAATTTTGTCCCTGATGGATTTGGCAGCTTATTTTTTATATATAGACTACTAGTTACTATTACTATCTCTTGATATAGTTTTCGTCGATTTTCTCGGGGGTCAGTTCCAAACCTTTTCTTGTAAGAAGTACTCTGAAAATTTCCTAAATTTAAATATTTTTGTAATTTCTGAAGATCGGGTTTTCTTGACATCAGACAGATAAGTAAGTAGTTCGTATGAATACTATTCTCTGGGATTGTACAGTTTATATCTAATAAATTTTCAGTTTGTACAGCAGTACAAAAGTTTTTCTGAAAACAGCTCAGCTATATTATAACAGATTCGTAATATCAGTAATGCATCAAGTGCAGCAGAAATTCAGACAGTTTGATGAGTTCTCGAATAGGCAATCGAATACACTGCCAGGATGATAAGAATTTATAAAAGTAGTACTTATAAAATAGAAGTCAAAGAGTTAGATTTGCTTCTGAGGAGTTTGTAAAAGTACATAATATGTACAAGTATATAATATTAAAAATCTGGAACAATCGACTATATAAGCTAGCCTATGTTAGATAATAAATATTATGATTTATTTTTGTTTCGTTTTAGATACAAACAAATATTTAAGTTGTTCTTTTTATTTTGAGGTCAATATAAGTACATAGGTGTTGGGTAATAAATATTCTATAACAACCTGTTTTGTTACTCTTATAACCTAGTCTCCCGTGATGTTTAGTAAAAACCATTCAGTCATTAATTTTACCTCGACGAGTTTAGTTGATTGCAGTATCTAAATTGTTTTAAAGTGATCTAGTTCGTGATTATTCTTAGTGAGACAACTACTTAATTGGTGACCAGCCAAAAGTGGCACATTTTAACACCTAACTTAATTACTGACTAAACAAAATATTTAAGATGGAATTATGTTATTTTCAATACTTTGCGCTCATTTTTTACTGTTTATGTACTTGTGTACTTATATGTGCTTAAGGTTATGTACTTGTGTGCTTATGTTCTTGTGTATTTATGTGCTTATGTGCTTATGTGTTTATGTGCTTATTACGTAATTATATACATACGTACGTTTGTATGTACGACGTTGTACTTTACCTCTAATCTAACTTTTTACCTAACCTTTAACCTAAGTCAGTTTTCGGTGTTAAAATGTGTCATTTTTGGCTGGGACAACCAGTATACTTGTATAGCTGCCTGCATCTGCAGGTACAGGTATAACATCATACCTTCAGTTGTCTCAGTAGATACGATTTGCAGGTTTCTGAATATCACAGATATATACTAAATGCCTGATACAATACTCTTGACTGAACATCCAGATTCATGTTTTGTGTAAGAAGTATGTAACTACAAATTTAACAATTGTTTTACTCCTGTTCCCAAAGGCTTCCCAGAATGAAACTTACACCAAAGATAGACTACCTCTTACTATATAACATATTGTATTCCAAAAAAATTTAAAGTACGCACTTTTAGATATTCAAGGTCAAAGGGTGCATCATGTGACCTTAAAATCAAAAACTCAATATTTTGTTATAAAAAATTATGACAACTGTGCTCTATTAGTTTTAAAACAAGCCTAAGATGAAAGTTCTACAGTAATTAGAAGCAGAGTTATGAACTGTTTTTGTTCACCTTGTAAGCGTAAATTTTACGTTTTTTACCATGTTTGTAGCCGTGCTATATGAATACTGTGTGTCACCTAGCACTATAACTTTACATACGTAAGTTACTTTATGTCCACTACCATACTACGAAGTCTCACGAAAATCTGAGCAGGACGGGTTGTGAGCTATGATGATTTGGCATGGGTAAACGGCCATTCCCTTTACTTAACAAACTAAATAAAAAAATTGATTTAACTAAAGTAACATGATTAAAACAATCAATCCAAAATAAACGAAAAATATCACTAAATAAAATAAATAGAACAACATGCGACATGAAACACCTATGGCAAGGGCACTAGTTTAGTGAAAAGGTTGTACTTATATTGGAGGGAGATAGGTATGAGAAAATTGTTTAGCATTATTTAGAGCCATCATAGGGTAAGAGAGCGATTGGTTCGATTAGTTGCGTGCGGAACTACCGACCAAGGGACCTCGGCCAATACCTTCTTGGATTTTTAAAACTCGCTTTTCCCTCGGAAGGCAATGCCAAACCACCGAAGTACACTTTGCCTAAGAAAATTTCCCTAAATTTAATACAAAATCCAAGTACTACGTACTTGGGGTAGTTCGGAGTCCACCTTAAGTTGTAGGTCTCCTATTCTTATGATCACTGAACACGCACAACAAAAGTATAGGAGGGAAATGCCAATGCTCTGCAACAGTGCACGGCACTTGCAGAAAATACGTTAAAACTAATAATAATACAGAAGGATTGATTCTTGTATACGTACGAGACTGGTCGACGCCACCGGTTCCAGCTAATAATATTAAAATAATTCGTGATGGGGGATTAGCTCTACCCCTCAATCTCCCTTAGTTACGCCACTGGCAAGACCTACACCACAGTGTGCCAATATATCGATATTCGCAATTCAGTCAAATAGTTAGAAATATTAAACAATGGACATGAATTTTAATAACTACACCAAATCCTCATTTTACCGAACGTAGGAGTTCAAATAATCTGTTTTTTAGAAAAAGAGACATTTCAATTTATTTTACCGATATCAAAACGCCTAAGGACGGAATTGGTGAGGTTTGTTTTTTTTTTTAATTTTGATCAATATCTTTAGTTTTCACGTCGCGCCCCTAGTCTGGAAATACATATTTTAAGCAGTTTCAAGCTGAAATCATGATATCAATCAATTTAAATACACAATTCGGTTTAAAATTAGTAGTGGTATATATCATATGATATTTCCGATCCTCCCTACACACCCTCACCGCCCACCTCGAATTCCCTGGTAAGACGAGTGATTGATTTAATCAGAAAACGATTAATTCTTTCTTTTAAACTTTGCTCCCTAACAAATTGCCTAAATTACTTCAATTTCATACAAATTATGAAAGTACGTACATAAAGAAAATCAGTAGAGATATATGTACTTAGAACAAAAATGTATTCAATAAATGGAAGGCAAGGCTTTATTTGCCGGCTTTATGGAAGGCTTTATTTGCCGAAGGCATTCGCTTTTGGAAGAATGAATAAATAATCAGTATATTAGAAAATATTAAATAGCATACTTTTTTCAGCTGACGTTAATACTGCACCGTTGTAAACTAGTTGACTTAACGCTTTTAAGCACAAAAACAACACTAGTTAGTGCTTGCATTTTGCTAAATTATAGTCATTTAGGCAATGTGTTAGGAACAACATTTAAAAAAGGGAATACGCCGTTTTCTAATTAAATCGACCACTCCGTTTAACATGGAATCTCAGGTACTTGCTCATTTTTTACGAGGCTAATTAAAAAGTACAAAGCGAATAAAAGAAGAAATGGTATTAAGAACAGAAGAAATTGTTAGAAACATCTTAAATGAATTTTCTTTTCGGAAAGAATACTGTTTACAAGTTAATGGTTACCAATTTGAACATTTAATTTAGCTCCTTTGACGTTGCCTAATTCAATAAAGTTTTCTTTCACTAACTCCATTAGCCAGCCTCGGTGGATTAGTTGTTTGCATGTTTGCTTCATAATCCAAGGATCGCAGTTTCGATCCCCGGCCGAACTGGTCATTTTTCATAGCGGAGAAAAATTAAAAACATGCCTTCTTCTCGGATAGGAAGTGAAATTGTAGGTCCCGTGTCAATGCGATGTTTGGCACGTTAAAAATCCCTACTGGGGTTGGAATTCCCCAAGATTCGGCTAAATTCTAGTAGGGTCGGCCAAATGATCATAGCAATCGGTGCCATGAGGTACGAAGGATGCTCCGCCATCCTGATTCCTCGCCCAAAAACAAACAAACTAACTCCATTGTTTTTTAAAATAAATGCCTATAACCTATAACAACATTGGTAGTGTAATGTCTAGCGTGCTGGGTTTCCACCCAACTGGGCCAGGTTCGACTCCTGTTGCCGACAGATCTGGTTAAGGTTTTCCTAGTTTAAGTTTTCCTTAGCTGTGTCAGACATGTGGGATTTGCGCTGTTCCATTTTAAATCGGCTGCAGCCGCATTTTGGACCTACATAATAGTAACACTGTATAACAAAATTTCCAGGTTCTAATACACTTTTTCTAAAGGTTTTTAAGATGCAGATCATGAATTCTCTATGAGTTCTTTCCGGTCATTTTTTAATGTTTTTAAATGCACGAGAAGCGTTTTATGTTTAACAACACCCTGTATAGCTACCTGTATCTGCAGGTGCAGGTACAAAATCATACCTATACTTGTATGATGTTGTACCTATACCTTACGATTGTCTTGATACGATTTGAAGGTTTATGTACAAATATATACTAAATACCTGATACAATACTCTTGTCTGAACTCCAGATTCAAGTTTCGCGTTAAAAGTGTGTAACTACCATATTTAACAATTTTTTTACTCCTGTTCCCAAAGGCTTCCCAAAATGAAACTTACACCAAAAAGAGTCAACACCTAGCTGTATAACATACTGTATTTCTAAAAAATTTAAGATACACCTTCTTAGATATTCAAGGTCAAACGTCACATCATGTGACCTTAGAAAGAAGAATTCAATATTTTTTTTATAAAACATCTTTTATGAAAACCAAGCTCTTTTAGCTTTAAAACAAGCCTAAGATAAAAGTTCTACTATGATTAGAAGCAAAGTTATGAATTGTCTTTGTTCTCCTTGTAAGCGTAAATTTTACATTTTTTATCATATTTGCAACCCTGCTGTATGAATACAGTATATCACTGAGGGCTGATTTTACATATGTAAGTTACTTGATGTCCTCTACCATCCTACTAAATTTCACGAAACTCTGAGATGGTCGGGTTGAAAAGTTTATTTGTTTTAATAATTTGGCATGGAATGACCCGAATGACATCAAAACAACAGTATTTGACCTGACCCGAAAAACCAATAGCAGATTCGTGATCTTCATACCAAAAATCTGTAGAAAAACTATATGAAAACCTGGAAATTTTTTTTTGTGTTGCACCGTGTAATAATCGCCCCTTCCCTCCCGCACAAGCTCATAGCTTCTGGAGACTGGATTCCAGGTTATGGGTTGTAGTAATTATTATTATTATTTAATACCCCTCAAGGAAGGACTATGCAAAAATCCACGAACTTACCTCAACTTTCCGCTATTCTTTCCAATTTGACTGTACTAATAGTAGTTGTCTGTATATTTTATTACATATCCACTCTCGGCTCGGTGTGGTCGGCACCTCGACACCGAAAGGTATCAGAGGTTAAAGATTATATATATATATATATATATATATATATATATATATATATATATATTTGTTTAACCGCTTATACATACCCGTTTCGCTATATTCTACCGACTTGTCGGACCATTTTCGACGCTCACAGACCCGGGCTTGGGTCTGGCAACGTTCTCTTATGTTTTCGAGGTCTACAGGATAAACTTTATCTAAAACTGCAATAAAAAAATATACAATTTGGGTTTGGAAAAGTAGGGTCTGTAAAAAGTTTTATACAATCGTAGTTCATCACAATGAACTATAGGGGGCGTCGCGCCTTTCTCAAGTGTATATCGTATATTTTTATACAAGACGCTATCAAACCCGCTATGTTCTACAGACTTCCTAAGCCCTGGATCTGGCAACATTGCCATGACGCATATGTTAAGCTTTGTTTTATAAACGTTTGGTTATAATAGCTCGCATTTAATATTTGATGGAGAAAAGTGACGTAAGAATTACATCAGCTCGTATGCAAGTTCTTTCCACATTTGTAACTAATTCCCTGGCTTTGAAAAATTGAAGGTTTTAATATTTATTAATAATAATAATATACTTTATTTATAGCATATAACTAGATAAATTCCATACAATACATTATAATTTCTTAAATATTAATGTAATTTATTACATATTTTTTACACTGTTTCTTAAATAATGTTAAAGATGTACAGTTTTTTACATTAGCTGGAAGTGAATTATATTAAACTAAACCTTTATGAAACAGATTATTTTGTCCTATATTTGTTGTTACTGTATGAACATAAAAATTATTTCTACTTCTAGTATTATGATCATGAACATCTTCTACGAATAGTAATTCATTTAAAATGTGCTCTGGATATATTCGGTTTTTTATTTTAAATATTATTATCATCGTATTACAAAATATATTTTGCTTAACACTTAACAAAGATGTAATTTGCAACATTCTTCTTATTCTAGTATACCTACTACATTTTAATATTATTCTTAACGCACAATTTTGTTTTTTTTGAAGATTGTTAATTTCAGTATTATTTAGGAGGTAAAGTATACTAGCACAATAATTAAAATGGGGAAGTATTATTGTTTTATATAGTAATAATTTAGACCACTTGCTAAGATTTTGGCTTATTCTATCCATGAAATTTACTTTTTTTGCTTTACTCATAACATAGTTTGAATGACTAGAAAATGTTAAGTGACAATCTATTATTCCGCCTAAGTACTTCCACTCATAAACTTGTTCTATTTTTTGACTATTAATTTGTATTCCCACATGACTAGATGTATCAATTTCGTTAAACTTATTTTTTATTATCATGAATTTTGTTTTAGTTACATTTAAAGAAAGACTATTTTTACCTAACCAGTTATATACATTTACTAATTCATCATTGATGATATTTATTACTTTTTCAACATCATCTCCTATAAAATATATTAAAGTGTCGTCTGCAAATAATTGAATGTTACATTTTTTAATTACATTAACAATATCATTTATGTATAGTACAAATAAATCAGGGCCTAATACAGTTCCTTGTGGAACGCCAAAGGTAGGTAGCTGAAGATGTACTATTAAAGTATCTAGTTTTTTGAAATCTGTTTTTGAGATATTCACTAAACCATTTTATAACTATTGGGCCGAACCCATATCTTTTTAATTTCAATAATAATAGATCTCTATTAATAGTCTCAAAAGCACGTCTAAAGTCTAGAAAAACTACACCTATCACATTCTTCTTGTAAATAGCATTTTTCCATTTCAAAAGAACTGATTGTATTGCACTTTCACATGAATTATTTTTTCGAAACCCTGATTGAAAAGGTGTTAACAGTTTGTTCACTTCAATGTAGTCACGAAACTGGATATTTACGACGGTCTCTAATAATTTTTCATAAGTTGGCACCCTGTTGATCGGTCTGTATTCTTGACATTTGTTAGTGTTGGTTATTTTCTCAATGGGGATAATATGGGATGTCTTCAAGGTTTCTGGGAAGGATCCACTTTCTAGACTCATTTGAATTAGATGCAAAAATCTCTGTCCTATTACATTGAAAGCTAATTTAAGAATCTTTACTGTAATACGATCGACACTACTATTCTTATTAGGTAAATTGTTTATAATGTTTTAACTCCAAAAACTCTTTTGGTAAAAATTTTTCGAACTTGCATTGATGTAAATTAATGTGGCATAAATCAGTTTCAATTTGGGTTAAATTTGTTAATGTAATAATTTGTTGTATGCTGTTAATAAAGTAAATATTGAATTTTTCTGCAATTTGTTTTCATTTGCATGAAGTTTTCCACATTTCTGTTGAGTTGTTTTTCATATCATCTATTTTTCTTGATAATAATTTCTCTTGTGGTTCCTGATCAAACTAACAATTTCATTTCTTTGTTGTCTATACCTATTCATATCACTTTCTTCTTGTGTAAAGATTGCTCTTTTATATAATCTGTCCCTTTCTTCAATTTCCAAGGCTATTTCTGGGATCCCTTGCAACTCCATTGACATTTAATGGTTTTTTAACAGTTGGAGCATGCCTGTTTAGTGTGTCCATTATGGTTTTAACTAATGTTTCTGCTAGTTGATTGGTGTTTGTACAGTCCGGATTCCATGGTTGATCCATTAGATCTAATTGAAATTGCATTTCATTGAAGTTGCTCATGTCTCTGTGTTGTATTGTATATTCTTCATATTTTTCTTTCACTTTTGCATTTACAGTTATTATTGAGTGATCGGTTATTTTTGGAACATGGTGTACCTGGGCATCAGTGGTGTTTTTATTAGATACAAGAAGATCTATGAGTGTAGCACTGTCCTTAGTGATTCTTGTAGGTTGGTCAATAATCTGATTTAGTCCATTATTTTTAATTAAAGTTCTCAGCCTATTTTCATAATATGAATCCTTTAATAGGTCAATATTAAAGACTCCGATAATTAGTAAGGTCTCTGATCTACTAGCATATCATCAAACAAATTTTCAAGTTTCATTAGAAATTGAGCATCACTGGAGTTTGGAGAGTGATATAAATTTATAAAGTTATATTTGTATGATTGAAAGCATATATTAATACTTACAATCCATGTGTTCATATCAATGGTATCTTTAAGTAGGACTTTATAACTGAATTCATTTTTTATATAAATGATTAAAGGTTAACAGGAATTTCGAACAAGTGAGACAACGCAACATAATACGGAAAAGTTAATTTCTGGGGAAAGTGGATCGTTTCCAAATAAGGTGGAAAAGTACATATGCCATTTTAGTAGTAAGTAATCTAACGATAAATTTCAAGAACTTGATTAAATTTTTTAGTATAAAAGTACTGTAATATCTTCTTTGTATGTTTGTTTGAAGGATTGTTTGTGGTTAATTAAAGCTTTATTCTTTTACTGTTAAGATGAGAGAATGAATGCTTGAACTATTTGGTTAATGAATTATTTTCTGATTCCTCGTTTACATTCGTTTCCTTGGATACTACAAAGTATCCAAGGCAACGGTGATCATCACATTTATTGCTCCCTTGTTTTTTAGAATCTTTCCAGCAGAAAAAGTCTCCATCAGTTTGCTTAACGACAGGATTGGAAAGAACTAGTGAATGTACGCATAAGATGCGGTTGTGATTGTAAAGCAACTTGATAGATACGTAAAAAACCGCGTTTTTTTCTTTGGCTGGTTTTACAATTGATTAAAGTTAGTACAGGGCTCTTAATGTTAATGTTCGTTACAATGATAAGAACTTAACCTATAGATATGAGCTAATAAGAATAACATGAGAATTGAATGAGATAATTGAAAACGGTTAAAATTAAGACAGTAGATTCTAAATTTTAGGGCTCGTTGCAAAATGTAAATAACTAAACACTACAAAACTTAACCTAAGAGGAACGTATGAGGATTCTGTTGGACTTGTAGGTTGTTGGTTGGATAATAATCGTATATGCAACATAAAAGGAAAATAGCAAATGTATGTACACAAATATGTCTAACAGGTAACAAAAAGTAATTGCGAACGTTTTCTACATAAACGGCACAAAAAAAGATAAGAAGGATTTGTAATGGGCTGCATCCGAGTTTATCTGCTATGTATTCCCTGTGTTCCCGATCACACGAAGTAACGAATTTTTGGTACGACCGTTTATTGAAGTTCACAACAACTGATTTGTAATTATACGTTTTGCGACGCACTGTTGTGTGCGTTTCTTGTAGGGTTCTGAAACTTTTTCTGGAATAAATAGGTTTAGCTCAGGTTTAAATCGACAATCTATGCCAACGAAATGGCATAATTCTTGTTGCATTCTAAGGATTGGAAAGTTATGAATAGCTTCTCCTTTTGAAATTTGCGGCGTAACTCCATCACTGTTCACTGTGTGGTCGAGACAAGTTAGTTCTTTGGCTTCAAAGATTGTTTTTTTAATTTGATAGTAAACCGTAATGATATAGGCGTTGAAATACTTTCTTTAAATGCTGTTGATAGTCTGCTTTGATGCAGAAAAATTTAGAACAGAAAAAAAAAATACAACCGTGACTTCAGATAGATTATGAATTCAACGATGGAACTGCTCCATGTACTAGTAGTGGTAGTAACCTAGTAACTAGGTAGTGGTGGTGCTGAGAGAGTATTGATCCTCTACTGGAATTATGCTAATTGATTTCTCGACATCTGCTTCATAAATAGGATCCTGGTATCTTGAATGGTATGCTTGCAAGAGTAAGTTTCTTGACAGATTGTTGCATGTTCAATTAAAGTCGGCGGTCACCACATGTAATATCTTCTGTGTTTGTTTGTTTGAAAGACTGTTTGTGGTTAATGAATGCTTTATTCTTTTACTGTTAAGATGAGAGAATGAATGCTTGAACTATTTGGTTTCTGAATTATTTTCTGACTCCTTGTTTATATTCGTTGCATTGGATACTACACGCACACATACATATCACTGGATCACAGTACTCACTCATACATATCGTCGACGTTAATACATACTAGCGGAACTATTTTCTAGCAATTTTTCAGGAGCGCGGTTTAAATGCTTATAAAAACTTTGTTACAGATGGCATGATGAATTCTTTGAAATCGCAACTAGCAACATAGCTAGTTACAACATTTCAAAGAATTAAGTTCATATGCATTAACGGCGACGATATGTACTATATACCACCAATAAATAACAACGTCGTAGACCATTCAAGGTAAAAATCGTGAGGTGTTCTTTATCAAAAATTAAAATGGGCGAACTAAGTTGAGCATCATTTGTGACTTTTTTGCTAAAACGCTGAAGGAAAACTTTCTCGTCTGTAATTTGTAAGATTACTTAATGGAACTTTTAATGGAAACGGGGCACTCAAAAGGTTCGGAGGGACAGTGTATGTTGCAACCCCCAATTGAATTTCATGAACATTGGTATAGGGTAGATGCAGTAGCAGCACTTCACTATAGCAACAAGAAACGGCCACCTCATAGAACAAAAGATAAACGGAATAAATTCTGTGGGACGTTCTTTAACAAAAATGAAACTGGGTGGACTAATATGATTTGCGCCTGGTATATTTAAAACAAGTGCAATATAACGAAATTGAGCAAGGTTTGAAAAAACTTCTTCTCTTCTTCGTTACCTTTCGACGTTTCTGTTAAAGGCACTTAACCACCATATAGAGTATACTGTTTTGTACCTTCAAATTCATTAAACAGAAAGTAGGATCGAACATTCGATAATTTTCTTGTAACTGTACAAACGCACAGTAAAAATAGAAACTGCTATTTTTTTAATCTAGGTTAAACTAATCAAATGTAGTGTATTTTGGTCAGCTAAACTTGAAAATGACTTTATGCTTGATTTGTTCATGTTAACGAGTAGATAATATCCTGAACTTTGTAAAATATCAATATTAAACCACGCCCCCAGATGGGTTTTGTCGTTTTATTTTCAAAAACTGTTAGGTTTATGGACTGGTTTGGATGGAAGATTCATATCCTCTGAACAGGTGGTAGTACACATAAAATGCAACAAAAAAGCTGAAAATCATTAGTGTCTATCTTTCATAATAACCGAAGAAATAATGGTTTTTGAAAAGTGGGTAGCAGGTCACTGGTCTAAGAATCACACTTGGAGCTGGATGTGCCTATCTGATACATTAACGCAGCTGCTGCTAGGTGATGTCGCAGTTTGTTTTGACTATAATCTCCAGCAGTTCCCAAAAGTTGACATTTTTAGCAAATTTTTGTCGATTTGCGTAAAAACATAAAGGGTTTTTTGTTACTATTGATGAATACTATCACACATGCAATTTATACGAAAGTTGAGTAAAACACCCTGTATGTAGACCAACAATTTCTACCAATACATTTGACGGAGCAGCTTTAGAACATAACTTATTGCGATCTTGTATTCGTCATCAAGTACTTAGCTAAGAAAAAAAATGTTGAGTTCGCAGTGCAACCTTAGCATCACTTTTGCAAAATTCATGAAGCGATGTTGTTGTTATTGTTGGTTGTAGTATTATGATAATTTTGCAGTAAAAAGAATATCTTTAGGAGAATACCCTGCACTGGACAATTATTTTATAGAAACCAAAATGTATAGGGCATTTCACCTTGTTTTGAAATCTTTCTTACTTCGTTTGTACGTCATACTGCATGACGTTTTACCTTTATTTTCTTTCTGCATTTTATAGAGCATTATTTGACTTGTCACTATTCGACTTGGGTCAAGTATACCTGTTTTGTGAAGATTTAATTTTTCATTCAATGGTATATTCATTAAACATATCACTAGCACAGAATTCCGTATCTAGCGGTAGCGGGTACGCTACAGCTACCACAAGCACAAAATAACACTAATGTATGTTCTAATAACAACTGTCCTTGAACACAAAATTTTATCCAAATTGCATTTTTGACTTTTTTATTTTGAAGGTGTGTAGCTTTGTAACATTTCATTTTTGAACATAGATATGTTGTGCTTAATTGCCTATTTTGATCAAAGGCATTGACCCTCAGGAATTGGCACCGTCTGCTCGAGATATCCTACATGTAAAATGGGTGAAGTCCCATTTAATGTTAAATATCTAGCTACATTTTAAAGCAGGCGTGGAATTAAGTCGTGAACTTAGAATTCCAAAACAAAAACCACTCAAGAAAAAAAAGAATATCAATATAAAGAACGAAGTAAGAGAGATCCAAAAACCCTGAAGTACCCTGTACGTTTTAGGTTCAGTAAAAAGATTGATTAGTACAGGGTATACCCCTAAAATGTATCTTGCCAATACGAGAATTACCATATGACTAGCCCCAATAATAATTATAATATCGCCTCGTAGATTTTGCTGGAGATGCTGAGATAGAAAAAGACTGAACCAGGATCGCGTTCGATGCTCAACGAGATTTCCATAGCTATTTCATTATGAACATCAAATCACACAAAGTTATGCTCGAAGCTTCTCGTATAATATGTACCGATACAAATTATTTGTCTGTGTGACATATGATCGTTTTTTGATTACACAGAAACAAGACAACATGCACAAAGTTTTCTTAGCTTTTTGGTATGAAAGTTAAATAAAATCCTATTTTACCTAACTGGCTCATTTTGATAAACCTAATAGTTTCTGAAAAAACAGTAAAAATCATCTGGGGCATGGCTTACCCTCATCAGCTTCTCTGGTTCACCACTTTTGAGTAGTAACTTTTAAGGGGTTATTTAACATATCACAAAGAAGGCCTATCAAAGATCCAAGGATCTACCTCAATTCCCCTCTATTTTTACTAATTTGACTGAACTGTTACCGTGGCATTAAAATATACATATCTTAGAAACTGTTCATTTGTGCTAAAAACATAACAGTAAAATGTTCAGGAGGTCAAAAGATTTGGTTATAACATTTATTTTTTCAAAACACATATACATGACGTGTCTTCGAAACTTTTAATTGTATTCTTGTAAACAAAAATAATCATGTTAAAATAAATGATTTAAAAACAAATTATTAAAAAACAATTATTTGCATAAACCTTATGTATTTTAGAAGTTGTAACATTCTTCTTATGCTAGTATACCTACTCCATTTTAATATTATTCTTAATGCTCAATTTTGTTTTTTTCGAAGATTGTTAATTTCAGTATTATTTAGGAGGTAAAGTATACTAGCACAATAATTAAAATGGGGAAGTATTATTGTTTTATATAGTAATAATTTAGACCACTTGCTAAGATTTTGGCTTATTCTACCCATGAAATTTACTTTTTTTGCAACTTTACTGATAACATAGTTTGAATGACTAGAAAATGTTAAGTGACAATCTATTATTACGCCTAAGTACTTCCACTCATAAACTTGTTCTATTTTTTGACTATTAATTTGTATTCCCACATGACTAGATGTATCAATTTCGTTAAACTTATTTTTTATTATCATGAATTTTGTTTTATTTACATTTAAAGAAAGACTATTTTTACCTAACCAGTTATATACATTTACTAATTCATCATTGATGATATTTATTACTTTTTCAACATCATCTCCTATAAAATATATTAAAGTGTCATCTGCAAATAATAATGTTACATTTTTTAATCACATTAACAATATCATTTATGCATAGTACAAATAAATCAGGTCCTAATACAGTTCCTTGTGGAACGCCAAAGACAGTTTTTTTTAGCTGAAGATGTACTATTAAAGCATCTAGTTTTTTGAAATCTGTTTTTGAGATATTCACTAAACCATTGTATAACTATTGGGCCGAACCCATATCTTTTTAATTTCAATAATAATAGATCTCTATTAATAGTCTCAAAAGCACGTCTAAAGTCTAGAAAAACTACACCTATCACCTTCTTCTTGTAAATAGCATTTTTCCATTTCAAAAGAACTGATTGTATTGAACTTTCACATGAATTATTTTTCCGAAACCCTGATTGAAAAGGTGTTAACAGTTTGTTCACTTCAATGTAGTCACGAAACTGGATATTTACGACGGCTCTAATAATTTTTCATAAGTTGGCACCATGTTGATCGGTCTGTATTCTTCACATTTGTTAGTGTTGGCTATCTTCTCAATGGGGATAATATGGGATGTCTTCAAGGTTTCTGGGAAGGATCCACTTTCTAGACTCATTTGAATTAGATGCAAAAATCTCTGTCCTATTACATTGAAAGCTAATTTAAGAATCTTTACTGTAATACCATCGACACTA
The DNA here is from genome assembly GCA_929113105.1 of Agrypnus murinus. Taxonomy (NCBI): domain Eukaryota; kingdom Metazoa; phylum Arthropoda; class Insecta; order Coleoptera; family Elateridae; genus Agrypnus; species Agrypnus murinus. The sequence continues at coordinate 42,717,454 of OV816025.1, forward strand.
CTATTCTTATTAGGTAAATTGTTAAAAAAATTTTTAACTCCAAAAACTCTATTGGTAAAACTTTTTCGAACTTGCATTGATGTACATTAATGTGGCTTAAATCAGTTTCAATTTGGGTTAAATTTGTTAATGTAATAATTTGTTGTATGCTGTTAATAAAGTAAATATTGAATTTTTCTGCAATTTGATTTTCCTTTTTTTCTAACTCATTGTCAAAAATAATACCTTCCTTTTTTTTGTCTGTTATGGCCTCCTTTAATTAATTATTTAACTGTTTTACACATTTTTGTTGAGTTATTTTTCATATCATCTAGTTTTCTTGATAATAATTTGTCTTGTGGTTCCTGATCAAACTAACAATTCCATTTCTTTGTTGTCTATACCTATTCATATCACTTTCTTCTTGTGTAAAGATTGCTCTTTTATATAATCTGTCCCTTTCTTCAATTTCCAAGGCTATTTCTGGGGTCCACCAACGCTTACAACTCCATTGACATTTAATGGTTTTTTAACAGTTGGAGCATGCCTGTTTAGTGTGTTCATTATGGTTTTAACTAATGTTTCTGCTAGTTGATTGGTGTTTGTACAGTCCGGATTCCATGGTTGATCCATTAGATCTAATTGAAATTGCATTTCATTGAAGTTGTTCATGTCTCTGTGTTGTATTGTATATTCTTCATATTTTTCTTTCACTTTTGCATTTACAGTTATTATTGAGTGATCGGTTATTTTTGGAACATGGTGTACCTGGGCATCAATAGATTTTTCATTAGATACAAGAAGATCTATGAGTGTAGCACTGTCCTTAGTGATTCTTGTAGGTTGGTCGATAATATGATGTAGTCCATTATTTTTAATTAAAGTTCTCAGCCTATTTTCATAATATGAATCCTTTAATAGGTCAATATTAAAGTCTCCGATAATTAGTAAGGTCTCTGATCTACTAGCATATACATCAAACAAATTTTCAAGTTTCATTAGAAATTGAGCATCACTAGAGTTTGGAGAGTGATATAAATTTATAAAGTTATATTTGTATGATTGAAAGCATATATTACTACTTACAATCCATGTGTTCATATCAATGGTATCTTTAAGTAGGACTTTATAACTGAATTCATTTTTTATATAAATGATTAGAGTAAGGTTAACAGGATTTTCGAACAAGTGAGACAACGCAACATAATACGGAAAAGTTAATTTCTGGGGAAAGTGGATGGTTTCCAAATAAGGTGGAAAAGTACATATGTCATATTTCTTAGTAACGATAAATTTCAAGAACTTGATTAAATTTTATAGTATAAAAGTACTGTAATATATTCTTTGTACGTTTGTTTGAAGGATTGTTTGTGGTTAATGAATGCTTTATTCTTTTATTGTTAAGATGAGAGAATGAATGCTTGAACTATTTGGTTTCTGAATTATTTTCTGATCCCTCGTTTACATTCGTTTCCTTGGATACTACAAAGTATCCAAGGCAACGGTGATCATCACATTTATTGCTCCCTTGTTTTTTAGAATTTTTCCAGCAGAAAAAGTCTCCATCAGTTTGCTTGAGGACAGGATTGGAAAGAACTAGTGAATGTACGCATAAGATGCGGTTGTGATTGTAAAGTAACTTGATAGATACGTAAAATACCGCGTTTTTTTCTTTGGCTGGTTTTACAATTGATTAAAGTTAGTACAAGGCTCTTAATGTTAATGTTCGTTACAATGATAAGAACTTAACCTATAGAAATGAGCTAATAATCGAATGAGATAATTGAAAACGGTTAAAATTAAGACAGCAGATTCTTAATTTTAGGGCTCGTTGCAAAATGTAAATAACTAAAAACTACAAAACTTAACCTAAGAGGAACGTATGAGGATACTGTTGGACTTGTAGGTTGTTAGTTGGATCATAATCGTATATGCAACATAAAAGGAAAATAGTAAATTTATGTACACAAATATGTCTAACAGGTAACAAAAAGTAATTGCGAACGTTCTATACATAAACGGTACAAAAAAAGATAAGAAGGATTTGTAATGGGCTGCATCCGAGTTTATCTGCTATGTATTCCCTGTGTGCCCGATCATACGAAGTAACGAATTTTTGGTACAACCGTTTATTGAAGTTCACAACAACCGATTTGTAATTATACGTTCTGCGACACACTGTTGTGTGGGTTTCTTGTAGGGTTCTGAAACTTTTTCTGAAATAAATAGGTTTAGCTCAGGTTTAAGTCGACAATCTATGCCAACGAAATGGGATAATTCTTGTTGCATTCTAAGGATTGGAAAGTTATGAATAGCTTCTCCTTTTGAAACTTGCGGCGTAACTCCATCACTGTTTACTGTGTGGTCGAGACAAGTTAGTTCTTTGGCTTCAAAGATTGTTTCTTTTTTAATTTGATAGTTAACCGTAATGATATAGGCGTTGAAATACTTTCTTTAAATGCTGTAGATAGTCTGCTTTGATGGCAGAAAAATTTAGAACAGAAAAAACTTTATACAACCGTGACTTCAGATAGATTATGACTTCAGCGATGGAACTTCTCCATGTGCTGGTAGTGGTGGTGCTGAGAGAGTATTGATCCTCTACTGGAATTATGCTAATTGATTTCTCGACATCTGCTTCATAAATAGGATCCTGGTATCTTGAATGGTATGCTAGCAAGAGTAAGTTTCTTGACAGATTGTTGCGTGTTCAATTAAAGTCGGCGGTCACCACATGTAATATCCTCTGTGTTTGTTTGTTTGAAAGACTATTTGTGGTTAATGAATGCTTTATTCTTTTACTGTTAAGATCAGAGAATGAATGCTTGAACTATTTGGTTTCTGAATTATTTCCTGACTCCTTGTTTATATTCGTTGCATTGGATACTACACGCACACATACATATCACTGGATCACAGTACTCACTCATACATATCGTCGACGTTAATGCATACAAGCGGAACTATTTTCTAGCAATTTTCCAGGAGCGCAGTTTAAATGCTTATAAAAACTTTGTTACACTAGCAACATTGCTAGTTACAACATTTCAAAGAATTAAGTTCATATGCATTAACGGCGACGATATGTACTATATACCACCAATAAATAACAACGTCGTAGACCATTCAGGGTATAAATCGTGAGGTGTTCTTTATCAAAAATTAAAATGGGCGAACTAAGTTGAGCATCATTTGTGACTTTTTTGCTAAAACGCTGAAGGAAAACTTTCTCGTCTGTAATTTGTAAGATTACTTAATGGAACTTTTAATGGAAACAGGGCACTCAAAAGGTTCGGAGGGGCAGTGTATGTTGCAACCCCCAATTGAATTTCATGAACATTGGTATGGGTAGATGCAGTAGCAGCACTTCACTATAGCAACAAGAAACGGCCACCTCATAGAACAAAAGATAAACGGAATAAACTCTGTGGGACGTTCTTTAACAAAAATGAAACTGGGTGGACTAATATGATTTGCGCCTGGTATATTTAGAACTACATATATTTCAAATGTAATCAGAAAATCTCTGGTGTACAATTCGTCACTAAGAATATAATACATATTCCAATTCACAAATAGCTATTTCAGAATACAATAAAAATTGATCTTTAACTTAGTACAAGTGCAATATAACGGAATTAGGCAAGGTTTGAAAAAACTTCTTCTTTTCTTCGTTACCTTTCGACGTTTCTGTTAAAGGCACTTAACCACCATATAGTGTATACTGTTTTGTACCTTCAAATTCATTAAACAGAAAGTAGGGATCGAACATTCCATAATTTTTTTGTAACTGTACAAACGCACAGTAAAAATAGAAACTGCTATTTTTTAATCTAGGTTAAACTAATCAAATGTAGTCTATTTTGGTCAACTAAACTTGAAAATGACTTTATGCTTGATTTGTTCATGTTTACGAGTAGATAATATCCTGAATTTTGTAAAATATCAATATTAAACCACGCCTTCAGATGGATTTTGTCGTTTTATTTTCAAAAACTGTTAGGTTTATGGACTGGTTGTTAAGTGGGTTAGATAAAATAAAGCTAATTTAATTGGGGCATGAATATATATCATACAGGTTGTTTCACTTAAGTATCATCTGAATAGGTGGTAGTACACATAAAATGCAACAAAAAAGCTGAAAATCATTAGTGTCTATCTTTCATAATAACCGAAAAAAGAATGGTTTTTGAAAAGTGGGTAGCAGGTCACTGGTCTAAGAATCACACTTGGAGCTGGATGTGCCTATCTGATACATTGACGCAGCAGCTGCTAGGTGATGTCGCAGTTTGTTTTAACTATAATTTCCAGCAGTTTCCAAAAGTTGACATTTTTAGCAAATTTTTGTTGATTTGCGTAAAAACAAAAAGAGTTTTTTGTTCCTATTGATGAATACTATCACACATGCAATTTATACGAAAGTTGAGTAAAACATCCTGTATGTAGACCAACAATTTCTACCAATACATTTGACGGGGCAACTTCAGAACATAACTTATTGCGATCTTGTATTCGTCATCAAGTACTTAGCTAAGAAAAAAAAAAGTTGAGTTCGCAGTGCAACCTTAGCATCACTTCTGCCAAATTCATGAAGCGATGTTGTTGTTATTGTTGGTTGTAGTATTATGATAATTTTGCAGTAAAAAGAATATCTTTAGGAGAATACCCTGTACTGGAAAATTATTTTATAGAAACCAAAATGTATAGGGCATTTCACCTTGTTTTGAAATCTTTCTTACTTCGTTTGTACGTCATACTGCATGACGTTTTACCTTTATTTTCTTTCTGCATTTTATAGAGCATTATTTGACTTGTCACTATTCGACTTGGGTCAAGTATACCTGTTTTGTGAAGAATTAAATTTTGCATTCAATGGTGTATTCATTAAACATATCACTGGAACAGAATTCCGTATCTAGCGGTAGCGGGTACGCTACAGCTACCACAAGCACAAAATAACACTAATGTATGTTCTAATAACAACTGTCCTTGAAAACAAAATTTTATCCAAATTGCATTTTTGACTTTTTTATTTTGAAGGTCTATAGCTTTGTAACATTTCATTTTTGAACATAGATATGTTGTGCTTAATGGCCTATTTTGATCAAATGCATTGACCCTCAGGAATTGGCATCGTCTGCTCGAGATATCCTACATGTAAAATGGGTGAAGTCCCATTTAATGTTAAATATCTAGCTACAGTTTAAAGCAGGCGTGGAATTAAGTCCTGAACTTAGAATTCCAAAACAAAAACCATTCAAGAAAAAAATTACTCGATACGAATATCAATATAAAGGACAAAGTAAGAGATATCCAAAAACCCTGAAGTACCTTGTACGTTTTAGGTTCACTAAAAAGATTGATTAGTACAGGGTATACCCCTAAAATGTATCTTGCCAATACGAGAATTACCATATGACTAGCCCCAAATAATAATGATAATATCGCCTAGTAGATTTTGCTGGAGATGCTGAGATAGAATAAGACTGAACCAGGATCGCGTTCGATGCTCAACGAGATTTCCATAGTTATTTCATGATGAACATCAAATCACACAAAGTTATGCTCGAAGCTTCTCGTATAATATGTACCGATACAAATTATTTGTCTGTGTGACATATGATCGTTTTTTCGATAACACAGAAACAAGACAACATGCACAAAGTTTTCTTAGCTTTTTGGTATGAAAGTTAAATAAAATCCTATTTTACCTAACTGTCTCCATTTTGATAAACCTAATAGTTTCTGAAAAAACAGTAAAAACCCTCTGGGGACATGGCTTACCCTCATCAGCTTCTCTGGTTCACCACTTTTGAGTAGTAACTTTTAAGGGGTTATTTAACATATCACAAAGAAGGCCTATCAAAAATCCAAGGATATACCTCAATTCCCCTCTATTTTTACAAATTTGACTGAACTGTTACCGTGGCATTAAAATATACATATATTAGAAACTGTTCATTTGTGCTAAAAACATAACAGTAAAATGTTCAGGAGGTCAAAAGATTTGGCTATAACATTTATTTTTTCAAAACACATATACATGACGTGTCTTCGAAACTTTTAAGTGTATTCTTGTAAACAAAAATAATCATGTTAAAATAAATGATTTAAAAGCAAATTATTAAAAAACAATTATTTGCATAAACCTTATGTATTTTAGAACAAAAGAGGCTCAATGCTATTTTCTCATGTTAATAATAATTTTCAGAGTTACATCGTTTTACGGAAAACCTTAATTTTTCTGCGTTTAAGGTTATTTATGGAATTTACGAACAAATCAACAAAAATAAAGATCACTTATGTGCTTAGCATCCCGAAATCATTACGTCAATCGTAATTTTATCTCTGATACATTCGGCAACATTGCTGGGTTCGGTAGGGTAGGTAGGCTTGCGTAAAATTATACAAATGGGTCTGTAAACACTGTAATATGTATCGGGTCCAAGAACGACTGTCAAATATCACCAATATTTTTTTTCATATATTTTTACCCCTCGAGAATCTTAAATATTGCTTATCAGAAATAGATCAATATTATGTAAAATATATACATTTTAAAAATCAAAAAATGCGGGTCTACTAACGACCCTACCATATAGCGGGTCCGACAACGTCGATTAAACCAATATATATATATATATATATAATATATATATATATATATATATATATATATATATATATATATATATACACGCCCAACTATCCATACCAAGCCCGCTATGTTACGCAGGCACTCAGAAGCCCGGGCTTTCCTGTAGAGTTTCAGCTGTATATTCTACCTCAATCGAACCGATAATTTCATATTATTAAGCGCAACCTGCGAGGGGTAAGTTATTTTTACATACAAATGAATATATACTGTACAGCTTTTACGAGACCGCATATATTATTGGTACTGTAGCAGTCCTGTTTGTATAAAAATAGATATTTCACGCATTATACCAAGCCACGCAGGGTTGCCGCTACTGTTACCAGCAAAACGTAAGATTATTGATCGTGTAATTTGTCTCGCCGGCTGTGAATGTCGGACAAACCACGGTTAGTCACCGAGACTTCCCGAATGCTTTCGTTCTTATGTGATGGTAATGCCGAGTTGGGAGTATCCTAGCGGAACTTTTGTTCTCGCCAACAGCCTGAGTCAAGGTCGTACTGGCTGGTCGTCTGACTATTATCGATTTTATTTTAGCTTTCTCGCGGCATAGTAACACAGACAATTATATACAACGAACTTTATGAAAAGAAGATGGAATTTTAGATTTCAGATCATGTTCTACATGCATAATTAACTGAATATTAAGTTACCTCGGAATTCGCCTTTTGGCCGCCGATTTTGATGATTTTTTTTTAAATTGTAGGTAATCGACTATATTTCAAAGTCTAAATATTAGATTTGTCCTGTAATGCCCTGTTTAATTGTTAATAACAAATTATTACTTTTTTCATAAGGGACTAACATTTAAATAATTTCATCAAATTTGTATTATAATTGCATAAAGTTGGGTACTTATAGGTTTTTAGGGTCGTAGATTCAAAATTTTATTAAAAATTTGATGAAATTATTTAATTATTAATTAGCCCCTTATGGAAAAAGTAATAATTTGTTAATAACAATTAAACAGTAATTTTCAAACCTTTGACAGTACAGACTTTACCAATTAAATATTTTAGTTTGAAAGAAAATGGCAAGAACAAAATTACAGTTTTCAATTAAATTAATATAAATAAAAATATTATTTCTAAAAAAAGATAAATCAATATTAGACGGTTTCCTAGAAAAAAAATACCTCGGAATTCGCCTTTTGGGCACCGATTTTGTTGATTTTTTTAAAATAGTAGGTAATCGAATATATTTCAAAGTCTAAATGTTCGATTTGTCCGCTAATGCCCTGTTTAATTGTTATTAACAAATTATTATTTTTTCCATAGGGGGTTAATTAATAATTAAATCATTCCAAATTGGTCTAAAATTCAAAATGGCCGCCGGTGTCAAAACTTTAATATATGAAATTTTGAATGAAAAATCGTGCCAAGGGGTTTTTAAAGTAGCAAATTGTGCTGTTAAGCTAAAAAATGACCCAGATGTAAAATGCTTGTCACAAAATGGCCACCGAAACTAAATATGATTAAAATTCAAAATGTTTAATCTCTACTGTATGTTTGTTTAAGATGGATTAATATAGTAGTTAACACAATTTTAAGATTGTTGCAATTATTATTTATTTAAAATTCAAATTGATAGAATGGAGTTATTCCGTATGAATAGTGTTAAAATAAATTAATACTCCATAATTTAACCAGATTCCGTTTAAGTCTGAAACTTTATTTATCGTCAGATTTAAATAAAGGATATTGTGTTAATTATTATTTACTTGTGTTTCATGTAAAGCATTGTTAGTTTTTTCAGCTACTTCTGGCAACGTAGAAAAAGAATGTGCTCTTTACATTTTGAAAACTGATTAGTAAGCTTTTTTTTGGGAAGAATAAATTCTTTTTTACATGCTCTTACTGGTTGCGACACTTCAACAGCGTTTTTCGGCAAAGGGGAAAATAAATTTTTCAAAACTTTTGAATGCAAAATTTTATAGGTGTTTTTATAATTTTTAGAAATAGTTAGGGTTACTGAAGACAAGATAAGATATATAGAAAATAAATAAAATGGAACTTTTTTATTAGAAATTGCATGAAAATACAACTAAAAGAAATTGATTTAATTTTATTTTATTTGACAAATACCATATTGTATAATATCATCTTCAGAGTCATTGCGTTCTGTTTCTTCTTCTTGTTATTTTGAAAAGCATTCTTCATCAGAGAAGTTTTCATCTAAACTTCTTTTTCATTAATGTTTCCTACGTTTGGACATTTCCAAAACTTTAAAAGATTTGAAGATTTGAGTTTTGTTTTCGACTATGCTTAAAAATTGGCTATAAGTGGATTCGAAGATGCCAAAAATAAGTTGAGAATTTTCTCATTAGTTTCTTCTCTGGAAGATTTGCATGGATGACCTCTTCTAAATTAACTAATCAACTTTATTTATTTCTTCTAAATAGCTTGAAATCTTTTTTCTCGCTTCTTCGCTAGCCGTTCATCTGTATCTTTTTGATGGACCAGCATGCCTCGAAGGTTAGTTAGAGTACCGTAGGTACATTTTACTAAAACATTTTCTGCAGCTTTTATGGTTGAATGGTCTTGAACTTTTCAATATTTATTTCATATCCACATACAACTGTTTGCATAATATCAAATCTATTAATAAATTATCTCTGACTTAATTTCTGTAATTTCTGCAGAAGTCGCAAGCGCTTTGAAAAAGCACCTTGCTTCATATTTTCTTTGTTTTTAAAACTGTAAACCATGTGGGAAAAAATCGTGAATCTGTGTATCAAACAATAAACAAGTAACTGTGATTCACTGGCAAACATTTTAAGAAAAAATGAATGAACTGGGTGTTTTGCAAACCTTACTGAGCTGAAAACATGTGAATACATGTCTGAGATACCTATTAGAGACCGCTAGTTTAGCCGTTTAATTCTTTCGACATTTTGTCAGCTTTTGAAGCAAAATCCCGTTACATGAGACGGTGGAATAGTCTAAATTTTTGACAGTATTGCCTTTTTGTCCGTTCCAAGTTTTGATGACTTTCGGATTTAGATTAATTTATTATGATATGAGCTTTCAATCAGTAAAGGTTTCATCTTGTAAATCCGTTTCCCCAAAAAGAACGACCTAAACAAATCCACAAACTGACAGAGGAATTAAGGGAAGACTGACAGATAGGTGCCCAGTTCGTGTTATGTTATTCACTAACCATGTACAGTGCCGCCCATTTGAAAGTGCACGACTCTTTATATGTAATATTCCAAAATGACATCGTGTAAGTCAGGATTCCATGGGCTGTGTTTATAACAGCTGCAGCGGAATGAAAGGTTTATTATTATTATTTTCAAATACTTGTTTAAAATAATTTATCAGCTTAGAGTAAGTTATAGAAAACATAACCGAGGTAAATCGGGTCTATCGTGTACTTTCAAATGGGCGGCAGTGTACCTCTAAGTTGCTATTTAATACTTCATAAAGAATTATGATATGACTTTTAAATTATTAGTCCAAGAGCAAGAGCAAAAAAGTAGGTTCATAATGCAATGAAATGTTTTCGTAGACAATAACATTTTCTACAACTTTTATTACAAACTTTTTTCTGTATAGTGCATAGCTTTATATTTAAAGCGCGCCAAACTTTCTCCAACATGGTTATTGCTAAATATATAGTTAACGGTTGATAATACATTAAAAATGGTAATAACCAAATTTGTAGAACACAAAATTTCTTATAGAATTTATTTGAAGTTTTTTTCTATAAAATTGATACTTTAAGAGCTATAGCTTGGTAAACTATTGCACCGCGTGAATTATCTGTGGTAATGTTGGTCATAGTACACGGTAAACATTTCATAACACATAAAACGGCGAAAAGTGTTCAGAAAAATGACAGTACTGTGTAGTGTGTAGTGAATGTAATGTATTAATCTTATAAATAGTGCCAAGAAGTACTCATAATTTATACATCTTTCTTAAATTGCATGGGTAGAACCTATTATCATAAAAAACTGTCAATGTAGCAAGATATAATAGTTTGTCACGTACATCACGTACATCATAAAAAATAATAATAATCATGATGATAATAATAATCATGAGAAGGGAAAGGTGGAGAAAAGGATAACAGAGTTCAAAGAATGCAAATTAATTTTTTGAAATAAAAAACGGATTAAAACATTTATTTATACAAAAAGTGGCAAGTTATTTTACGTCATAAGTCTCATCTGTTTGGATGATGAAGGAAGTCACTCATCGTCTTCCACATCCTTGTTTTCTGCCACCGATATATCCGTAGGAGGTGAATCGAAAATTTTCATCGACTTCGTCTTCGATGGTTTCCAATGTATCTGGCACATGTGCATCCACCACAATTCGAACAAATAATGGAACATTTTAAGCCAGCTTTTCGGCATACACAGGCAGCCCCGCAATTTGTTGTGCATTTGCAAGATATTATTTTCAGCAAACTTGAGGGTGCTGGAGCCATAGTAGTTCGAATTGGTTGAAGTCCATTTGTAGTCCGCTTCCAATCCCATTCTTCAGGATCATGGTAAAATCCAAGCCAAGTTTGAACCTGGTGGTAGGTTCTAAAAGAATGGTAACGTGCCGTATCTTGGGTTGGAGGTAGAAGTGAGAGGTTTAGTTTGGTGTTACTCGCCAAATTGGCGAAGCATTTTTAGCGAAGAGAGTTAATGGACGCATTGAGAGGCGCATGATTATATATAGTGTATAATTTCGTGGCTATTGTGCGTAAACTCGGCATTTACAGCGTTATAAGTCTTAAAGTATCAATTTTATAGAAAAACTTCAAATAAATTTTATCGGAAATTTTGTGTTCTACAAAGTCATCAACCGTTAACTATATATTTAGCAATAACCATATTGAAAAAAGTTTGGCGCGCTATAAATATAAACTTATGCACTATACAGAAAAAAGTTTCAAATAAAAGTTGTAGAAAATGTTATTATCTACGAAAACGATTTTTTTACTATTTTACTAGGTTACTAACATTATTCCATTGTTATTTCTAAACTACTACTATTTAGTAAGCATTAATCCTACAGTTCGGACAGCTTTTTTAAGGAATTCTCTTGTGTAAAACAGCCAGCCTTCGCATTGAAATGAGACAGTGTTAAGATCTGCAGATGAGAACAACTTTGTTCTATTTCTTTCACCTAATGTAACTGCTATCACTCAACCAACGGACCAAGAATATATAAGAAACACCTAAGAGATTTTACAGACGTATCGTTTCGATTAATTTCTTGGAAACATTTGATATGATGCTATTTTGAAAGTTCTCTAATATCAAAGATGCAATTTTTGCTTTCGCTATTGCATGGATCAATGTTAAACAACTGACAATCGAGAAAACGTTTTTTACAATTATGAATAATGGAAAAGAAGTTAACGGCGAAGATGTTACTGAAGACGTGATTTGTTCTAAAGGTATTGGTAGTTTGGCAAATCAGAGCGAGGATATGAAAGAGATAGAAGAGTCCGACATTGAAGCTTAAATGCATTGTGATCGTAAAAAACAAGGTTACCAAGTACTGACAGGAGATGCAATAATGGAGGAAAGGGAAATTCTACGCGACACCTCTCAAGTAGATCAAGAAATTCTAAGTGATGGTGATGATGATTTAAACATGAAGAAAGTACTTTATGGACAAACTGCTGAAGCCATAGGCGTGTCATTAAATTTTTTTGAACAACATAAGGATCCTGATGTAATACATATTTTACACTGGCAAAATATAAAACAAATGATAAAAAATAACACGGTACGCACAGAAGAAATTTTCAGATTTTCATATAGCTTTTCTAGAACTTTTTGGTATGAAGATTACGAATCTGATGTTGGTTGTTTCCAATCAGGTCAAATGTTGTTGTTTCGAATTTCATTCGTACGCCATGCAGCCAACCCATACCTGCCTCATGAATTTAACTCAAACCGGGTTTCTCAGGAATTGCTTTTTACCTTACGAATGCAAAACGCCAATAGAAGAATAGCATGCATACACCACATAAACAGGGTTGACAATTTTGGCGTTTCTTAATTCTACAGCTTTTTTGCTTTGGCGCTTGGTGCGTAAATTTTGCTATTAGTTTTTAGCTTTGCATCGTGTTTGACTACTATTGCATAATAAGTAGCGTGCCCCAACTTCACCTAACGATAGAAAAAATGTCAGGCGAGGCATCTGTGACTCTCGTTCAGAATTGGACTGGTCTAGTGCCCTCATGTCTCTGTGATTTGTGATTGCGCATTAAGTCTGGTTCCGTTACGGGTAAACTAGCTAGACATATGTTTCCGAACTATCGTTCTCAGATAGTTACGTCAAGGAACTTCAACGCTTTCTTGGATTAATTACTTATTTATCTAAGTTCTTTTAAGAACTTATCAGAATTATTAGCTCCACTTAGAGTGCCGTTAGAAAAAGATGATGAATGGAGATGGGAGAATGAACAAAAAGAAGCATTCTGTAAATTAAAAGAAATATTAAAAAACCCTCCAGTACTTGGTAATTTTAACCCAAATTTACCTATTTTATTTTATTTTACTGCATATGGTGGGGCATTAATTCAGAATGGTCACCCAATAGCTTATTACTCCAAATCTTTAACTAAAACGCAGATCAATTATAGTCAAATTGAAAAAGAAGCATTGGCCATATTACTGGCTTGCAAGAAATTTCCTGTTTATATATGGGGAAACAAAAATCTGATAGTTGAATCAGATCATAAGCCGTTAGAAACCATATTCAGGAAGCCATTGACTGAAGCGCCTCCCAGACTACAGAGAATCCTATTTGAAATACTGCCATATCCCACAATTGTGTACAAAAAAGGAACGATGTTGTACATAGCTGATATACTGAGCAGAGACTGCGCAAAAAATGTTCATGATGACGAGGATGAAAACTCATTTGAGACATGTGTAATAATACCAATGAGTAAAACGAGATTGCAGCAGTTAAAACAAGAGACAAATACAGATATAGAATTGGTGGAATTAAAACAGCAAATACTTGTAGGATGGCCCGACAGAATAAGCGAAGTTCCGGCTTCTCTAAGAAAATACTGGTCTTACAGGCACCTAGCAACTTATGAAGATATCATATTCAAAAATGATAAAATAATGATACCTCCGAGACTACAAGAAGTTGTTCTCAAATGTTGTCACTTTAGTCACAAAGGTATCACTGGTACTCTCTGATTGGCCAGAGATTTTGCGTATTTTGGCCAAGAATGTCTGTAGACATTATTAAATTGGTGCAAAACTGCAAGATTGGTACGAAGGAACAAAAAGAGAATCCTAAAGAAAAAATTTTACTTCAAGAGTATCCAGAACGGCCATGGCAAATATTCGCTTCTGATATTTATCATTTGAAGGACAAGGAATACTTGCTAATGGCAGATAGCTATTCAGGTTATTTTGACTTCGTGCAATTATCAAGCTTAACCAGCAGGTCAATAACTCGACCATTTAGATGTTGGTTTGCTACATTTGGAATACCTGATATTCTTCGTACAGATGGAGGAAAACAATATGTATCTGAAGAATTTAAAGAATTTGCTAGAAGATGGAGGTTTGAACATAGAGTTTCCAGTCCACAGTTTCCCAGACCGAATGGTTTAGCAGAGCGATATGTACAAGAAGCAAGATCGATACTAGATAAATGTATAGAAGAAGGTTCAGATATCCAGTTAGCCCTTTTACATCACAGAAACACACCAAGAGACACCCTAGGTTCTCCAATGCAAAGATTAATGGGTCGAAGAACTAAAACGTTCATTCCCATTAATACAAAGTTATTATTACCTGAAACAGTTAAAAATGTTTCTGAAAAGTTGAAAAATATTAAACTAAAAGAGAAGAAATGTGCAGATAGAGCAAAAGCAAATTTACCAGAATTTTAAAATGATGAAAAAGTATTAATTAGAAAGAGACGCAAGGAATGGACTCCTGCAACAGTTGTAAAGAAGGCAGAAGAACCAAGCTCGTAGATTGTACAATAGGGTGGTCCAACAAAAAAAGCAAAGTCGGAAATCTTATGTTCTCACCCCCTAGGATTATTGTATATCGAAAAAAAAAGTACCCCTATTTTTTATTTTGAAATCGGACGATGTTTAGGGGTGCCTCAAAGCCCTTAAAGGTTCCAATGTATTTTATATGGGAAAAAAAACTCTTTCATAGGTTTGGTATAGAATTTTAGAAAATCAATATTTTTCAATGGGACTAATCTGTTGCTCTTCAGAAATGTTCAGAAAATGACATCCAATAATTTATTTATCAAAATATTTTATATTAAAAAATAGTAATAAATATTTTTTAACGATTTTTCTGTTTCTTTCATTTATGGGTTTTTTGCGGGTCTGTAAAAAATAGTTAATATAAAAAATTTAACAAATAAATTATTGGATGTCATTCTCTAAACATTTCTGAAGAGAAACACAGTAGTCCGGTTGAAAAATATTGATTTTCTAGGATTCTATGCCAAATCTACGAAAACGTGTTTTTTTTCACATATAAAATACATGGGAAACTTTAAGGGCTTTGAGGCACCCCTAAACATCGTTCGATTTCAAAATAAAAAATAGGGGTACTTCTTTTTTCGATATACAATAATCCTAGGGGGTGAGAGCATAGGATTTCCGACTTTGCTTTTTTGTTGGACCACCCTATTGTACAAACACCAGATCGTACACAATATCGAAGAAATTCATGGTTCATCAAAAGAAATCACCCAGAGCTACAATAAATAAATCATGGCGATGATGTTAAGCAGTTGACAGTAGTGTGTCAAATCAAGAACCAAAAGCACAAGCAACGAATGATCAATTTCTTCAACAACAATATACTTATATCAAGATATGGTAGAGTAATTAAGAAACCAAACAGACTGAATTTATAACTGCAGAATTAGTTGATGTGTTGTGATTGATATATGTTATTTGTTAAATGAATGATGTGTAATTTATTTATTTTATTAGTAAAAGAGAGATGTAATACAGGGATCTAGTTACAGATAGATAAACAAACATTGTACTAGTTTGACATTAGTAAATCGAACACGTTAATAAATTAATTATTTAAATAACATGTTTTATTGGGTAATTATTATTATAAATAATAACATAAAACATGACATTATTTAATGTCAATTCTACTGCTATTGAGAGACATAGTACCAACGACAGTAATACTGCCAGGTGCTTTTTCAAAGCGCTTGCGACTTCTGCAGAAATTACAGAAATTAAGACAGAGATAATTTATTAATAGATTTGATATTATGCAAACAGTTGCATGTTGATATGAAATAAATGTTGAAAAGCTCAAGACCATTCAACCAAGGAAACTGCAGAAAATGTTTATGGTACTCTAACTAACCTTCGAGGCATAAAATGCTGATCCATCAAAAAGATACAGATGAACAGTTAGCGAAGAAGCGAGAAAAAAGATTTCAAGCTATTTAGAAGAAATAAATAAAGCTGATTAGTTAATTTAGAACAGGTCATCCATGCAAATCTTCCAGATAAGAAACTAATGAGAAAATTCTCAACTTATGTTTGGCATCTTCGAATCCACTTATAGCCAATTTTGAAGCATAGTCGAAAACAAAACTGAAATCTTCAAATCTTTGGAAATATCCAAACGTAGGAAACATTAATGAAAAAGAAGATTTAGATGAAAATTTCTCTGATGAAGAATGCTTTTCAAAATAATAATAAGAAGAAACAGTTTTGCATTCAAAAAGTTTTTTTTTAGGGGCAAAGAGAAAAATTTATTTTTCCCTTTGCCGAAAAACGCTGATAAAGTGTCGCAACTAGTAAGAGCACGTAATAAAGAATTTAGTCTTCTAAAAAAAAGCTTACTAATCAGTTTTCAAAAATTAAAGAGCACATTCTTTTTTTACGTTGCCAGAAGTAGATGAAGAAACTAACAGTGCTTTACACAAGAAACACAAGTAAATAATAATACAATATTCTTTATTTAAATCTGACGATAACTAAAGTTTCAGACTTAAACGGAATCTGGTTAAATTATGGAATTCCATTCCATCAATTTGACTTTTAACTAAATAATAATTGCAACAATCTTAAAATTGTAACTACTATATTAATCCATCTTAAACAAACTTGTAGTAGAGATTAAACATTTTGAATTTTATTCATATTTAGTTTCGGTGGCCATTTTGTGACAAGCATTTTGCATCTGGGTCAGTTTTTAGCTTAACAGCACAATTTGCTACTTTAAAAACCCCCTGGTACGATTTTTCATACGAAATTTCAAATATTAAGCTTTGACACCGGCGGCCATTTTATAGCCACCATTTTGCACTTTGGACCAATTTGGACCACGGATTCATAATCTACGACCCTAAAAACCTATAAGTAGCCAACTTTATTCAATTATAATAAAAAATATTTAATTATTAATTAGCCCCTTATGGAAAAAATAAAAATTTGTTAACAACAATTAAACAGGGCATTAGCGGACAAATCTAACATTTAGATTTTGAAATATAGTCGATTACCTACAATTTAAAAAAATCATCAAAATCGGTGCGCAAAAGGCGATTTCCTAGGTAACTTAATATTCATTTAATCACGCATGTAGAACATGATCTGAAATCTAAAATGTAATTAATGCGAATAAGATGTGGCAAAAGCTTTTATTTTACTATACATACATCTATTTTATTCTTAATAATTAAAAATCATAACTGTTATCTTTTATTAATAGTAAAAACACCTTACATTTTATTCACATGACCCATTATTTTGTAATCAATCTTTGAAACAAATTGCGTGTAGCTTCAATTTTATTTCATAATTACCCATTTACCAATTTTCATAAATTATCAGGTATTTTTTTCAAATAAAAACATTTCAATCTTCACTTTATTATTTAAAAAGTTAATTACAGCGAAAAATCTACGTAGCTAATTATAACTAATTATTGTAGAATTCTTACAAAAAGCCTACATCACCCTATTTTATGAGAGATATTGTTCAAGAAATAAAATATGTACCTAATATCACCAAAAAATCAACGAAAATATAAAATGTATAATTAGAAATTTTAAAAATTCCCTATCTGCAACTACAAATACTATAGCGTGGGTTTTGTTTTTATAATAAATAGCTATACAAACTACCAAATTAATATAATAATAAATTAAAGATTTTCATGAAGAAACGGAAACTTAGGAAATAATTTTAAAGAAAATACAAGTTTGTTACAAAAATCAATATTAAATGTGTGCAAATGTACAAATATGCAGGAAACGAATTTGCGTGGGAACCAGTCCCCCTACATACGTTAACCACTCTTATGGTATAAAAATGTGTAAAGGTATAGAAAAATCAATAATCCAAACACTTGACTTTCAAGCCCCATTGCCAGATCACTGGGACTCGTATAATGCGTGTAATTTGCATCGCGCGTAAGATCAGTTTGATGTCTACAGTATATATACAACACCGATCGTTGGCCCCCTATATTTATTTCCCTTGAACTAAACGTGTGTATTTTGAGATATATGACGGTCTTTACCCGCCATTTCGAAAATCGAGATTCCGCATCTCCTGATGATGCTTAATCAAGAAAACACTATTATACACATAAAATTTACGAAGCCCAGAACCGGGCTGCGTAAGTTGGTGCCGGGCTTCGTATAGATAGGAGAACACTCTGTTTTAGGCTTGGTAATGCCGCCTAATGTGTATATATATATATATATATATATATATATATATATATATATATATATATATATATATATATATATATATATATATATATCTATAAAGGCCTACCATGCGTCCGGACCAAAAGCGTAGCGCCCAGCGTCCTGCGTATATAAAGTATATATAAATGATGGTATCAGTCAGCGTCAGCGTCAGCTTTAGCAAACTATAGGTTTATTCAGCGTCCATTTATTTTTTCTAAAGTTTAGCAGCTTGCTTGCCTGTCTGCGGTGTCATGTTACTCGCTGTATTTCTGAGAAGATTACGTCATTTAAACTGACAAAAACATTTCTATTTGATTAAAGCTACTTAATAAATTCTTTTAGTTCCGTTTCTTTATGTGTATGCATTTTATTTAAAAGGCTTTCAGATTTTAATACATTATATGCATAAAAACATCATAAAACTCGAAATATTATTGAATTTGTATGAAATTTTCTACAAAGGGGTTTTTCAGGTCGCTAATTTCAAATTTATTGTCAACGTTTGCAATTTTTAAAGGACGGATGAGATATGGCGTCCATAATAATTAAAATATGACTCATTTGCATAAACTTGATGTCTGGGACTATTTTAGGTCGCTGATTTTGCATTTGATGTAATTTCGTTTTTAAAACAGTTTATCAATTTTGTCTGTCGGCGTTATCAAGTTACTCTATTTAAGTAATGAAATTAAATAATCTTTATAACTGCTGAATTTCTAGATTACATACAAACTTGATATTTGGCACAATTATAAAAATTATGATTCTTGTAAAATGAAAAGTAAAAAAAATTTTATTATGTCAAACCACAATCTTCTGGAGTTGTAAACCTTTTGAATGACTTTACATACTTAAAATTTGGTACAGTTTTAACTGATGGCCAGGGTTAGAAATAAGTTACGAAAACTTTAAGAAGAGGGGCAATTTTCGATCTTGTAAATTTAACAATGTGTTTATAAAATGTTCTTCAACTAGTTTAACTAATAAATAAAAAGCCATTCTACATAATTTATGTTTTAATAAGATACAGCAAAAAATATTACTGACTAATAATAACAATTTCTTAAAAGGACTGGTATTTATTTCTTTATTAATGTATAATTTATTTTTAAGGTATGCAATTATTATAAATTACGTATTGCCAAAACTTTCCTGAATTAAAGTTATTTATCATATTTTATAATAAAAAATTTGAATTGTTTAATTATGCAATGTAGTATTTTTTATATTTTTATTAAGCTAATAAAAATTCTGTTGTTAGTACAAAATGAACAACTGATAACAAGCTATGAAGAAAAATCATTAATACTCATTGCTACATAATAAAAGTAAATTCAAACATGCTTACAAGGTATTTCTTAAATTAAAACAGGACGTGACCAAGAGCAAATTTCTACATACGTGTTGCGTTTTAACGTTTATTTTTTAATTACATCTACTAGACGAAAATAGTACTAAGAATTCACTTCATTTTTTGCCCAATATTAACCGTACTTGACAGATTACATATTAAGCAAATTGTGTTAAATATATGTGGTTAATATATTAAAAATAATATAATTTATGGCAATACGGGAATTTATTAATTGAAAACACAATTCCATAATGAATTAGCTAATTGAAAAATAAAGCATAAGATTAGACCAGTAATTAAATTTATGTAAGAAATAATAGTCAGGAACTTGCACTGGCTTATATTTAAACATTTCCAACGACGATTTTTAACAATTATTGCTGAAGAAATGGGTTTCAGCTATCATCTACAGTGTAAAAACTAAGATCACCGATTATCAAAGAACAACAAGTCATTCTAAATAATTTATGCTTTACTAAAGATACAACAAAAATACTGGAATACAAAATAATAAAATAATGAATATTGGATTAGTCCTTTACAATTTATAAACATTGACAGCAAATCTAAAAGCAGCAACCTCAAAAACCCACAGATGTCAAGTTTCAAACATTTAATTCAAAGTTAAGCAATTATTGACGAAGTATTGAAGCCGTCCTTTTGAAATTCCAAATCTTGAAATCAGATTTGAAATCAGCGACTTCAAAACTCTCAGATTCAAGGTTTCAGCATCTCGATTATACCTTAGTTAGCATTTAGGAAGTATTGAAGCCGACCTTTTGAAATCAGATTTGAAATCAGAGACTTCAAAACTCTCAGATTAAAGGTTTCAGCCTTTCGATTATACCTTAGTTAGCATTTACGAAGTATTGAAGCCGTCCTTTTGAAATTCCAAATTTTGTAATCAGATTTGAAATTAGCGTCTTCAAAACTCAGATTAAAGGTTTCAGACTTTCGATTATACCTTAGTTAGCATTTACGAAGTATTGAAGCAGTCCTTTTGAAATTCCAAATTTTGAAATCAGATTTGAAATCAGCGACTTCAAAACACGCAGATTAATGGTTTCTGCCGTTCGATTACACCTTAGTTAGTATTTACGTAGTATTGAAGCCGTCCTTATCAAATTCCAAATTATGAAATCAGATTTGAAATCAGCGACTTCAAAACTCTCAGATTAAAGGTTTCGGCCTTTCGATTATACATTAGTTAGCATTTACGAAGTAGTGAAGCCGTCCTTTTGAAATTCCAAATTTTGAAATCAGATTTGAAATCAGCGACTTCAAAACTCTCAGATTCAAGGTTTCAGTATCTCGATTATACCTTAGTTAACATTTAGGAAGTATTGAAGCCGACCTTTTGAAATCGGATTTGAAATCAGCGACTTCAAAACTCTCAGATTAAAAGTTTCAGCCTTTCGATTATACCTTAGTTAGCATTTAAGAAAGTATTGAAGCCGTCCTTTTGAAATTCCAAATTTTGAAATCAGATTTGAAATCAGCGACTTCAAAACTCAGATTAAAGGTTTCAGCCTTTCGATTATACCTTAGTTAGCATTTACGAAGTATTGAAGCAGTCCTTTTGAAATTCCAAATTTTGAAATCAGATTTGAAATCAGCGACTTCAAAACTCAGATTAAAGGTTTCAGCCTTTCGATTATACCTTAGTTAGCATTTACGAAGTATTGAAGCAGTCCTTTTGAAATTCCAAATTTTGAAATCAGATTTGAAATCAGCGACTTCAAAACTCTCAGATTAAAGGTTTCAGTCTTTCGATTATACCTTAGTTATCATTTGCGAAGTATTGAAGCCGTCCTTTTGAAATTCCAAATTTTGAAATCAGATTTGAAATCAGCGACTTCAAAACTATAAGATTAAAGGTTTCTGCCTTTCAATTATACCTTAGTTAGCATTTGCGAAGTATTGAAGCCGTCCTTTTGAAATTCCAAATTTTGAAATCAGATTTTAAATCAGCGACATCAAAACTATCAGATCAATGGTTTCTGCAGTTCGATTACACCTTAGTATTTACGAAGTATTGAAGCCGTCCTTTTGAAATTCCAAATTTTGAAATCAGATTTGAAATCAGCGACTTCAAAACTCTCATATTAAAGGTTTCAGTCTTTCGATTATACCTTAGTTAGCATTTAGGAGGTATTGAAGCCGTCCTTTTGAAATTCAAAATTTTGAAATCAGATTTGAATTCAGCGACTTCAGAAAACCTTAGATTATAGGTTTTGGCAATTTAATTATACTTTAGTTAGTATTGACGAAATATCGAAGCCGTTCTTTTGAAGTTCCAAATTTTGAAATCAGCGACTTTAAAATCCCCCAGACTACAGGTTTTAGCAATTTACTTATACTTAAGTTAGTATTGACGAAATATTGAAGAAGTCCTTTTGAAGTTCCAAATTTTGAAATAGATTTGAAATCAGCGACCTCAAAAACCGTTAGATAATAGATTTTGACAATTTAATTATACTTTAGTTAATATTGACAAAATATTGAAGCCGTCCTTTTGAAATTCCAAATTTTGAAATCAGATTTGAAATTAGCGACTTCAAAACTCTCAGATTAAAGGTTTCTGCCGTTCGATTACATCTTAGTCAGTATTTACGAAGTACTCAAGCCGTCCTTTTGAAAATCCAAATTTTGAATTCAGATTTTAAATCAGCGACATCAATACTATCAGATCAATGGTTTCTGCCGTTCGATTACACCTTAGTCAGTATTTACGAAGTATTGAAGCCGTCCTTTCGAAATTCCAAATTTTGAAATCAGATTTGAAATCAGCGACTTCAAAACTCTCAGATTAAAGGTTTCGGCCTTTCGATTATACCTTAGTTAGCATTTACTAAGTAGTAAAGCCGTCCTTTTGAAATTCCAAATTTTGAAATTAGATTTGCTATCAGCGACTTCAAAACTCTCAGGTTAAAGGTTTCAGCCTTTCGATTATACCTTAGTTAGCATTTGCGAAGTATTGAAGCCGTCCTTTTGAAATTCCAAATTTTGAAATCAGATTTGAAATCAGCGACTTCAAAACTCTCAGAATAAAGATTTCAGCCTTTCGATTATACCTTAGTTAGCATTTGCGATGTATTGAAGCCGTCCTTTTGAAATTCCAAATTTTGAAATCAGATTTGAAATCAGCGACTTCAGAAAACATCAGGTTATAGGTTTTGGCCATTTAATTATACTTTAGTTAGTATTGACGAAATATCGAAGCCGTTCTTTTGAAGTTCCAAATTTTGAAATCAGCGACTTTAAAAACCCCCAGACTACAGGTTTTAGCAATTTACTTTTGCTTAAGTTAGTATTGACGAAATATTGAAGAAGTCCTTTTGAAGTTCCAAATTTTGAAATAGATTTGAAATCAGCGACCTCAAAAACCGTTAGATAATAGGTTTTGACAATTTAATTATACTTTAGTCAGTATTGACGAAATATTGAAGCCGTCCTTTTGAAATTCCAAATTTTGAAATCAGATTCGAAATCAGCTACTTCAAAACTCTCAGATTAAAGGTTTCAGCATTTCGATTATACCTTAGTTTGCATTTACTAAGTGTTGAAACCGTCCTTTTGAAATTCCAAATTTTGAAATTAGATTCGAAATCAACGACTTCAAAACTCTCAGAATAAAGGTTTCAGCCTTTTGATTATACCTTCGTTAGCATTTGCTAAGTATTGAAGCAGTCCTTTTGAAATTCCAAATTTTGAAATCAGATTTGAAATCAGCGACTTCAAAGCTCTCATATTAAAGGTTTCAGTCTTTCGATTATACCTTAGTTAGCATTTAGGAGGTATTGAAGCCGTCCGTTTGAAATTCCAAATTTTGCAATCAGATTCGAATTCATCGACTTCAGAAAACATCAGGTTATAGGTTTTGGCCATTTAATTATACTTTAATTAGTATTGACGAAATATCGAAGCCGTTCTTTTGAAGTTCCAAATTTTGAAATCAGCGACTTTAAAAACCCCCAGACTACAGGTTTTAGCAATTTACTTTTGCTTAAGTTAGTATTGACGAAATATTGAAGAAGTCCTTTTGAAGTTCCAAATTTTGAAATAGATTTGAAATCAGCGACCTCAAAAACCGTTAGATAATAGGTTTTGACAATTTAATTATACTTTAGTCAGTATTGACGAAATATTGAAGCCGTTCTTTTGAAATTCCAAATTTTGAAATCAGATTTGAAATCAGCTACTTCAAAACTCGCAGATTAATGTTTCTGCCGTTCGATTACACCTTAGTTAGTATTTACGAAGTATTGAAGCCGTCCTTTTGAAATTCCAAATTTTGAAATCAGATTCGAAATCAGCGACTTCAAAACTCTCAGATTAAAGGTTTCAGCATTTCGATTATACCTTAGTTTGAATTTACTAAGTATTGAAGCCGTCCTTTTGAAATTCCAAATTTTGAAATTAGATTCGAAATCAGCGACTTCAAAACTCTCAGAATAAAGGTTTCAGCCTTTTGATTATACCTTCGTTAGCATTTGCTAAGTATTGAAGCAGTCCTTTTGAAATTCCAAATTTTGAAATCAGATTTGAAATCAGCGACTTCAAAACTCTTAGATTAAAGTTTTCAGCCTTTCGATTATACCTTAGTTAGCATTTACGAAGTATTGAAGCCGTCCTTTTGAAATTCCAAATTTTGAAATCAGATTCGAAATCAACGACTTCAAAACTCTCAGATTAAAGGTTTCAGCAATTCGATTATACCTTAGTTTGCATTTACTAAGTATTGAAGCCGTCCTTTTGAAATTCCAAATTTTGAAATCAGATTCGAAATCAGCAACTTCAAAACTCTCAGAATAAAGGTTTCAGCCTTTCGATTATACCTTCGTTAGCATTTGCGAAGTATTGAAGCAGTCCTTTTGAAATTCCAAATTTTGAAATCAGATTCGAAATCAGCAACTTCAAAACTCTCAGAATAAAGGTTTCAGCCTTTCGATTATACCTTAGTTAGCATTTGCTTAGTATTGAAGCCGTCCTTTTGAAATTCCAAATTTTGAAATCAGATTTGAAATCAGCGACTTCAAAACTCTCAGATTAAAGGTTTCAGCCTTTCGATTATACCTTAGTTACCATTTACGAAGTACTGAAGCCGTCCTTTTGAAATTCCAAATTTTGAAATCAGATTTGAAATCAGCGACTTTAGAAAACCTCAGATTATAGGTTTTGGCAATTTAATTATACTTTAGTTAGTATTGACGAAATATTGAAGCCGTTCTTTTGAAGTTCCAAATTTTGAAATCATATTTGAAATCAGCGACTTCAAAACTCTCAGATTAAAGGTTTCAGCCTTTCGATTATACCTTAGTTACCATTTACGAAGTACTGAAGCCGTCCTTTTGAAATTCCAAATTTTGAAATCAGATTTGAAATCAGCGACTTTAGAAAACCTCAGATTATAGGTTTTGACAATTTAATTATACTTTAGTTAGTATTGACGAAATATTGAAGCCGTTCTTTTGAAGTTCCAAATTTTGAAATCAGATTTGAAATCAGCTACTTCAAAACTCTCAGATTAAAGGTTTCAGCCTTTCGATTATACCTTAGTTACCATTTACGAAGTACTGAAGCCGTCCTTTTGAAATTCCAAATTTTGAAATCAGATTTGAAATCAGCGACTTTAGAAAACTTCAGATTATAGGTTTTGGCAATTTAATTATACTTTAGTTAGTATTGACGAAATATTGAAGCCGTCCTTTTGAAATTCCAAATTTTGAAATCAGATTTGAAATCAGCGACTTCAAAACTCTCAGATTAAATGTTTCAGCATTTCGATTATACCTTAGTTAGCATTTACGAAGTATTGAAGCCGTCCTTTTGATATTCCAAATTTTGTAATCAGATTCGAAATCAGCGACTTCAAAACTCTCAGATTAAAGGTTTCAGCAATTCGATTATACCTTAGTTTGCATTTACTAAGTATTGAAGCCGTCCTTTTGAAATTCCAAATTTTGAAATCAGATTCGAAATCAGCAACTTCAAAACTCTCAGAATAAAGGTTTCAGCCTTTCGATTATACCTTCGTTAGCATTTGCGAAGTATTGAAGCCGTCCTTTTGAAATTCCAAATTTTGAAATCAGATTCGAAATCAACGACTTCAAAACTCTCAGATTAAAGGTTTCAGCAATTCGATTATACCTTAGTTTGCATTTACTAAGTATTGAAGCCGTTCTTTTGAAATTACAAATTTTGAAATCAGATTTGAAATCAGCGACTTCAAAACTCTCAGATTAAAGGTTTCAGCCTTTCGATTATACCTTAGTTAGCATTTTCGAAGTATTGAAGCCGTCCTTTTGAAGTTCCAAATTTTGTAATTAGATTTGTAATTAGCGTCTTCAAAACTCAGATTAAAGGTTTCAGACTTTCGATTATACCTTAGTTAGCATTTACGAAGTACTGAAGCCGTCCTTTTGAAATTCCAAATTTTGTAATCAGATTTGAAATTAGCGTCTTCAAAACTCATATTAAAGGTTTCAGACTTTCGATTATACCTTAGTTAGCATTTACGAAGTACTGAACCGTACTGAAATCAGCGACATCAAAACTCTCAGATTAATGGTTTCTGCCGTTCGATTACACCTTAGTCAGTATTTACGAAGTATTGAAGCCGTCCTTTTGAAATTCCAAGTTTTGAAATCAGATTTGAAATCAGCGACTTCAGAAAACCTCAGATTATAGGTTTTGGCAATTTATTTATACTTTAGTTAGTATTGACGTAATATTGAAGCCTTCCTTTTGAAGTTCCAAATTTTGAAATCAGATTTAAAATCAGCGACTTAAAAACTCTCAGATTAAAGGTTTCAGCCTTTTGATTATACCTTAGTTAGCATTTACGAAGTATTGAAGCAGTCCTTTTGAAATTCCAAATTTTGAAATCAGATTTGAAATCAGCGACTTCAAAACACGCAGATTAATGGTTTCTGCCGTTCGATTACACCTTAGTTAGTATTTACGAAGTATTGAAGCCGTCCTTATCAAATTCCAAATTATGAAATCAGATTTGAAATCAGCGACTTCAAAACTCTCAGATTAAAGGTTTCGGCCTTTCGATTATACATTAGTTAGCATTTACGAAGTAGTGAAGCCGTCCTTTTGAAATTCCAAATTTTGAAATCAGATTTGAAATCAGCGACTTCAAAACTCTCAGATTCAAGGTTTCAGTATCTCGATTATACCTTAGTTATCATTTAGGAAGTATTGAAGCCGACCTTTTGAAATCAGATTTGAAATCAGCGACTTCAAAACTCTCAGATTAAAAGTTTCAGCCTTTCGATTATACCTTAGTTAGCATTTAAGAAAGTATTGAAGCCGTCCTTTTGAAATTCCAAATTTTGAAATCAGATTTGAAATCAGCGACTTCAAAACTCAGATTAAAGGTTTCAGCCTTTCGATTATACCTTAGTTAGCATTTACGAAGTATTGAAGCCGTCCTTTTGAAATTCCAAATTTTGAAATCAGATTTGAAATCAGCGACTTCAAAACTCAGATTAAAGGTTTCAGCCTTTCGATTATACCTTAGTTAGCATTTACGAAGTATTGAAGCAGTCCTTTTGAAATTCCAAATTTTGAAATCAGATTTGAAATCAGCGACTTCAAAACTCTCAGATTAAAGGTTTCAGTCTTTCGATTATACCTTAGTTATCATTTGCGAAGTATTGAAGCCGTCCTTTTGAAATTCCAAATTTTGAAATCAGATTTGAAATCAGCGACTTCAAAACTATAAGATTAAAGGTTTCTGCCTTTCAATTATACCTTAGTTAGCATTTGCGAAGTATTGAAGCCGTCCTTTTGAAATTCCAAATTTTGAAATCAGATTTTAAATCAGCGACATCAAAACTATCAGATCAATGGTTTCTGCAGTTCGATTACACCTTAGTATTTACGAAGTATTGAAGCCGTCCTTTTGAAATTCCAAATTTTGAAATCAGATTTGAAATCAGCGACTTCAAAACTCTCATATTAAAGGTTTCAGTCTTTCGATTATACCTTAGTTAGCATTTAGGAGGTATTGAAGCCGTCCTTTTGAAATTCCAAATTTTGAAATCAGATTTGAATTCAGCGACTTCAGAAAACCTTAGATTATAGGTTTTGGCAATTTAATTATACTTTAGTTAGTATTGACGAAATATCGAAGCCGTTCTTTTGAAGTTCCAAATTTTGAAATCAGCGACTTTAAAATCCCCCAGACTACAGGTTTTAGCAATTTACTTATACTTAAGTTAGTATTGACGAAATATTGAAGAAGTCCTTTTGAAGTTCCAAATTTTGAAATAGATTTGAAATCAGCGACCTCAAAAACCGTTAGATAATAGATTTTGACAATTTAATTATACTTTAGTTAATATTGACAAAATATTGAAGCCGTCCTTTTGAAATTCCAAATTTTGAAATCAGATTTGAAATTAGCGACTTCAAAACTCTCAGATTAAAGGTTTCTGCCGTTCGATTACATCTTAGTCAGTATTTACGAAGTACTCAAGCCGTCCTTTTGAAAATCCAAATTTTGAATTCAGATTTTAAATCAGCGACATCAATACTATCAGATCAATGGTTTCTGCCGTTCGATTACACCTTAGTCAGTATTTACGAAGTATTGAAGCCGTCCTTTCGAAATTCCAAATTTTGAAATCAGATTTGAAATCAGCGACTTCAAAACTCTCAGATTAAAGGTTTCGGCCTTTCGATTATACCTTAGTTAGCATTTACTAAGTAGTGAAGCCGTCCTTTTGAAATTCCAAATTTTGAAATTAGATTTGCTATCAGCGACTTCAAAACTCTCAGGTTAAAGGTTTCAGCCTTTCGATTATACCTTAGCTAGCATTTGCGAAGTATTGAAGCCGTCCTTTTGAAATTCCAAATTTTGAAATCAGATTTGAAATCAGCGACTTCAAAACTCTCAGAATAAAGATTTCAGCCTTTCGATTATACCTTAGTTAGCATTTGCGATGTATTGAAGCCGTCCTTTTGAAATTCCAAATTTTGAAATCAGATTTGAAATCAGCGACTTCAGAAAACATCAGGTTATAGGTTTTGGCCATTTAATTATACTTTAGTTAGTATTGACGAAATATCGAAGCCGTTCTTTTGAAGTTCCAAATTTTGAAATCAGCGACTTTAAAAACCCCCAGACTACAGGTTTTAGCAATTTACTTTTGCTTAAGTTAGTATTGACGAAATATTGAAGAAGTCCTTTTGAAGTTCCAAATTTTGAAATAGATTTGAAATCAGCGACCTCAAAAACCGTTAGATAATAGGTTTTGACAATTTAATTATACTTTAGTCAGTATTGACGAAATATTGAAGCCGTCCTTTTGAAATTCCAAATTTTGAAATCAGATTCGAAATCAGCTACTTCAAAACTCTCAGATTAAAGGTTTCAGCATTTCGATTATACCTTAGTTTGCATTTACTAAGTGTTGAAACCGTCCTTTTGAAATTCCAAATTTTGAAATTAGATTCGAAATCAACGACTTCAAAACTCTCAGAATAAAGGTTTCAGCCTTTTGATTATACCTTCGTTAGCATTTGCTAAGTATTGAAGCAGTCCTTTTGAAATTCCAAATTTTGAAATCAGATTTGAAATCAGCGACTTCAAAGCTCTCATATTAAAGGTTTCAGTCTTTCGATTATACCTTAGTTAGCATTTAGGAGGTATTGAAGCCGTCCGTTTGAAATTCCAAATTTTGCAATCAGATTCGAATTCATCGACTTCAGAAAACATCAGGTTATAGGTTTTGGCCATTTAATTATACTTTAATTAGTATTGACGAAATATCGAAGCCGTTCTTTTGAAGTTCCAAATTTTGAAATCAGCGACTTTAAAAACCCCCAGACTACAGGTTTTAGCAATTTACTTTTGCTTAAGTTAGTATTGACGAAATATTGAAGAAGTCCTTTTGAAGTTCCAAATTTTGAAATAGATTTGAAATCAGCGACCTCAAAAACCGTTAGATAATAGGTTTTGACAATTTAATTATACTTTAGTCAGTATTGACGAAATATTAAAGCCGTCCTTTTGAAATTCCAAATTTTGAAATCAGATTTGAAATCAGCTACTTCAAAACTCGCAGATTAATGTTTCTGCCGTTCGATTACACCTTAGTTAGTATTTACGAAGTATTGAAGCCGTCCTTTTGAAATTCCAAATTTTGAAATCAGATTCGAAATCAGCGACTTCAAAACTCTCAGATTAAAGGTTTCAGCATTTCGATTATACCTTAGTTTGAATTTACTAAGTATTGAAGCCGTCCTTTTGAAATTCCAAATTTTGAAATTAGATTCGAAATCAGCGACTTCAAAACTCTCAGAATAAAGGTTTCAGCCTTTTGATTATACCTTCGTTAGCATTTGCTAAGTATTGAAGCAGTCCTTTTGAAATTCCAAATTTTGAAATCAGATTTGAAATCAGCGACTTCAAAACTCTTAGATTAAAGTTTTCAGCCTTTCGATTATACCTTAGTTAGCATTTACGAAGTATTGAAGCCGTCCTTTTGAAATTCCAAATTTTGAAATCAGATTCGAAATCAACGACTTCAAAACTCTCAGATTAAAGGTTTCAGCAATTCGATTATACCTTAGTTTGCATTTACTAAGTATTGAAGCCGTCCTTTTGAAATTCCAAATTTTGAAATCAGATTCGAAATCAGCAACTTCAAAACTCTCAGAATAAAGGTTTCAGCCTTTCGATTATACCTTCGTTAGCATTTGCGAAGTATTGAAGCAGTCCTTTTGAAATTCCAAATTTTGAAATCAGATTCGAAATCAGCAACTTCAAAACTCTCAGAATAAAGGTTTCAGCCTTTCGATTATACCTTAGTTAGCATTTGCTTAGTATTGAAGCCGTCCTTTTGAAATTCCAAATTTTGAAATCAGATTTGAAATCAGCGACTTCAAAACTCTCAGATTAAAGGTTTCAGCCTTTCGATTATACCTTAGTTACCATTTACGAAGTACTGAAGCCGTCCTTTTGAAATTCCAAATTTTGAAATCAGATTTGAAATCAGCGACTTTAGAAAACCTCAGATTATAGGTTTTGGCAATTTAATTATACTTTAGTTAGTATTGACGAAATATTGAAGCCGTTCTTTTGAAGTTCCAAATTTTGAAATCATATTTGAAATCAGCGACTTCAAAACTCTCAGATTAAAGGTTTCAGCCTTTCGATTATACCTTAGTTACCATTTACGAAGTACTGAAGCCGTCCTTTTGAAATTCCAAATTTTGAAATCAGATTTGAAATCAGCGACTTTAGAAAACCTCAGATTATAGGTTTTGACAATTTAATTATACTTTAGTTAGTATTGACGAAATATTGAAGCCGTTCTTTTGAAGTTCCAAATTTTGAAATCAGATTTGAAATCAGCGACTTCAAAACTCTCAGATTAAAGGTTTCAGCCTTTCGATTATACCTTAGTTACCATTTACGAAGTACTGAAGCCGTCCTTTTGAAATTCCAAATTTTGAAATCAGATTTGAAATCAGCGACTTTAGAAAACTTCAGATTATAGGTTTTGGAAATTTAATTATACTTTAGTTAGTATTGACGAAATATTGAAGCCGTCCTTTTGAAATTCCAAATTTTGAAATCAGATTTGAAATCAGCGACTTCAAAACTCTCAGATTAAATGTTTCAGCATTTCGATTATACCTTAGTTAGCATTTACGAAGTATTGTAGCCGTCCTTTTGATATTCCAAATTTTGTAATCAGATTCGAAATCAGCGACTTCAAAACTCTCAGATTAAAGGTTTCAGCAATTCGATTATACCTTAGTTTGCATTTACTAAGTATTGAAGCCGTCCTTTTGAAATTCCAAATTTTGAAATCAGATTCGAAATCAGCAACTTCAAAACTCTCAGAATAAAGGTTTCAGCCTTTCGATTATACCTTCGTTAGCATTTGCGAAGTATTGAAGCCGTCCTTTTGAAATTCCAAATTTTGAAATCAGATTCGAAATCAACGACTTCAAAACTCTCAGATTAAAGGTTTCAGCAATTCGATTATACCTTAGTTTGCATTTACTAAGTATTGAAGCCGTTCTTTTGAAATTACAAATTTTGAAATCAGATTTGAAATCAGCGACTTCAAAACTCTCAGATTAAAGGTTTCAGCCTTTCGATTATACCTTAGTTAGCATTTTCGAAGTATTGAAGCCGTCCTTTTGAAGTTCCAAATTTTGTAATTAGATTTGTAATTAGCGTCTTCAAAACTCAGATTAAAGGTTTCAGACTTTCGATTATACCTTAGTTAGCATTTACGAAGTACTGAAGCCGTCCTTTTGAAATTCCAAATTTTGTAATCAGATTTGAAATTAGCGTCTTCAAAACTCATATTAAAGGTTTCAGACTTTCGATTATACCTTAGTTAGCATTTACGAAGTACTGAACCGTACTGAAATCAGCGACATCAAAACTCTCAGATTAATGGTTTCTGCCGTTCGATTACACCTTAGTCAGTATTTACGAAGTATTGAAGCCGTCCTTTTGAAATTCCAAATTTTGAAATCAGATTTGAAATCAGCGACTTCAGAAAACCTCAGATTATAGGTTTTGGCAATTTATTTATACTTTAGTTAGTATTGACGTAATATTGAAGCCTTCCTTTTGAAGTTCCAAATTTTGAAATCAGATTTAAAATCAGCGACTTAAAAACTCTCAGATTAAAGGTTTCAGCCTTTTGATTATACCTTAGTTAGCATTTACGAAGTATTGAAGCCGTCCTTTTGAAATTCCAAATTTTGAAATCAGATTTGAAATTAGCGACTTCAAAACTCAGATTAAAGGTTTCAGCCTTTCGATTATACCTTAGTTAGCATTTACGAAGTATTGAAGACGTCCTTTTGAAATGCCAAATGTTGAAATCAGATTTGAAATTAGCGACTTCAAAACTCAGATTAAAGGTTTCAGCCTTTCGATTATACCTTAGTTAGTATTTACGAAGTATTGAAGACGTCCTTTTGAAATGCCAAATTTTGAAATGATTTGAAATCAGCGACTTCAAAATTCTCAGATTAAAGGTTTCAGCATTTCGATTATACCTTAGTTTGCATTTACTAAGTATTGAAGCCGTCCTTTTCAAATTTCAAATTTTGAAATCAGATTTGAAATCAGCGACTTCAAAACTCTCAGATTAAAGGTTTCAGCCTTTCGATTATACCTTAGTTAGCATTTGCGTAGTATTGAAGCCGTCCTTTTGAAATTCCAAATTTTGAAATCAGATTTGAAATCAGCGACTTCAAAACTCTCAGATTAAAGGTTTCAGCCTTTCGATTATACCTTAGTTACCATTTACGAAGTACTGAAGCCGTCCTTTTGAAATTCCAAATTTTGAAATCAGATTTGAAATCAGCGACTTTAGAAAACCTCAGATTATAGGTTTTGGCAATTTAATTATACTTTAGTTAGTATTGACGGAATATTGAAGCCTTCCTTTTGAAGTTCCAAATTTTGAAATCATATTTGAAATCAGCGACTTCAGAAAACCTCAGATTATTGGTTTTGGCAATTTAATTATACTTTATTTAGTATTGACGAAATATTGAAGCCGTTCTTTTGAAGTTCCAAATTTTGAAATCAGTGACTTTAAAAACCCCCAGACTACAGGTTTTTGCAATTTAGTTATACTTAAGTTAGTATTGACGAAATATTGAAGAAGTCCTTTTGAAGTTCCAAATTTTGAAATCAGATTTAAAATCAGCGACTTGAAACATCCTCAGGTTAAATGTTTCAGCAATTAAATTATACTTTAGTCAGTATGGACTCCATCTTACTTTCACCCTTTAGAATTTTCAAAGTTTGACAGCAAATGTAAAATGTTGTTTATTCCAAATTCCGATATGTACTTCAATAACTTAATCCATCAACAGAAATTGCTTAATTTATTTTTCTACATGTCATGTGTTGTCAAATGACAGAGTGAGTGGACTGTATTGCTTATTTCTTTACATAAAAACAAGGGCTGCTAAATTGACGTTCTTGTTTTACAGGGCAACTTAAAAAATGTTGTAAAGTCAATACTCTGATACATAAGAAATGTGAAGATTTATAAAAATCGACATCCTACATATTTATTTTAAAGTTTGTTCAAATTAGGGCCTGTATTATAAAACTTTTTACTTCCTAGATAAAATTTACTTTGAGAGTAAATTCATTTGTTCTGTCAATTTAATATGCAAATTGTCAGAATAAATTAATTTACTCTCAAAGTAAATTTTATCTAGGAAGTAAAAAGTTTTATACTACCGGCCCTTAACGTAATATAATAAATGCCATAAAATTATATGTTAATTGTATATTTTGATTTATTATTATCTGACAGCATCAGTGATTGATTAAATAGTCAAGGATAATATAATAATGCGTAATGTTTGCTTAATTTAAATAAATAAAGCTTTTAATTACGTGTAAATATCCCACACATATTTTGAGAACGAAAGAATCTCCTTAAATTCTTATCCATCTTATTAAATCTTATAATTTTATTAAAATTATCGCCCATTTGTAGTAGCAAGCAAATCCGTTTTAATAACGATATTTAATTGACGCATAAATGAAATGTATTAAAAGTGTTTATTAGCTTTAACACAATATTATATGAAAGAATTTTTGTCACCTTAAATGACGCAATCTTTACTCAGAAATTCAATGCATAAAGTTGAAGTCCCGTTGAAATGACGTCACTGTCTAGCGATAAAGCCATCAGTGTTACCAACAAAATTACTGTTAAGTGTTGGGACGCAGGGTAAACCGTTGCCGATTTGTATACAAGTGTATACAAATCGCGCGCTATTAGCGCTGCATGTTGCAAACGCTCGAACTACGATTTTATACACGAATCAGGAATGGGTGTCAAACTGCGCAGAGCTAATTTTTACATTTTCGTCATCTAGACACTTTAAGCTTCATGTGGTGCAATTTTGAGGCACAAGTCACTCAGCGTCCGTATATCCAGACGCCGAGTGACTTCGGACGCTGCTTGAACCTAAGATTTTACATGGGGGGACGCTTAGTGGTGCTCTATAGATATATATATATATATATATATATATATATATATATATATATATATATATATATATATATATATATATATATTTATAGATTATTATATTATAACCTACGTAGAAGAAATTGTATACAGGATGCTCTATTTAAAAATGTAAGGCTTAGGCTTTAGTTCTCGGAAATTAGAAAACTGGCAACACCGCCTATCTATCTTATTTATGTAGTCTCCAGCGATCTTCTACAGTAAGTTCATAATAGAAAAAAATCTACGTCCATGAAAAAAGTTGAATTGAAAAAGGTAAAACTCTTCGTGTGTCTGCGGAATGTCTACCTTCTACATACTATAATATCTTACTCCAAATTGCATCTTTAATAAGCACTTGACGTTTGTGTCTAGTGTTCTGAAGCACCATATATAACACATATAATAGAGACGAAAATTTGAAATTTTCTGGGTTTGATTTTTAAACGATGCTTGAACACTAGAACACTTTTGAAAGTCATACCTGCAAAAATCTAACTTAAAAATCTTTTAACTAACTCTAAGGTATGTAATACATAATTTCTAATGTTTGCTGGAAAAAAATTATCAGAATTTGTCTATCGCCAGCATATTATTTTATTTACTATCTATGTACTTTTTATTTTTATAAGTACATCAAAAAAGTATAAAGAGTGAAATATCTGAAGGTTATTTAAAATCTCTTTCAAAGAGACTTCCAAAAAATATGGAAAATGGATTCTAAGCTTAGAGGGGTGAAGGGTGTAAACGAAGTGCTGATTCCGACCTTGAAGACCATAACATTAATCCTCTTGATATCACCCTAATGGGTGCTTCAGTTTTTGATGCTTTTCGTGTTCAAGATATTTAGTTGATTGTAGAAATCAATGTGCATACTCATATCAGTTTGTTTGGAACGTAATATTTTAGTTTAGTCTTAATGGCTTTCTAACAGTCTCTATCTTTATGGATCAAATTTAAAGATTAAAGCAAGTCAAAATTAATTATTTTCCTCTTTTACAAAAACAAAATTAAAAGTATCCTAATAAAGGGGATCCCAAAAGCAATAAATAATTAAGGATTTTAGCTAATAACAAGTGGATAAAGCTTTCGTTTTGTTTCGCTTGAGGGTAGTAAAGCTTCAATACAATGAAATAGCAATAATGACAATCACCAAAATCCTTTAACAAACCCCATAGGTTTTAATTCGCTTTGTGTTAGAATGCGAGTGTTAATTGTACCCACCATTCACCTTTAATTAAAAAGAGATAGAACTTAACAGAGCTTATTTGCATGCTACGAATACCGAAGTACAATAGAAAACACTCCTAGTTTTATTGGCACCAAAGGCAGGGAAGACTCGCTGAGACTGGTAATTAAGCACACAGATAACGCGTGATTTCACTAATAGAACAGCCCCAAAGAGAAGGCACAAAAGAACACGACGGATTTATTTGCTGGGTTAAACTTTGGCCAAAATAGACTTTTGGGTTAATGTACGGCTGGAGCTCGAAAGTTGACGTGAAATGTGTGGATAAAAGCTAATCTCTATATAAACTAAAAAAATACTACTTGACAAGACAGAAATTTCTTAATTTTGAAAAGAGCAATTTCAGACTAAAAGTTTGTGAAATGAAAAATAAAGTTTTATGAAAGTGTCACTTGAATTTGTTTACTTGAGATGACAAATAGGTATTCTTTAGTTTTGATGAAAGTAAGATATCAACAAAAAGGAAAGTTTAACTGTTTTCAGTAATATACATAAGTTATACTTTAAGTACTTTGTATTATAATATTGAGAATACTTCAAAATGAATTTCTCTAATGAAAAATTTTTAATAAAAGGAAAATTAGAAAAAATTTTACCAATAAAAGCATTATTCTTTACGGTCCACGGTGCTCGTAAGAACTTATACAGGGTGTCACGACGAATTTTCGTTAGAAGAATATGGGAAACCAATTGGAGTTATGATTTGGAATTTTGCAGGCAATGATTTAGGGTTACGTTTTGTTACCCACAAGATGGGGATTGCTAATTGGGGAACAGTAACAACTTTTAACCGCAGTTAGATCTGTCGGCTGCCAGATAACTAGTGTGAGATCATGGGTCTCACAAGAGCTCTTCTGTAATGGGCGCAAGAGTCGTCGAGAATAGCTCCAGTATTTGCCGACAGAATCTGAAAAGAACGACACATTTCCGACTACTACCAATGTAGTCGACTTTTCCCAATATTGGCTCCTCGATAGCTGAAAATATAAACCCCAAATATCACAAATATAAATAATAAGTCTTCAAGTGAGATATACAATGCTTTATTATCGATTAAACAAATTATCATGTAAGACAATTAAAACAAATCAATCAAGTGTGGTTATATTTTAATCAAGAATACAAGTCTTGGAAAAAATTAAAGGAAGTTATTAATTCTCATATATAAATTTGAACGGGATGAGAATTCATGCGAGCGTGACTATTTACTCTAAATCTGAATAAAAGTTCGTCTCAAATATAATCAAAAGGGCGCAGTAAAATTATCGCAACTACAGGTACCAATCAGATTGCGCAATCCTTAATTCCAGTAGTGAGCTTTTCAACTATTACGGAGCAAAGCTATATGTATTGCATTCACTCGCAAACATTCCTAACAATGTAAACTGATAAAATTAATATCTATGAAATAGATACGTAGGTATAAGTGCTACACGCACACTGGGGAAAAACTTAACAGATAAAATTATAATATAATACAAATATACAGTAACGTTTTATATTTACAATAAAGGATTATCAAACGTTAATGCTGTTGTATAAATCTGCTACAATGCAAGTAACTCATGATACAGGTGTTCTTCAAATCTGGATAGGGACGTCACCAGCCAAGTCGAACGTAGCGTAATCCAAGGAGACAACCAAGTAACGGTACATGAGCAAGTAGCTCATCGTAATGGTCTTTTAACAACCCAAATATACAATGCAGTGTATGAAGTTGTGGTAAAATAATAAGAATAATATAGACAAGAAGGTCTGTAACAAACAAAATCAAATTACCAGAATGCACCAAGCAAACATTTAATAACTACCTTATATTGAAGGCGACCTAGTGAACTAGTTATACCGCCACTAAACGCGTCTTACTTCGATTAAATATCGAATCCTGTCAAATCAATTACAGTATAAGAGATTGTATGTAAAGAAAAGCTAAAATCTACGAACCTCGAAAGCGTGTGCTTCTAACCTCCAAAAGAACTAACGGTAAATCCCTTACGGTTACCAGTACAATTGGAAATCAGCACCAAAAATTTATTATAAATCTGCACAAATGCAATTCCCATTTCACAACGTAAAGGAAAAGTCAATTTAACGGCGATGCCACTAAAACATTCTTTTAACGAATTTACTCCAGACGAACGAACGAACGAAGTGTTAGTTCTCATATCAACAGGAAGTTAGTTGCGAACAAAATGACAACTAAACTGGGAGAGAATACGAAAATCCCCAAATACTATACAATATAATACAAAATTATAGCTATACAGGGTGCTACGAAATTAGCACGTAACAGTGTTTTTGTTTTAAAATAATTTCAGGTTTCTGCTACTTCCAGTTATACAGGAATGGATGTCAACTTCTTTATTTTATATTAAACACCCCAATCTCTAGGGAAATTTTAAAACTAATTTGTCACATTGTCACAAATAAATAAAAGCAAATGAAAATCGGGTTACCTGTCATTAGTAAAATATTTATTATTGTTGCTTGTGCGGACGAAGCAAAGTTTTTCATAAATGAATTGTTTAATCGACACAATGGCAATTTTTGATCTGAAGATAACCCTCCAGTAGTTAGACAACAGCATTTTTAAGAATTTTGGAGTTTTAATGTATTACTGCTTTGTACTTTTATGAAGAAAATCTTAATAGTGAGCGATTTATTTCTATCTTAAGGAACGTCACAAATTTAAGTTTGAATACTATCCCGGAATACGGGATAGCTGGTAATGCAGGGTTTCCGAAAGATGGCGAATCAGCACATAATACTCGGGTAATACTCTTAATACTCAAGCTGTTGGAGAGGTATTAAAATTAAATGAATTGTTTTATGATCGGTGGATCGCGAATAACGGACCCTGCAGATTTCCACCACAGTCACCTGATTTAACGCCCCTAGCTTATTTTATTTGGGGGGATATTCGGAAGATCGAGTGTACAGTACACCTGTTACCAATAAAGATGACTTGATGGGCAGAGTTCAAGGCGTGTTTAATGCTCTAGATGGTGAAATGATTCTGCGCGCTACACGTATGAGCATTTTGAAAAGAACAGAAAAGTGCTCGAATAGAGATGGTGATGTATTTGAACTTTTACTCTAGTGTTTCGTCACCGTTTTTCTTCTATTCTTTCTAAGTTATCCATCTATAGCCAAATCTTTTGATGACCATTTTGAAGACAGCTTACTATCTTAGCTTATCTACGTAAGACTACCAAACAATATTGATATGTACGTAACGTTTGTTTTGGTTTACTATTTATTGATAACTTTTTTTTTCGTTACAGGCTTGCTCTTTTTGCTAGTTTCTTCTTTATGTTACATTTGAGCACTTCGTCAATTATATAGGGTCATCATAAAGAATTTATCATCTAAACTGAAAACTTAAAGCTGTATACTAAAGTGTTAATTAGGATGTTAGAAGAAGAATTGTTTCAATTTGTGGGTTTCTCAGTTTCACTATTAGAAACAAGATTTATTACCTGGTGGTTATAAAATACGTTTTGGTTTAATGTTTGCTCTTCGGTAATGTGAACCGGCAACGCCACAGCTTATTACCTCGTTACAGAGATCATTACCGTGTAGTTAAGAATATGCGAGTTCTAGCGTTTACCATGTAGATAGCTAAGTAGATAGGCATGAGTAATTGCTTCGCAAGGAATTCAGGCTTGATGAACAAGAATTACAGTTACCACACCCGTCAGTTTTATCTACCGTTAGGCCAAGTCGGGGTAGGCCTATAGTAGTCAAACACTATACAAATAATAGCCAAATTTAGAGAAATGTTGGAGAGGAGAGAGTGATTGTTAGACTGGCTTATTTATGAATTCATATCTGACTCTGTTTACATCTGTTGTGTTGGATACTAAATCACCTCTATACCTAAACCATAAATACAAAAAATGAGTCATCACAAATCACCTGGGCGACAGCGAGTTGCTTTCAACGCATTACTGTATTCCATCTCTCTCTATTGTGTAACGAACATATGAAAATAAAAAAGCAAACAATAGAGAGAGAGAGATGGAGTGCACTAAAGTGTTGGGAGTTCCCCGCTGTTGCCCAGGTGATTTGTGATGACTCATTTTTGTATTTATGGTTTAGGTATAGTACCAAGTACTAAAACAAAAAACTGTAGAACCAGGAAGCATCAAAATATTAACACAATCAATCCTGTTCATGTGTTGTATACATGCTATTCTTCTATTGGTGTTTTGTATTCGTAAGGTAGAAATCACTTCGTGAACAAACCAGTTTGAGTTACGACTCATGAGGCATGAATGTGTTGGCAGCATGACTCGCGGATGACATCGATACAACAGTATTTGACCTGACCCGAAAAAACCAATAGCAGACTCGTGATCTTCATACCAAAAAGCTATAGAAAAACTATATGAAAACTTGGAAATTATTTCGTGTTATACCGTGCACTGTCCAACAAAATATGACTTTAAAAGAATTTCTGGGATTTTATTTTTTTTTTTTCGAGAGGATTAGATCACGAAAATTAACTTTTCTTGACGTAGAAAGGCGTTTTTAAAAATGGTACTTTATTTTAAAAATGCAAAAGACGGAGTCCAAGTTACAAAAATGAACACAGTTTACTGTTAAGTACAATAAGATATTTATTCGTCGTGAAATTACACAATATGCACTTGCATATTCACTTAAATACTATTATACAAGTTCAACTTTAAACTGGTAATAATGATGTTCAGAAAGACCGAGGCAAACAGTAACCCTGGCTACCTGGTAGAAACTGGTAAATTTCTACGGCTTTCTGGATGAGTATGGCTTGAAGGAAGGTAAACAATTACCCTGGTAATCAGTTTCTATTCCAAGCCAGTCGTATCTCAGACTGAGCTGTCTCACAAAGCTCTGGTCTTTAGGTATACTCTTTCTGTGAGCGTAAAATCCTTCAGTTGAGCACACGTGGCCGTGGGTTGTGCGTCCTCTAGCATTTCATAGAACGCATTAGATAAAGTTCTGCAGCTTGCACGTGTGTTTATAATGAGGTCACACTTCTCTTTAGTAATGAATAAATGTTAACTCGAATCAGCTGTTATTTTTTTTGGGTTAGATCAAATTTGGGTTATAATCCAAATTTGTTATTGAACAAAACTCCATAGTTAATAAACCTAAAGGTTAAATTTTTATTATTTTATATTTGTTAAATTTTTTTTAATTAATCGAATATAATTTTTTTGAAGGATCAAACGTAGAAGATCAACAATTTATTTTTTTTTGTTTGTCTTAAATAGTCTCCTTCATCAGTTTCTTTTCTTTTTTTACGTATTTCTGTTTCTATCTTATTGAGTTTAAAGAAAATGCATTATTTACTTATTTAATTCTCTAAATTGATAAAGTTTTTAAAACAACATTCACAATGATAGCGTTTTTTTTTCTTAATATTACCATATATGGTATTGATAGCGGTTTTAAATGAATTGTAAAGTATACTATAAGTGGAAACGCAAAGGTCGAAGTTCACGATAAAACTGTGTGGTATAATCATGTGTATTACCCCGACTTTCAAAGTTTGCTTTAAAGGTGTCAACGGTACACTCAAGCTGCAACATTTTGTAATATATAGCCACTCCTTCGTCTTGAAATCGCATCCCTGCTGATAACAATAGTACGCGTTAGTAAAATGACACACGAATAACCTTCGGAAAAAAATTTCCTGATTCGAAAAAAATAACAACGGATTCATGATCTACATACAAAAAAACTCTTGAGAAACTGTATAGAACCTGGCGATTTTTTTGTGTTGTACCGTGTTATTATTACATTGGTGATATGGTTTTTCTAAAAATTAGATTTGAATATGCAGCTTATTTAGCCAAATCTAAATAGATTCATATATGACCCAGATAAGCCTAACTGGGTCATATATGACCTTAATCTGCACTGTATAATCATAATTTATAAGTGTGTTCTTGATCAGAAATAAGCTAAAATGCCTACATCAGCATTTGTTTATAGGTACTTTGCTCTTGAGACAACGATGTATTTAAGAAGTAAATAGGCGTAATACCAGTTTCGAAGGATTACAGGATCTAGGGCAGTGATGGCGAATCTATGACCCGCGCGTCAGGCACTGACCCACGAACGCTTTTTAAATGACCCATGCGTTGATGTTTGTATACTTCATCAATGAAGAAACTTTTCCATCCAGAACACATATTCCCGTGAAAATTGTTTTCCTCAATGAATTTTGTAAAATCTACCAACAGAAATAAACTTGGAAATGAATTGACTGCGAAATTCGTTAAACTAATGAATACGGAATATGAACCTAATATTAAGAAAATACCTGAAAATAAGCAACAAAAGATTTCACATTAAATATACTTTTATCTACTTTATTGTACATAAACATATCTGGCTCTATGTTTATTAATAAAGAATATTTCATAATATGCATGTGCTTTTCTTTACTCCTTGTTCATTCAAATAATCAGTGCAGAGGCGCCACTGGTGCATTTATTCATGGTATCACCCCATTGATATCAATTTTTGACGTCCATATTTACTTTTTGCTCTTCACTTGCAAAAGTAAAAGTTGTAAAACAAAAAGGAAATGTAAACCTTTTTAGAAGATTTTAAAAATGAGAACCAAAAAAAGGGTCAACTGCACTGAGAAAAATATTAACAAAATATGATAACTATATTGTAGTAGACCGATTTTTTGTTGTTCTAACCTAATTTTAGCAGTGTTCACTAAAAATACAGGTCAGAATAACCAAGCGATTTGTTAAGTGAACTATCTATTTATAGTTAACCAGTCTTTGGTAGATTTTACCCGGGTTCTAGTAAAATCAGCCACTAATATGGGTAATGTCAGCTTAACTAGGATTTTACCTCAGTTGAGTTAAGTCTATACATACAGTTAGATATTTTAGCTTACAAGTCAGACTAAAATAGCTTACTTATTGATTCAAGCTACTTTATAAATAGGTAAAGTGAACCCAACGCTATGGTTAGAACTCTTACCCTTCGAAAGTAACCTATTTACTGTGTAACAAGTTTCATTTACCGTATGTAATGCTGAAACAACCTAACACGAATTTTATCAAACCTTCGAGTGAGGTTGAAATGACACAACTGGTATGGCAAATTCAACTATTTACCGGCTGCTTCTATCATATGGGAGAGTGATTCATTTAACCTTATTGCATTAAGTTAACCAAAAACATTTTACTAAAATGTTACATACAAGTATTGTTGTCACTTTTTGTACATATTTTCAGGTCGCTGCGACTTATTTTTGGTTACTTTAACCTGGCCATTTTTCTCAGGGTCTTAAGTTTCTTTTCTGTTAACAAATGCTCGGTGTTTAAAAATT
The DNA here is from genome assembly GCA_929113105.1 of Agrypnus murinus. Lineage (NCBI taxonomy): Eukaryota > Metazoa > Arthropoda > Insecta > Coleoptera > Elateridae > Agrypnus > Agrypnus murinus. The sequence goes on from OV816025.1 coordinate 42,760,761, forward strand.
ATTGGTATCCTTTTTATCCCCCCCCCCCCTCTTGCAAGTGACGCCACTGACTTAATGACCCACGGGCTAGTACTAAGAATAATAATGAACAAATTTTGACCCACTTCTCGAAAAGGTTTGCCATCACTGATGTAGGGCGAGGCCGATAATTGTTCATAGCGGAAAATATGCCTTCTTTTAGGATAACGAAGTAGAACCGTAAGCCTCGTGTCAATGCGACATTCTGCACAATAAAAATCCCTACTAGAGATAGAATTTCTCCTTCTAACATTAAAAGAAATCAAAGTTATAAAATGTATAAGAAGCACATGAACCTTATATTACATACATCTAAAGAAGTACCAGCTTTATAAAAAAAATATATAAAAACTTGAATCAATAAAGGTACTGGTTTAATAGAAATATAAATTATTTGTTTCATTATTTTATTTGTGGTAATGGTAACTGCTGCTATATTTACTTTCCCAGTGCACAGACTTTTATGTGTGAATGTTTGAAAGCAAAAATCCGACAGAAAAATATGTGCCTGTTAGAATCAACACATACCGCAAACGTGGACACAAAATATATATAAAAAAAAGTAGAACATCAAAAATCATTTTTTATATTCGCCCTTTGACGCTTCTGTTTCAGAGGTTACAGAGGTGCTTTTGAATACTGGAATGCAATTAAATGGCAACAATTCGCGGCAAATAATAAAACGTGCGAATTTAATATTCTGTCCCTTGTTGGACGTGTGTTGTATCCCCATCATAACTGGTTTGCAGCGAAGTGGGCCACGTATAGTCCCTTGTGGGACTGCATAATGTCGTCGCCTCGCAAAGTGGCAGCCGCCTGCGTTATATTACCATTCTATCGCCGTGAGCTCTTTGGCACCGTGCCGCGTCACATATGCATCAAGAATGGAAATAAAATGTAGATATAGATCGTTATTTTTAAGCGACTACAGAAAAAGAAAAACCGTAATGGCAATTTTCTTTTATTCTTTGCTTATTTTCCAAACATTCTTTATCTCTAATAGATACTGGAAATATGTTTTAATTAAAAAATTTAATAAGCCGGTTATTTAATATTTCTAAAACCAATATTAAAAGTTTCCTAAACTTTGATTAATTTAATTTAATAAAAAAGTTATTCTATTTTTGTTTGATGTTTCAAAATACTGAAAATGCCTGTATAAATATAAATGAAAGGAACGTACTACACGCGATAAGCTGAAAACCGTATACTTTCATTACAGCAATTTAATTCAAAGGTGGCTCATATTGAGTTACACAAGTTCATTGAGCTTTATATACGAAAGGAAAATACTAATTAAGGCTGAAACAGGCAAAGTTAAGCTAATTAATTATTTATGAAACTGTAGCAGTTCGGCGATATTAACCGCTACCAAATTTAGCACATTTATTTTAGCTTTAAGTGCTTGTAGGTGCTATAGTTACAACAATTTATTTTTTAATAGTGTAATGTTTTATTACTAATTTACTTTTTAAGTAAAATCCTGAAATCCTTTTTCTTTCTGATCAACCCGTCATTTTAGATCTGAATATGAAATTAAACTAAATTAAAAGTTTTGTAATGGCTAGGGAAAAGGAAAACCTTTCTGAAAATTGTTCATTTCTTTTAATTATATGGTAGTTTAGTTTTGTTAGATACATCCTTTTTTATTATAATCATATTTTAAGGTGATTCTTAATTATAGCTTGTTAATCGTTAGATTTTATTATAAAAATGTAAGCAACGTTATTCATATCTCATTTTCTTTGTTTACCATAATTCAGAAATAACTACTATCATTAGTTACATATTAGTAGCTCATTAAACTAAACTTTCCCTTCAAAAATATATTAAATTAAATGCTACATTAGACGTAAATATTTAAGTTCAAAGTGAATCATGTTGTTGTCGTTAATTTTCCTTTGGAACATTTTATTTTAATGAGTAATTGATAGTAAGTTTCCTTATGGAACGCAGTTTGTTATTCAGACAGTACAAGAAGTAGATTCATCGAAGAACCATCATACTATATAACTAAGTACGAAATTAATTATAGTTAAAAAAGGGAACGTGTAACAATTTTAGTATTAATAAACATTGTCACAATTTCCAATAATTAAATAAACATTTAACATCATCAGTGCCTTGTTTCCTTTTCTGGAAGAACACAACAGTTTACAGAAGATATTAAATTTTAAACTAAATTTCAATTTTTAAAACAGCTTCAGAGCAATAATTTTTTAGTGAGCTTATCGCATAAACCTTTAAAATAAATGCTAAATAAATAAATAGAATCATTCTCTTGTGGAAGTTACAGTCTATTAATTATTACAAAATAATACAGTAAACGAGTAAAGAAAGATATTTAAGATATATACAATATTTGATCTCCACGAAACTCTCTTATGCCTCACAACTGGGCATAAAAGCTTCATACTTACGTTAGTCTCACAGCTGGTTACCACAGCTGATCTAGTCGAAGTAGGAAAGTTCTTAGTAAAAATCTTTGGGCATGGGAAAATTGAAAGTTTGGGTGACTCAAAGAAATATAGAAAATTATTTTTCATACCTATATTTCTAGTGCTGCTATTGATTGGATATATAAATTAATAATATTATTTTCTAAATAAATTAATAAGAAAATAAGAAATGCTTCAAAGACCATAAGTAATATTACAAAGGGCAAGCTTAGTTTAGGTACTTCTTTTTTGCTCATTGCAAGTGTTACGAAATGTTACATAGATTAATATTAATATAGATTTGTTTAAGCGTTATTATTTAATCCAAATAAAATTACCCAAGTAGCACAAAATATTGGTGCAATATTGGCTAGAAGTTGCGGCAATAGGGGTACAATGTTCCTAACAAATATTGACCCAATATAGAAATGTGAACATTCTGCTTTATTGGTACGATATTGATTTTAAATATTTCTCAATAATATTCTACTCTATTGGTCCAATATGGGTTTTAAACATTGCTCAATAATAATAGTATCCTGTATTGGTGCAATGTTGATTTTAACTAATTCTCAATTATAATCTGCATTATTGGTCCAATGTTCATTTTAAATATTGCTCAATAATATTCTACTTTATTGGTCCAATATGGTCTTTAGACATTGCTCAATAATAGTACGCTATGGTGGCGAAATGTTGATTGTAAATATTGCTTTATAATGTTGTCAATGTATTGGAAAACAAGAGAAGTAAAGGTAATATAAATAAAAAACGATGAGTTAATTGCATCATATTTATTATTAATACATAAATAATAAAAATGAAAACTACATCCGTAGAATAGTTTTAAAAATAGACAATAAAAGAAACGACGGAAACTTATTTAAGTGAAATTATAAACAAAACAAAATATCTAACCTGAAAGAACATTAATCTTACAATAATCTAGAACTTATAATAAGAAGAAACATCTAATAAAAGAAAGGAAGGCTATTCACACTAAAGCTGGTTAACTGGTCCGTTCCTGTAATAAAAAATAAACAGTATGAGAAACGTCTCAATAAGTAGGGTATTGACCGATGCACTAACTACCCTTTTATGACTGTGCGTAAACTTACCAACATTACATGCAAACAATAATGGTGTTACACAAAATAACGGCATTGGTCCTGGCCTCCTGGCTCAACACTGACAAATGTTCGCAGAAGCTAATGTTCAATCATCACAGAAAATGAGTAAATTGAATTAAATAATCACATGAATCATCATCACACACATGTTAACATTTTCACAAATTTATTTATTAAACAAAATAATGAAGTCGTACACTCAGACACTCATTTATTTTGAACTTGTTGCGTTGCATCCTAAAACATAGTGTGAATTCTTGAGGCTTGACCTGTAAACGTCCACCCTAAATAACGGACTTCTTAGAAATGCAGCTTTCTCCGATTAGGGGTAGGTAGCGGAACGAATTGTCCTTTTTAGTTAACTACAAATATGTATCTTTTATTTTTGGTTTTGTTAAAATGCAACGTAACAGTCATACAAAATTTTCTACCTAGTAACAGTTAAAAGAAAAAATAACTAAAACTAATCTAAAATCATTAATAAGACTAATAATATCTTTTAACTAATAGGCATCGTTTTCACTAATGTTTAGCAATATTCTGGTGTATTTTTTGATCTCTCTTCCCTACGCGCTCATTTTAGTTGTTCTTTGTTTAAAATTTCATGATTCCTTATAATCATTATTGCAATTTTCAATTGACATAAATTTTCAATAACATTCAAATCCGGACTTTGAAGTTTGCGGTATTTATTGAAATAAGTTTCAATAACTTTTGGGCACTTACGAACTAACCAGGTTTTGGTTTTTTGGGCTTTATGTTTGGGGTTATTGTCTTCGATATAGTTTAAATTATTTACTGAGAAAACTAGACTTAAATAAATATCAAAGAATGTTATAAATATAAATAAATATTATAAAACAATATTGTTAGAGTATTTACTATAAATATGTATGCGATGCAATACGATGTTGTATTTAAATAATCGTTTAATATTGCTATACGATATTTAAAAGAAAAATGCTACAGTTATTCTGCCAGTAATGTGCCAATATTGGTTCAATAATTTAAAAATAAATGCTATAAAACAATATTGTTAGAATATTTATTGTAAACATTTATGGGATATTCCATTTAAATGATCCTGCAATATTGGTTTTTTATAGTAAAGCGTCATATTTCATTTAAATATTCCGCCAATATTATTTCAATATTGTTAAAACATGTTCTCAAAAACCAATATTGGTTCACTTGGTAATTATACACATTAACCTTGAATTTTATGGCAATAGATTAATTTTTTAACTTTAACTCTAACTTTTTTTTAACAATATAACATCCATAGTTGAGGTGGCGGGATTTACTAATTAGAAAAATCCCGTTGCCCCAAGTGGGACTCGAGCCCGCGACCCTTGGAAAACAAGTGATGCACTAATATCATTCGTCCATCGCCGACCCTGAGCCTGTAATTGTTGCAACTTGCTTTAAAATGATTATACCATAAAAGTCTAAATAAAATGGACCCTCAACTCAAAGCAACAGTCGAAGACATGTGGTTGTCTTTTCTGACGGGATGTGCCAAGTGGAAATACGTCATCCAGCAAAAGCCAACTTTATTGACAAATAATTTGAAAGGATTCAAATTATTTTTTTGCGAAGAAGAAATTTTTGGCTTATTTACCTATCACAGCAGAATTTTACCTTGTATGTCGATATCAAACCCAAAGAATTTACAATAATATGTAAATAGCTTCTATAAATTAAAAGAGAGAATGCGAAATTATTTAAATACTTCTTAAAATACAAGGTTTCTTATATAGTATAATGTATACCCTTTACGGTATACAGGTTTATTTGAAAATAATACGATGAACGTTCAGAAATACGAGAGCAGGTTTGTATGCACTCGAATGAGTGGAGTGTTATAGGCATATCTATTAAAATAAATAGGTTCACCAATGGATTTTAATTAAGAATTGGATAAAATTAAATGGATTATTTAAGCAATAAAAATTGTCCCATTACTAATATTTTAGGTAGGTAACCTCACAAAAACTGAACTTCTTTCAAAGTTCAATAGCAAATCGACGGATTATAACATCTATTAGGATTTATTTCTAAGAAAAAGTTCAGCGGAGGTTGTGGTAGTGGCATTTGTTTGAAGTTAAATGAGTTAAATGGAGTGAGGTAAAACAACAAATAAAATCAGCTACAAAATAAACAATGTATTAACAATAAAAAGGAACATGCTTATAATGCACAAACACTCATCGAACGATATGGAAGCTTTCGTGTTTCGAGATGGATGAAACTGAAGCTAAGCTTTCTGCAGCTGAGTATATGCGCTAGTAAGGCCTAAAAGTAGGTGACTACTTATTTTACAATTAACTCAGTTATTGTTTATATTCATTTGTGATTTCGTATGCACACGATACCACATGTTCTATCACGCTCCAGATGCGTGAAGATGTGCTAGTTAAATAATTATGTTGTGTCAGTTTCTCCGATTTTCTGTCACATGTATACATTTATTCCCTGTGAAAAAAACATTAAACGAAACCAAATATGAACGCAATCGAATAATATTTTGGCCCTAATGCCGATGTGTTGGCTCTAAGAGCAATTCGGTACTGCTCCCACGGAGTGCAAACTTTTAGCATTTTAATAAATTTCAAAAGAGGGGTTTATTAAACTGTCTAAACAAACCAAACTTGGCGACATTTTTATCCGATCAGAGAAAAGACAGACTTACTTCTATTTTTGCATTCAAGAAGTGCTTATCAAAATCTACCGAGAATAGCAAGTATAAAACTTGACAGATGAAACGAAATTTATTATTTTGTTGACTACTAAAAGTTTTATTCCTAGTTTAAAATACAAATGACTCTTATCACAAAAAAGTATTGCAGAGTAATAAATTATTTTCATGCGAGGTTTGTACGTGCTTTTAAACTAAAAAGAAGAAGTTTATTATTGAGCAGAATTGTGAAGTCGTCTGCAAAAATAATAATTTTACCCGTGAGAAACGAAGTGAATACTATATTAATTTGAACTGTCTGCAATTTCAAAGGTTTATTAATATAGAAATGTCCTAAAATATTTGGAAAGAACGCATATTGAACGTGGGAATTGAATTTCATCTTTACCCAAACGAAATATCTCACTATTCACAGGGCCGTTACCAAGATTATTTTTTATAACATAAATACTCAGATTTTTAGGACGCTACAGTAGAACTTGTCCTATAAAAGTTATTAATACTTGGTATAGCATAAAGTAATGTTTACTATTTACTCTTCAACTGACATTATTGTGACAAGTGGAAGCAAATAGTATACGGTACTGTGATTACTGATTAGCCTAGAAAAACATCAATTGAAATAGCCTTCGCAAAGAAGTTTTCTTTGCATACTAGACAAGACATCGCCAATAAAAACAAACATTAGAATCAAAAACAATTTTGTAACGCGATAATGAAAGCTATATCTTAATACAAGCTTTAAAATAAGCAAAACTGTTGACTATTAGCAGAGAATCAGTAGCGAACAAACTTATAATAAGTTGATACCTCACAAACCCCAATCACTGATGCATTATTCGATACGACAGAAGCATTGTGTGTGTTTGTTCGTACTTTATACTAGTTTAGAAAAATCTAGTGAAAAGAGAAGCTTTATAGAAAATAAGTTGTTCACTGCCATTTCTTTATTTAACAGTTTAGTATTCAAGTGATATTAAATTTCAAAGTAAGTTTCAATTACAACACTAGACTAATAATGTTAAATTTATGCTGTAATTAGTCTTGCAGTTGCAACATACACTACCTTTAAATAGTAAACGAGAGAAAAAATACTTAACAAAGTATTTAATTTTCAATTGAAAGCACGCTTTCAGCATCGTAAAAGACTAAAAGTGTTCTCTTTTACAAGAAATGAGACTCTATTTACACTGTTTCTAATTTCATTGCAGTAAAACGAAATAAATCAACACTCTACGTAGAAACTATATGAGAGAAAATCACATTAACTGCACACCGTGGAGCTGATGAGTGTAGACAGAACCAGTAGCTACAGAGGCTCCAGGGTAGCAGTAGTGTGTGTGTGATAATATTATAGCACTTCAGCTAGCAGCACTCCGGTTAATTATGACGTCACAAGGGACCTCGTTGAAAGATGCTCTAATTAATTTGCTGTAACCGAACACTATAGAATAGAAAGCGTTAATTAACTCACTATACACGGGAATTTCATCTTTATTGTATACGCATTAAAAAATGAGTCAAAAATTAAATTAAAAAGTTCTAGCAGATCATTAAATGAGATGAAATGAGATTTGTTACTAATAAATCAAAGTATTTAATTCAACTTGCTCTTGTTTATTTGGAACTACAGATAAACTTTTTTACTCTTGCATTTCAAAGTAAACTTTTTCAGTTGTCATTAGAGATTTGAAAGCTGACATGTTTTCAAGAACAAGCAGAATTGTCACTCTTCAGGTTGCTTCAAGTGGCAACACGCGGAAAGTTTTCTCTATTAACTAAAAACAAATGCAATAACGGATTTTTTTGTTTTGCCAAGGAAATTTTAAGTTATTTCTTTAACTATAGATCGATTCTAATTTATTGTATTCAAATAGGTGTAATATTGATATTCGTTTAATATACTTACTGTCGTTAAAAGTGTGTGTTTTTAACACAAAACTGTGATTATCGCCCTCATGGGAAATAGCCAACTTTCTCATTCATTCGGAAATCTATTCCTTTGTGTTCTTTATATAATTTTAATCTGGAAACGTAAAAAATTAAAAACGTATGAATTGACACTGAAGATTACGCACGCCATGGCTTATCAAATAAAATGTTGCTTGTTTCTCAACAAGAAAATTTTTTCTGGGAAGTTAATGGGAAAACTATTTAAAACAAACACATGCAGATATAAATTTACTTTCTTATATCTATATATATACAGTCTGTTTTTTTGTAAACGATAATATAGGAAATCCAATGGAATTTTATCATTCTCCTCCTAAGTTTGTACCCTTGCAAATGTAAATAGAAATTTTAGTATCAATCGAAAGAAGAATTCATTTTGCGTCAAAAACATATTAAACTTTATGAAGAAAACCAAAAACTATTTAGAGAAATACTTAAAAAGCTTATTGATTTATTGCTTTTGGTAATAAGCTATAAAGAAAAGTAAGCAACACAATAAAAAAAAGTGTACGAGGACGGGGTTTGAACCCGCGATTTCTGATTATGAATCTGATGCGTTAACCGCCACACCAATTGCCGTACAGCTTCCAGCTTTTCTTTATAGTTTATTACCAAAAGCAATAAATCAATAAGCTCTTTAAGTATTTTTCTAAATAGTTTTTGGTTTTCTTCATAAAGTTTAATATGTTTTTGGCGTAAAATGAATTCTTCTTTCGATTGATACCGAAATTTCTACTTATATTTGCAAAGGTACAAACTTAGGAGGAAAATGATAAAATTCTATTGTATTTCCTACATTATCGTTTACAAAAAACACACTGTATACATTTACTTCTACATACAATCAGTATGTTTTTAACGACTAGGAAATTAGTAAGGTTTTGCCTATTTTATTATACATTAACATAATGTATAGTATGATACATGTTGAGTTACTCTGCACTTCTGTTCTACCTGTTTCTTATTTCGCTTAGTTCTGTTTCCGATTTGTTTCTGTTGCTGTGCCGTTTCTTTGAGGATATTCTCTTACGCGTTCTATTTCACTCTGAAGAAGTTCTATGCAATTGCGGGAAAAACAGGGTTCTACTGTTGTTTTAAGTATATATTTTTATCGAAAGGTGTAGAAGACTCCAAGAAGCTTGAAATAGATGGATAGGAAATTTTAGCACAACGATGAAAAGGATGGAAGGAAGTAACCCAAACCTTTATATAACTGTAAAGTCTTTAATGATGTTATAAGCAGAGTGTATAAGCTGTATATAAGAGATCTCATTGTCAACAGAAGTGCTATATAACTATTGCGGTGTATTAAAGCATAAATAAATAATATGCACACCGTTCAAAATAAACATAAATTATATACGGTGAACTAAAATAAAAATACACCCCAAATATTTTTCTTTTTCCCAATCGGCCAACTCAGGGTTTATTCGATAGAGCATGAATTATTTGAATTATTAGACTTTTATTAACTCTTACACCTGAAAGAGGAGAAAAACTTATGTTGCAGACACTTGGGCTCTTGCAAAATGGACAACCACTGCTAAAATCTAAATGCAAAAAGAAGGAGAACTGGATGCTTGTATGTGCATCAATTAAACACATAAATAATTTAAAACACACAAACTTTATTTAATTAAAAAAATAAATAAAAATTCAAATTGAAAGAAATAAAAAGAAAAATTGTTCAAATTAGTACAATAAGACAATTAGGAAATTTATTCCCAAGCTTGCTCAAGTGTAATTAAAAGTCGTAATAGCCTGACATAGGGCTATTACAGTCATTCACTTGAACAAACTAACATAAATCAAAAATATTCACAAATGTTAAAATGTTTATCTTTATGAAAAATAAATTTAAATAAAAAGAAATTGAATTGTTTTATTTTGAGAAATATAAATTCTTTTTAAGAACCTCTAAGGTTAAACAAAATAATTCTGAAATTATTCAGGATAAACTTTATAAATTTTAATATTGTCAATCAAATTTAAAAGAACCTTTTATTTCGACCAACCTGGTATGTATAAGAATATAGAATTTCCTTTAAATACTATCCTCAATTGGTATCACTGTATTAATATTTTTCAGCTGATTTCTTGTTTTAAAACGTCAATTCATTAATCGATAATGGAAATAAATTCTCCAGAATTTATTTAAACTTCTCGTACACACTTCCAAATAGTTGTAGAACAACAATAAAATCTTCTTTAAACTTTAGAAATGTTTAGGTAAACACTTCAACTTAAATTCAATCTTGTTTATTTTTACAGTTGACATCAATCATATGGTCAACACTTCTAACCTCACTTAAATTTACAGATTTTCTATCCGGAGTCAAGCACAGATTCGCCCAAAGCTTTTTGTCGACTGAATTTGTTAAATTTGGCTCCAACTTATATAGGTTCTGTCGAAACAACTGCCAGCACTGACACTTAAAAAAAACGAAACACGGAAAATGTTTATGACGTCACCATTTTTCACAGCTGTTCATTTTTCTTGCGAATCTTAATTCTATAAACACAGGATTATAGCTAATAAAACAAGGATTAAAACAATGTAATACACTTATGTCCTAAAATGCATCGTAACGAAGATATGAGGCAAAAACGATTTACAATGAACAAATCTCATTATAGCTTAATTGCATACAAAATTAAATAAATCCAGGTTTATCCTTTACTCTTCATAATAGATGCATAATTACACAATACAGCTAATACATATAAAATTTCCACAGGAACATCTTTACAATTTAAGAGAAACATAAGTTAGAGTTCGTTACAACCAATTAATGCATTTGCAAGTTCCAACATTAATATTAATTCAAATGAAGTCAATTTATGATCAAATTGTCCAGCATACAGTCCTCCAAGTGTTTACATTAAACCAATGGTGAGAAATATAGGATAAGAGTCAATAATCGCCAAACTGAAGCATAACAACAAGATCGCAACCTTCAGTAATAAAAAATGCTCAGGATTATTATATAAGAGTTTAAAAACTAATTGTGCTATATTAGTCATTACAAGATTGACCTAATTCATCTGTTTTCAGTTAATTGGCAGCGCGAAACTAAGTTGGTCTCTTGGAAAATAGAAAAATGCACCCTACGTTAAAGATAGTAGACTCTAAATTTAAACAAGAAGATTTCATCTTCTCTACAAATGAAAAACCCATCCCAATAAGCAACTTGGGTTGTATAAACATGTATTATCATAAAACAATCTAAATGATTGATATCGTTTTTTAAAAATCAAACCTATTATATGCATATGAATTGAGGTTATGTTTGCATGAAATTCTATTTTTGATTTCTATTTTTAATATTGATTGAATCTAACTGTGACCCAATATGTAGCCTTTAGATTAATTATGCCTATCACCTAGCATATCCATCTTTTAATTTAGATTTGATATGTGAAATAATTGTCTTCACATTTACGATTTTATCGTTCAATAAAATTTTCAATGAGGTGGACTTATTACACCTCACTATATACTCAATTGTCGTTCATTATGAAATTATAATACGTGTTACAAAGCACGTTAAGGTTAAAGAAACTTGAACACCTCTCCGCCTGAAAAAATACTAAATCCAAAATAGATGTCAAAAAGTATTCTTGCAATGAAAACTACAGCTTCAACTTTAAACTGTGTTGTTTGTACAACAGGTAAGAAAATGTTTTTCATAGAATACTTGAAGAAAGGAGGATCATCCTCCTACCACCCATTTTCTATATATTTAGAGTACGGAAGTACAATTCTTTTCTCATTTGTAAACATGCAAAAAATTACGTTTTTATTCCTTGATAAACTGGAAAATTCGTGGATATTGATTTGCACGCCACTAAAATCTAAATTATTATGCTTAACAAAGCAATAAAGGTAATATAACGTCTTAAAGTAAATTAATCGATTTATTAAATGTACCACTAAATGGTTTGTTTGCCACATCTATGTTGCAACAGGATAAAAATAAAAAGTAAGTAGTGTTGACTAATCGACAGAGTTAAAACTTTAATATAAAAAAGAATCAAGCATATCGGTCTTGTAGGACTCGTAGACGAAGTTGAACAAAAATGAGCCGTGTTTTAAATATATGTATACTTAAATTGATAAATAATAATTAACCTATACAATAAAGATCAATATAACCGATGTATTCACTATCGAAAGACACAGAGTTTCGTAATCTAAGGCAGTGTTAATGGGAACACGATAATAAGTGTGATCGCAAATAATGAAATCTTTATAATAATCGCCCCAATTATCATTTATAACAACTTGCAAACGTACCTCACGATGATTTGTTTTGTCCAAAACTCCAAACAATATGAGACAGCTATAAATAAACAATTGCCATCACCTAATAATTGTATAATTCGTATAATTAATTAAAAATCCTGAAAAAGATCCTGACTTGTTGATTTTGGTAAAATCCCAATTTTGATAAAGGATGTGGAATATATTCTTTTCATTCTCCCCCTTACGAAAGTGTAACTTTCTATCTTGACAAGTCAACCGAAAGTAAACGTAAAACATGCGAGCTAGGTATGAAAAACTTTCGGTCCCTGGGCAACTAAGTAAAATTGTCAACTTTTTTTTAAATATAATATTATAAGGTGGCTGTTGTCAACATTAACTTGGTAACAATACTGTTGTATATACAAACATAATTTTATTATAATTACTGAATCATCATTTTATTTATTTATTTACGGTGGTTAATAAATGTGAAGGAGAGAATGAAAAGGTTAATAGATTACACGCTCGGTGTTTTTAACTAACCTCGGCTACGCTTACGCCTCGCCTCGGTCAATCAAAAACACCTTGCACCTAAAAGTAAACTTTCGCAGTATGTAACGTAAATAACTATTTCTCCACGTATATGACACTATAGTTAATACCAAATTAGTATAGGACTGTACAAAAAGTAAAGTAACTTTTTTGTACTGGTAAAAAGATTTTTGTACCTTGTTTTGAACACGTTTGCTGCGAATCGTTGGTAAGGTGAATAGCTACCGGACTTCGTCAAGGGCGTCGTTAAGTGTTACCGACCTAGTTTGATTTGTCTGAAAGGTAATTTTTTCTTAAATTTCCACACCAAAATATCTTTGTACCATGCAACTGAAAAAAGATATAAGGTTGTTTATTTTTGAAACGGACCAACTTTGACCCCTTGTATCTCTAAAAGCCACCTTCAAAAAATCTGAAATTTTAGTATTGTGTTCTGATACACTTAAACTATCTTTTCCATAAATACCAATTGCATTATCTTATTGGTTCAGTAAAAAATTACAATTGTCCGTGGACGAATAAACCATGCGTACCCTTACTTAACGTAAATTCGTATAGTAATTTTTATTTCTCTAAAAGTAAACAAATTAATAAATCAAGCTGCAACGCATTCATGTCATATAACAGTACTGATATTATATATGTATCGTATTTAGTCAACTTTGACCGATGGTATCTCAAAAAAGCTGCTCAGAAAAATTTGAAATTTTAATATATGTTCTGGTACATCTGAACTGGGTATTTTCCATAAATTAATATCAGTTGTATTATCTTACTTAAACCAGGGCTAGCTTAACATATGTGCTAACTGGGCTGTAGCCCAGTGGCGCTCAACTTAGGGTGGGGACAAGTGGAGAAAAGAAATTGAGAAAATTCATTAGATATACCTACTTTATATAATGTTTAAGCAATGTTATTAAAACTGTACTGTAAAATTTGATTATGTGCTGTCATATTTTAACCACTGGGCTAACTCGATTTGGCGCATCCCTTCCTCCACCCGGTAATTGAATATTAATTAGAATGTAATAATGTAATATAAACAAATTCAAATAAAAAAAGAGAGAAAATGAGAAATCGGTATAATTTTTAAATTTAATGTAAATAAAATATTACATCACAGAATCGAGATTTTACACTACAGTTTTAATAACATTGCTTAAACATTATATAAAGTATATTTAATAAATTTCTCAATCTTTCTTTCCGTTCGCCCCCTTCCTCCTGAGCTGAGCGCTTCTGGGCTACAGGCCAGTTAGCTAACAAGCGTCTAGCCCCCGAGTTATCACTAATCTAATCCTGAACTTAACGCATGCGTTTTGTGCAGCGTCTTGACTTCAATTCGATAGGATATGTGCAGATGTGCACAGTGTAAAAGGATTATTTCCAAATATAAAATATATTTACTTAGGTACAATTGAGAGTTCAATTGCTGATATTCTATCTTTATTTACTACAAGCTTGCGTTCCGTGCAGAATATAAAATATTTATTTAAATGGATTGCAGTTAATTTAGTTTTGGGATCTCTTTGTTCGTTAACATGACGCGTGCAAAAAGATGCATCACAACATATTTGACCTTTACTAAGTTTGGAAGTTGTATTACACGGGTAATTAATTGCAGTTATAGTTAATTTAATAGTTATTTGTGATTACTGATTAAGTGTTTCCTACTTCAATGAGTGACCAAAAAAGTTAAAATTCTTTTAATCTTAAGTGGAACTGGAAAGAACAGCTGATTGATTATTTTATAGTCAATTAACTTTTAAATAGTTTTATATTACACTGAGAGAAAGAAATTGTTAAATCAAAGAATAAACCAGCATATTCTAAACTTTAAATATGTGCAATGTGTGCAAAATAAAATATTAATTTCGGTTTGTTAGTTCAACCATCTGCATCTTTCGTTTAAAGGTTTAAACTGTTTTAACATTCGTTTTAAACAAAATTAACATTGTTGAGCTTATATTAAACAATTTCTAATGTTGTGAAAAATGTTTTCACCTATTCGCTTTAAGTTTAAAGAAAATATAAATATCAAACAAAACAATTATATTTAATTATCATTAAAACTTCATTCAAATTCACATTGATATTTATAATTCACATTAACTGTTTTTCTTCTACCTGCTACCTTTTTAGGGGGCAGTTCATTAACCCGGTCCGTGTGAAAACGCTTTACATGTTTTCTTAAATTCAGCTCTTGCCACTTGAACGGTGTACGCAAAACAAAGCTACTTGGCTACGCATGCGCTAAGTTCAGGATTAGATTAGTGATAACTCGGGGGCTAGACGCTTGTAGTTAGCTAACTTCTCATTTTCCGTAAACACGTCAACGTCCGTAAATGTCTAAGAAAGATCGTCTTATACACTTCCATTATGCAGTTAACGTGAAAATGGCGGAACATGTTGATTAATAGGAAACAGGAATAATCGGCAACTTGACTTGTTTGTAGTTATGTACTTCTTGATACTAACCGGTAATTCAACGTTGTAGAACGTCCCGCGCCTCATATGACGATCGTGTCGACTTCAATAGCAGCCGTATTGCAACTTTTACTGCGCGCGAAAATGGCGGCATTGCGATGACGTATATTTCTAAGCTCGCTTTACATCGACGGACCTTGGTACACATTAGTGCAGTGATGTCAGAATCAAGCCGCTGTCGTTGCTTCCCCTGACCTGCTGAAGCTCCCACTACGCTCCCTTCGGCCGCACCGACCAGTGGCAACAGCGTTCATTGATGTTCTTAATAATTTTTAAATATAAATAAATAGAAAATAGTAATTAATTTTTAATGTAAATAGTTTTTAAAATTTTTATTTTATTTCATTGTTCTACTTCTTTTTTAATTTTATATCATAAGTAATTCTCTGAGTTTATAATGATTTTTAAAATTCCGTGTGAGAGATAAGATAATGCAAGTACTTCAACGAACGTTGTCGCTGTCGGTCGAGTGCGGCCGAAGGTAGCCCGCTGAGGGTATGGTAGGAGCTACAGCTGATCAGGGGAAGGAACAGCAGCAGCTTGATTCTGACACCACTGTATTAGTACACGTTACGGCTTACTAGATTCATATAAGCTTCGCTTATAAGCGTAGCTTATATGAATCTAGTAGGCCGTGGTACATGTATCCCAGTCGCGTCCCCTATTGATAGTTCTTCGAATTTCCTTTGATTAGACTTTGTAAGTATTTTTTTAGTTATATTCATTCTAAGACTATTTCATTTTACCTCAAAACAAGAAGTCTAAAACAGTTGCAGTAAATAAAAAGTAGTGTAACGTCATGTAGTCTTGTTCTAAATAGTCTTCTCGGAGTTTACTAGTTATTAATAGGAAACGGATATAACACAGGGTACGTCAGTGAACCGGGAAAATTTAAAAGCTTGGTAATTCATTTGACGTTTGGGTGAGGGCGCTGAACTTGATGATATATTATTATCAGTCATTTATTGCCATTTAGTAAACATGGAACAGTGGTCAGGTGCACATCGTGCTTTCTGTGTTAAATCATTTTATAAAAATGGTGATTCCGCGACAACTGTACGAAGGTTATTTCGCAATCAGTTCAATATTCCACGTCATGGGCAGGTACCGTCTGTTCATGCAATTAACTTATGGGTTAAACAGTTTGAAGAAACTGGGTCCACAATAAATTTAAAACATAAAGGAGCAGCAAAACGTGTTAGAACGCCAGACAACAATGATAGAGTTCGAACTGCCATAACACGCAGTCCAAAACGTTCTGCGATTAAACATGCATTAGCATTGGATATCAGCGAACCATCGATACGTCGTATCTTGCATAAGGATTTAAGTTCTCACCCCTATAAAATTCAAATTGTTCAGGAATTAAAATATGCTGATTTTGTTGCTCGCTTGAATTTTTGTCAAGAAATGTTGCAGCGTTTGGATGGCAATGACAACTTAATCCACCATATTATGTTTATGTCAGATGAAGCCCATTTTCACCTGAACGGCTACGTAAACAAGCAGAATAGTCGATATTGGAGTGCTGAAAACTCACTTCAGTTACATGAGAACCCATTGCACAGTCCGAAGGTCACAGTGTGGTGTGCACTTTCGTCAGCTGGCATTCTTGGACTGTTCTATTTTCAAGACGATCGAGGAAACGCTACAACCGTTACTGCAGCACGTTACACAAGCATGGTCACAACATTTTTGAGGCAAAAATTGGTTCGATTTCCACAAATTACGTGGTTCCAGCAAGACGGTGCTACAAGTCATAATGCTCGTGTGTCTATTACTGCTGTAAGAAAACTCTTTGCGAATCATGTCATATCCAAGAACGGGGACATTGTTTGGCCAGCTAGATCTCCTGATTTGTCCGCATGCGACTTTTTTCTTTGGGGTTTGCTCAAGAGCAAGGTGTATGTCGAGCGACCGTATACGTTAGCGGAACTAAAATTAAAAATTCAAGAAGACGTTGAACGCATTACACCGGTCATGTTAGAGGGAGTAATGGAAAATTTTCGATTACGACTACAAGAGTGCGTAGATCGTAATGGTGCCCACCTGCCAAGCGTTATTTTTAAAAAATAAAATGGCGTCTCTTACTTAACAGAAAATTGTAAAAACATTCATGCTAAAATAAAAACTTTTTTAAATACAAGAGTTTAAAATTTTCCCGCTTCATTGACGTACCCTGTTTAATAACTTTCAACTTATTTAGCAAATGAAGACATTTTTTGTTGGCTTATGTACGAAGTTTATTTACGCTACTAAGCGAAAAGCGACATCAATGCTCGTTTTCTACCTACTTGTAAACCATTCTTCCATTAAATCCCCCACTAAAAACAAGAAGAAAAATCTAAAAGTAAATATGAAGCTTGGACAGAATTCTCATTTTCCTCTTTTCACTTGTGGAATCGCTGCAGTTCACTCGGATAATCAAGAAATAAGACCTACCAAGACGAAAAATAAGAAAAAAGATCATCTGGAAAGTATCATAAAATAATCTTGAAAATGCGAAGATTATCTGGATCATTTATTTCTTATAAGGCAATCCTAAAATCTGTACATAAAATATTGATATTATAATTTTGGCGCGATTTCATTTATTAGCAAGCTGACTACGGTTCGCTCCGTTCTTATCTGAAAGCATAAACTCGAGATTATCCTAATTCGAGACCACGGCCTTTACCATTTTATGCCAGAAGAAATGAAGAGGAAAGTTGATTAATAATTAGGACACAGCGGCGTTTCTGCTATTACAGCTCTCGACTTTACACAGATGTATAAGAACCTCAGGGTTCATTAGTGCACTTCACTGAAATAACTAAGTGCCGTACGAGACAGGACGTTTAAAATAGTAAAGAGAAAAACATATGCCGCTCTTTAATAGGAAAAGTTATTTATTGGAGAGGAAGCTTTTAAATTGTCACATATTTTAAGTTTTGGCTTCACTTCGTGTTTTTGCAGACTAGGATGCATACTATTTATATTTATGCAAGAATATTTAATGCAAGACTTATTAAATGAAGCTAATATTGAGTAATGACTCTAGTGACTTCAATGACTTATTCTAACTGAATAAAGGTTAGTGAGAATGAAGTCGCGGTAGGCAGGCTCCTTCTGAAACATTGCATATATCTTCACCGGAGTTGGAAACGTTTCCAATGGATGCAGAGAATTACGCGAAGGAGTTAAATATTATAAAACAGATAGCTAGAAACAACGGGTACAAGGACAACCCAATTGACGGTATGATTTCAAAGAAAAAGAAAAAAATTATAAACAAAACCTTTTATAACGCCGATGCTAATGTTAAAGAAATGTATAAATTCATTAACTATATTTCCCATAAACAAGCTTAGGAAAGCAAATTGTAAAATAAATTGTGCAAATAAAAATAACATAGGGAAAGTATTAATTAATAATAAAGATAAAATGGAAACAACGAACAAATCGGGCATGTATAACATTTATTATCAAGACCGCCAAGCGTTTTATATCGGACAAAGTGAGAGAAACGTTAAGAAACGTCTAGTGGAACATAAATGCGATATTTTATATACTAATAAGAAATCGTCAGGACTAGCCACCCATTGTATAGATAATAATCATTTTGTAGATGTAGATACATGATTTCATGTATGTTTTAACTAAAATAACGTTAACTAAATTGAAACCCGACATTAACAAATTGTTAAAACTCCACCAGCCTCAACCGTCTCATTGATATTTATGTTTTCTTATTGAATTTTTTTTTTATTATATTTTTTTACGAATTTTGATTAATCGTCTTGTCTTTGCCTTTGTGCAGTGCGCCAGTGCGGGGTGCTCCAGCTTTGTGTATTGTCTTGCATTTGTTGGTTAAGTTATAATTTTGTTAATAACACTTTGTATGGTCTTTGTCTGAATTAAATGTTTTTATTATAACATGTTTTTGTATTTTTAAATAATTAATAATCACGACACTCAGCCACGACCACGCGTAGCACGATTACAGAGAGAGAGAGAGAATTAATTTTTAATTTGTGATTATTAATAGATAATAGACAGACATATAAAATTGGTATAATTAACTATTATGTAAGGGGGGTGTTGGAATTTTTTTTCTTGTAAAGGGGGCGGTAGTCCATAAAAGGTTGGGAACCTATGGTCTAGATCTTCCAATTTATCTTTGTTAATCATTCAATTGTTAAATACCAATCCATTGCAAACGATGAAACTATAATTTACCCAAAAGGACAATCTCAAAAACGGCGTGTTCGGGTTGGAACAAGTCCAGGTCAAAACCTTTAATGAATGGGTATAAATTAGATTATTATAAAAACAAAGATTGACTAATAAATTTCTTAAAATAAAGAAAATTGAATAACAGTAAAATAAATATCCTTACCGTCAATAGATTAAACGGATTTTTTTTTGTTACTGCGCCATTTACGTGAGGTCAGAGGCAAACCAACAAATTTCTATTTGCATAAAATAAAATATCAAAAAAAGGCGATAACCAAACTTAAGACAATCCATAATCACCACGATAGACTCAACTTCCACTAAATCTTTACATTTAACCTTTGAAAACCTCCAAAAACAAAAACTTTTTTTTCGACAACAATTAACAAAATGGGCACTTGTGTTGCATCCTGCAACTCTTGATGAAAAAAGTGTTGTTGTTCTTTTAGCGCTACGTTTCAAATGAAGACTGAAGAATGAAATGAAGAATCCTACCAGGCGAAAGTAAACGAGATGTGAATAAATTATAACCCAATACGACAAGTCAATTTTAACTTTGACATAATATTATCTAATATGGCGATGTGAAGCTTGATACAATTTAGTACCTTCTAAATTCTAAGTGAACGGTCTCACATTCGACGGGTAGCAGAGAAGACAGCACAGAGCAGAGCAAAGCAGATAGCGGCCACACATAATGCGAATTACATGTCTTATTAATTGTGGAGTAAGGGAAAAACAGCGTGTATGTTATAATAACAGAAACAAAAACCCAGATTTCAATCAATCTTGAGAAAACGTTTGTTGCTAAAATATCTCCTTTAAATTTGTTTCTATACGAGAATTCATTTTTGAAGTTTCATATGTTACAAACAAAAGTCTGGGTACTTGACGTAAATACATTAAGATTTCATCATCATTTTCACTAATTGAGGTCTCGCAATTTATGATCGGATCTTAAGGCTTTCGGATACAACACCTAAACACGCTCAAATATTTCAAATAGATTTAATATCTCCGCTACCAGTCAGCAGGCTCTCTTGCAACACGCTTTCCTCACCGCTATATATGTGGACGACAGTCAGATATAATACTATTGCCTTATACGCTCCACTACCCCCTCCAACGTTATCATCACCGGCCTGTCGTACGCGTTATGTGTTGCCGTGCACTGAAGACTTAAGGAGCGTTATAGATACTTAAGTTTTAAATTTTACCAAGAACGAAATCGTAATATGTTAATAATTTCTATAACTTAAAAGGATTTATTAAAAGTAATGCGTTGATGTACAGAAGTTCGAGATCGGATTCGTATGCACTCGAGCGAATGCATGTCTATTAATATAAATAGGTTTACGAGAGAATTTTCGAATTTGCAAACTAGGTAAAATTAGATCGCTTATGTAAATAATAAAAATTACTTCGTTACAGCGTTACGGTAATCTGGAAAAGAATGGTGGGGGAAGACCCCATAGTGCCGCAAAAAATTCCTACTATGTACAGTACGAACAGTATAAGTATGAAAATGCAAATTTCCGCGTATATGTTCAATTATTAAACTAACCTGTCAAACGCCTGACAAATATGCAATCAATCTTGCAGGACAGCTGTGAGTTACAGGTAGAGAAAGTTAATTTAAATAAGAAATCTACAGTAGGTGGCCACCAAAGTAGAAACTTTTTTCGATAATTCACTATTAGTTTTGTTTCTAATATATTTTTAGCTAAAATACATTTTATTTCAAATATAATTTATTTCTAATAAATATGTAAACCCAGTTATCATTAAAATTTTGTTTTTGCTCCTTCAGCTTTAATATATATTTTTTAATTCCAATAGCAGTTAATATACAGCGCTATTAAATTAAATTGCAATATGTAGAATTTACCTATATTGCATTTGAAATTAATCGAGTCAAACCATTATGCAGACATAGGCAACCAATTAAACAGCATATTCTTTTGTAGTATTTACATATATAATATATTGCATTGTAAATAAATAGCACTGTATAGTAAAAATGAACTTGTACTTAATTTTTGTATACTGCTGGGCTCCTAAAAGAATACATAATTAAAAAATTGTGATGTTTATTAGATTTTTAGATGATGAATATTGCATAGAAGCGATGTTTCATGCTAAAAAGAGTCCTTTTGTAAAATATAAAAATGCTGTTTACTACAAATTGTGAAACATTCACCAGAACTAATGATTTGGTGCTGTACATCCAGTATATCCAAGAAATTTCCAGGTCCAATATAATTTGTACCCGGAACAATGAACCTAAACCAATACTAGCGCGACTTGGATTCTGTTCTTCAATCTTATTCAGTTAGTTCGAATACTAATGATCTATCTTATATTGTCTTTTACCTTCAGGCAAGATGAAACTCCGCACTACAATGCAAAATCCAGAAAAAGACTATTTTATTGTACATCCAGTATATCCAAGAAATTTCCAGGTCCAATATAATTTGTACCCGGAACAATGAACCTAAACCAATACTAGCGCGACTTGGATTCTGTTCTTCAATCTTATTCAGTTAGTTCGAATACTAATGATCTATCTTATATTGTCTTTTACCTTCAGGCAAGATGAAACTCCGCACTACAATGCAAAATCCAGAAAAAGACTATTTTATTAGTAAAAATTTTAAATAGTTTCTAATTTGATGACCACCTACTGTAGATATAGTAGTATTTATTTTTCGTTTCATTAGATGTATCAACCACTTAGTCAAAATACGAAATCTAAAAATCAACAAATGTTTTTCACACCCAAACACACCCCTTACATCATTTAGTGTAACTCCTTAAAAAAATATCTAGCAGTAGGTTCAGGATGAACCTTAGTTCTGGGGAAAATAAACTGTTCACTTGAGCGAGAACAATACATTCACTACAAATTGAAACAAACTTTTTGCATTGTTAAACCTCAAAGCCCAACAGATGCTCAGAAAACCCATATATTCGAAAAAGAAAAATGCGGAGAGATAACAATGTGAAAGCTTAGAAATGTTAAGATATTCATAAGTTTTCCTTTCGTAACATTTATTTATGGTAACACAAAACCAGCAACGAAATAAAAATTCAACACTCACTTTGTCTCTAATAAAAATAAAAATAGAAAGATGATTATGTTTGTAACTTTCTTCTTTTATCAGAAAAAAAGGGAAGTTTTGTATTTTGCAAATGGGTTTCTCACCTGCGCATGAAAATTTAATTTTCTAACGCTTCCTATTTGATTTTCCACCCTTATATTGCTGTTTTCGTGCTTCAGCACTCTGTGTGCAAAAAGGAAATGTAATACTTATTTCACTGCGGCAAGCCGTATTTTTGTATATAGAAAATGAGGCTAAATTTTGGGGTTTGATGGTGTGAAAATCACTTTATTGATAAATCTTTCGCTTATAAACTTATATTTGTGAAACGTATTTTAGTTTTTGACTTTATTAAATGAAATAATTCAGAAAATGTTTTAATGAGAACTGAAGAAATGAAAAGAAAAACACAGTAAAAAGAAGTTTATTTATTGAATGATGGATGTGGTATATTATTTTCCAGACTTTCCACCCGATATTGTTTAATAAATTACTCTGTAAATACCTACTCTCTACACGATCTGATAGGTTTCACGAGAAAGTGGTTCTGGAAACGAACCGGAGTTAACCGAAGTTACTTCTAAGTCGTAAAGTTGGCAACAGCTGTAAATGAAACTCGTGATTGATTTCTGATTTATAGCTCAATTTATAAAGGGAAACCCAAAGAAAAAAGGTCAATAATGCCCGACGTTGTTAGTAGAATCACGAATACGCACCACGATAACTTTTACGAAAAATAATTAAAGTAGGAAATTTTTGCAATATCCTTCATCCAGTTCCAAATCCAAAAACATTATATTCTTACAAAACCAATAATCCATTTTAATTGTATTAAATCAATTCTATGCCACCTCCAAAAAAAGTTTTATACACCCACGATTTGCTTAATACTATTTCAGTTTAGGTTTTTTGTATAAAAAAGCGGAACTAAAAAATCCATCCAATATTTCAATATAACTACATTTGACAGAAACACATATGTCACTAAACGTAATCGACATTTTAAAACAGCAACCCCAATGGAATAAAGTTAGAAGAAAAATGAACCCATAAGATCCAAGCCTATAAGCTAAGTGCGTCTCCGACACAATCAACTTTAGGGTGTTAAGTGGTAAAGTGTCACCAATAATTTGATGGTGCAGACAACTAGAAAGATTCAATGTTGTCTTTAGATAGTGTCTGAAATGATACAAAGTATTTTTTATTCTCTTCCTGTTTATTATTGGGTTATTATCAGTTTCTAATCCGTTAATTTCAAGCACTGACGGATAATATTAGATTTTCCTGACTACTCAAGATTATTCTAGCGAAAGTAAATTATTTTTCTTTTTTTTATATAAAATTTTTATGTCATGGAGTTCGTATTATTTCTAACAAGAAAATATTTCATAAAAACTTAATAGGGAAAACCTAAAAAAAGTATGCCATATATATAGCAAGAACTTATACAATTAACCTTTATTCTTCTACAAAAGTAGAAATACTCTCCTACTTTTGTCTCAATCAATTGTCCAAAAAAGCGCTCGCGCCAAATTAAATAAATAATTCTGAAAGAATATTTTGTATATATCGTATATTTAATAACGTATCGTATATTATAAGAACGTCTACCCAGACGATATTTTGCATAAATGAAGTAGTGGCCCACGCTTTTATGGAAAATTGGATGAGACAAAAGAAAATCTTTTTGTGCTTTTTAGAGAATAGTTAAAAATAGCAATTTTTAAATCTTTTAATTTTTTTATCTTTTAATTCTCAAAAGGTTCACTTTTTTAATTCAAAATTTGTTGCTAAGATCATAGGTGGCGTTGCTATGTATGTATATTTCATCCATGACCAACTGAAATGAACGTAGTCAAGACTGCCTTGATTCTACAGACCTAGACCATCCTTCAAAAGTTATAAATTCTTTGAAATGTATATGATTTGAAATATTATTTGACTTCTGATCTAACCTATAACCACCACATTCAATTATTTAATTTTACTGTTGTCACGTGGGGTTCGTGACTGAGGGTCGAAGTCAGAGGTCAAAATAGGAATTAAACACAGACCACAATTAATCATATACTAAACAACAAGTTACAATATATTAAGTTACAAATATAAGTGTATGGACGTACAAGTCCTCCTAAAACTAAGATAAACATGAGGTTGATCGGAACCACCCTGTACTAGCACCAAGTCCTACAACTAAGCTTTAGGGAACCAGGTAATCAATGCCATACAACTAAGCACATTAGCAAAGACGAGAATTAAAAGCTGATAAAGAAATAAATGTGAAATAATGCAATGTGTGTCCAAAGCAATTTCTTTATAAATGGAATAAACACATGTGAATAATAATTTAAATGTGAAATTTTATAAACCCCTAAACTTGTTTCGTAAATAAAGTGGCAAATATCAAAAAATGATACATTTAAATAATCTTTCAAACAAAATCAGGTAATCAATGCCCCTGGGTAGTAGATTCGAGACCCCTAAAACTGAGCGGAGGGGAAACAGGTAATCAATGCCCCTGGGCATCAGATTCTAGTTCCCCTCGATAAATAAATATAAAGTTACTCACCAGCTTGCTTCAAGATGTTGATTCGTTGGAGTCATTTTCATGACTGAATATTAGACTTGAAGCAAGCTGTTTATATACTGTATATTGCGGAAGACATTAGCATATTAACGTGAATCTGTGGACGCGGCGTTCCGCGTATCCGTTGTTATTTCGTTGTGCGGCATGCAGCTGTGGTTTACCGTGGGTCGGTCGCAAGTGGACTGATTAGAGGTTCTGTGAATCAGAGCAGCTGGCTCGCGTGTGCAAGTGGGTTGATAAGATGTTCTTCGAATAAACGCAGTTGGCGTGCTGATTAGAGGTTCTTCGAATGAGAGCAGCTCGCGTGTACGAGTAACATTAAGCCAACGCTATATAAAGTTACGAAGCAATATATTAACCTTGGATGATAATTGCACCAGTTGGAATGCAACTCGCGATTTATATGAATTATTTAATTGCTAATAATTCCGTTTTTGTGACACTATCGGTGGAGGAATGATGCTACATCTTCAAAAAAAAATAACATTAAACTGCATCGTTATAGAATTTGCGCATCAAAACGCATGGTTTCAGTTTTTTAGCTTAATTGGAAGTGGTGGTGAATTTCATTGTGGGTGGGGAAATTTCCGACTAAACTTAACTAGTCGTACCTTAACTCAGCAAGTTTGAGCATGAACTAATCTAACTTAACCGGTTGCTGCCTAAGACATCCTAAGGGCACTTTAGTTGATCTTACCCCACTAGTCGGACTCTGTCTCTAACCTAAACGTAAAGTATCGCTGCCTACCGTAACCTAACTGACACGTACTTAGTACTTTTGATCGCCTTACCGATACTGCTTGACCTAGTTATGAATAAATAATTAGTACAATTATTCCTATTGTCGTTTAGAATTACATACACATATTAATCATGGCTTATAAAAGTAAATAATAAAAGAAGTATATAAGAAAATAACAAATACAGTATGCTATAATAAGCGACATACATGCTGAAAATCTCAAAACTAAGAAAAGAAATTTTATAAATCCAAAAAGAAGATATATCAGAGATTGAAATTAGAAGATGCCGGTGGTGTATTTTTTACAGCCCGGGTCAATTCTGAACCATTATTTAATATTTGTGTTGTGGCAGGTTGTTTATTTCTAAATAATAATGGATAAAAAGTCATCTTTGCATGTGGTATTGATTTTTATGTAGTCATGTTATTATAAACTTATCTTCTTCTGCGTGACGTACTCTGTTGCAGAGCGTTGGCATTTCCCTCCTATACTTGCGTTGTTCGTGTTCAGTGATCACAAGTATAGGGGACCTACAGCTTAAGGTGGACTCCGAACCACCCCAAGTACATAGTACTTAAATTTTTTATTAATTTCAGGGAAATTTCCTGGGCAAAGTATACCTCGATGGTTTGCTATTGCCTTCCGAGGGAGATGTGATTTTTAAAAATCCGATTGTATATGGGCCGGGGTTTGAACCCGGATCCCTTGGTCGGTAGTCCCGCACGTAACTAACCTAGCCACAATCGCTCTTTTTTATTTTATTTTAAACACAGATTGTAATTATTAGTTATAGAAGAACTCAGTTATTGTTTGACTTTTGACTGTATTGTTTCTTGTTAAATTGTTTGATATTTGCTTATATTAAAATACAGTTTGTTAATTACACACCACTCGAACATATTATTTATATCATTCTGTAATCCAGCAGCTTTATCGGGTGTATTCACTTTAGAATGAATTTTGATGTCATCAGCAAGAAGCGGAAACTCTCCCTTTTCAATAACTACTTATATCGTTAATAAACACCAAGAAAAATAGTGGCCCGAAATTAAAGCCTTGTGGGACCCTGAATTAATCTTATTCTTATATTGTTTGGACACAGTATTATTAACATTTACATAGAAATATCGATTCTTTAAATCATAAGTTGACATTTTGTTAAATAATAAGTCATGGTCAACACTAGCAAACGCTTTTGCAAAATCACTGTAATTCGCGTCTACCTGAATCCTCTTCTGGAAAGCATTATATTTATTTCATCAATGAAAACGAACAAGTTTGTAGTAGTTGATCTATTAGGCATGAAATCGTGTTGATTATTATTTGCTTATATAGCTAAATACTTTTCAAAATAAGATTTGCTCAAGAACCTTAGTTGGTGCAAATAAAATAGAGATGGGTCTATAATTCTCAATTTGTAGCTTGTCCCCTATTTTATAAATAGGCCACACACAGGCTTCTTTCCAAACATTAGAAAATGTAACGTGTTTAAGAGTTAATCTAAATATATTGTCATGTTATTTCACATACAAATATAAAGAAAACACACACTCAGTAGGTTTTACCAAGTTTAGAAATGAATTTTCAGACAAGATGTTAGATGCGTTGCCTAACCTCACTTTCAATTTCATTATTAAAACAATATCTATTATAAAGCCAAAGAAGGGTTTATGTTAATTAACATGCACACTAGCACACAATTTACAGTAAAAGGATATTTGTAAAGTTGATTTTTCTTAGAATTTAGGTAATTTTCTTTAGTTCAGCTAACGACATGAGATGACCTGATAAAGAACTTAAATTAAGTTGCGGCCATCTTTAAGGCAAGATTTAACCTAAAACAGATAAAGTGTTGTGTAATAGGGAGATATACAAGTATTTAGTAGCTTACCTAAGCTTTTAATAAGAAAGAATTATGGTTCAAGTTAACGAGATTTTCAGATCATTAACATTTCTTCTATGGAGAAATTTAACAGTTCTCGTGTAAATGTTTTGATGGAGGTATTGTGAAGTAGATTCTTTACCACAGTATTGAAACTATCTGGAATGTAGGCGCTGTTTTTGCAGATGATATCAGTGGATTAAAATATACGTATGTGCGATTATGCCTCGTAGACAGAAATAATGTATTTAGCTTGAATTTTCATTTTGTTGATATCTGAAAGTAAGTAAATAATGTTTATTAGTACGAAAGGTTTAGTTTTGTTAAATTATGCAAGAGTTATGCAAAGGTTGGGTTTGATCGACATTCGGTAGTGGCCTTATTTTGTAACGGGAACATGCAATATACCAATAGGTAGGGAATCCCAGTAGCTACCAGTTTATCTAATTAGTTTAAAGAATAATTAAAATTTATAAACAATAATTTGGTTATGTTATAAGTCAAATGTCAAAAAGGCGACCATTTTTGTAACAAATTCTGTTATTTTGCAACTTCCCAACAGTGCACACTCGTCGAGAACAAAAATTTAAATTTTAAGGTTATGTTGTGAGCAGAAATAGGTAAACAAACCAAATGTCATTATTTTTAGGTTATAATTTTTGTTAAAACGTCAAAGTGTTTATTAATGATCGGAATTCAGTAAATTGTTTTTAATTATAACAACGTATAATTACAATAATCACCAAGTGCATTAAATTTATTTATGTCACATTGGAAAAAGCAATGGATTTTTTGATTTGATAATAAATTTTATTAAATCTTCGTTACAATTGGAGACTTACTACAATTTAAACAAGCAACTGGAATTGGAATCCGTTTTATTAAAGCTATTTATATAGAAATAATTAAAAGAAGTGTTTGACCTTCTTCCATCAATTTTTATTGTTTAACTACATGGAAGCAAAGAATTGATGTTTTATAATAATACAGTTGGTAAACCGTTGGCAATACTGGAATATTTTAAAAATATATGGAATATCTCTATTCATGCCAGAAATATTACTTCTCAAATGAAAAGCATTATTATACTATTTACATTATACTCTTTTGGGATTGATATTTCAAGTAATGGCATCCAAAGTTCATTTTCTTTTATATTTTAATTTTTGTTTGTGTTCATAAGGAAATAAATTTTAAATAAATAACGTAAGTAAATTCATTTTAAATTCGAAAAATTATTTTATATTTTTTTGTATATTATTATGTTCCTAGACTTATATAATTATTAGGTCCTATTGAAGTGACCCGCCTGAAATTCTCTGGTGAAGAGTTTGAAGCTTCACAACAATTTTAATTAACCGGAGCATTTATTTTAAAAGTAAAAGTAATGTTGGTGAGTTGTGTTTTGTATGCATCACTGTATTACCACTATTATGTATTACAAATCTATGTATTTTTCATCCCCTTTATCGTAGCAATATGTAACAGAGGAACTTCTAATAAAGGAGCACATGCTTCCACCACATACAGTAGTATTTTATCTGGACCAATTGCACGCTTTAGCTTAAATTTCTTAATGGCATTTACATAATCTTCATGTGAGATTTCATCTATTTTAAAGGAGTCAGAATTTACATAATTACAATTTGTATTATCATCTATATCATAACTGGCAGGTTGGTCTGGAAATATTTGGCAAATGTGTTGTATTATTGTTTTGTATAATAACATGTACCTAGATTATAGTCACAAATTATTGTAATAAAAAAAATAAAAACACACGACTTACAAGATTACAAATATTTTATACAATCTACGTTTCAAGGCACGCCGCTACTTGCAAATATCAAGCCGTGACAGACCGTTGCGTTCCGAGAATAGAAGGTCATCGGCTTCTCCATTGTGGGAATTCTGGCTCAAGAAATATCGTACATGCTATATAGCCCGTAGCTTTTGTCGTTTCATGTCTTTATGTTAGTAATAATTAGTGACGAAATATCAAAAAATATCACAAAAAGTGTCAGAGTAACCTCAGTTGACGATACTTGAATATCCCGGTGGAACTTGACTCTTGAGAATATAGAATAAGTCGAAGAATAGAATTTATTAGCTTTTTTCATAAAGTTTAACATTCAATTAAAACACTTGATTGTAACTTTTGTAAGAGTTTTTTTGGCACGCAGTTTTTTTATTAACCTTAAAAATGCTCTATAACTATGTTAACACAAATAAAATCCGAGAGCTTGAGACACATTCGCCTGGCAGTTTTCTTAGTTAAAATCAAGGATATCTAAAAACAAGTAGCTGCTTACCTAACATTTTAGAATAAACCCTTTTAAAAAAAATTTATATTAATCGATTTAGTATACATTATTGCATTGAATAACTGCGTAACAAAAATTAAACAAAGAACTATCAACAGTTTTTTCCTACACTAATAGCTTCTCCACATTGATGTTTTAATTTTTTGTGTCTTGTAATATTTTAGGTATCACTAGTTACTCATCTTTTTTTTTATGAGAAGAGGAAAATCTTTAAAAGATACCTGACAACCTGTACTGTTAGGCATGTACGATTTTAACGTACTAAAAACCTCTCCTCTTTCCATAGCTATCTATCTGGAACTACCAATGGTATTACTTCGGATGGATGCTACACTTCTGGCCGTCTCTTGCAGTTTTTTACGGGCTAACTTCTATATTTCTCTGTTCTCTCTCTTTGATAGTCAAGATTTTTCGGATCATGTGTGCCACAGTATTCCATCTTTCCTCGTTTTCTAACATTATGTCTATTATATTTCCTGTCGTTAATTTTTGTCCCAGTTTTTCTATTGTTCAATTTCTTGTTTCTGTCAATTTTGTACAATTTGAAATTGTATGTCCTGCCGTATCTATTTCTCCGCAATACAGGCATGCCCCACTTTATCTTATTTTGAATCTTTGAAGATATTTGTTAAAACATCCGTGTCCACTTACAAATTGTATCAGTTGGTGATCCACTTCTCCGTGTTTCCTACTTAACCATCTTCCTAGGTTCCTTATTACCTTTTTACACCACACTGCCCTTTCATTTGCTCTTGCCCATCTGTTTATCCATTTTTAAGGATACTATCCTTTATTTCTTTCCTATATTCCAAGTTCGTGTACAATATTTATCGTTCGGTTAGATCAATTGGCATAATATCCGAAATTACTAGGACTGCATCTGTTTGTATTGTGCGATACGCACTGCATACTCTTATGGTTGCAATTCTTTGTATTATTTCTAGTATAATTCTTGTATTTTTTCTTTTCAATGCTGATCCCCAGATTAGTGATGCGTACAATAGCATAGAATGTACGACAGAAGCCATAACCTTCCTTCTACTGGCTTTTGGCCCGTCGATATTTAGCATTAATTTACTTAAAGTTGTCAATGTACTCTCTGATTTTTTAGACATGTTCATCACATGTTCACATGTTCTATAATGGTTTTTCATTATAGTGTTTCTACTGAAGGTTACCCCAAGATACTTAGTGCACTCTTTGCTGTTTATCTGTACGTCATCCAAGTCCAGTTCTATCTTCCGTAAAATTCCACCTTCCTTCCAGTATATGTTCTTTCAACTGCTAATGAAAGCCCCCTATTTTCAATCGCTCTTGTTAAACGTTGTAGAACCGCATTTGCTTCGACTATTATCACTGTTTCATTTTTTGCTTCAACCAGTATCGCAGTATCATCCACATATCCTATTATTTCTACTACGCTAGGCACTTCAATTCTAATAACCTCGTCATAGACGATATTCCAGAGGAGTGGTTCGAGTACAGATCCTTGCGATACCCCCATTTTAATGTTTATTTCTTTATTTCCTACATGTAGTTTCCTATCCTGTAGGTAACTTCCAATAATCTTTTGTATGTACGTGCTTAGATTTCTTTTCTTAAGTGTTTCCTTAATTATGTTCCATCTTGCCATGTTGAAGGCGTTTGTAATATTAAGCGTGATAAGAATACACAGATTTTGATTTGAGTATGAACTTTATCTGATTTTTTCTATTCTGTTTATTATCCTCATCATTGCATCTATCGTCGAACAATTCTTCCTAAAGCCATATTGGGTTTCAGATAGATCCTTTTTGTTCTTAAACTCTTCGTTTTTTCTTTTAGTTACTAGGTGTTATAATAACTTTCCCATGTTATCTAACAAACAAATAGGTCTGTATTTTACCTCTGTATCCTCTGGTTTTCTTGGCTTATCCAAGAGAACCAAATTCGTTCTTTTCCATAATTCTGCAATGTACTCCTCCTTGAGCGTACCATTTAGTAGGGCCAATATACAATTAGGGAACGCAGCAGCAATCGCCTTGATCATCTCTGCGTTTATTCCATCAGGACCAGAAGTTTTACGGTTACGTAACAGAGTGTTTTTGATTTGCAGTTTAAAGTAAAAAAAAAAATAATTTGAGTGTGTTTTAAACTAACTTTAAAATGATGTACGAAATCATTCCAAGATGCTTCCATGATAAATTCTTAAAAACAAAATTAGTCATAAAATGGTGGAAAGTTGAATTAACTCCATTTTAGATTATAAATTTCCTGTTAAAGAATGAGGTTTTCGTAGAAACCTTTATAAGAATTTGAAAGATTTAAAGATGGCGGAATATTCCGTATATATTGCCAAATCTACGGAATATTGGGCTGGTTATTAATTTAAATTTATTCTTTGGTAGGTAAATAAATTTACTTTTAGATATGATGATATAAGTTCTAATGATCTCGACTTGATTATTGTGGTTTTGTATTTTTTTTTGTACAGGTCAAAGTGCAGCTCTAATTTCAGAATAGTCTTTTGGGTCACATCTTATTGTTTATAAGTTTAATTACAATTGCTTGTAACTCCTGTTTAATAAAGCTGACGACCAAGCGAGACTAAAAAATTCAGATAGTTTTCCGGATTGGATTTTGTTTACAAATTTAATCCTAACTGCTTCTAAATCCTATTTCATGCAGTTCAGTGCATTTTTGTGTGTAAAAGTTTTTAGGGGATTTCTTACTATTCTCGGTGAGCGCTCTTATGCAATGTTGTCTTCTCATTAAAGTAACATATCCTAAATCAAATCAGAATTTTTTTGGAAATTGCGGATTTTTGCACATGACTATCTTGATATATCTTGCAATAAGAAGTTAAAAAGTAAAAAGAAATAATCCGTCAACCCACATCATCTGTCACTTTGCGAAATGTCAACCTTTCAAATAACATTACCGAAAAGGGAAAACTTCAAAAACGGTTAAATAAAGTCAAGAAAATACTGAATAAGAAAAGCACTCTTTCACTCTATCTAGAATTAGACGCAGATCACCTTACTTTCAGTTTTCACATTGAACAAAACTTCCTAGCTTTTTCTTCCTGTGCAGCCATGAAGAAGTAAAACTAATTACATTTGAAAGTTTGCAAGAATTGTAGCTCCATGTCATTGACAAAACAAAATTAGCCCTTTAAATTTAATGAATTATGTAATTGTCTTAGTTGGTGATAAAAAGATATAAATAATGTTTTAAATTTTTAACTAATGTTTGACGATTTCAGTAAAAAAATCCCACTTTGTATCAATCTTATCATTTGCCACTGCATACGTAGATATTAATTTATTAATGAAAAATTTAAATGTCACGGAGATTGCCTGAAAAACGGTCTATGGGAAACTCGTTTAAAGATAAATCGCGATCGAACACATCTTTAAGATATTAAGAAAATAAGAAGTATAAAGAACCTTTTTCTCATAAAGTAAAAATTAGATTTAATAAAGGAAAGAAATGTAATAAACCTAAAGAAATATTAACCAAGACTTGGTTTCTTGATATCTATAAGAAAAAGATAAAGAAAATATTCTTGTACAAACTTTCTTTTAAAAAAAGTCCGAACATCCATAAAGTGTGTACAAGAAAAATGAGAAATGCTTAAAAAAAGACTGGTAGGAAAAATTACACAAAGAGAAAAGGAAGGAAGAAGCAGAAAGTTGAAAAGTTTTTATAATTCATAAAATTTTTCATGTTTCTTGGAAAAATCCTGTAAATACAGTAAAAGTTGCAACAACCCTGCTTTATTTATTTAAATTTATGTGCTAAAACTGTATTTGTTTTGTTTCAGGTGAGTACCTAATCTCTACAATTCACAGATGAATGAGTATAACTGGTAAGAAAGTTAATGATAAAGTTTATTTATTATGAAAGTTAAAGATAAGTTATCCTTTATCCAAGATTATTTAGTATACTACAGTTCGGTGCAGAGAGTACGGTCAAGGCTGCAGTGCTTTTATTTTTAGTTAGTTTTAGAAGTATCAAAAGTTATACATAAACGGTTTGGACGGTTTTTAAGGCCATTCTAAGATATTTAGAAGTTTTCTTTAAATGGAGTGTGACGCTTCTAATTACACTGACCTGTGACAAAATGGCGCTTTTAAAAGCAACTATCTTTTTTAGTTCATTCCGATGCGTAGAATACAAATATAACATCAATTTTTTTTCCATCACGTCAAATATGTACAGTGGCGGCCAAAAACATGTAAACACCAGCATTAATCGGGTTAACGCTTTTTTATAATTTTACACTCTGTAAATGGGGTTTACTACTATAAATTATTTAAAGATTAGTTAATGTCGGAAAGTTTTAGTATCAACTGACAAATATATTGAAAAATAATATGACATCAGCAATCTTGATTTTAACTCATTTAAAATAGGAAAGAATCGGTGTTTCCATTTTTTTGGCCGCCACTATACCAATTTTAGTATACAGTCGAACTCGAGTCCGTCATCGGATACGTCACCTCTGAAATAACGTAAATTTTCGGCGGTTCCGTGAATTTCCTATCTATTAGTATAATAAAACCCTTTTTAGTATAATAAACACTGGAAACATATATTACAAAAAATGTTTGGTTTCCCGCGAAAAAATCTTACTACCTCCATTGAACATAAAGTTTGGTCTGATGAAAAAAGTTTGTGGGAGCTCTAAATAAAGAAGGTTGATGTTTCCAATATTTAGATACAAAATTTCCATTTATATGAACGACGAGAATTTTGAGAATGCTACGGAACCCATTCAAAGTGATGTTTGGATTTCTTTTAAAAATGTCACAAACTGTTTGAGAAACAAGAAATCTACAGACTACAGAAATATCTTACAAACTTTCATAAAATCGGCTGCAATATGAGTATAAAATTACATTAGTCATCTATGTAGGACTATTTTCCAAATCTTGGTAAGGTTAGTGAAGAACAGGGGGAACAACACATCGTGGTTGATCGTGATAATTTGAATAACATTAGAAAACTATAAATGAAAAACATCTTGAAACCGTGTGGTTTATTGCGTTTTTGTGGATTTCCTCGACAACTCCGCCCTTCTCAATTTTGTGGCAAAACAAATTGAATCCTTCAGTGACTCGTATTAATTACGATTGGTACGTTTTCGGATCACATTTTCTTTTGATATTTTTTACATTGCATGCAGTAAATTAAAAATTTAAATATCTCGAAAACTACTGATAATAATAGGTTATGGTATTTCTAAGGAGGAATTTTCAATTTTTTAATTCTAGCAAATATAGCAATATACAGGGTGTTCCATTCAGAAAAATACAATTTTCGATCAGCCCTCGTACAATAATCTAGATAATACAAACTTGTCGTAATAGTTCCTTACAATTTACAAATCCTTACAGACAATTATCGATTGCTAAAGTATAGCTATTACATAAATGCGACAGATAAAATAAAACCCACATTCCATTACGGTAGTTGTATATCGTAAAGGAAATACTAGGAGAAATATAAGAACGACACAAACGTGACTTCCAGGTATCAATTTGTTTTTTTATCATGGTTTTGAATCGTCATTGTTTTCGTCTGGGGTAGCGCAAAGGAGTAACCTTGGACCTATGCTATTTTTGTTATTTATTGATCAAACTAGTTTATGCTGATGTCTTAAAAATATTTAAATGCATATGCTGAAGTGAGGGTTGTAAATTGTGATTCACTTCAAAATCAACTGAATAAGGTTCATCGATAGTGTTTGCCTAATAAATTAAATTTCAACATCAATAAATGCATAGTTGTATTATACACATACAAAAATACATATACTTACGACTATTCGGTAGATATTTGTAACAACATCTTTTTTCAACAATTAAACAAAAGTAATCGCACACTTGTGCTTCAGTTGTAACTAACTAAAATTTTAAAAACAATATAAATCAGTTAGACTTGTGTATTAATGAACGTTAAGATACCTCCAGAGACGTCTCATTGATTCAAACTGGTTTCAGATGTCGTGGATGTTAATTGCAAATGTTGACTAATTTAAGATGGGAAGCATGAGTAATTAAACAGTGTAGAAGGACGCCACTCAAATTTCTTGTTGTTGTTCTTGATGTTTTATATATTTTACATTTATATTTTTATTATGTATTGCACTTTTCGATTTTGTAATATCAAACAAATGGAATTAATATTGTTATTGTTTAAGATTAAGACATTTTCAGAACATTTTAATATAAAAATATTTAATAAATTTTTATATTTCATACACATTTAATACATATATGAGCAAATAAATAATATTTATATAGCTTATATAAATATTACATGGTCATCACGCATTTAGTGCATTTGGTGAATATTTTCACTCTGTTTACAATATCCCAGAAGTATCATCAAACAATAATGACCATTATGATAATGATAATTTACACATAAACTTCCCTTCCATAAATCTAAATCATATGACCGAAGATAAAATTATTGCCGCAATTAAAAGTTTAAAGAACAAACCTACAGCTGGTAATGATCAAATTCCTAGCTTTTTTGTCAAAGATTGTGCAGGTATTTTAGCTGGACCGCTCTCTATCATCTTTAATTTAATCCTCAAAACTTCTACTTTTCCAAAGCAATGGAAGGTTGCTAAAAATGTTCCTGTGTTTAAAATACTCTGACATCACCAATTATAGACATATTGCTATTTTGTCAAATTTTTCCAAAGTTTTAGAAATAGTTTTATTTCAACATATTTATCACAACATAAAAAATAATATATCAATATATCAACATGGGATCGTTGAAAAACGATCTACCATTACAAATCTAAGTTACTTTGTACATATTTCTTCGGCAGTATTGGACAATCATGGTCAGATTGATGCTATTTACACAGACTTTTCTAAAGCATTTGATCGGATTGACCATGACATTCTACTTCAAAAACTTTGCAATTTCGGCTTTAGTGAAGCACTTATCTCCTTATTTAGATCATATCTACAAAATAGAACGCAATATGTTTCTTATAATGGGTATACATCTAATGAATTATATGGTACCTTCTGGAGTACCACAAGGCTCCAATTTAGGCCATTAATGATATATGTAATACTATTAAATCTAAGATACTATTGTTCTCAGATGACGTTAAGGTATTTTTACCTGTGGCATCTGAATTAGATTGTACTGCCCTCCAATTACATTTGGACTCTATTGTCAATTGGTGCTCCTTAAATAGGCTTTATTTAAACATTAATAAGTGTAAAGTGGTATCATTTACTCGCAAGACTATTCGAGAGGGCGATTATTATTATTATGTAGGCCCAATGTGCGGCTGCATATTGATGCATTAAAAGCATTATTTTTTGCTTTAATTCGCTGCAAGCTTGAATATTGTGCATTTATCTGGAGTCCATATTATGAGTGCTACAAAAATGATATTGAAGGTCTTCAAAGAAAATTTTTGAAGTATTTATGGTACAAGAGTTATGACGAGTATCCCACTAGAGGATTTCACCACCAAGTCCTATTAAATACATTTGAATTCAATTCAATGTGAATGTAGAAGGATTTGTCAGAGGATAACTTTTCTGTACAACCTAATACACTATAAAACTGATTGCTCATACATCTTAGAATTAGTCAATTTTCATGTGCCGAGACTCATTAGTAGGAGAAATGTTACATTTTATTTAGAGGCTGGTAGAACTAGCCTAACCCTCAAGTCACCGGTAAACGCAATATGTAGGCATTACAATAGTATAAGTAATAGTACTGACATGAATGTTGACTCATTAAAAGTTATAGTGGAGGTAGCATCTAATTATTTTTAAGTGTTAGAATATTTTCAAGTGTTTATCTTATTCAAATTTAAATTAGATACTATATTTAATTTTTTTTGTGTAATTATGCATGCAATTGATCTTTGTATTTATTGTATTCCCTGTAATTGGCTTATGCTGTTGTGTAATAAACCATATTATTATTGCTATTATTATTATTATTATTATTATTAACGTGTATTAAAGTGTCAAATCCTCTGAAAAACTTTATTTTCATTTTATAAAACATTTTTAAAGGGTTTATTGTGAAACTAAAATATTTTTAAATTTTCGTTCCCTGTGTAAAAAAAAGCTTCGGCTGGTTCCGGTACTCGGCGTTAATTCGTAGATATTACATCACTCGTATTAAAGATTGTGGTGTTTGTTTACTGGTAAACGTTTGGGTGGTGCAAAATCAAATAAAATATTACATTTGGTGAATTTTTGGTGGTTTTATTGTTATATTATTGCATGTATTAATTTTTATTGTATGTTTTATGCATTCTTATGGATATAACTTTATATTCTGAGTTTTTAATATTATTTCATAATGTTGCATCATACATATTATGTTTAGCAGATGTTAATTTTAGTTGTTTACATTTTTGTAGTTTTTCTTCTGACAGTAAGCCAAAGAAAATTTATTCTTTGTCTTATTCCTTGCAAGCAAATCTCAGTCTGATAAATATTTACTCAATATTTATGTTGTTTATTAAATCAAAAAAATATGTCATTATCTATATAAAATTTATTGCTAAAGTTCAACAATTAAATGAAGAATCTGGGTCACCAAAATCACGAGAACAAAAATGCACCCCGAATCACGTGGCGAGCACGCGGTGATCCCGCGCTCGCTCCGTGTAATTTAACTGATAAGATGAGCAGCAGGTGAGCTTGAAGGATTCAGTAGCGTCAAACTAATTTTATTTAAGAAGAGCTATTGAATATTCTTATTAATTTTAATTGGTAGCTATTTTTAGGTAATTTTCAACGATAGTACATTAAAAACTAAAGGGAAATCATTACGAGCTATGCACACCAGGAATATTATTTATATCCACTTCTAAGATATAGCTTGTTTAGTGTTTTAAACTCTTATCTTAATGTGTTTTTACAGGTGTTGATTACGCGTTTACCTAGATTCCTCAATTTCTTGTTGGACTCTAACAACATAGGTGTCTACATAACAATTAAAGCGTTTGATGTAAATAAATTAAATAATAGTATAATGGGTATTAATAAGCAACTTTTCCATGAATCATTAAGCTACTATATATTTTAAAATGTATTTAGTTAAAATACCGAAACACTTAAGAAACTGATTGAGTACCGCCGAGCGCCGGTCAAAGCAAAACATTTAAACGCTTTCGTGCAACTATAATCCATAATACCGCTACCTGACAGTTATAGCCAAGCAATAAATGCGAAAGTCTATAAACAGGATGGTAGCTATTTTTAATCTTAATCCGAAAGCGGCCAGTTTATATTTTACTATACTTTATATACATGAAGACCACAGGGTGGTCTACTCTTTAATATAAAATTTCTCAATTATAACAAAAGGTGATATTGGCAATTTTTCCTATCATGTAGATAGAGACATTAGACGCAATAAGCTTTACTTCGGCAGGTAGCATTAAAATGCAATATACCACAAAAACGCTCAAGTAAGCAGACAAGACAATCCAAATAATGGGAGTCTGCGGAAAGTATCAAATATAATTTAATGAGATTAATAAATGCATAGCAAGCATTCAGTCGGACCGATTCGATGTACAAAGATTTGAGTTACGCATGTCGACTGAATTCTTAATACTCCTATTAAATATGATTTTAATTACTCCTGAGAGACTAATTTTCTTTTACTTTGAATAAAGGCAACCATTCTTAACATCATAATTAATATCATAGAAATTTGTGTTTATTTCCACAGAATGTTAACAAGACAGCAACAATTGAAAAATCACAAATGAAATTTAACTTTAATTTAAACTTAGATTAACACTTAGATATAGTAAACTTAGGTTTATACAAAAGTTTTTTGCTTCGTAGTTATTCAAACTATTTCAATTTGAAACTATTTCATTCTGAAACTCCTCTCTGGCGACTTCACATTTTCGGGGTGCAATCGCATTACCATCCTTTACATGTTACAAACAAAAATTCTAATTGCGTTATCTACAATCATTCTAAAGGGAATAAAAAATAAGGGATATCAAGATAAAAGAGAGCCAAAGCAGTACACCAATTTAAATAAATACCATAAAAATTGTTCGGTAAACAAATAAAATGTTTGTTTTAAAAATCCAGCTTATCCCTAAAGTGTTATCTTTCAGTTTAAAACAGGAAAATCGGGATTCACTTTTGCGAAAAACTCGGTCCATCGACGACGCCGAGGTTAATCGCGGTTAAGTGGTGAACTGGGCGAGAGGAAACAAAGAGGGTTGAAATTTGGGGGTATAGGAAATCGTGTCTGCAGTCTGTTCAACGCACACAGGCTGCCAGCACGTAATCCATCACCGTGTGGTGAACGCGTTAGTGCCGCCTGGACGCGTCGTAACAGACACAACACCTCTCTGAGCCCCCAACTGCTGATATCTACGGTTTACTGGCATATATTAATGTTGCCGCGGAAATTTATCAATTTGTTGAGATAATTTAGACAGGAGACGAGCCCTGTATGGATTATACCTATGTAACACTCGGTCAAGATATCATTTTGGATTGTTATGTCAAAAAAGTTGGAGGACCTAAATTTGCTTGAATTTATGACCTTTCCGGTTATCTCTGACGTTCCAGGATTAACCTTTGTGATAACCTGAAATTTATATTTTTCCCGCAAAAGTTTTAAAAGGAAATATTTGTGATTGTAATCTGATAGAGCTCTACAGGAGAACTAATCCACAACAGACAAAATCCTGGAAACAACACCAGACTAAATTAAAGCTGCATTTTTATTTTGTTTGAACTGTTTCGTTCGTATTCATTACCTAATCGATACTATAACATCGTTAGTAGCTTTCAGCAATGCAAGCAATGTAGCACTTCAATTACTTTAGTGCTCATTAAATTTTGTTTATTCCTCTATCAAATATTGGGTATTCTGTCTATATTATACCTAGTATACGGTAGTGTAGTATATGGTTTTAGAAAATCTATAGAAGTCCAGAATATATTTTTACTTAATACAAAATTGTACACTACAGCTGAAGATCGTAAAAACCTATTCGCATTATTATTCTCTGCATTATAACTTATTTTGGGATCCCATTCTAAATACATTTCTCTTTGAATTTCTTATCTAAAAACCAATTCAGATTTTTGTTACCAATGAATTAAATTTCGACAAAGTTACAAGCAACTTGCTAAATATTATACTAATACTCCTTTGCAATTCTTTAGTTCACATTAACCTTGCAAACAAATGCTTAACTTACTAAAACAAAAGCCCAATACTCACACAAACCCATTACCGCTAGCAAAACTTATCAAAAAAAACCTTTACGGAAGCAATCATCTAAATTCTAAATTATATGCGTTAAAAACTGAATCTTTGAACGTTGCAACAATTTTCTACATTAACTTTGAACTTTATTATTATTGATTTGTTTTAAGCTGGAAGTGTGGCATAAATAATGAGTAATGGTGTTTAAACGTTTACTCGCCATCCTATATAGCAGGTGATAGACGTTAATTCTTTAATATTTTTCCGCGTGACGTGCACAATGACTAATAATTTAAATAATTTGTTTTGAGCTCAAATTTGTTATAATAAGTTAAATATTCATTTTTATAGAATGCTTATGCAGGCGTCTCTTTCATTTTTACTATACTGTGATGGCGAAAGTAACTGTAATATCACATATAGTAATCTTATATAAATCTAAGTAACACTATATGATGTTATTACAAAACTTTTGGTTACTTATATATCCTTGAGTGGTTTAACATCACTGAAAGTGTAGTTATAAATCTTAAAAGTCTTTCAAAGTATTTTTTATTATATTTATTTTAATTTATAATCTTTAAAACATCTTTAAAACATGATACTCAAACCTGGAAAGAATCCAAAAATTGGAACTTCCTATAGACCAATTTCTCTTCTTTCGTGTGTATTAAAAACTTTAGAAAGAATAATAAAAAAGTGTTTGGAATGGTGGCTTCCAAACGCTTTTACCCAAATATCCATTTGGTTATAGGAAAGGTTAGGGTACTATAGATGCTACTGCTACTCTTACTGTTGATACATTAAACTGTTTCTCAAGAAATAATTATCTAAATGGCCTATTTCTAGACATTGCGGTATATAACTCTGTTAATTTCAATTTATTACCAAAAAAACTTTCTTGAGATTTCTCTAGACCACACAAAATTGCCAATAATATTGTTAAACTGTACAACAAAAGAACCATTTTTATTCGCAATAAAAACAATGTGCTTGTTGGACGCAGATTTAATGATGAAGGGCTGCCACGGGGATCTGTGGTAAGCCCTCTCCTTTTAATTTATATACGGCTGACATATATTATGGGAATAATTTTAATATTATACAATATGCTGATTTATGCGATTATGTCGAAGACATATTGCAACATAGTGGTTTTTATTAACGGTCTCGATCTTTCGGTTGAGAAATCTATACATATTTTGTATTTTTAGTCGGCACCACATTCCTCGAGATGCTAATATCTACATAGGAGATCGGAACTTAAATGCTCAGTACCAAGTTAAGTACTTAGGTATAATATTTGATAATAAATTGGGTTGGAACCCCTTTATCGATCTAATTATCGATAAATGTAATAAGGGAATTAACTTTCTTACATATATTACTAAAATTTGGTGAGGTACAGATGTCAAGACTAGTGTCCTGTGTTATAGATACTATATCAGATCTATAATAGACCATAACAGTATATTATATGATTCTGTGTGTGAATCCTTATTAAAAAAAGTTTAATCGTGTACAGTACAAAGCTTTAAAAATAATATGTTTGGGTGCAATGAAATCCACGCCAGTTAAAGCCCTTTTAGTTGAGGCCCTTGAATTTTCGTTAAATTTCAAAAGAGTTTCTTTATGCGGGAAATTTTTCTGTAAGCATAAATATTATGATACCCCTTTGATTAGGCATATCACCTTGTTAAATACATTTGATCTCTGCAACAAATACTGGATAAAGAAACACTTTCCCCCGTTATGCATCGCATTCAGAGACTACAATCAATTACTTCAAAAAAACACAACCGGTTTTTTTTTTGAAGATATAAATTCTGACAGTTTTGCCTCGATAA
Organism: Agrypnus murinus; assembly: GCA_929113105.1. Classification (NCBI taxonomy): domain Eukaryota; kingdom Metazoa; phylum Arthropoda; class Insecta; order Coleoptera; family Elateridae; genus Agrypnus; species Agrypnus murinus. The sequence goes on from OV816025.1 coordinate 42,804,223, forward strand.
CAAATGTTAGGATTCCCAGCTACAAGTAAAATCCCTTGATTAGCTCTTTAATGCTAAACAATGAAATTGAACAATTTATTGACCCACTTATAATTTATACTGTCGCTTCCAAGTCTAATTAAGGTAACGAATCTGCATATTTTGAGCCTAGACAAAAAGTAGAATTCTCCTCGGAAGAAATCGCCATTCAGAAGCTCTTAAATATGCTGAGGCCTTAACAAACCGGGAGATATTAATTATATCCGATTCGCTATCTGCTTTATTGGGCTTTATCGAGTATTACTGTGTGGGCATATAAGATAAATCCAATCTTGTATCATATTAAATATCTTTTTCATAGACTTGCCCTTTGGGGACAAGACTTTACTTTAATTGGGTAAAATCACACATCGATGTGACAAATAATGAACACGTTGACTTTTTACTAGCGGTTCTGAGGTTAGCAATGCTTTTAGTATTGGAGACTGTTTTAATCTTCGAAAACGTGATTTAAACTAAAAGTGGATAGATTCCTGGATAGCTTCGTGCTCTTCCAGTCCTACTAGAGTATTGTTTATACTTTCAGGAATTCCTTGTTTCGCCAGATTCATACTATGCACCTAGGAGATTCATTTGTAGTATCATTCGGTTAAGATTTGGTCACGCCTGCTATCCTGCACATCTTTGGAAAATAAATGTAATAAATTCAGACCAATGTGATGTGTGACACGTTAGAAGTGATTTTGGGCCACATTTTCTTCAATTGTCGAAGATATACGGAACACACTAAGTTACTAAAAACTCTCCGAGATAATTGTCATATATGCTTTCCAGTCCATCTAATGCACCTGATAGCTCTTTATGGCGATAAGAAAGTATATCAAGTAATTATGTCTTTTCTTTATGATTATGAGTTTGACACCTTTCTTTTTTTCCTATGGATGTAAATACAAAAACACCTTACCCGAGGCCTCCCTGTGCTGTGCTGTAAGATAAATTAAGTCCTGATAAGCCCCAGGACGAGAAGAGAGTGACCCTGTTTATATCCTGGTGTTTATAGTCATCAACTTACTTAGTTTGTGCTAGGACTAACAGACAATAAGAACTTGAATGCTTGACTAAAGTCCAACGCCAAAACAGTAAAGAGGCAATTAAAGCAGTAGTGGTTTCATTATTATACAAGGCACTTTCAATATCAGTGTGGGTTGTGTTCTCTGGTAATTCATGATTATTCTGTACTTCATGAACCGAACTGACACTTTTTGCAGAGAATATTGGCACTGTAATTACGATTCTACATAAAAAAATTCTCAAAGCTTTACGCCGAAATATAATGCTGTATTTAACTTTTTGTCAGTTTTCATTAAGCTTCTACCCATATTTGAATTACGACATTCAACAAATAATTATAATTAGCTGATTAAGCGTATGAACAAAAAATTGATATATTGTGGTCACTTTTTATAATAAAAAAACCATAGCTCATAACATAGTTTTTTAAGAGTAATTTGTAGTGACTAAAGGTAACGTAAGTTTATAAAGAAAATATTGGTTTCCAAATTGCTTAGCACACTTATATATCGAAACACTATTATTATCTAGAGTTTATAAAAGTAATTAACAATAGTGGTAACTCCACAAATATTAGTTTTATATTGAGGTTATGGTAATACTATCATGTCTATAACGATTACTATAAGTTTTGTAAACTGGTGATGCGAGTTTCTATATTACTTCATTGTCTACCTAGAGCTTATAGTAGTCTTATACAAGTCTAATAAATCTGTAGAGCCTTTTTATATACTTTCAATACTTTTATATACCCTTTATACAACCAGGTATTACCATAAGTAGTGAAAAATGTTTATTGGAAAAACTGAAGTAGGTTATGTTATTTTAATCAATTACTAGAGGTGAATAACTGGGATTGAACATAGCTTATATTTTTTATGTAAACTGTAATACGAAAAGATCAACTATTTATTTCCTTTATCTCTTTTTTCTACTTGAAAACGAAATTACTATTGAAAACGCGTAGACAAAACGCGTCAATACAATTTCGGAATATCCAAATATTGTTATACTGTACATAAATAGCAAGAGTTTATATATAAGCGTTATAGTTTTAACAAAGTTGTTATGTTAATACCATCACGATAACTGATGTATATATGTATTTCCATAACGAATTGAATATACAAGTTGGAAACCCACCTATAATAGAATCCCTCAAACCGGCAGCGAAGGTTAATTGGGCTACCAACCACGGAAGTCCTCGATCAACACACAAGTGTTTGTACTAATTGATAATCGCTTGATTAAGCCGCACTCGATGGAACAACTCTTGTAAAGTTTACTGGAGTTAGGCTTAACACCGAACATCAAAGTTTGCTTGTGGTGTAGTTAGAAGTGGTAGTAGTGGTGTATATTAGTTTTGTGTTTCGAATATATCAATATTGTTCTTAAAACTAACATCATAATTTATTCAAAGTTTAACCAACACAACCTTAATGAAAAGCAGTATTTTATTAAATAAAAAAATGCAGAAATGAAAAATAGTGATGTCTGAATCTATTTTTATCGGATAATTTTAAAGGGTTTCATGCTAGCGCCCTTTTGTTAACCAACAAGAGCAGCTTAATGTGCATGAAGGTGTACATTACGCTGCGTTTATTATGTTGTACATAATGATTGACGTACGTCGTTTTATATTTGTATGGGTGGTTATTGTTCGAGGATGTGTGTAATTTTCATTGACACCCGACCTCCTACAGTTGTACATGATGAACTGAACGAACGAAGGATTCAAACAGTTCACGCATTTTGAAATGAGAAGTTAACTGAAAACTGCGTTTGCAAGATAAGAGTTTCCTTTATGTCAAATTATAATTATATAATTGCATTAGTTTTTCAGTTTCCTTTTCAAAAATGCGCTTCATTTTATAAATGTTACATCATTCATTCCAAGTCAAATACTAATAGCTTTTTCCACAATCGCCAAAGAAAGTTGAATTTGGCTCACTAGATCCAATGATGAAACTAAGCTTTTTCATTACTAATGAGGAAGGTTTTCCTCATTCGTGGTAGTGATGAAAGTAAACTACAGCAGTAAACTGAATTAAACGGATTTGCTTCGGTAAGAAATAAACGTTTGGCCAATCCTGTTTCTTAACACATCTCTTGAAATTTAATGACATTTTTGGGAGATATGTGACTATGTTTAACATTAATTAAATACAATATTTTTTCCTGGTTTTGGTACTTTCTTTGGCAATTGTAAAAAAATAATATGTACAACACCTATAGAAAGTGCCTTTTTCTACATCGTCGAACGATGAAAAAAGTTGTTCTTGTACAAATAACTGTTTTATGGAAAACTACCTGGATTTGAAGCTACTTTCGTACTACACAAACTGTAGCTGGCATTTTTTGAAATATTTAGATATATTCGCTTACTTCTATTTGCAACACAGTTAAGTAACTGCACTGAAAAAAATGTTCAGGTTAAATTAACCAAAAATGAGTTACAGCAACCCGAAAATATGGTACAAAAAGTGACAACAATACTTGTGGGTAACACGAACTACGAGGGGACTAACAAAAGTTCGCTTAGTAGGCGACTCTTAAATATTTAAAAAAAAAACCAAAAATACCAAATCCTTTGCAATTGTTGTATGAGACTTCTTTCAAAATTTCAGAACGATCGGTTAAAATGGAGACGAGAAAACGCAAAATAGCTGAGGATGCATCAGACGAAATTCCACCACCAACGCAAACAGAAATTCGCTATGTGATTCTCTTCGGTTTTCGGCGTAAACTAAAGCCACTACAAATATTCAATGAATGCCAAATTGCATATGGAACGATTGCACCGTCTCTACAGACTATTTCCAATTGGTTCCGAAGATACCAGACAGGACATTCTTCTGTAGAGGACGAGCCCCGAGAAGGTCGACCAAAATCTTCCACTGATGACGTTACTGTGGCTCTGGTGAAGTCCAAAGTTGACGAAGATCCACGATTGACACAAGAAATCATTGCTGATGAATTGGTCTTGAATACCATGGCTGCATCGCGAATATTAAATAATCATCTGGGATACACGAAGAAATCTGCTCGATAGGTTCCACGAATTTTAAATGAGGCACAAAAAGAGGCTCGAGTGCATTTTGCTAAATTTTTCCTAAATAAATTCGAAAACGGGCAGTCTAGCAACTTTAGTAAAGTCGTTACTGGTGACGAATCTTGGTTCTATAAGTACGATCTGGAAACCAAGCAGCAGTCCATGGTATAGAGCCCAACAGGAGCAAATCCACCTGTAAAAGCTAAGGAAGAAAAATCAGCAACAAAAGTAATGATGTCAGTTTACTTCACCCGATCAAAAATTGTAGCCGCTATTCCCCTGGAAAAGGGTCAGACGGTAACTGCAAAATGGTATACCGTAGACTGCTTACCAAAAGTTTTCAAAAATTTGTTGGAAAACCGTAAGAAAGAGGATTTGCGGCGCTACTTTTTACAGCATGACAACGCGCCAGCTCACACTGCTGAAATAACGAGTAACTTTATTGCGATCTCTGGCATCGAAGAAATACGACCAGCACCATATTCCCCGGATTTAGCACCTTGTGATTTCTGGTTATTTCCAAAAATTAAAACAAATTTGAGGGGAAAGGTCTTTAGCAGTAACGCGGAGATGTGGTTAATGCTGAACTTGATAAGCTTAAAAAGCAAGATTTTGAAGACTGTTTTGAGAAGTGGATCTATAGGCTTAAGAAATGCATTGGAATCAATGGCGATTATGTAGAGAAGATAAAAAAAAACGAAGATTAAGAATAAATACGAAAAGAATTTTTTTTTCTGGTCAACTAAGCGAACTTTTGTTACTCCCCTCGTATATGATTTTAGTAAAATGTGTTTGGTTAAATTTACCCAATAAGGTTAAATCAATCACACTCCCATATGGTAGAAGCAACCCATATGGTAAATAGTTAAATTTACCATACCGTGTTAGGTTGTTTCAGCCTTGCATATAGTTGAAACAGTCTTAATAGTATAGTTAGATATACGAAATGAGACAGTTAGAAATGAATCTCATACAGTTAAATCAACCTAGTAGACTAGTAAAAGCAACTCACGATGTAGTTGCATTAGCTTGGATTTTCTGGCTGATGCAATAATATTGGATAGTAAAAATACCTATATGTCAAGTTAAGTCAGCATCTTTCAAAGATGGAATCAGCTACATAAGATAGCAGTCATGACCAGAAAATATAGTAAGTTCACATTACTATATTTTTAGGTTGTTTCTACCAGATGACATTGGTGATTTCAACTCACTATTTGTGGTAGTTTGCCTAATTTTCTATTCATAATCTCCAAATTTCCCCCACTCCCTAAAAATCCTATTTTAAGCGAATTCTAGGAGAAACCCTGTAATGAGATGGGAGAAAAATGCACATTGAAAATATGAATGTTTTCAATTTTTACACCTCTACTACATTTCAATGTGTATTACCTTCATCTGCTATATAAGTTTTTCTCACAAAGATAGCTGAAAATATTTTTAATAATTGATAGAAATCTAGTAATTCTCAAGAGCAAATCTGGCTAACTAGCAATAATAGTGAGTTCAAGTCACCAATATCATACTTACACAAAACAAAGTTGAAAAGAAACAAATTCAATAAAAAAACTGTTATTGTTCAAAAATGAAGGCAAGACAAATAAAATAAAACGGTATTTAATTAAAAAACTTACATTAAAACAATTAATTATATTGTATTCATTATAGTCAACATCCTGAAATAATTATGCAAATAATTGTAATTATGATAACATGTGACAATTATAAGTACAAATTAAAGATTCCAATAAAAATGTAAACCTAAAGACGCGTATTTTCCTTGGTTCAAGGGCTCTCTTGTGGGTTGTTAAATTACCCCCTTAAAGTCAACACCTGTAGGTGGTGAGCTCGAAAAGATAATGAGTGTAAACCACGTCCCCTACCGGTTTTTGTCGTTTTTCTCGAAAACTATTAGGTTTATTGACGTGGAGATTAGGTAACATAATGCTTTGTTTTGTGTATTCGAAGAAATAAGGCATGTCATACATGGATCAGCAATTTGCACCAGTAAATTTGCTCAAGAAACTTTCGGGCGTAACTTTTTATGGTCTCATATTCGTCATGAAGTAGCTAAGAAAAATTTGTTGAGAGTCCAGTTCTCTTTTACTTTAGCATCTCTTCGTCAAAACCCATCAGGCGAGATTATCGATATTCTTGGTGCCAATCGGCTGAAAAATTCGTATTAGCAAGTTAATTCTTAGGAGAGTACACTGTACCAGTTAATTTTTTTATCCAACCCAATACGTACAGGGTGTTTCGCCTATTTTGAAATCCTAATTCTCTTTATTTATAAGACCTTGGTATCGAGTAAATTTTTTTCTTGAATGATTTTTGATGTAGTTAAAATTGATGTATAACACGATTTAATTCCTGACTTGCTCTTATTGTACTGGCGCCACAGTAAGGCAACAGTTTCGTTTTAAATCGTATATTTCAGTTTTACAGCAAAAATCATTCAAGAAAAAAATTTACTGATCTTATAAATAAAAGGAGGTTAGGATTTCAAAACAAGCGAAACACCTTTACATAATGGGTTGAATAAAAAAATTGACTAGTACAGTGTACTCTCGTTAGAATTAACTTGCCAAAACGAATTTTTCAACCAACTGGCACCAAGAATATCGATAATCTCGCCTCATGGGTTTTGACAAAGGGATTTAAATAAACTTTATTTTATCTAATCTCCTTCATCTCGATAAATCTAATAGTTTTCGAGAAAAACGACAAAAACCGTTAGGGGGCGTGGTTTACCCTTATTATCTCTTCAACCTCACCACCTACAGGTATCTCTTATAATCTCGAGGTCAGGAATATTTTCAAAAGTGCCCAGAGTCACAGATGAGGAATAATTTTCTTTAAACATTCCTGATCGGGACAGAATTTCTGGTTACTAATTCAAGCGCGTGTGAGATTCGGTACGAAAATTTCACACCAAACTTCAAATTCAAAAAAATCAAATATGAAAATAAATTGTCAAGAAATTTCCAGTGTAATTACATCTTGTCAATCAAAATAAGACTATCCTAGTGGTCAAAAAATACTCTTATGGAATTTTCTAAGATATATTTCCATTTAAAGAGGTTAAGATCGTTATACAGTGATCATTAAACAGTTGAACCAACTGGAGGCAGCGGTAAAGCACTTTACCCTAAGCAATGTGTTAAATCACTGAAATATCACAACTATTAATACTCACACTATCATTATTCCCTTCGACCTGGGAGATGGTGTAGGAATGCTGTATGTATCTGCGGCAGGATCCAAAGAAATACTATCCTGGCTGAAGGATGGATTAGAACTATAGGTTGCCTCAGATTGACTTTGAGTAGTGCTGTGCTAGTGCAGAACTGACCAACTGGTGATGGCAAGTATCCAATATCTACGTTCTGAAGATCAGTCGTAGCAGCTGACTGAAAAAGAACAATGTAATTCTGTTACTGTAATAAATAGTAATTATTAGTTCTTGAAGTTCAGTCTATAATACTACATTTCTTATGGCAGCATTTCGAGACCCCCCTTGCAGAGACCAGATCCAAAAATGTTTATTTAAAAGGTTATTGCCCAAAAACTATTAAAAATCACGTTTTTACGTTGTAGATATTTAAATTTCAAACGTACCAACTATACTTTAAAGCGTACTAACCTTCCTTATTGCTGTCCCTTGGAATGTAGATTTCCACTGCTATAGGTTAAACATAAAAACAGAGCGGTCCCCTGCAGCCGGTATCAAATCTTGGACGATATCTGCTGTCAGGCATTTCTCTAGTAACAATAGACGGCATAATTCAATAACAATGAAGTAGTGAGAAGTTCAACTTATAAAGAATGAAATACGTTAAAATTATGCTTAAAAATAAATGCAAGATAATTCCGAAGATGCCATCTTTACACCTAGAAATTCGATGGGTTTGCTCTTTAAAAATTTATGAATTCTGGAACTCGTTTTAAATCGTATATTTCAGTTTTACAGCAAAAATCATTCAAGAAAAAAATTTACTGATCTTATAAATAAAAGGAGGTTAGGATTTCAAAACAAGCGAAACACCTTTACATAATGGGTTGAATAAAAAAATTGACTAGTACAGTGTACTCTCGTTAGAATTAACTTGCCAAAACGAATTTTTCAACCAACTGGCACCAAGAATATCGATAATCTCGCCTCATGGGTTTTGACAAAGGGATTTAAATAAACTTTATTTTATCTAATCTCCTTCATCTCGATAAATCTAATAGTTTTCGAGAAAAACGACAAAAACCGTTAGGGGGCGTGGTTTACCCTTATTATCTCTTCAACCTCACCACCTACAGGTATCTCTTATAATCTCGAGGTCAGGAATATTTTCAAAAGTGCCCAGAGTCACAGATGAGGAATAATTTTCTTTAAACATTCCTGATCGGGACAGAATTTCTGGTTACTAATTCAAGCGCGTGTGAGATTCGGTACGAAAATTTCACACCAAACTTCAAATTCAAAAAAATCAAATATGAAAATAAATTGTCAAGAAATTTCCAGTGTAATTACATCTTGTCAATCAAAATAAGACTATCCTAGTGGTCAAAAAATACTCTTATGGAATTTTCTAAGATATATTTCCATTTAAAGAGGTTAAGATCGTTATACAGTGATCATTAAACAGTTGAACCAACTGGAGGCAGCGGTAAAGCACTTTACCCTAAGCAATGTGTTAAATCACTGAAATATCACAACTATTAATACTCACACTATCATTATTCCCTTCGACCTGGGAGATGGTGTAGGAATGCTGTATGTATCTGCGGCAGGATCCAAAGAAATACTATCCTGGCTGAAGGATGGATTAGAACTATAGGTTGCCTCAGATTGACTTTGAGTAGTGCTGTGCTAGTGCAGAACTGACCAACTGGTGATGGCAAGTATCCAATATCTACGTTCTGAAGATCAGTCGTAGCAGCTGACTGAAAAAGAACAATGTAATTCTGTTACTGTAATAAATAGTAATTATTAGTTCTTGAAGTTCAGTCTATAATACTACATTTCTTATGGCAGCATTTCGAGACCCCCCTTGCAGAGACCAGATCCAAAAATGTTTATTTAAAAGGTTATTGCCCAAAAACTATTAAAAATCACGTTTTTACGTTGTAGATATTTAAATTTCAAACGTACCAACTATACTTTAAAGCGTACTAACCTTCCTTATTGCTGTCCCTTGGAATGTAGATTTCCACTGCTATAGGTTAAACATAAAAACAGAGCGGTCCCCTGCAGCCGGTATCAAATCTTGGACGATATCTGCTGTCAGGCATTTCTCTAGTAACAATAGACGGCATAATTCAATAACAATGAAGTAGTGAGAAGTTCAACTTATAAAGAATGAAATACGTTAAAATTATGCTTAAAAATAAATGCAAGATAATTCCGAAGATGCCATCTTTACACCTAGAAATTCGATGGGTTTGCTCTTTAAAAATTTATGAATTCTGGAACTGTGGAACAAGTTATTAACGTACATAAATTAGCGTAAAATGGGGTGAAATAACAACACTTTTTAACCATTCGGTCTTTTTAATTCGGAAACAGGATTTTTGTTGTATTAACTAAAATAATAAAATAACTTCGTTCTATCTTCGTTCAAACTTCGTCTTTTCTTTGCGTGTGCCCTCTTCGTCCTCTCTTCGCATTTTCTTTGCTCTCTCTGCATTCATTCTTCGTTCTCTTTTCCAGATGTCGCCCCATGTTTGCCTTTTCTGCATCTCATTACGTCATCTCTTCGTCCTATCCTGGTTCTCTCTTCGGGTCGTAACAAATTATATGTTCTTTAAGAAGTTTTCATATTGATCTGGAGTCACATAGTTGCAATGAAGTACTTTCCATATTAGTTGCCAAGGACTACATTTTCCTGTTACAGCACTAGGCAAGTAAGTAAGTCCATTGTGGGTGATTAAATAGGCAATGGCCAAGTCAAATGTGTTTATCGGAATCTGTCTCGTCAATTTTATCGGTCTTTAAAATATAAATCGCTTATATATAGCATTAATTTATGTACTTTTCATGCGAGCAGATACTTGGAATCTTCTTTTTCATTTTATCACAAGAATCAGAAGAGAAGAAGAACTCTAGATAACATCACTGTTCGTTGTGTGTCTGTAGATGTAGGAGCGAAGGTGACCTTCCTTTGATGCCTAATCCCTTCTGAAATTGTGTATTTAATTTTCTAGTAACTTTCTCCACCTTCGTCGATATTTTTTTCTCAAGTTGAGTTGTCGAAAATTTGCTCCTTTAATTGTTGTTTCACCTAAGCTCTCTAATGTCTGATTTGCTTGCTCAAGATTTCCTAAGGCAGCTCAAATTCAGTCTTTTTCTAATGTCGAAAAAGTTTTATTTTTCGAAGGAGTTGTTTCTGTATCAGGCGGTTTCAATTTGCCAATTCTATCAATACATCGCGCACACAATTTTTGTTCAGGAGTAACAGTGTCTATTTTCCTGTTGTGCTGTTCATAAAATATGGATTTAACGGGACCCTTATGTACCAAGATGACGTCAGCACACTTCACTTGGTAGTTTTCGTAATATAACAAAAACTTTCATTTATGATTTTCAGGTACACTTTCTATCAGGTCTTGGTTAACTTCAGATCGCAATGCGATTAGAAGTTTTTCTGAGGTCATAACCCGATCTTTGATGTAAAACTTGTGTTATCACATCTCTTAAAGTTCTTCATCTACTCGTATAGTACACACTGCAGGCGCATACTAAATAAACTACTAATTCATAAACAGAATCAACAATCTCTTTTCAGGACTATTTTCACACACATAGTACTACACTACACAAGTCGAAGAGACACATTAATACAGAGAAGGAAATTTTGAAGCTAATTTGGCTCTTAGAAAATACAAATTTTGCAAATATTTAGGGTAGTTGGGTAAAATAATGTGTAATAAAACCATAAATTGAATACATAAAAATGAATTTTGCAGATATCAGGTTAAAGATGAAAGTTAATGAAAGGTTAAAGTGCCTTTTTGTGTATCAAATGCTTTTAAAAACTATTTGTAACAAAATAAATTATAACTGCACAGACCTAATCATAACTCTAATATAATTTGTTTAATTTTTGTAAAATCAAAAGTGGATTAGATGAGCTTTTAAAAAACTTGAAAATATATTATTTTGAGAATATAATTCACGTGTCACATGGTACATTTTTTATTAATTTCATTGGTGAAAGTACAAAAACAAACTCGCAGAATAGGCTATCAAATCGATGATAATTCTATCACCGCATGTTGACTGTCACCTGTTTTTAATAAATAAAATTGTTTACTGTCAAAGTGACAGAAAGTTTCAGTGTTTATTTTCTTTCAACGTTCATTATATTCTCTCACCAAATATAACACGTGTTATGATTAATCAACGATGATACCACTCGTTAAAACCTTTAGAAAATTGAACTCGTGCTTCGCACTCGGTCAATTTTCGTCGGTTTTAACTCGGGCTATCACCGATGATAATCATAACACTAGTTATATTATCCCCGAGAATATAATTCACGTGTCACATGGTACATTTTTTATTAATTTCATTGGTGAAAGTACAAAAACAAACTCGCAGAATAGGCTATCAAATCGATGATAATTCTATCACCGCATGTCACCTGTTTTTAATAAATAAAATTGTTTACTGTCAAAGTGACAGAAGGTTTCAGTGTTTATTTTCTTTCAACGTTCATTATATTCTCTCACCAAATATAACACGTGTTATGATTAATCAACGATGATACCACTCGTTAAAACCTTTAGAAAATTGAACTCGTGCTTCGCACTCGGTCAATTTTCGTCGGTTTTAACTCGGGCTATCACCGATGATAATCATAACACTAGTTATATTATCCCCGAAAATTCAACTCATCTGTCAAATAATTCAAATAGATCAATGACAATGCAGCGTTGTTCTGTTTTTAGCCAATAAAAAGAAATTATATCGACATAACCACTAGTGGTCCCAGTCGACATAACTTTTTGACATAACCACTAGTGATCCAGGCGGCATAATTTTTTGACATTTCAATATGCTTTCAAAGAAACAAGCTAAAATATTTAACAACTTTTATTATTTAAAATTAAATGTACAGTTATTAAAGGTAACATTTTCAAAATGTTGACGGCTGCTTGCACAAATATCTTGTGATTGCGAAGAACTAGATGCACAGATGACTTCTGACCTGGTGCTAACCGTTTCTTTTCTCATCTCTTCGATCATAGATTCATGGTGCACTTTATCTATTTGGAGATAAGAGTTTATTGAATTGACATTGCGGTGGCCTGTTATTTTTATAAGTTGCTGTTCCCCAATTCCGGCTTTAGCTAAATGGGAAACTGCAGAAGATCTCAAAGAATGGTTGCAAATTTTTGTCTTCTTCACGTCTAATCCAGATTTTTCGGCCAAGGTTTTAACCCATTTGCCTACTTCATTGATTCCTGCTGGACAATTTTTGTACCACCCATATGAGTTGCTTGCCTGCCAGTACGGATTAGGTGTTAAGAACATCCGATCAGTTTTCACGTTGCTACCTCTCTTTGAAATAAACTTGTGATACAATCTGAAGAGAGTAAAATGTATTAAAAACGAAAGTTACAAAGTAGTGACCAAATTATTACCTTACAGGGCATAAATCAATATTATTTACATTTGCTATTAACCATTTACTTTCAGCCAGCTTTTGAGCACCTCCTTGGCAAGATTTGCTGAATATGGGGTTATACTCTATTCTACCAGTTTTCAAACCACCGTTATCGACCTCTTCTTTAAAATAGTGCATGAGGCACTTCGCGCCTTCACCACCACGCCATACTAATTCATAGGATGCTATTACAAAAAATTTCTTTTGCAGACCGTCAGGGGTATTTTCGTCCAAAAGTTTTACTATGTTAACATATTCTTCTCTTGTAATAGCAACGGCACTTGTTTTCCTTTTCTCAGGCTGACACTGAAGTTGTTTCCGTTTAGAATCCCTTGCATCGCGAGATGACTTGAAAATCAAATCAGAAAAGGGATTTATTGTAACGTTCCACTTGTTAAAGTACATTTCTTGAATCATTTTTGCTGTAATATTCCACATATTTTTAATGACCATCTCCTTGTATTCAGTACCGTCTTGCTTTTTCATATTGTAAGCCCAGGACTTTAAAATAAAATTTATTTGTTCAGCAGACGTAGACTGGGTCAGCACCATATTCTTCTCTTCGCAAAATTGAGTAAATTGCCTCCAAACAGAATCATGACTTTTTTTTGTATTTTGAGGAAGACTTTTTTCAATGTTTTTATTAATTTCAATTTCTGAAGTGTCACCAAAACGTTTTGCAGCTTTATTCATCGTTAAAGTTAGCAAAATCAGAAAAAAATTCAAAAAAACTGTAAAGTTTTCAACGTGATGACAGTTGTTTTAATTTTTCGTTTGCTCGATTCCATAGAAACGAAGTCACGGCAATCTAAATTTCACTTAGAAATTTGCTCTTAAAATGAATTTTTACAGTTTTATTCGTTAAATTTTCTCCAGAATACCATTCGTTTCAAAGTTATGTAGACAATTTATTAGCAGAATCTACTCGTGTCCATTTCGTTTGGAAATATCACTCGTGCTGGCGCACTCGTGATATTAAAAACCAAACAAAATGGACACTCGTAATTCTGCTTAAAAATTGTCGACATAACTTTGAACACTTATGGTATTATAAGTGATAATTGTTTACTGATTCAAGGCAAAATTTGGATAACTGATCCATACTTTCCGTATGATATTCCAATAAGAAAGATATAAGATCAAAATTCAGATTTAATTGATATTAAATATCAAAATATAAATTTAGTTTTAATTGTATAATATTGTGGGTATATTATAATTATAATAACGGTTTGTGAACGCATATGTACTATGCACAAAATAAAAACAGAAAGAAAAATGAATTGGCATGGTACAAGTAGATAAGTGATTTCGTACCCTGATGAAAACTGACTACCTTTAAAACTTATTTATGAATACAGCTGCTGGAGAAGCAAGATCAAGTATTTTATCAAATTGCGTTTGATGAAATACTTATAAGGCTTCTTAAAACTAAATTTGGAATCTCCTACTAGGTTATAGATTTGAGAAATTTAGTACTGAAAGTCGGAAAATTTTGGAAAATGAGCATCTTTGAAGTGATCTGCTGCCTTTCTAGAAGAGAGAAGCATGATGAGTTGGTGGTATCATTAGAAAGAACTTTAAAAGTACATTCTAAAAATCGCAACGTCTTTTTGCTTCCAGCTGATACGATCAAAATACAACCCTTGGAAGCCTTGAAAAATTGCAAAAATATTGAGGGACTGAGGCAGAATTTTTTTCGCCATAAAAATAAAAATCATTTTAATAAGGTATATAACCCGCTGAAACTAGAGCTTTTCCACTTTCTTAAACAGTCTTCAGATTTGTGCTAAGTATTATAGGTTATTCACAATAAATTTTAGAAGAATGGTCTATTTTAGCTAAAAATAGACTCGGTCAACGGTCTTTAAAAATCCATAACTTATGTAATTTTCAAAATTTTACGAAGTCCGTTTGGGATTTTCTTTTCCATGCTCAGTTCTTTCAAGAAAAAAAATTGGCACCACTGTGTAACCACTTTTTTGGTGAAGTGGTATGGAACGACCCAATAATAAAATGAAATTCCGTACATATGCGCTTACAGCTATAGGCAACACATTTAACAGAATAGTTTACTATTAATATAATTCATAGGGGAGTAACAATCGTATCGACAGCTAAGGTAATAGATAATTAAACCTTTGATAATGATGGCTTAGCTGTCGAATATTAAAATAAACTTGTGAAGCCTTTAACTAATTGTTTTTATTTATTTTATGATTAAGGAGTTTCAAAAGTCAAGGTAGAAGCAGAAACAATAGACTCTATATTGATAAATATAACATTAATTCCTTAGTATCCTAAATTTGAAATGTCTTTTATTAAAGCGTACCTACTTTATTTTCACAATGTTTTATGGTTTATTTATGGTAAATTTAAAATTTAAAAAGTATGCCTGGAAAACATGCAAGAAGTTTACATTGTGATACATGTTATAAGAGAAATAGTGTATTTAATTAATCTATGTCTGCATCCTCTTGTTCCTGAATTTTTTTCATTTGAGCAGTAATATTTTTCTGTTTGCTGACCTAATTTAATATTAGACCTTACAGTTTACTAGAAGATTAAAATACGTTTGAATATAAACTGTAAAGGATAATAGTCCAGTTTAAACAATAAATAATAGATGTTACTCTAAAGCTCAATAAAAAATTCTTTAGTAGAGCGCCCCAAATTTGCATTAGGTGACTAATTTAAAACATTCACTAATTTAAAACAATGAATCTCATCCTACATTTTTCTCTCTAAAACCGAAACCATTAAAATTTCCTATTTAAATCCGTTTTATGTATTTAAACCTGCATGTAAAGGTCTCAACTCAATTGAATGAAAATAATCCAATGTTGACTTCAGACTCAATTATCTCAGAAAGTACTCCTCTTTGCTGGGTAATTTTTTCCATATCAGCTACTCATTAAGTGCTGTTAAATAATACATATCTCATTTTGCTTCTACTGGGAAGAGATTCGTTAGCTTTTCAATTAACGTCTTTATTTTATCAGTCGTCTACTCAAAACCAGTGCAAAATTGCAAATCAATTTGCGAATAAATACTGCAACCGTCAATTTCTGTCCCGTTATTCACCTGAATGAACACACTTACTAATACACTGTTAGAAATTCGCCAGCTGCACATGAACACGAATATCAAACACAAAACCTTGCTGTTAGTTTGTTTTTGAACCTATCAACACCATAAATAAAGTGTCCGTAATACGTACTATGTATAGTCATATTCATATGCATATACACTCGTAGGGTCACCCTACCAATACTAAGAAATTTCTTTTTCAACAATTTATATACTCTGGCTCCACAAAATTGTTCTTCGATGTGAAAAAATAATGTGTGTGGAATTTCAAACATTTTAATTAAGATTTAGTGGTAGCTAAACGCACTCAAAGTTTTACATGTGATTGCATGTAACTGTATGTTACATGATGTACACTGTTGTATGATGTGTTCTACAACAATTAGTACAGAAATATTGCTGTGTTGTTTATTTTGAAAAGTTCCACACATAAATCCTTCTTCAGCTCAATTAGGCATATAACAGATAACAAAACATCATTACCACATGAAATAATATTCATTATTAACACTGAATGTGAGTAACGAGTATAATCAGAATCACTTCTGTAACTTTACTTATGTGAGATTAAGGTTCTTTCCTGCAGTCTGAATAACGAAGCCTTCTTATGTTGTTAAGAACTTGCTTAAGTGCTACACCCCTTTCATGGTTGCCGTTTACAACCCTTAAATGTTTAACTGTCTGCCGTGCTTGAGTCATTTCCGAGATGCCTTGTCGATAGATCGTCGTCGTAGATCGTAATCTAAATAGTCTCTTAAAATACTAAGACGATGAAAGAGATGCACGGTATATTCTGTCACAAAAACTTTAATCTTCATATTACAAGAACTGTTACTACTTGCTGTCCCTTTCATTAATGAACTGAAGCATTGCTTTTTTGAACTTGTGAGCAGATTTTTATCAAAAAAAGCGAAACTTACAAACTCCCACTAAAATAACATAGTTTCCCTTCGAGTTTCTTACTGAAAACTTCAAATAGCTGGTTTTGCCTTTTCATAAGCACTGAGTTGTTGTGGTAGTCTATTGCAAGCTCTGGAAATTCTCTGTAATCATTCCTGATTTAAGTATCATGAAGCTGGTTAACCACAAATTGAGCTTAACCATAAATTTCCTTCTCAACTAGCTGACGTAACTGTTGCATTAGTGGATGTACCTTCGTAAGCTGGTTAATCAATCTTATTCCAGTAATCCTTGTTCTCCCCGATCTTGATCATCTGCAGGACCCCCTGATGAGCAATGCTGCACAGCGGTTTTCCTCTTAAATTGTTTTAGGTGAGTTCACTTCCCCAGTTTCTTGATACAATCCTGTCCATGACGAATGGGAATACAGACATTTTAACAAAACAGCAGTTTTCTTAGCAACTGTCCTACAACTCACACGAATGGTCTTCTCCTTCGAAGTTTTATGGTGGTAAATAAAGACATATATTAGACAAGTGTTGAGTAAACTTGTCTAATGTCTATTGGATGGTAATTTAGATTCGTTCAGCTTCAATAAAATACTGTTCCTGATGATTTAATTAACATGTAATACTTTCGGAAGAAAGACTATTGAGATTCGACATTTGATATTCCGATTGCTTACATATGAGCTCGTTGCCCATTGCTTTTTTTTCGTTTGGAGTTCAGTTTTTGGGACACTGAGTGGGGGCTCATGGTATCAATCGAAAACTTAGGCCAAGTGAGGTCGATTAGTACCCATTATATCCCCCGATGCGACGTCCCAGAAACCGAACTTCAACCGTAAAGAAGGTATGGGAAGATTGGTGTGAAACGAAGCTCATACATTTATTCCAAGAATAAAGAGAGTCCAATACTACTAAAGTTGATTTGTATGTGTGTCCGAGCCCCATTCTCGCGTTCTATAAGGGCTGGAGAGATGGGCTTGGGCTCATTCGACGCGTAATTTGCCGAGGATAATGCATTGCCGAGGATAAAATTTTTTAAATTAGGTTATGTTTTAAAAATTTTTAAATTAGGTTATGTTTTAAAAAATCGATAAATGCTGATTCTATCGTACTATTTAGTGCTATTGAGTGTTATTTGGTACTAATATGTGCTCTATCGATAGAGAATCGATTGGAGATTTATGTAGGTCATGTAAATAATGACCTACTTAAAAAAAATCGATAAATGCTATTTCTATCATACTTAAGTGCTTAGGCCCGTAGGGCCCATTATCCTAGTTATAAACTCTAAAGCGGTTTAAATAACATGCCATAATTTACTCAATACACCGATTATACATCATGTAATCGGGAATTGAAATACAAAACCGAAGGTGGAAGATTATTTTTAAAATCGGGAGGGCTGCTGCGCTAGTTGAGCATGAAACTATGAAAAATTAAACAAACGTAAACAGTGAAAATTATTAAATCAAAACAAATAAATAAAATAAATACTAACAATAGCTATAGTAACTAGGAATTATCAACTTGAGATTTACTTTATTTTTATTACAAATAATTGTAGATTGCCTAATTTATTTATGACCTAACTAGAAGATTTAAATAAATTTTAAGACATCTTGTCTATAAAATTTAATTTGAACTAAAACCTATAAAATTTAACTTTGCACGTACATAATTAATTAATAATAATCTACAGCAGAGAAATCTTTTTCAGCGTCGAACCATTTATAAACCAACGAAAACATTTGTAAATGTACGTTATCTGCATATTGTTCTAATAGCTTTATACCCTTTGTGACGCACATGCAAAGTTAAATTTTACATACTTTACATATCTGTACTTCCGAGGCAAACTATGTTAAGTATAAATTTGTGAAAATCAAGTTAACTATGCCAAATCACATGACAAACTTTATACTTTCAAACAGTTTTGTCGAAAGTTACTATCTGCCTTCAGTGGCGTAACTAGGAATTTTAGTCCCTTAAGCCAATTATTTAAAGGTAAATTATCGACTTTATAGACCTATATGTAAGAAGATTAAAGATTTTTAATTATGTTATAAGCAAATAATTTCAATCAAAAAAGACAAAAACATTCCAACAAAAAATATTCTAAACAATAAACATTGTTAGCTATTATTTAATTAAAAAAAACAAAAGTATAATATAATAATTAATTATATCTATTGTTATATAAATTTTTATTATTGTACAGAGAGAAGGTGTACACCTAATAAAGATGCATAAAACACAACTTACTACTCTCTTCTTTTTAATTAAAATAATTGCTCCGGCTAAATAAAATTGTTGTAAAAAGTCTAAATCTCCACAAATTGAGACTCTCAGTCGGGTCGCTTCAATAGCGCACTAAATTATAATTTATCTAGGAACCGAGTAATATATAACAGATACACAAAGCAATCTTTCAACACTAACCACACAAATTTAGTTTATAATTTTAACAATTAACAAAAAGTCAATTAAAAAAATTACTAGATAACAAAATTTTCTTTCTATTAATTCCAAAATAGTTTAATATGCTTTATTTGGAGATTAATACTTTTGGCATCATCGTTTTCTTTCGCATTTCTTACTTATTATAAACACAACTAGATACTGTTACAAAAAAAATACTAAATACTGTTACATTAAAAATATATTTAAATATATTGTTTTTAATTTTTGCCGCCACCAACTTGCAAAATATATTATTACAAAATCCCAAATATCTGATTTCTGCTTTTATTCGTCTCGACAACGAATATATTATAGGGGAAGAGGGGGAATAGTGTTACACGTACTACAGTGTTACACTTAATTTTTTTAGGATTGCTTTATATTAAACATTGTTCATATTTTCATGTTAGAAGTACTTTGGTGTTAACCAAGTGTAGATGTATTTTGGTTAATATTCACTGATGGGTTTTCAAGAAATCACGGTATGTATATTTTTTAATATCAAAAGTAATTATTTCAAGTAAAATACAATTCACTTCAGGATTAAATTAATTAAAGCTAGATTATTAAAAATTTATTTATAAGTAGTCTGTAAGCTTCTCTACGCCGGAGAAGCACGAACTTAACCTCAAAACTGTTTGTGCCCTTATAATAACTATTCGAGTATAGATTTTTGATGATAGGGGTACAGTGTTACAGTGGATAGTGGGGACTTGTGCAGACAGTGATCAGTCCAAGTTGCATCTAAGTGACAAAGATACATTATTCCATTCAAATGATATCGATGTTGGAAACTTTGTGGTAATACAAGCATGGACTACAATAAAACACAGAATTTTGTCAATTAGGGAAATTAGACGTAAAACGAATACAGAAGTTAATCCAACTTATAAATTCGTACGGTCAACGCAAGAATATAAGAATTTTAAGTTGTTTGATTAACATTAACATTGCTAACCTTTCCTTCCAAGTTGAATAAATCTTAATTTCTCTAAAAGTTGAAATAATAAAAGCAAGTTAAATGTAAAAGTTGAAACAAGATTCGTAACTCTTAAACTAGGAAGAGAATAATTTTAAAATTTTTATTTGGTTCTGAATTATATCAAAAAATATTTTCTGTGTAACACTGTTCCCCCTCTACCACTAATATGTACGTATTGATTTATGATTTCCTCCCCCGATCTATTAGTGTAGTAGTACTAATATAATTTATTAATATGTAGCTACCTATTAATTTTTCTTTTTCTTGTATTTTGTAAATTAGTCGTCCTACAGACAAGCCTTTGTGGGTATAGTTTATTGTGCAAAATCAATATAAAATTACATACGTGTACCTGTAATACTGTTACTATTTTGTGTTCAGCGTTTGCAATATATTTTAATATTATGTTTTTAACTTTTGGTATCCAATTAAGTTCGGTAATCAGTTTATTCAAAACCTATATTTCGACCCATTTTGGATCTTCGTCTGGGTTACATTTACATTAATATGGTGGAACTTAAAAACATAAAAGAAACAATTAATAAATAAATATTAGTAGCATGTTATTACTTTTTTTATTATTATTATTTAAGATAATAGGCGAAACGCGCAATACAAAAATCATACACAACAAACAACCCGAGGAATATTTCAATACTAAACCAACTGCAGTTTGTGCAGCTCCTGTAAACCCTATGAAACTATACATTTCGCATCTGCGAACCAATTGAATGACGAGACACTAATTAGCCTGTCGCTTCCTGCCAGAACACCGTAGTTACACAGCGATATGATGGACTCCGGTATCGCGCTAGTTGACTTGTAATATCTCAGTATTTATTTGACCAAATCACTGACTGGTCACATAATAATAGGAGGTGCCCCTGAAATCCGCAATTTATTTTGTATTTATTAATTTATCAGCAATTTTAACTTAATAATCTGTATGGAAAAATAGTTATTATTCATAACTAGCATAATACCCGTTGAAAAATCAACGGTTCCCTTCTGATCATGTCAGCTATCCACGAAGTAAGAAAACAGATCTACTTATAAAAGTTATTTTTTGGGATCCCGTAGCTCAGGATGTGCTACTGCAGTGGAGTTTTTATTTTCCTTAATAATAATGTCACTCGGATCATAACATGGAACTATAATTTAATATAATCACGTTTGATTCATAATTAGTAAAGCCTTTCTTCGTAATTTCTAATAAATCCCACACTTTTTTTGCTCAAATAAATGCTATAAAAACACATAAGTTGCCCTTTTTTCAAAATAACTTTAAACGAATGGTAGGCGTGTTCAAAGAGAATACATAATATAGTTATTTTAATTATATACCTATGTAGTTTATTATTAATATATTATGTGCTTTATATAGCATAATATTCATTGGAAAATCAACGGCGTGAGGAGGCACCGTAGCTGAAAACGTGCCAGTCGCTGGCAATCATTGCGTGCCCCCAATAACTTTGTAGTTTTTGTCAAAAGCGGTGAATCTCGAGAACCTCTGAATAGATTTTGATGCCGTTTTCACCATTTGATAGCTTATTTCTTAGCAAAGGTTTCTATATATACAGATTATTGGGAGGATTTTTGGAGAGTCCAGTAATAAGCAAAGTATGAAATACATACTTAAGGAAATTGGCTCTAACAGAGACAAAACGCACTGCGCTGCGAAAATGGTAACATATAAAGCCAAACTATAAGCGAACGAAATGTAGCCTTCAAAAAGATCTACAAAAAAGTGCGATGGCATGTACCTATCTCTTACAGATTACTCACAATCAAGATTTTTATAATAGTTATTTTTGCGGAAAACTCTTCTCCGCCTAGAATGTTGCCTTACTCCGCCCCTGTATAAAATGCCGTAATTTTTATATTTTTTTATCTTCAAAATTGCTTCAACTATATTCTGTAAAAATTTGAAGTTTGTAGCTTACACCATTCAAGATATATATAGTCATAATGACTTTTTAAGAAATGCCGATCCTTGCGACCCCCTCGGGTTTTTTAGGATTAAAAATATACTATGCACCCCTTTGTGGCATGGCCCGCCTGCCTGTAAAATTTCAGCTTCCTAAGTCTAGTCCTAGTTTTCGAGATATTTTTCGGACATCGGACATCGGACATCGGAACTGGCTATTATTATATAGGAGATTATTAATACATAATTATATAAATGCATATGTAGCACTTATTAGTTATTATGATACGACAGTATCATGATTATTATGATTATTTACGTAGTGCTGCGTTTTTCATTAAGTACTTTTATGTTCCAATAGGAACTCTTGAGAGAAAGTAATTACAGGATTCATTAAAGGGGTTTTAAAAGCGTATATTTAAATATGTGCGTTAGCTACCTCTGTGAAATTACTATTTGGGATTCCCCGGACTTTAAAACCTTAACACTAACCGCCACTGATTGTTACAGTAACAATAAAATAGTTTTTTTAAGTAAATCTTCTTTACGAAGGGGGCTCAATTATTTGTTATTCCACTGACTTTGGGAATCTATGCTTTGGGTCTAGGTCCTTTAAGCAACCCCGCCCAGTACTAGTTAAGTCACTGCCTACCTTATTTATTAATAAAATAAATACTTCCATATAAAACATGTTAATGAGTTCATTTCTTAACGACTAATATTTTATATTGTTCTCCTAAAAACTTTATATTTTGGACTTTGGACTTATGGACTCGGACTTATATTCAAGAGAGAATATTTAATGAAAATCTATTTAATACAAAAATTTAACCGACTGCGATTGAATTATTTTTAGATATGATTGCTAATTAAACTTTATTGGTAATGCGCCAATCATCGAGAATTTTATAATTATTATTCTATAAAAATCATAATATTAAATTGTCTATATCTACTATACTATTTTAATACAAAGGCGTTCGAATAGTTGCATAAATACAAGGGACGGACACTCAAATATATTAATTGAATGGTAGATTCGCTATGGATAAAGCTTTTTATTGAAGCATTATTCTAAATTAAAGCACATTAAATATTGTATATTATATAAACATTTGGAACGAAGAAAAGATACATCATTGATTTTTCAGCATCTCTGCCACCCACAGCAATAGCTATGACAAGAGAAGTCATTTTCAGAAATTTATTTGAATTCAAAGAACTTCAAAATCCACTCCGAAAAGATTTTCCGAGTGCATTTACGTACACTCCGTGGGGAATTTTTGCATATCCTGAGAACACTTATAAAATTTAAAATGAAATCTGAACTTGTTCACGCAAGTTCACCAACACCCATCTTTCAATTCACGTAGTAGTATTTGGAGGGTTATAATGTCAAATTTACTTTGCTCTCTTCAACATTCAGTATACGGCTTGCCATTTTACATTTTCAGTATGAAATGATAACATCATTTTTACAACACGTTGTTACTAAAAGCTTTTTCTGGGTCATAAAGATTTATTTCAACGTCGCATTTTGTTTTACCGTCAATTTTAAACAGCTACGAACAAATTTTTATAAATAAATAATTGTAACCTCGATTGAACGGTGTCGGTTGGTTAAATAAAGAGATATTGCGACTCGCAAAAAATATATAACCCCTATTTATTTCCTCGGCCATCGACTAAACGAAAAACTAAAACCTAAATTGAACACCCAATGCAACTGACATGTCATATATTCACACCACTTTTCTAAGCGTGAAAGCCCTTTAAATATTTGCTTGTATTCTACGCGAGTTGCGAGGGGGAATAGGGGTTGAAATCCTATGGAAAATTTGACAATTAACGGAAAAAAGTTCAGATTTAACATACTGGTAAAAACGGGTAAATGTAAAAAGAGGAGAAGTTTAAAACTTGCAACACATTGTTTGAGATATCACTATAGTATCTCTTGTTTGCATCTACATTACGGTGGTACTTATTTGTATAAGGAAAAAAAAAGTAACAATTTCAAAATACGTACCCTCTATATTTTTTACATTACATGAAAGGAGATTACCCTAAAAATCTCAAGTCGATTAAATCATGTTAACCCGTCCCGCATTAATGTCAAAGTTCAACCATTTTAGGCTGTTTTTCACAAAATGTGTATTTGCAGCAAAACAGTTGCAGTTACGAAAAAAAGTTATTTTTCCTTTTTTGTAGCAAATTCAAGCCTCTATCAATTTGGTTCATACATCATTTTTTGAGAAATAATGCGTTTGAGAGTTATGAAAGAAAAATCAGATGCTCTAATTTGCGAGCCGGATTTTTCTTTCATAACTATCAAACGCATTATTTCTCGAAAATGATATAGAGGGTACGTATTTTGAAATTGTAATTATTTTCCCCCATACCAATAAGGACCACCCTAATCTACATATATACATAAAGGTTGTTTCATAAGTCTTCATAAGTACCAAAAGTTCTTGCGTAGGTAAAAATCGCGATTACCGCGTGTCACTAGGTATATGAATTGTTTTACTATTGTTGGTCATTAATAACATGTCATTTGTTTAATCTATATATTTAAAACACAAGGCTTGTTTCTGGTCCAGTTCGGTTGAGAGTTCCACCGGGCCGATCTGAGCGATTCTTTTTTTATATTAAAGCTTTTGCTGTGTAGATTAGTCAACACTACTTAATTTTTATATTTTTTTAATGTTTACATTTTTAATTTGAAAAACTCTAAAATGTTTAATTTGAGACAGACAAATCGGACATTCACTTGGGACGCCCTCTCACTTTCTCCGGTGGTGAGTTTTGTAAGTACTCCCGCTCTCCCTCTTATAAATATAAAAGGACGATGCAACTGTCCACTTCCATCATTAATAAGCGGTTAATGTTTAAAAATTGTTAGGTTGCGTAGACAAAACCTGCATAGCTGAAAATTATGGACAACAGACGAATCAAAATAATAGCTGATGGCAATGGCTTATTCAGAGCAGTTTCATATTTTTTGTATAAAACGCAGGGAATTTGCCAACACTATGTTTATGTCATGTTTTTGAAATATGTACTAATAGACGTTTTCAAGAATGTTTTAAACAAGATCGATTTTTGATTTTATTCCTATCATTTCGTAAGGTAGAGTTTCCGTATGTATGTATGTGGAATAAACCAGTGGGGAGGGGTAAGCCAGAGAGGAATATATGTTGGAAGAGAGAAGGGTAAGCTGGGAGAGAGGAAAGCTAGGCTTAGAATTTTCAACTGGTTATGTTTGGTTGCGTTTATTTAAATAATCACTCACGAAAATCCAAAGGATTGTAATCACACCTCGAATGTTGTATATAGGGAAATCCTTCAATGCTTTTGACCGTCATGTCTTAACGAGGTTTCCCTAGTATAGTTTAAAATACAAAAATGACAGACAAAAAAGAGAAAATTCGCAAATCCAAATAATTACATTTTTTGAGATTAAAGGAGAAAGGAACAAATCAAAAGTGTATAGGGGAGAGTCGCCCAAATTGAACCGCCTCCTAAATTGAACCACTCGATTATCTTTTTAAAGGCTATATTGCTATGCCATCTATCGTTGAAAATAGTAACAGGAGGACTACAGAATGCTGTAGTTTCAATATGAGTACGGTGTTTCCGCGAATATCGATATAATTGCAAATTGTATGTTTATGCCTTCATGTATGTAATTTTCTCCGTATGTTTCGTAAAGGCTGGTGCAAAAAATTGCGGAACTGTTTGGAAGGCGGTAAATAAATACTATTATTTTGTTTTACTAACTTAAACAGTCTTGCGCGATTTCGGCGCTAATTATAATTTGAAAAAGAAATTGAGGTTGGACTGAATAAAACAAATGAGTGTTTCCTAAATTGAACTTATTAGTGTAGCCTAAATTGAACTGGTTAGGTTCATTGAAAAGACAAATGGCAAACAGTTCTTCTGATGATTTGGCAAAGTCGTGTTCAGAAGATGCTTCATGTCTTTATTGTAACGATATAACTACCTAAATTCCCTTAAAAATGAGTCCACGGTGCCTAAGTAGTGCATAGTGGGCCTACGAAGAATGTGCTGGGGTAGAAGATGAGAATTTCCATGTTCCAGTCGCTAGACTTACAGGTTTATTGTGATTTCTAGTATAGTATTACCCAGTGTCATACTAAATAATTAGTGTTTTTTTTTTGTTTTACGTATTATTTAGAAAGCTGTTTATTTGAATATTTGCTAGTGGATCAAATTAGGGAACTCTTGGTTCCCTAAATTGAACTATTGCACATTTTTCTCATTTTTTATTTTAATAGAGAATTTATGTTTTTTTCAATATATTTTCTAATTGAATATGTAATAAACATTATAAAGTATGCCTTAGTGTGAATTTTAATTTAAATAACCGACATTGATCTGAAATACCAATTTTTTTCTAAAAAAGGTTCAATTTGGGCGACTCTCTCCTAAATATTTTGCAGAGCAAGGTGTCCCGAAAAGTACAGTAATTTCAGTAATAATAAGTATTTAAGAACAAACCGTACTGGTGATTTACCAAGAAATGGCTGTCCTGTAACTGTGGGAACAACAAAGAATTTAGCCATGGTGAAAAAGATCTTCGAAGGAAAGGATAACGTTTCTGTAAGAAAAGGTGCTAGACAATTTGGCATGTCTAAAACTTCTGTATGTCGTTTGAAAGACAAAAGCTAGATATTAAAGCAAAAAAACCACTGCGCCGAAACAAGGCGAAAGTCAAACACCAAAGGTGATTCATATGGTGTTACATATTTAACAAAAGAATTTATGTACAAAATGTACAAAAGCGAGTGCATACTAAAGAGACTCCTTCCTTTTATAAGAAAAAATTATAAGAACAAGAAAATAACATTCTGACCTGATTTAGCAACCAGCCATTACACACGCAGTGTGTGTGCACTGTTGAAGGAAGATACATATTTTTAATACCTAAAGATAAAAACCCTCCTAACCTTCCACAAGCTAGGGGAATTAAAAGGTACTGGACGCTAGTGAAAAAGATCTATTCAATGCGTAATTTAATATAGAACCAAGATCTTTGCGTTTTAAGCAGATGTATGAGTTCGGTTCGTTGAAAGTTAGTGACGAGTCTGTAAAAAGACTCGTAGAAGTCGGCATAGAAAATTTAAAAAAATTTAAAAAGATGGAATGTATTTAGTTTTGTAATATCTTAATATGTTCCTATATGAAATAAGTATTTTCATTAATATATTATCTTTTTACATATTTTAATTGTTAGTTATTGTTTTAATTATACATTTAGTACGAAGACTTATGGGACAAACCTTAACTTTCTAATGCCAACCATTAACATCCCAGAAGTATTTTTGCACTGTCGTTGTCTAGTAAAATCTAAAGTGGTTGATTTCGAATTAAGATGGTTCTTAGAAATATACACCACCTTGTTTAGGCTGTCGTGCTTGGTTATAACCGTCGGTAAGGTATTACGCTTATCATAGTTGGATGAAAGGCTTTAAATGTCGTTTTGCTTTGACCGGTGGTACTCAATCAGTTTCCTAAGTGTTTCAGTATTTTAACTAAATTGATTTGAAAATTGTGAAAACAGAAAACCTAAATTTAAACATTCAAGAATGCAAGGCTTAGCTATTTATTGCTATTGAATCGTTATTGTCATTGTTATTGTCACTAAAATTACCGTTGTTTAAAATTACGTCATATACGTTTAACAAATTCTGTTCAATCTTAAATCATTTTCCTGCGTTTCATTCTTTTTAGGAGGTCACACTAAAGTAAAACTAAACTATAAAAAAACATAATACGTTTAGAGATTAGCACGCCAAGCTTCAAAATATGAAATTCGAAATATTTCATAAAAATATGGACATTGCTGACCTTGATTTATCTGTTTTTGATTTATCCTCAGTTTTAGTGGCGTTTTATCAGTTTATATGACGATTTAATTTAATTTACGGACGATCTTATTTAATTAATTGTTTTCTTTATGTTAACGTATTTGTAGACACTTTTCAGGTCGATTATTCAACAGCTTTTGTTAATCTTTTCTGACTTCACTAATGATATTTCTCTAAAACGTAGTTCCTTTTGATTGTACTTGCGTGGTAAACTCGGCTACATTTTAGTGGATATTGTAGATGAGATAAGAGATACGTCTTTCCTTTTTCCAGCTGCTAAAACATTTTCACGTTCTACGACATAGCTATATCAGTATCAAAAACCCTTTTTGAAATCTTTGATTTTAGAAAATTTATCGCCTTGTTTAAGGCTTAGTTGGGTTTACTACGATCGTCTTTGACGTGTGATGATTTATATTTTGGGCAGAAGATTAACGGAACTTCCTGGAGAATTTTTGGGAAAACGTTTCACACTAAAGCTACCGTTCTACAAGACATTTAAGATATTGAGTGAGCGATTTTTTTTCTATTTCGTTGGTAAATCTTCAGCTAGCATATTTTTGGATTGATTATTATCATTATCACTTGGTCGTACTACTCACCGATTCCACTGTGGAACAACCCTTAGATCCCTTGCGTGCATTAAAACATTTATCATGTTAAATAATTTACATGTAACTATTTTAAAGACAATAGCAATCGACATATTGTAATGTTCTTTTAAAATAATAGAAAAAATGCTGTTTAATCGTCTATTAACAAGAGGAATATTATTTACATACACTAATTACAAACACTATAATTATAAACTGTTAACCAACTTAAATACTAGATATTTACAAACTTAAAGTAGGTTATTTAAGGACTATTTATTTTTAATGCAACATTTATTTATTCACTGATATTTGACTACTAATTACACAAAGCACATATTCAATTCACCGGTTGAATAATAGTTGATTCTCTTCTGTGCGCGACGGTCGATTTTATAATCTTTCTAGAAAAGTATTGTACCTCGTCTAGCCGTCGATACGGCATATATGCAGCCAGTCTCGAACATTGTAGATGGGCAGGGAATCTTCTAGCTTGTTCGTCGCTCGTGTAGTGGTTTTCTTATTCGTTACAATATTAATTAGGTCTTAGGTCGGTAAATAAGTACTTTAGTGGAGTAAACGAACTAAGCTGGATATAGTTAATTAAAATACAGTCGAAGGTACCAAACTGTAATAAACAACAGACTTTAAAAAATACCTACATATCCTTCCTACAATCCTCAAAATCTAATATGTGAACTATCTCAATGTAATGTAGTTATTCAACAAATCCGAAGCTCAATGAAAACTAAAACAATTTCTGTATTACATAATTATTTATTAATTCATTTAATTTACAATCCAGTATTCATTGCAGAAACAAGATACGCAATTCAAAATGTTCATCTGTGCGCTCATGCACTACAGAATGCATTTATTTTCAAGTTCGAATTGGAGAGTGCAGAAAAGAAATCGTTTGACTCGGAAACGTAACAGTTCGAAACAAACTCTTCACTAGGATAACAATGAAATAGTTCGTTCAGTTCACCTTAAGTGAATAGTTCTTTTAACCTATTCGTCACGAACTACACATCTCCATTATACGAAACTCATCGTTAAGTGCTTCTACAACAAATCACGAAGATTGAAAAACCTCAACCTCGATCTGTTACATAAAGCACTTGCCGATCTTGTATCTAATATGTTATATTAAGCTTTGTTGTTGGATTTCTTTGCAGATGGACTCAAAGTTAATTAGTATGCACTTTTACTACAGCAAAAGTGAACAAACCAGTGAACCAATTAAGAATAATTCAATCGTGTGTCTACAAAAATGTATAATATGTTTATGTAAGTATAAATACACCAGATTTGTGGATTGGCAATAATTGTATTGATATTATATGGTAACATATGTTTTAGGGATTTGTCAATACTAGGTTGGCACTTATCTTTAAAAAATAACAAATTTCTAAAATCTAATTTATTGACTTATTAATGTCATTATTAATCGTTTTCTTATAACAGCAATTTTAAATTATACTAGACAATTCTCTAAAATGTATTGCATGTGGACACTTTTGAAGGCAAGAATTCAAAAGAGTTCCTGTAGACTCTATGGTACAGAAAATGAACGAAAATACCAATTTTGAAAACTAATGTTTGTAATTTGAGCTAAGCCGAAAATTCAAAATATACATCATATCATCGTCAAAGACAACATTTTACTTTGGAAGATCTGTTTCATTAGGTGCTATTCAAAAAGAACGTTCGCAAAAATTGGTAATTTTTCTGCACTCTCCCACACCTACGTTCGTTTTTATTCGCAAAACTTAAACCCCTCTACACCGAACGTGCGCGATTCATACTCCCCTTCCCAAATGGGGAGTAAATGGAAATTCAGCAATTTAACACATTTTTTGTTTATATTTTGGTTTGAAATTTTAAACCCACCTTCCTTTTTTAGCGAACGTTCTTTTTGAATGGCCCCTTATGCTTAAAATGACCCTGAATGCAATCATGATAGTCATGTATAAAAGCTTAAAAACTATGGGAAACAAATACAAAAACATTGGTAGTAGAAAATAAATGATTATTAACACATCAACAATAAATGATTATAAATGATGATGTTTCATAAATTGAGAATTCTAAAAAGTATAATGAAAACGTTAAATTTGTGTAAACAAATAATTATTTAAAGTAATAATTACTTTATACACACTAAATGCAAATTAAAGTTTACGTTAACAGAATTGTACACTATTCCGTAATAGGCGGGAAAGTTTAGTCCTTGCTGTACCTTTTCAACTTCAAATTGAGATTAATTAAATTCAAATTGAGAATACACACTTTCAAATTGAGAATGAATACTTTCAAATTGACAACAAAACAATTTCAAAATGAGAATAAGACACAATCAAATTGAGAATAAACACGTTTAAAATGGGAATAATAAAATTCAAAATGACAATAATCCTATTCAATTTGAACATAATAAAAATAGATAAACCAATTAAATTAAAAATGTTTTTAATTTATTGTAATGTTTATATTTTATAAGTTACATGTTCAAATACTTAATACTTTCGGTATAAATCTTTGAATATGCACTATATCTTTTCAACTTCAAATTGGAAACAATCATGTTCAAACTGAGATAAATCAATTTCAGATTAGATACACTTTCTAATTGATAATAAAGAATTTTAAAATGAGAGTAGACACAATCAAATTCAGAATAAACGTATTCACATTGAGATGAATCAAATTCAAAATGAGAAGAAATTGTATTAAATTATTTCTAAACATTGTATACAAAATTTAGCATGCATGGCCTTTGCGCCGTCAAACAATAATGATGACTGGAGAGGGCTTGCTAGTACATTGGGAAAAAATCCACTGCGTACCAATGGGAAAAACCAAAATTTTACAATAAACAATAAAAAAGACATTTTTAATTTAATTTGGTTTATATATTTTCATTTTTTTGTTGGTTTTTCTCATTTTGAATGTGTTTATTCCCAATTTGAAACCGTTTATTCTCAATTTGAAAGTGTATCTGTATATTCCCAATTTGAAAGTGTTTATTCCTAATTTGAATTTTATTATTCTCAATTTGAAGTTGAAATGGTATACACATCTCGAATAGTTTGGGATACTTCCATCAGCATAGGCGCCGACTATGTGGTGGCTTGAAGGCTGTGGCCCTCATTAAAATACTGTAGTGGGGACTGAGCATCATTAACATGATGGTGATTAATATTATTTTAGGTAATGAAAATTCTAAATTGAAAATATAAAGAGGGGAGGAGGGGGTTAAACACTTATCCAACTGGAATATTTATAGGTATTTTTTTGCGAAGGCAAAAAAATATTTCGAGTTCATTAAATTTTGGATGATCATACCCACTCTTTGTCCGTTTGTTGGAGACGTCCACATAAAAGAAACGACTCTGTCCGGTTATAGGAAGTGTCCACTTAAGAGAGAACTAGGATTCGATCGATACATTGACATCATTAGGTAAATAAAAATTCTAAATTGAAAATCTAAAAAGGGGAGGAGAGGAGTTAAGCACTTATCTAACTGGGATATTTTTTGGTATTTTTTTGCGAAGGCAAAAACTATTTTCAGTTTATTAAATTTTTGATGATCATACCCACGTTTTGTCCGTTTGATGGAGACGTCCGCATAAAAGAAATGACGCTGTCGGGTTATAGGAAGCGTCCACCTAAGAAAGAACCAGGATTACATCGATACATTGACATCGGCGACGATTGCACAAAAATTCAAACATCGGCAAAATGTACTCCGATGGTGGCGTTTTATTTTCTATGCGTGAAAAAGACATTCAAACATTATCTTGAAGTAAAAAATTAATGATTTCGTTTCGCATTTGCGCACATAAGGTGATTGTAATTGTAATTACTCGTATATGACGTACAACTGCATGCCGATGCATGATCAACTACCACATATCGACGTTATTTTGTCTAATTTTGTTATATTTTTCTGCGCTGCTGTAAGAAAATATTTTCTGTTTTTAATGCCGTAGGTATATCTCATGTTATGGAAATCGAATACATTTTAAGGATTGACCTTTCAGTTACTCCCCAAATGAATGAAGTTATTATAACTGTTTTATCATTTTGTTTCTTAGCTGACTTAAACAGTACTCGTAGCCTGAAAATGACAGAACAATAGTATATTAAGTATCAAGAACAGTAAGGACAGTTTACCGATCGACGACAATGTTTGGCGACTGAGCGAAGCGAAGTGGCCAATATTGAAGGAGATCAGTAAACTCCTTACTGTTTGAGATGCTTATACTATTTTTTGTACGACCATTATGAATACAAAGGTATTAACTAAGGAAATATCCCCGAAAAAAATAGATTTAAGATAATTTATTTTTGCCCTGTATATCCACCAAACATTAAGTAGGTTTTGTCGTTACCATGGATACGTTTGTAATTACTATTATTTTTAAATGTCACGATATTTGTCAAACTCGTGAGAATGAGTGAATCTGAAAACGAATATAATTGGGATATTGAAGAGGCCTGAGCAAATTTAAATAAACAACATATCAAAATAATAGTCCAATTATTTAGAAAATAAATGATTTCTCGCGAAAGAGACATCTAAAGATCATGCATTTATTTTATAAATTACATATAATTTACTTACCGTTCTGTTTTTGACAGAACTGAACGGTAAGTAATTACTTACCGACGCGTTTTTGCTTAGCAACCAGTAAATATAACCTACTGTTCTAAAACCAAGTATGGTAAACAATCCGAAATAGCATGGTCGTACAAAAATTACATATAGACTCTTTTTTTAAATAAATAGTATATTAAGTATCAAGAACAGTAAGGACAGTTTACCGATCGACGACAATGTTTGGCGAGTGAGCGAAGCGAAGTCGCCAATATTGGAGGAGATCGGTAAACTCCTTACTGTTTGAGATGCTTATACTATTTTTTGTACGACCATTATTAATACAAAGGTATTAACTAAGGAAATATCCCCGAAAAAAATAGATTTAAGATAATTTATTTTTGCCCTGTATATCCACCAAACATTAAGTAGGTTTTGTCGTTACCATGGATACGTTTGTAATTACTATTATTTTTGAATGTCACGATATTTGTCAAACTCGTGAGAATGAGTGAATCTGAAAACGAATATAATTGGGATATTGAAGAGGCCTGAGCAAATTTAAATAAACAACATACATTTTTTAAATAGTCCAATTATTTAGAAAATAAATGATTTCTCGCGAAAGAGACATCTAAAGATCATGCATTTATTTTATTAATTACATATAATTTACTTACCGTTCTGTTTTTGACAGAACTGAACGGTAAGTAATTACTTACCGTCGCGTTTTTGCTTAGCAACCAGTAAATATAACCTACTGTTCTAAAACCAAGTATGGTAAACAGTCCGAAATAGCATGGTCGTACAAAAAATCATTTAAATTATTACAACCTACTTTTAAAATAAGTGCTGCCTGCTGGAGCGCCTTCATGATACATAATTTAGTTATCTAGAACGGGGTGATAATAACTGTAAGTCACTGCTATCCGAGGTTCGATTCCAACTGGAAAATTTTTTTAATTTATTTTTTACAAAACACTATTTAAAATGCAATTCTTCTTTTCAAAAATTAAAAAAATTGCTTTTCTGCATAAATTGCATAATTTGCTTTTTTTATTTCTCATGTGACTGATAGTTTTGCTAAATGTTTTATTGTACTAATTATTAATTTTTGCCTTTTGTGATGCGTTTTTTACTCACCTGCTTAGTTTGATAAGATAAATGCTCAAGTTATATAGTAATTGAATCAGAAATACGATGTATGCCATTTTCCTGGGAACCAGATATCAGAAATTTAATGATTTTCGTACCTATTAAGTACCTATTTAGGTTGACACTCCAAAATAGATCACCATTTCTACTTAACCTGATTCTTAGTCGTGTGCAATATTGTGAATCAGAATTACTATTTATTAAAATTATGTGGCAAATGAATATTATCGAATAAAAAAATGTCTCTTTCAAATTTTTTATCTTGTAAAGATATATAAAAAGGGAAAGTTATCTGTCAGCTGGAATCGAATCTGTGTCGACAGCGACTTGGGGTTGATATCACCACGCTCCAACTAACTGAACTATGGAATCAAGTCGACTCTTAACCATGCCATGCTTATGATTATGTTGCTTATGTACTAATTTACATGATTTTCTTTAAAAAAGGAGACTAAATGTTTTTTTCCTTTTTGCAATATGAATATCGTTTAAATTGATGAACAAAATGATAAACAGAAATAATAATTGTATTTACTTGGGGAGATCTTCCAAACGATTGTTTAAAAGCACAGGTTAATCTCTAAATTCGTTTCGAGTATTTTGATTTTTTACGTTGTATTGTTATTGTATGTAAAAGTTTCACTAAAATAATTCATTTGGAAATACTTAGATAT
Organism: Agrypnus murinus; assembly: GCA_929113105.1. NCBI lineage: Eukaryota > Metazoa > Arthropoda > Insecta > Coleoptera > Elateridae > Agrypnus > Agrypnus murinus. The sequence goes on from OV816025.1 coordinate 42,839,271, forward strand.
GCAGATCTTGTTTAGTGCGGTTGGTAAAACTCTAAACTGACCAGCCCACATTAAAATTTTGAAAAGTCGGTGCCAGTATGCTTCCATGTCATATAATGTAAGGCATGTTAAATGTTTTGATATTAACAATAAATTTGTTTTATTTCAATAAACGCACGATGCGAGTTAAAATAAATTTTGTATATAATGTTGAGAAATAATTTAATACAATTTATTCTCATTTTGAATTTGATTATTCTCATTTTGAATGTGTTTATATTCTCAATTTGATTATGTCTATTCTCATTTTAAAACTGTTTATTCCCAATTTGAAAGTGTTTATTCTCAATTCGAATTTGATTATTCTCAATTTGAAGTTGATTATTCTTAATTTGAAGTTGAAAAGGCATAGCTATACCGTGTAGAATGCATATCTGTCTTCTGATTGCGAATATCTGTAAAGTGGTTTTTAAAGTTTTGTTAATATGTCATTTTTAAATTGTTTTTTATTGTCTAGAATTTTACATTTTTTGTAATTCAAAGTTTGACATTTTTCAAACTTTAATTTTAGTTAGTAAACAATAGCCAGATGTGTAGCTACGAACCACAGAAATAAAATATTCCTAAAATAATTCCCTCAAGTCTGGTGTCTTTATTTATACTTCATGAAAATATTATATAGTATTATAGAATTTTAATTTTAATATTATATATTTTTGATGTTACACGACACAGACAAGACAATATTTCGAAAAAATATGGCAAAATAGGAACACAAGTCCAGATATTATAAATTTCATATTGAAGTCAATATTTAAGCTTAAGACGTGGAATTGGATATTAAGAGAATTTCAGACGGCCTAACATTTGCATTTAAACGGAGCCTTAGTATAATAACTTTGACAAAAGTAGGCAGTAGAACATACAATTTGATATATATTCTACAAAGTTTACTGCTCTATGGCACTTAACTGTAGTGGTATATCGTTAAGGATATTGTACTATACATTTTCACTTCCTCAAATGAGACAAATCAACTTTAAGTTGAGACCAAACAAACTCAAATTGAGACTAAACAACTTCAGATTTAGATAATCACATTCAAAATGAGAATAAACATATCCAAATTGGCACCAAACACATACAAATTGGGACCAAAGATTATGAAATTGTGAAATCAACAATTCCAAATCAACAGTTGGTTTGATTAGAAATGTCAATGTCAAATAAGCTTGGTTTAAGTCTGAATACTTAATGTTACGTAAAGAGTGAAAATTAATTATGCCTTACATAAAGCAAAGGCAAGCTAAAGCCGTTAGATGATCGAATTAAATTTGCCTGGTCCACTTTTAAAGCTACTGTTAAAAGAGATCTGGATACACAGTTGCCATAAATTTTAGCTGGTGAAAAGTGAAAACAGGGTAAATATATCTCAAACTAAATTTAATCTTCGCCAGTTTGAACATATTATAAATGAAAACATAAATGCATTAATAATTGTGCCAGATATGTCGCAAAGGTCCAAAGACTGTCTGTGATTTAAGATTTTGTATGATTCATATAATTTCATATGTTTTTGTTTTGTTATATTCTTTATTCTAAACCAATAAATCTAATTATTCCCAATGTGAAATTAATTTACAATTGCTCCGTCTAAATTTGACTGATCTGAATATGTAATTGGTTGGTTCCAATTTTTATGTGTTTGTTATCAATGTGAAATTGCTTGGTGTCAATTTGTATGTGCTTGGCGCCAATTTGAAATTGTTTATTCTCATTTTGAATGTGTTTATCTTAATCTGAAGTTGTTTAGTCTCAAATTGAGTTTGGTTCGTATAAATTTGAAGTTGTTTGGTCCCATTTTGAAGTTGAAAAGGTATAGATAGGAAATGGATCGTTTCTGACATTTATATAGAATCAAATACAGTTGAACTTCTATATAACGAAGTCGGTAAATCCCGAAAAAAATTCGTTATAAAGAAATATCACCTTTTGTAAATATTATTTTAATGCTTTAATTTTAATTCGAGTGATTCCGCAAACTGTAACGACTTTTGTTTAATTAATTGTCTTGATAATGGGTGCATTTTTGTCGCCAATTAAATGCACCCACTTTAAAACTGCTTCATATACATCGTCGTAAACATAAGTTCTAGCACGTTTTGCTGTAAGTTCACTAACTGATTCTAAATTGTTTCGCGATTTTTTATTATAATCTATAAACTACTGGCAGGAATTCCAAACTTTGCCGCGATGTCTTTCTTTTTTGTATACAGTTATCAATTTCCCGCAACACGTTGATTTTCTCAGTAATGGTTTAACACTTTCGCTTTGACTTTTTGTACTACAGTGCAGGACTGTTCACCCACAAAACTAAAGTCAAAATAAAAATTTGCAATGCAAGTTTTTAACTTTACGTAAATACTAATTGAATTTTAATGTTTCTTATCTCCATTTAGACAAGTAACAATGTGTATAATGCATCCAAGTTGAATCTTTCCTAGAACTCTCATTCAGGTAAATTTTCGGAAATCCCATGAAAAAGTAAGAATGTAAAGATAAACTAGTTATAGGAGGCCTTTTAATGACAATTTTAACCCTTCTTATAACTTCCATTTAAAAAATTTACAAAATCCTTTTGAAAGGTTTACAGATTTTTAAAAATGTGTGCAGGCTTCTTGGAAGATGGGTTAAATTTATATTCTTTTACTGCTGCTAAAAAGAAAGATTTATGCATAATATATACATTTACCTGGAAAAATTTATTTTAGTTTGGCCTAAAAAATTCGTTATATAGAAATTTTACTTCGTTATTTAGAGACACTTTTATATGTATTTTTTCTAAAAGGGCAGTGTACAGCACAAAAATTCGTTATATAGAGAAATTCGCTATATAGAAGTTCGTAATATGGAAGTTTGACTGATAAAACGCAAATAATATAGAAAAGACATTATTACAGAACGTAAATAATATAGAATGCAAAAATATAGAAAAAATAAAGAAATATCGGCATTTTGATGTCTAATAATCACTTTTTGTCTTAAACATTTTTTAAAAATTAAACATAATAATTTAGCTATAGTATAGAAATGTTGGATTATATAGTTCCCAGAACTATATATAGACCATTAAACCAATAATTCGGAAGTACATATTGTTATAAAAGCGTATTCAGTTATAAGTTTCGGATGGTTTATTTGGACTTTTAGAGTCTGTCTATCGGACGATGGCTTTAATGATCACCGATTTTATGATTTAAGAAATTTAAAGGTAACCTACAGAATCCTTCATAAAATGAAACTAAGCTACTGCAAAAAAAACCCTCATTTACCTTATATGGAGTAAGTGCAGTTAGTTTTACCGAACTCTTTCTGCAAATCTTTAAACAAATATCTAACAAGAGCTCTTTAGAAATTTAAAATTTTATTTTTCAGAACAATAGAAATCTGTCCAGCTTTAGGTTAAACAAACATCTATATTCAGTATAAAACTTGTTTTTGGAGACCTGTGTACACAATCATATTCGTTTAAGGTGGACAGTTTACTTATGTAATAAAAAGCATTTTTTGCCTCTATTTCAGAAAGGATGAAACCTCTTCCGTCCTTTTCTTTGTAATTTAAATTTTAACCCCATTTTTTTGTTGAAAAATGATGATTTCTAAATAATAATGATAATAAACAGGAAATTTTTCCGTTATAGCTTTGTGAATAAGATTTTTAACACAGAATTTAATAGTAGCAACACAATAGAGCTTTTTAGGTAAAAAAAATATTACGGGAAAATAAGTTCAGCTTGAAGTAAACTCAGGTATAAAAGAAGCAAAAAATAATAATAATAAGTACGTCGACCTCTTTTTAGTAAAGAACGAAGGGTTTAGTTAGATAATACCGCTTGCAACCTTTCCCAGAAAAAGGTATAGCCACCATTTAGAGCCCAATTCACCAACTGTCGTTCAGTCATGCAACCCAAAAAGTAAAATACTCGGCAGCTGTTGTACGCTTTTCACAATATCTACAGCTTTTGGACCCTATTTTTTGTTATAATAAAGATCGACGTCCGAACAAATTACTTTTTGATTTTATGCTGATTTTTTTTTTAGTTAAATTTTATTTATATTGAAAAGTTTTTTTAGTTTATTTAAAAATTTATCTTTTCATCTACTCATTTTGTTTAATGGTCATCTTAAGTAATTATAAATATATTTATCACATAGGGAGCTTTATCAAACCAAAGTTCAAGTTGTGTGAAAATGAAAAAAATATCATAATGGAAATTATACTAACTGAATTTATTGTTTATAAATAAACTCACTTATTTAAATTACCTTGCATACGAATAATATAATTCCATACATTTCGTCATAGTTAATAATCTATGTTTTTTTGAATTTGAAATTCCTCAGCGATCATAAATGTATCTTTTTTCAATCAATCTAACGTACATTATGTATACATTATCAAATTATCTAATTAGTAATTAATATACTACAATTATATTATTAACTGCCTACTGCAAGCTATTGGTTTTAATTTAAATTATAGTATTAATTAATCATACGATCAATTATGAATGACTGCAACAATACATTTTCCAGGAACATAACGTATTTCAAATTATATTAGAATAAAAGCTGTGTACATCCATACTTGACATCATATATACAGGCAATTATTAAAATTCGTAGTACATTATTATAAGCTCATCATTAATTATAAGCCATTCTGAAATTGTTAGGACTGAAATTGACATAATTTTAGAAATGCTTAATCTGACCGACTCTTAGACCTTTATACAATGCTGAGATGGAAATATATTTGCTATTAAAAGTTTTAATGCATTTTTTATTATCAAAATTAATTTTATAAAATTCATTTCTGACATGTGCTGCCAAAGCTGTAGAATATTTATTATTTGTAATGTCATTTTTGTGTTGATTAAATGACTGATAATTTTTGCAACGTTTGACCGGTATATATTAAATGGCATTTTTTGCAAGGAATTTGATATACTAATTTTGACCGTTTTTTAATATAATAACGAATAAACGATTAGTAATCAAAATAAAGTAAGCGGTTGGTCAGTTGGCATAGATCATCACCTATACATGAATCTGTAATGTTTAAAAGTAATGTACACTTGCTCGCAAAACAAAAACAGAACAGTTTACTTTAGCTGAGTAAATAGACTTATCGACTGACATTAAGATATACGTAAGTTTTTTAAAAATGGCGATTTGACAATGTTTTATACCTACATAAATTCGCGATCTACCCGTAGGCCACAAGCAAATGTTATCATAAATGGTGCCATCATCACAACTGATTGGCATATTGGCAAGTATACTGACATTAAACGTCTAACCACTTCATGAAGGATTCGTTAGAATAGTAGGATTTAAGAAATAATTGAACAAAAAAGTTTTTTTTTGCTCCTTTTTAAGAAAAAAATAATTCTGGCCAAAGCTATTTCAACATAACAAAAAACAAATTTGACAAAATTGATTTAAAAAATCAGCGAAAACGTTATAAAAACCTAAAAAAGACCTTGAAGAGTAATTAAACTGATGTTTTTTACCCGTCAGTTTTCAAAATTTTGTTCTTGTTTCTCTCAATTTTTAATAATTTATCCAAAGGCGACTTCGTAGAAATAATAACGATCGTTGCATACATAGCACCTATAAAGAGGGTACCTTTCGGTAATGAACAGTAATGAAAGAAAGAAAATAAAATACATAAATTAGGCTGTAACAATCGATGTCTTGTAAAAGCTATTCTACAACACTTATCTATGTTTAATGTCATCTTATTTAATATTCAGTAGCTGTTAAAAGAATTCAAGTCTTCTTGGAATCTAACGTAATCTTGCTTGTTAGTGATTTTGGCATAGAATTTGGTCACCTGCATATAAAACGAAGTTAACATATTTAAAGCAGACCACGATGTCATTAATAAAGGTAATAAAGAACAGAGGTCCTAAATGCGAGCTTTGAGGCACATTAACTGATTGAAAAACTTTCAATACTACTAGTTGGGAACGTCTGGATAAATAGGATGCTATCCATCGCAGCAAGTTGCAGCTTACATCGAATCGTTGAAATTTTTGAAATAAGATAAGATGATCTGTTTCGTCAAATGCTTTACTAAAATCGGTATAAACAGCATCTACTTGCGTTCTATCATCCATTGATGTATAAATAAAATCTGAATACACCATAAGCTTTGAATTTACTTTAAAAAATTCATGTTGTTCCGGAATGATTAAATGTTTAACTGAATTGAAAATTTGTTCATGTATAAATAATTCAAAGATTTTAGTGGGATATTGAGGTTTGAATTAGTTTAGCACCAAACCATACATTGAATGCTGAAGATTTTTTGGAGAAATGTAGTATTTTCTGATGAAGCAATTTTTTAATCATGTAATTAGGAAAAGTTCATACCACTTCGCCCACCGACCACTTCGCCCACTCGTATTTTAGTACCATATTGCCCAACGGAAAGTCCACTTCGCCCAATTGTTGAAATGTACCACATCGCCCAACACGACAATTTCGTCCAACTTTCCACGACGGACACAAAGCCCTCCAGGACCACTTTGCCCATTTGTTCACTAGGGACACAACGCCCACCTCGACCACTTCGCCCAACTTTCGTACAGACTCACAACGCCCAAAACAGGACCACAACGCCCAAAATCTGTTCGTTAGAAGTCGGCTATTGCACACATAAAGCTTTGAATAGTAGTAACGAAGTTGTGTGACTACAATTTAATCAAAATAATATTTTAGGCAAACTCACACGCTATAAAAGTTGAAAGGGAAATGTTAATATTTTTTAATGAAATGCATATCATATACCTATGGCATAATTTATCCACAATTAGTATGTAATATAATTATAGTCCACGCTTTCCTTAGTAGGTACATATAAATTAAATTAAATAAATTAATTCTGAATTTCTCTATTTACTTCGCTGGTTTCTACTACTCGAAACTTATTTAAATATTGCATGTTGTTCAGTAGATAATTTAGAAGAACGTACCGCTTAAAATTATTTTAAAAATAAGACAAGTAGAAATTCTTAATATTTCAGTTTATGCATCCTTACGCAAAAATATTTTTCCTAAAACCAATATTTCGGGATGTGTTTGCCGATCGCCAATAAAATTATATTACTTTATTACTTTTAACTGCTCAGTTACTAACCGAAGATGCAATTCAAAAATCCCACGCACATTTTGGCATTTTATTATGCCCAATAAATTTGCATTTGTGGGCAGTATTGTAGGGTGACTCACACTATTGTGTATTAAATTTATGCACCGATGCATTCTGCAGAAATAGAAGGGAATGTAAAAATAAGAAAATTATAAATGAAATTAAAAGTCCATTTTTCAGAAACACTGTTACTCGTTATTACGACCATATGAACTAGAGAATATTGTAGTGCGCCTTTTTTCTGACCGATGAGATGAGACACGCGTTATATTCATTTTTCATATATGGCTAAAATTATAGGAGTTTATTTTAAGAGATGCTTAATTTTTAATAGTCATTAAAATAAGCAGATATTTAATTAAGCACTACATATTTATGTTGTTGCTTAATCACAGCAAAGAAAGCTAGACCTTGTACACGAGATAATCGTTAAGACTGTTCATCGTAGCAATAAGACAATGATGGGTATTACGTAGCATAAGATAATTTCAATGCCTTAAACGTTATTGTATGCACCTATATACAATAAAGAACAATGGCATAATATAACTATTTAGTTTGTTTATTAAAATATTGAATAAATTAAACCTTTTCCTTTGTATTAGTTGGTAGTACTCTAGTGTTCACTAACTTATATTAAAATAAATTTAAATAAATAAAACCCGTTAAAGTCTTCACGGCATATTTACGACTAAAGTTTCGTATAAATCTAATGTGTGATACCAAAAGGTCAACTTTTGGGAACTGCTGGAAATAATAGTCAAAACAAACTGTGACATCTCATAGCATTAGCTGCATCAATGTATCAGATATCACATTGAAAATGTAGTTAGCTATATCCAGCTCCAACTATGATTCTTAAATCAGTGACCACCAATACACTGTTCAAAAACATTTTTTCTCGGTTAGTATGAAAGATACGCGCTAATCATATGAAGCTTTTTTGTTGCATTTTATGTGTACTATCACCTGTTCAGAGGTTACGAATCTTCAGTGAATTTTCGGTAAGTTTGAATTGTGTATTAATCCAATGCCTACCAGATAAAATGCCGTAGCTTTTTGTATAGAATTGCTGTGACGTCACGCTAAAAGTCATTCACTCGCAGTATTCCTATATAATACTCTCAACAATAACGGAATTGGTCGTACTAACTTATTAAAACCTGTATTTTATTGCAATTTACTATAAAAACTAAATAAGATTTAATTGATATTGTTTATATTTATCATCTTTAACAGTACCTTTATCCGTACTGATAAAGGACATGTATTAAAGATGATAAATATAGCCAGCTGTTTGTTCTCCCATAGTGCAGACGTGAAATAAAAAGAATTATTGGCCAATATAGAAGTATTTCGTTTTTAAAGATAACGTGAAGGTTACATTATAGCTAACCAAACCATGCCCCTAAAGATTAGTAATGCAATAATAAAGTATTGTCTGAATGTAAACACCTTATTTCTTTCAGGCATCACTCATTCTTAATAACTACACAGACTAAAATCACAAACAAAATGAAATGTGATACCGTTAATGCGTATAATTGTCCAAATATTGTTTTTAAACCTTCTGTTTCGTTAAACAAGGTATTTGTTCTTATAGTAAGGTAGAGCGTGATTGCGTAAACTCAAAAATGGCAAAATGATTTTTTCACATTCAGTTTATACGACAGATAAGTGAAACACCCTGTTTAGTCAGCATTGATTAACCTCTCTATAAAAGACTAATTTTCAGTTTATTCGGATATTATTTTCATTATTTTGATAGAAACTGAGAAGCAAGGGCATATTTTAGAAAAAGTCCTTCGAGCTAAACTCGCGATTTTTTCGTGCTATTCTGGAATCCTTCTTAATATTTAAGTACAAGCATTGTGTTTTCATTCATTCATTCATTCATGTGTCTCGGTATATTTTTTAAAGCCAGCGCTACCTAGCGCTGGATGATCCAAACCCTATTGAACTACGCGATGTAAGAGAGGTGATGATCCGAGCTTGAATTCTTTTTTCGTATTTCAACAAAAGCAACAATCAGTAAAAACAGCAGTGTTTTAAGAGTGCGTTAGTTACTAAAGCTTACCCATTAGGGTAAGCAGTTGGCACCTAGTATTTATTTACCATTACGATAAACTCTCCATATGAAACTTAAATTATCCGATAAAAATTGAGCCTCTCATGTAGTCAAAGTGTAATTCATTTGGACATAAATTTGAGCCACCTAACCATTCGTATGACCAATTTGTATCTCACATTTTTAGATTTTGTTGACTTACACAATGAAAAACTAAAACTAAACGTAAATTTCGAGTGGTAGAAACCAGCTAAATAGGGAAATCCAGAATTAATTTATTTCGTTATCTTTTCGCCTCCTAAAGTCCTTTGAAAATGAAACAAGCTTTATTAAATTATATGTAACTATACTAAGGAACGTGTGGACTACAATTATATTACACAATAATTGTGGATAAATTATGTTATCTATAATATGCATTTCATTAAAAAATAATAACCTTTCCGTTTCAACTTTTATAGCGTGTGAGTTCGCCTAAAATATTGTTTTGATTAAATTGTAGTCACACAACTTCGTTACTATTATTCAACACTTTATGTGTGCAATAGCCGATTTCTAACGAACGGATCTTGGGAGTTGTGGGTCTATACGAAAGTTGGGCGAAATGGTTGAGGTGGGCGTTGTGTCTCTAGCGAACGAGTGGGCGAAGTGGCCCTGGTGGGCGTTGTGTCCTTCGTGAAAAGTTGGGGAAAATGGTCGTGTTGGGCGTTGTGGTACATTTCAAAGATTGGGCGAAGTGGACTTTCCGTTGGGCAATATGGTACTAAAAGACGGGTGGGTGAAGTGGTCGGTGGACGAAGTGTCCGGGTCCCATTAGGAACATATTCGTTATCTATAGATCTATAGACAGGGCTGGGCAGTATTTCAAATACATGTATTTGAAATACGTATTTCAAATACATTTTTAACGTGTATTTTGTATTTTGTATTTCAAATACTTTTATTTAGGAAGGGTATTTTGTATTTCAAATACATTTTTTCAAGTATTTTGAACTTTAAAACACTTGAAAAAATGTATTTGTTTTTTCTAGTGTGTTTTTTTATTACGATTGGTATCACATCTTGGCACTTTGTGTTGGCATATAACAATTAATGACAAATGCGCGCCAACCCGCGCCAACAACGTGACCCGTGACACGTGCTGTGTGACTGGTGACTCTGACGTAAACCTAACCTAAAGACTGTGCGTTGGGGTTGAACTTGGAGTTGGATTGGAACCGACAACCGAATCATGGATAAATACATTAAAAAACAAGTGGAACAAAATAACAATGATAAAGAGGAACCTCTACCGGCTATTTTAAACGGCAAGTACTTTAAAATTATTAGTAACGATAATGACAAAGTGCAGGCTCAGTGCCTAATGTGCAAATCTGGAAGTGGAAAGAAAACAGAAACAGTAATTAGTGGATCCCTCAAAGCAACAACTAATTTCAAACTTCACATGAGGGTAAGTTGTTAAGCCTTACACTAATTTAGTATAATAATGCTACTTTCATTTTACAAAAAAATAGCGCCTACATAAATCTACTCTTGTTGAGTTTGATCAGCATAAAGCCGAATTGAAAGTGAAAGGTTCAAGGCCGAAAAGAAAAACTGAATCTGGGGAAACTGGAACAAAATCAAAACAATTGAAACGTTCTGATACATTTATAAACCCCACAGTTTCAAAACAGAAGCAATTTGAACAAAATGTTATTCAGTATATAATAAACAGCATGAAACCGTTGTCAACAGTTGACGATGACAACTTCAGAAAAATATTTGAAGGTGAATGTTACATTAACTAATAATTTCGCATATAAAAAGGCAACAAAATAACCATTTTTAGATCTTGACTGCAATGTAAATTTTATGTCAAGACGTACTCTTGGTAGAAAAATAGACAGTTATTTTGAGAGCACCGTGATACATTTGAGAAAAATTTTCTCAGAGGTAAAATACATTTCTACAACAGCAGATATATGGTCCACTAAGCATAAAAGCTTCATTGGTGTTACTGCACATTGGGTATGTGAGGACAGATAATAGCTCAAATTATGATTAATACCGCAACATTTTTTTTATTTTTAATAAATTATTTATCTCTGTTCAGGTGGACAACAGCTTAAAACGTTGCAGCAGTGTTTTAGACTGTCGCAGATTTAAAGGGACCCATTCCTATGACAAAATTGAAGAAATATTATTCGATATATTTGCTGAATATGGTCTTAAACATGAACAATTAGTATCAACAATAACAGATAATGGTTCTAACTTTGTAAAGGCATTTTCCGAGTTTGGTGTACCACTTAAGCTTTTTAATGAAATGGAAGGTACTGTTTATTTTATTTGGTTGTTATTACATTAAACTTTATTTTCAATTTAGAAGATTTGGACATAGCTCCAACAACAACTCAAAGAGAAGCTGATGCAGATACAGCACACGAAAGAAGTGATGATGAAGATTTTCAATTTATCTGCATAACTGATGATGGAGAAAATTGTCAGGAATCCTCCATTGTATTACCAAACCACTTACGTTGTGCAAGCCATACTTTAAACTTGCTAGCCACAACAGATTTTCAAAAATTAATTAAAGGAAATCCAATATCGCGTCTTCATCATCCAGCTTTTGGAAAATGCACTGCTTTATGGAACTTATCAAGAAAACCGAAATCATCTGAACTTATATTTGACGTTTTAGGGTGCAGTCTTACATATCCTTGTCCAATTAGATGGAATTCACTATATAACGCTACATCCCAGCTTTTAAAATATAAAACTCTATTAAATGATTTAAACACGAAACTTAATTTATCTACATTTAAAGAGACTGAACTTGAATATTTGACCGAATTTTGTATTATTATGAAACCAATTGCTACAGCACTAGACACCTTACAGAAAGAATCGGATTGCTATTATGGGCAATTATTGCCCACTTTATTTTCGTTAAAGCAAAGATTAAGAGATTTACATGAGCAAAATCTTCGGCATGCTGGTGTTATTGTCACTGGACTACTCAATTCGCTGGAGAAACGGTTTCGAAATTTTTTTGAATTATAGCCTGAAATAAATGAGGCAATTTTAGCCTCTTGCTTTCATCCGGTTTTTAAATTAAGATGGTTACCTGAAGAAGTTTCAGAACCAGAGAGGAAACGCATTCAGAATTTGTGCATTAATGCAATGGAGGCTCAAATCCTATCTGAGGAATCTGCAGAATCAAGTAGCAGTGTAAGTGAAACCGAAGAAGATTTCTTTGTGTTTTCATCACCAAAATTTGAAAAACGGCAATCAAATGTGGAGTTACAACTGGCAACCTTTTTCAACGATAAGAGCAAATCTTTACAATCGCTGAATAATTATCCATTAATAAGATTAACATTTATAAGGTTTAACACAAGCCTTTGTTCATCTGCTCCTGTAGAGCGCTTATTCTCGTTTGCGGGTTTCATATGCTCGCCTAGTAGAGGTAGTGTTTCAGACAACACTTTTCGAAAACTTGTATTTTTAAAAGGAAATAACACCTTCTGTAAATGGTAAACTTGTAAAGGTGTGTTTTCATTATAGGAAACTGCTTAGGAAAATCCTTAGGAAAAACCTTAATAGGTACTTGTTAGTTGTTCTTAAGTTTCCATATTTTCTTTTTAATAGATAACCAATCCATTCTTAGCAGTGTTGACACAAAATTCAAATTTCTTCTAACAGAAGCATTTATATGGCAATTTAAAAAAAATCCTAAGGGTTTCCTAAGCATTTTCCTATAATGAAAACACACCTTTAAGTGTATTTTCATTAATAAAATCATGTTTTTGGAACTTGGGATTTTCAATCAGGATCCTATATTATTTCTAGTGACAAAAGTATTTCAAATACTATGTGAAAAGGGTATTTTGTATTTTGTATTTCAAATACTATGATGTGATTAGGGTATTTTTTATTTTGTATTTCAAATACTATGATGTGATTAGGGTATTTTGTATTTTGTATTTCAAATACATTTTGAAGAAGTAATTTGTATTTTGTATTTCAAATACTTCATGTCACGTATTTTGCCCAGCCCTGTCTATAGAACATATCTATAGATCTCCCTCTTTTAAATAAACTGAAAAATATACACCTGCTGGTTAGAGTGATCTAAGGGTGTAATGGAATAGTACTGTTCACCAATTACAATAAATATGTTGATGTATTGGATAATGTTATGTTGCCATCAGTATCAGGGGAAGCATACATGGTAACAACTGATACATGGAAACATCAGAGGAGTGATCTTTCAAGAAATCTAATCATATAGGACAATTTCAGGTGTAGATGGAACAATGCCTAAATATTAGTTTTTACTTATTTACGTTCCGTTGGTATTGTTTGATTTTGTTGTTATTAATGGTCTTGTAATTGGTTGCATGGCCTAGCGCTGTGAGTAATGGTCAAGCAATATTTGACTATTTATAGTTAAGTTAGAAGTCGGGTGGGTGACCCCTAAAGTGATACGAAGTCGCAACCGATAGTGCTTCCGGAGGCGTTAAGTCGTTGGTCTCGGTTACTAGTGTTATATTGGTAATCGTTCGGTCATGTTAGAGGTACTAGTGCGACCTGAAAACTCTGACAATTAGGAGCTGGTATACCAGATTCTTCCGAATGTAGGCTCGCCAGTTACAATCCCATATGCTATTTATTTAATGGTTTTTGTATTGTTATTTTAATTAAAATACTTAATTAAAATAATTTCATTAGAAGTCATTAATAAAGGAGAACTAAATGGTTTATACCAAAATTAGGTACCGGTAGGTGCTAACTAAGATTACAATTCTATAAGCTTTATCGAATACTTTATAATTAATCTTCTAACAAATTTAAACTAAATTAAATTTTAACCTAAAGTTCCTACTGTAAAGGAAGATCACTTAACCTAACTTTTCAGGGAGTGCTCGTGTTAAGGTAGCTTGCAAGAGAAAGTTATTCTCGTAGACTAGCAGATTCTGAAAATGTATATGTTATGATTAACCTTAGGATTAAGGTAGTTACTGCTCATTTACCAAAAACACATTTCTTATCACTAATTGCAAAATCATGCCAAAAACCACATATACCATAATGTAACTCTCATTGGGATAGTTTGAATCACATGTAACACTGCATAGTTTGGAGCAGTGTTCGTCGAAATAGACAAGAAAGAAGATTTTGTTATAGTTTTGTACCGTACATTTTGAACTAGATCTCTCAGGCGACTCGGACCCAGTGTATAAGTGTAAATGTAGGTTCTGAAGATATGCAGCTTATGGTGGGACGCAGTTGAATCCACAAAAACGCTTAAAATCACCAGGAGGTTTCAATTTTAGTAGTTTTCTTGACCACTTTGCGCGTAAGATTTTCTGTTCGCCGAGCTCGTCAAAATGAGCTATAGCACTTACGTAAGCGATACTTCTGTGTAAAGTTACAATTCTAACCTTTACCACCCTGGTACACCCAGGTGATCAATATAAGTGATACCTTCTCTGGACAGTATGGCCTTTATGGATTAAAGAATCGCAACAGTCTGAAGTAAATTGGAGAAAATAAAAGGACGCCGCAGAATTCTTATAGAAAATGGGTTTCACCAGATTGCTCTGAAACTTTGCTGAAAGATAGTTTTCGATGTGTAGATCAAAATTGTCAACGGGCACAGAGTCTACAAAATAAGGTTTTCAAATTACAGCCGTTTGAAGTTGACAATTTTTGCATTATTCAGCTTGAAACGAGTGTAATTCAAAACTATGTGCCCATTTACACATTTGATCTACACATCAAAAACTGTCTTTCAGTAAAGTTTCAGAGTAATCTGGTGAAAACTCATGTTCCGTAAGGGTTCTGCGGGGTTCTTTTTCGTATTTCCACATTTTTGCAGTTTTCCTGAAATAGCCTTTTAAATATTTCCCATGTATACTTTTAACTAATAATTACCTAAGTCTGACATTTTACAAACAAAGAAATCATTTTAAAAATACATAAACAGAAGTAGGTGATTGTCGTAAATCATTTTTGTAGTGAATCTTCAATAATTAATTAGATAATCATTATCTTCTTGTTTTAAAATATGCATGCTGAAGTAAAGGTATAAAACACCTTAACGTTTGAAATTTACAATATAAGAAACAGCATTTTAATAGTAGAGAATTTAAATAGTTCTTGCATTTATTTCCTAAAGGTTAGTTATTGGATTAACACTATTTAATGCGTTTTAAATGCATTGGAACATGTCACCTCTTTCTTGCTTACCGGCATCCATGTGAAAAATATAATATAGGCGGTATATGCTATTCATAAAATAGAAGCAAATTAGTTAATTATTTAATGAATTAAACTTAATAAAGCTAATAAGAATTAAATTAAACCTTTCGGGGAAGATATAAATAAAATGGTTAAATTGGTAAAATTGCTTGTTTATATGTATTTAGAGAACTTGAACACAACATAAAAGATCCAAACAATCTAAAACCAACAATAGAAATGAAAACAATTTTATATTTCCTGTACGTGTGCTAACATAGGCAACACATTCTACAAGTATTGGTAGCAACGATTGCATACATTGCATACATATTTATTGTATACGATAGTTAAACAGTCAGTTGTAGGACGTAAAAAGTAATTATAATTACATATTTGTGAAAAATAAAAAGAAAACACTTAATGAAAAAAGTATAAAAATAACTTGAAAGAATCATACGTAAAATAAACTAGATGCACTTCAATCAAAATAATTTTATAGTAAAATAGAAAAATCAATTCTGAAAAGTGAAAGAGAAACTTGCTACAAAAGAAGAAGGAAGTAAGGAAGACAGGTTCGGATAATAAAAATATCTAAGAGGAAGGTAATAAATCTAGAAAGCAAAACAAGGGGGCAATTTAGGGTAAAGGCAAAAAAATCATAGTTTTGTTATCGTTAGTAATAAGCATAATCTGAGAAATAATTACACAGCCCCACAAAAGAAAAATGTTCTGTCCTGGGATCGAGACTATGGTATTCGGATGCAGTTTTTGACGCTGAAACCGAATCCGACCTCAGAAAAGCAAATACACGCTCAAAATCTTGCACTAGAGCCAAAAACAACCCCCAAATGAAATAAAGCACTCCTGACATATGATGTCAATAAATACATGCAAAAAATGATTAAAAACCGCAAATGTTTTGTATTTGGAAATAAACCTCTAGTGTATGGCCGAAAACCCTCCTCCCTGAGGGGGCTAGACTACCCCAGAATGGGTCAAAACCACCCCTTAGATCAAAATACAATAAATACATGCAAAACATGATTGAGAACCGCAAATGTTTTGTTTTTGGAAATAGACTTCTGGTATACGGCCAAGAAACCTCCTCTCTGAGGGGGTTAAACCACCCCAAAATGGGTCAAAACCACCCCTTAGATCAAAATACAATAAATACATGCAAAAGATGATTGAAAACCGCAAATGTTTTATTTTTCGAAATAGACCTCTGGTATATGGCCAACAACCTCCTTGAAAGGGTAAACTCACCCCAAGATGGGGTATAACCACCCCTTACATCAGAGTTACAATAAATAAACGCACGCAAAAAATACATGCAAATAAATACATGCTAAAAAATAAATTCAATAACACCCCGTTAATCCTCTAGTCCAGTGATGGCGAACCTTTTTGAAAAGTGGGTCAAATATTGACCATTATTTGTTTTAATACCAGCCTGTGGGTCACTAAGTCAGTGGCGTCACTTGGAGGGGGGGGGGTTAAAGGGTGCCAATAATTTGAAAACAACGAAAATTTGTTAACAGAAAAACTTGACAGTTGACCCTTTTTTTTGGATCTCACTTTTAAAATCCTCTAAAAAGGTTTACGTTTCCTTTTTGTTTTACAACCTTTACTTTTGCAAGTGAAGAGCAAAAAATATCCATCATCCATGCCCAGTGGCGCCTCTGCACTGAGTATTTCAATGGACAAGAATAAAGAAAAGCACATATATATTATGAAATATAGTGACAGTTACAGATATGTGTATGTATAATAAAGTTGATAAAAGGATATTTAATGTGAAATCTGTTGTTACTTATTTTCAGATAGTTTCTTAATATTAGAAAAGATTGAAAATCAGTTAGTCAACGTTCACTTTTATATTTTTTTTATAAATTCGACATTAGATATTTATACTTTAATTTTTTAGTATTTTCGATTGTCTGTTCTCTTTTTTATGACATAAAAAATAAGTTTACAAAAATCAACGTGTGGGTCATTTAATAATCCTTCGTGGGTCAGGTTCTGACCCGCGGGTCATAGGTTCGCCACCACTGCCTAGTCTCTCGATTTATGATATCTCTTCCTTTTATTTTTAAACGATCGGCGTACTGGCTGCCTTTTATGTACTCCATCTATTTATTGTAACCCTGATGTAGGGGGTGGTTATACTCCATTTTGGGGTGGTTTAAAGGGGTATCCTTTAAAGAGGGGTGGTGTTGGCCATATACCAACGGTCTATTTCCAAAAACAAAACATTTGCGGTTTTCAATAATTTTTCGCATGTATTTATTGTATTTTGATCTAAGGGGTGGTTTTGACCCATTTTGTGGTGGTTTAACCCCCTCAGGGAGAGGGTTTTTGGCCATATACCAGAGGTTTATAACCAAATACAAAACATTTGCGGTTTTCAACCATTTTTTGCATGTATTTATTGTCATCATATGTCAGGAGTGTTTTACTCCATTTGGGGGTTGTTTTTGGCTCTAGCGCAAGATTTTGAGGGTGTATTTGCTTTTCTGGGGTCGTATGCGGTCTGAGCATCAAAAACTGCATCCGAATACCATAGTCTCGATCCCAGGACAGAACTTTTTTTGTGGGGCTGTGTTATTTGGCAATAAATGCTATTTTCGAGATGAATTACTATCTATACCTTTACAACTTCAAAATAAACCCAATCAACTTCAAAATAAGACCAACAAACTTCAAATTGAGAGTAAACAACTTGAGATTGAGATAAACACATTCAAAATTAGAATAGACACATTCAAAATTAGAATAGACATATTCAAATTGGCACCAAACAATTTCACATTGATAACAAACACATACAAATTGGGACCAAACAATTTCATATTCAGATCAGTCAAATTGAGACAGAACAATACTGTACCCCAGAGTCAAACTGTCTTAAGTCACACTTTTAAAATTTTACAGGAGAGCAAAATCAAAGTTTAAAAACGTGTTAACTTTGGAACAACTAGAGGTTTTTGCGTAATTTTTTCAACGCACACAAAAAGTGTATCATTCCATTTTTTGAAAAATAAATTGTTTAGTGGATATTGTTGCTTTTAGAAATAAAAAATAAATTGGACTTCATACTGTCTGGCTCTGACGCTGGACTTAATATTTAAGTGACTTAATATCAAAATTTGCTAACATGTCTTGACTAAATACCGTTTGACTCCAATGATATATCTCTTTTTGTTGACTTAGAATGATATGGCTCTGAAGTATTTTTAAAATAGGTATCAAGTCCAAAATTAAAGCAGGACTTACAATTGTTTGGTCCTAAAGTTTTTTTGAACTGGGTATAAAGTTCAAAATTGTATCGAAATATGTAGAGTATTTCTTGATAATAATGATAACAATAGTTCATAGATAATGAAATTTTATTTATAAAAATACAAAAATAGTTTCTAATTCAGAACAAGGCAAAATAAACTAAGTATAAAAATAATTATTAATTCTAAAAATCCATAGTAATATTACTGTAATAAAAAAACATAAAATAAAATTGTGAGAACATACTGATTGTTTAATTGTCATTCTCAGCAACAGATTCTTCGTAGGGAAGTTCTTTGTAAAACCCATCGAATCTTTTTGGCACCCATCTCAAAAGCTTCTGTAAGTCGTTGTACTTTTTCTTAGTTATTAGGCGTAAAGTGGTTCTGAATCCGCCAACAATTCAACGAACAACAATGTCACGCACTATCCTTCGAGCTACTGAATGGACTTAAAACAAGTCTTGGTATGCAGAAATGGTAAACATTGTATTAAGTCCTACATATGGATGGACTTAATATCATATACAGTTCACAATCACAGAGCCAAACAGTATTATGGGACTTAATACTACAAAAAGCAATAGAGATATAAAATTTGCTAGATCCATAAGATACCTAATAGTCCATTACACTATTTGGCTCAAAACAAAGTGTGGACTTAATATCATTTATACACTGCTGTATCGAAAACTAAACGACCTAGAACTTAATACTCTTTACCATTGGAAAGAGCGAAAAATTTTAGGCGGGAAACATATAAAATATCATTTTTGGAAAAAAGTGGACTTAATACACTCTGGCTCTGGGGTACAGAATTGTAAATTAATTTCACATTGGGAATAATTAAGATTTATTGATTGATATGATATGTTAATTTATTCAGAATTAACACCAAGCTTATTTGACATTAACATTTGTAATCAAAATAACTGTTGATTCCGAATTATTTATTTCTCAATTTGAAATTGTTTGGTCCCAACTTGTATCTGTTTGGTGGCAATTTGAACATGTTTATTCTCATTTTGAATGTGTTTATCTTAATTTGAAGTTGGTTAGTCTCAATGAGTTTGTTTGGTCTCAATTTCAAGTTGATTGGTCTCATTTTGAAGCTGAAAAGGTATAGAAGGTAACAGGTACCAGAAAAAAAAAATTGTTAGTTAATCAAAACTCGCGATATAATTTTAGTAGATAATTTACCGTTAATTAATTAACGCCAATAGTTTTAACATCATGTTTTTTTAATTGTATTAAGCTATTTGCCTAATTACTACTTCCTTGTCGACAAATTATTATCGATAAACATATTATATTATTATATAAAATTATTATATTATATTATTATAATAAAATAAATATAAATATTTCAGCACCATATTATAATAATTATCTAATTAAATTTTTACAGCTACATTACGAGAGGAAAAGATAATTTTATATTAGAAAATAAACGATTGAAAACATCTCAAAATTCAATTTTTTTTAAAGGGGTAATAAAGTATAATAAATTAGATAGTGAGTTAAAAAATAGCAAGCTTAACACTTTCATTAAAAAATTAAAAACAAAAATTTTAATGAACTTGGAAAAATTTTATTAAGAGCCTTTTTAAATTATAACTGTTCACAATTTAAAAAATAAAAATGTTTATATTACTTATAAGATTTACTTGTTATAAGATTTACTTGTAAATAGCAAATTCTTGCTAAATAAATTGCATTGATTGATTGATTGATAAACAAAAACTGTATTAACTAGCTTTTAAGGGGTTGAAGATGCGCGATGGCGCCTGACTAACTCCAAACCCTTCTCCCGTTACTGTATTAGCTTTTTTTACTCTATAACTAAAGGCTTTATTAACAGAAGTTAAGGTAATGGGTTCAAATAATACTCCGTATACTTTTTACCTTGTTTATTAAACACATAAACACAGAGTTGTATCAACACCGAAGTAAATAAGGTGTATTTGCAAAATTGTAAAAGCTACACAAATGTATTGATATAACTCATGTTCTGTCAATAATAAAGTAAATAAATATACTGCAAAATAAAAAATATATGTATATTTAAACAGCCGAATTTATATTTAAATTAATAAATTATTTCCCAAGAGAATATTACCACAAGCTAGTGCAATTAAATATTGATAATAATAGAAAAATAAAATGTACTAGATTAATTAAATGCAAATTAAATGTGCATATTGCAACAAATATAATATGTAGAATATATTCTTTACATTTAAAAAAATAATAATTCATAAAATTAGTTTCAAATATGAAATCAATACTAACTAATGACATAAACTATGACTATAGATGAACTATTTAAGTGTATGATTACTTTATTTGATAAAATGCTTCGAATAAAAATCAAAATCAAAGATAACCAAAGAGACTGAATACAAAGATAAAAAATTCTTCGAGAATACTGTCCAATAAGCATTTTTATTTATATAAAAGTAAACACAAACTTAAATCACTAATCAAATATAATATAAATACAAAGATTAGTTAAAGTTTCACAAGTTTTATTAATATCTTAACCTGACAATATTGTTTCGACACTTTGTGTCATTATCAAAGGTAAATAAGATTGATAAACAAACACGTTGCTAAGGATAAATACATACAGAAAATAGGTAACTAGATACAATACATAACAAAAACTAAATATCTAACACTTCTAATAAAGGAGAATTACTAAGCTCAGTTTGTTCATTGATTAAAGCTACTGTGCGTTTATGTCTGTATATTTCAAAAGCTTCTAAAATGTCTAATTTGTGTTTGTTGTTGCAAAAATGTAAGAATTTAATGTTGTTTTGAGGTGTCATTGAGTGGTTCTGTTCCAAATTGTGTTTGGCATAATTCGATTTTTCTGGATGTTTAAGTCTATAAGAGCGTACGTGTTCTTTGTATCTTATGTCGAAATTTCTAAGTGTTTGGCCAATATAAACCGAGTTACAAAAAGAACAATTCAAACGGTAAATGCCGGATTTCATGATATCTTGTGTTTTGTCTTTAGCATTGAATAAAAATGAAAAGGTATTGGTGTTAATTTTATAGGTTATTTTGTAACTGGTGGTTTTTCTTAGTATAGTTCCAATTTGTTCTGATATCTTGCCAAAGTATGGTATTGATATGTAGTTTGTGTCTTGTATTTGAGTGTCAATTGGAAATATTCTTTTGATAGCTAACCTATAATCTTTTTGTTGAATTAAAGTGTCAATCATGTTATGGTTATAATGGTTTGCATATGCTAATTGTTTGAGGATTGAAATTTCGTTATCAAAATGTGATCGTTTCATTGGCGTAGTTAAAGCTCGGTGTACTAAAGATCTATAAGCCGCTAGTTTATGCATTTTATGATGACATGAATCGTTAGGTATAGTGACGTCTGTGCTTGTGGGTTTTCTGTATATAGAAAAATCAAATTCATTGTTTGTATTAATTTTAATAGTTAAATCTAAAAAATTAATAGCTCTATTTTGTTCTGTTTCTAGTGTAAACGTGATGTTTGTGTGAAGACTGTTAATAAGAATTAAAAACTCATTGATAACCTCAAAAGAACTGTCAAAACAAGCTAAAATGTCATCAACAATACAATACTTTTCAAAAATACAATACTCAGAAAAACAAACTACAAAACCTCACCCAACAAAAACGCTCAATACAAAGTAATTATAATACCCAGAATACGATAAATTTCTATCCACGTTTTATAAACCTATCAGATACACAATTTAATGACAGAGAAACACAATTTCTTAACAAAGGCTTCAAATTTTGTCCTTTTCCAAAATTCACTTAGAAAATTAAAGAAATCTTAGCTGTTGAATGTGCAACTATACTCAGAAAAGATCACAACAATTATGCAAAATTCCAAATCTTGAATCTGATAAAAGAAATATCTTTGAAAAAGGACAAAACACAGAATAAAACATCTAACCTGTCACTACTTCAATCTATCAGACATAAAATTACAGAAAACAATTTAATTTCTGTTAAAGCAGATAAGGGTAACACTTTGGTAATCCTTTCGAAAGATGTTTACACACAAAAGGTTAATGATTTTATTAATAAAGAAAATTTAGATGTTTTAAACAAAGATCCTACCACAAAATTTCAAAAAGAAATAAAACAAGCTTTAGCAAACTGCAATATCTGCTTTAACGAATTAGAAAAACAACAAATCATACATAAAAACCCACAACTACCAAAGCTATATGGACTGATTAAAACACATAAACACAACATGCCTATACGACCAGTAGTATCATATATCAACACACCTAATCACACCTTGTCCAAGAAACTCAACCATATTATTAACATCATAGGATACAAATCGAAATACTCTGTCAAAAATTCATTAGAATTAGTAGAAAAACTACAGAACATACATCTTCCAGCACATTCAAAACTTGTAAGCTTTGACATTTGTAACATGTTTTCAAAGATTCCACCACAAGACTGTATTCCTTTGTTAGATAATTTCCTAGTTAATAGTAATGTAGAATTAGTAAAAAGATTAGAGTTAATTCAATTATTTGATCTTTGTATCAGTCAAAATTATTTCACTTTTAATAGTATAATTTATTTACAGAAAGATGGTTTACCTATGGGTAATTCTCTAAGTCCTCTATTAGCCAACATATTTATGGATAATTTGGAAGATCGAATATTTGAATTAGATCTTTCTAAACACATTATTTTTTGGTTTCGTTTCGTTGATGACATTTTAGCTTGTTTTGGCAGTTCTTTTGAGGTTATCAATGAGTTTTTAATTCTTATTAACAGTCTTCACACAAACATCACGTTTACACTCTCTTCTCTCTTCTCAAGCTAATATCAAAGTTACCATTTTCACCATAGTTTACCATCATATACTGCTTCATATCCACATAATATAAAAAAAAATCTGTTTATGCCCATCAGAGATATTGAGGTCCAAACAGACGTTTCGGGTTTTGCTACCCATGCAATATTCTTCCACAATCTAAAAAAAACTTACCATAGACCACTGTCTTACTATGGACGAAACCAGGTGCTAAATATAACAACAAAAATACATAGATATACATTTAATTAAAACAAACAACCACAAGTAAATGTGACAAAAAAGTTCAGACATATCACGAATAATCGTTAAGTTACACATATACCCGATAATCTTATAACTTGACTATAAAAAGAATTCAATATGGGCCAATCTTGAATATATCCCGTCGTTTCACAAAAAAGAGAGAAATCTCTTTTATGTTTAACTGTTATTCAAATTCAAAAGTAATGTAACTGATTGAGCTTAAATTAATTCGTTATGCTATATCTGAATATTGGAATTAGTTTATAATGTAATGTTGTAACTTGCTATTGTAATAATTATAACTTGACATTTTACAACTCTAATTTTATGACAAAACAAATCGATTCAATACATTATAAGAATATAACACTTATCTGTACCAGTCCATCGCATCGATCTAGTTTGGTCGAGATCTACAGTAGTTTCACTTCTGTATTTTTCTTTATGGATTAACTACTGGTTACCTCAATCGGACGGTACAGCTACTGCGTTTCCAATCAGACAAAAAGAACACAACCAATGAAAAGAACAAGTAGATAGGAACTAAAAGCCTGTGAAATAAATAATACTTGCAATAACAAACCTGAACTAATGGAAAGTAAAATCACGAAGGTAATTAACGAACTTACTCTGGATTTAAACGGATAAAGGTATTGCAGAAGCATGTGCAGACGATCCTGTTAAAGCCTCCAAATTTTTACTGCAAACAGGAACAATTAAACAAGTTACCTTCAAATACTAAAAGGACCCTAAACTATCCAGTAATAATAAACTTTAATTACCGGTGTTAATTTACCGGTTTGAAATATTTAAATGTTCATTCAAAAAAGTGTTACTTTATAAGACTACATTAACAGGCTTTGAGCACAATTTTGTTGTGATAAGTTAAATATTCAATTTTAAATAATGCCCATGTAAAGCGTCTCTTTCATTTTGGCATATACCGTCATGGCGTAAGACAATAAATACTCTTATAAACGCTAGAAATTGTGATGTCACCCAAAGGAATGTTATATAAGTTTAATTAACAACGCTATACATTATTAGAGTGAAGTGATTTAACGTTATGGAAAGTGTTGTTATAAAACTTGTTGTAAAATATATATATAGTAGTCTCTTTATCTTTTATGCGGTTGTCTGATAATGTGATGATTTGAAATTGTAGAAACAGAAGAATCGGGGCGTAAGCTTTCATCCTTGACAATTGAGCCTCCGGCGTGGGGATGGGAAAGTTTTGGCTTCCCTCAAAACAGTAAGGGAGACAGATTTTTGGAAACTTACCGTTGAAATCTACTGCAGTATTTAACTTTGTTTCCAAGGTTTTAATAAGCCACTATCCATATTTAGATTACAATATTCACCATACTTATGAAAACTTACTGACTGAAAACAAAGTGACACATTGCAGCCATCTTTTGTACTAAAACTGTAATGTGATATCTTATATAAATTTGTTAATATTTATTATGGTAACGGTTACTATAAGTTTTATAAAATGGTGATGGGAGTATTTATATCACTTCATTCTGCGCTTTGTATCTCAAGTATGGAATTAGTTAATTATTTCGTAAGGAGGCATTTATTGAGCAAAATTTTCAGACACGTCGATTTCTATTTTTTAAGTACGATGTTTTGGCGTCATCTGTGTCAAAGTTGTATCGACATCGATGTTTCCTTAAATAGAAACTTGGGGCAAGTAGGAAATTTTTTTGGGAGATTATAATTTTAATTTAAAAATCTAATCTAAAACAAAACAAAGCTACCGTCATAAATTAGACAGACATCAAAAGGTGCGTATTTCAAAATAGATATCTGAGAATCTTGCTCAGAAACTGCCTGTTTATGAAATAATTATTTTTTGCATACTTTAGGTACACAGTGTATACCTAGAGCTTACAGTAATCTTATAGACCTTTTATAAAATAATGTGAAACATTCTATATACTTTCATTACTTTTATATACCTTTTACATAACCAGATATTACCATGTTACCAATGAAAGATTTATTGAATGAGCATTGGGCCGGGGAAATTGGATGGTCGCGAAATCGGAGCCTACAATCGAAACACTATAGGATCTCTAAAAAAGAAGGAATCGAAGTAAAAAAAAATCAAAATTGATTATCAAGAAGTTCATTCTTGCCGGTCGAATAAAGTTCATATAGATCCTCTAAAACTCGTAATAATAACCAGCATACAAATACAAATATTCAAACGGGAAAACCGAGATGAACGAGAAATACAAAAAAAAAGCACAGACAAATTGTGTTGTTGAGTCACAGTCAACTGGTACCGCTTTAGCCAAAAATAATCTTAAAACGTCATGGGTGCGAATCAACAATCTTTTAATGCAAATACGAAAAAGGTTTTTACTGTACGTATCTTTGGTCTCTCATGTGTTCTTTTTTAATTACTAAAAACGTAAATTTCAGGTTTAGGTATGAACCATACAATGTAACGATCTTTTAATTACAACTAGGATTTGGTGTAAATAGTTTAATAGCAGATGAATATTTACAACAACTAACGTCTAAAACTAATTAACACGCAAGAAGACTAATCACTAAATGAACTTAAACTGATTTATTTAGCACTGCGAAGTTATTTATAATTTATTTTCACTGAAGTCCATTTATTTTATATTATGCCGCTTCTAATTGTCGACTCTTCTTCGTGCGGTTTCGACACTTACATGCCACACTGTAGAATTCGCGAAGTATCTGGGATGTCGTTCTGTGGATTGTTCAATATACAATGAAATTTAATATAATGAATTTTTGTAATTTAATTACTTTGTATATATTTAAATATTGTAGAACAGTCATAGAATTTTAAAAGGATTAGAAAATAGAAATATGAAGTATACTATTAAGAAATCAGCTCTAATAAGTACATAAATTCATGATTTATAAATTTCTATATCTAGTCCTCTATTAATTCAGGTAAACCAATGATATTAGGATATAGAGAATAACGTACACAATACGAATCTAAAAAAATAGCGGTGCCAATTAATAAGAAAAGCAACGGGTTAAAATCTTGAGGTTAGTGAAATGTTGATTATATGGATCATCTATTTGAAAATTTCAGTAGTTTACGACATATTAAAAATAATCAACACGCTACGATAGGTATCGGGTTTAGCCAGATAGCAATTATATAATTATTATAATTATATAATTATTCATGCAACAAATGAAAGGATGTACATGCTAGGACAGTTGTAGTTTTATCCATGCTAAAGACTACATGCTTGATTATAGATAGTTTTATCAAGTAAAAATAGTAAAAATAGGACCATGATAGGCGTCGATAATATTTAACTTAATTTTATTAAAAAGGATATTTTATAAAAAGGAATATAATTTAACTTGATTGTTTTGTACTAAAACATGATGTATGTAACTCATGTTACATGTTTAGGATAGCTTGTTTATTTCTTTAGAGGATTTTTATCTTTTCTTAAATTTGATGTGCCGATGATGGGACCGCAGATAGTATTTTCATTATCTGAGTAAGCTGAACCAGTTTCGGGATTAAATCTCACTGGAAATATGTAAAATAGGTCGTTATTATGATGTCTATAATAGTACATTTAACTTACTAATTCCTGTAATTAAAGGATTTGTATTAATTATTAAGGAAAATCAGCTGTTTTGGATATGTTGGAGATTTTTCACATTTTGATTTTAATAGAACATTTTACACCGTTGTTTGAATACAAGCATTTAGAGGACTGTATGCTGGACAAGTTTGAGTATAATTTGATTTCATTTATGTTGATATTTGTGTAGGATCTTATATAGCATCGCTGAACTCCTAAAACGTGTAAAAAGCTTTTTCATTTGAGTTTTTCTTTTATTGTAAATATTTTCCTATGTAAATTTTATATGTATGAGTTACCTATTGTATATATGTGTTCATTCCTTGTAAAGATATAGCTGGAGATAATGTGTTTCCATGGTAATTGAGTTTTAATGAAGTTTTCATCGTTAATCGTTTTTGTTAATTTTCTCAGTTATGATTGATTTTAGACTATAAGTGTATTACATTAATTTGTTCGTCTTTGTGCCAGCCATATTTCTGTTTTTCTAGATTTAAGATTAATGCTAATTTTAAACATATGTTTTTATCCTGTGACGTCACGAATGTAGCGCGTAGATTTTCTTTGTGGAATTTTGTCATAGTCGTCAATTGTTTTGAGAGAACATATAAAAAGGCCAGGAAAAATTAACAAATTCAGTCGACAAAACGTGTTTGAAAAGTCCACGTCGACTCGTATGAAATTTTCAAAAAAAATAAAGTAAGGTTAATTTATAACCATATGTTTTGATAAACATACGTCAAATGTAAACAAAGTATTTATGGAATAGTTACCTGTTTATAAAATAAAGAAGAAATATTTCCACATTTAGAACAATTATTTGGGATTGGAAATATTATTATAAACACTATGAAGAAGATTTATTTATTGGTTTGAAAAATCCATTTATTTGGAACATCGGATGCTGAACCTCAGACTGATATTATTGTCGCACAACTTGCACAAGAACTGTACAGTAGGTACAGTAGTAATTTACTCTTGCTGCTTATACAAAACTTGAATCGCATCGATTTTGAGGGGAAGAAGGATGTGGTGCAAGTGTTTAATAATATTTTAAGACGGCAAATTGGAACTAGATCGCCTACCGTTGAATATATTTGTACAGAACCTGAAATTTTGTTTACGTTAATGACTGGTTACGAGCATCAAGAGATGGCTTTGAACCAGTGGCGTAACTACGAAAGATTGCGCGCCCCTGCGAGACTTATGTTTGCGCCCTTCATATATATGTAAGTAACTTTTGCAAAAATAAAATATGCAATAACTAATAATAATTCGTTACCTTTTCATTTGTTTGTGTCTCTTTAACGAATTTGTTTTATATGATTAATGAGACTTAACACCAATTACAGTTTTCTCTGTGCTTTAAAGGTAGGTACTCACAGCAGCGGATCCGCAGACGGATGTCATACGATTGGTCGGTTTGAGTCAAATCGTATGACATCCGCCTGCGCATGTTCTTAACGCAGGCGAATTGGGAAATGAAACTGTCAAAATTAAGGGCGAGTTGTATAAATGTGGCTTAACTTTAAACTTGGCTGAGTTGCTGCAGTAACGATTGTCAGAACAATCGTTGTCTAGGATATTGATCCTAGTTAACCTGTGTTTATACAACCCGCCCTAATTGTTTTTACTATTTCCCCTATAAACTTTCTTAATACATTTGGTAAGACTTTACATTCTGGCCCGCCATCCGCACATTCTATATTCGATGCGTCTCATCGATCTCAAGAATAGTGTACCAACCTAACCTAACTGAATCTAATCCAACCCAACCGAACCTAATCTAGGTTTGCGTTATTCATCAATTCATACGTGGTTTAATTTAGTTTTTGGTTAGGTTAGGTTAGATTAGATTAGGTTAGGTTAGATTAGGTTAGCTTAGATTAGGTTAGGTGAAGTTAGGTTAGGTCGCATGTGCATTAAAACATGCATTTTTAGATAGGGTGGGGGAATTAACATGGGAGGCTATAGCTTCCCTTCCAAAACAGTCTTTGGCGATTATTTTAAAAACTATTGCCCCCCAAATTTAGGGCGCTCGACGAAATTGTTTTAGTTATTGTTAGGTTAGCTTAGATTAGGTTAGGTGAAGTTAGGTTAGGTCGCATGTGCATTAAAACATGCATTTTTAGATAGGGTGGGGGAATTAACATGGGAGGCTATAGCTTCCCTTCCAAAACAGTCTTTGGCGATTATTTTAAAAACTATTGCCCCCCAAATTTAGGGCGCTCGACGAAATTGTTTTAGTTATTGTTAGCGTCGTCGTCAAAGCAGATAAATAATCACTACTTAATAATTTAATTATTCTTATTTGAACACCTAATATTATTGTACCATAATATCCTCTAATTGTTTTGGGCAATGTATATCCATGATTATCTTTTATTGTTTTCATATGTTTTTTCACCCCAAGGCTTGTTTAAAAATTTTTATTACTTAAAATTTCACGCAAAGCAGCGCCCTTCGGATGGTTGCGCCCCCCGCGTCGCAGGGTCTGCGGAGGCGGTAGTTACGCCACTGCTTTGAACTGTGGTACTATGTTAAGGGAATGTGCCAGATATGAAGCTCTGGCTAAAATCATGTTATATTCGGATGATTTTTATAATTTCTTTAAATATGTTGAAGTTTATACAATTGATATAGCTTCAGATGCCTTTTCTACATTTAAGGAGTTGTTGACTCGTCATAAGATGTTGTGTGTTGATTTTTTGGAAATTAATTATGACAAAGCATTTAATCATTATCAACAGTTATTGAATTCTGAGAATTATGTCACACGCCGTCAAAGTCTTAGGTTACTCGGGGAACTTTTGTTGGATAGACACGAGGTATATTTCAAATCCTGACAAATCTCAAGCTTATGATGAATATGTTAAAAGAACGGTCTAGGAATATTCAATTTGAAGCCTTCCATGTTTTTAAGGTGTTTGTTGCAAACCCTAATAAGCCAAAGCCTATACTAGATATTCTTCTACGTAACCAAGACAAACTTGTTGAGTTCCTTATGAAATTTCATACAGACCGAGCCGAAGACGAACAATTTAACGACGAAAAAGCTTACCTCATCCGACAAATCAAGGAACTTCGGTCAGCTGCAGACGTCCAAATGCTTTGGTAGTAAGTCTCGTTCCAGGTACAGGAATTATTAAAGTGGAATTAAATATTTTTATCTCATGCTCTATTAAGGAGGATACAGCGAAATGTAAAAATGTAGAGAATGGCGTGAAATTTAAACCTCGAGTTCTTTGACACTTATTCTATTCGGTAACTTTTTTTTATAATCTTTTTGTGTACCATTACCGAGAAAAATGGAAAGTAAAATTCAGAATTTAACATGGGCTCTTATGGAGACCGTCTAACCTTTAGCAGTTTTAACGAAAAATTATGATGAAGAAATGTAGGGAATCTGATAAAAAACTAAAATGACATACTCTCATATTCGAAGAACAATGCTGCCCAATATTTTTGAAATATTGTGTCTAGTTAATGCACAATAATAATTTAAAGTAAACAAAACAAGAATTTTTCACGACATATGTGGCAAGACAGCAAAGATGTGACAACACATAGCGCGCGAATTCAAATAACAGAACAGAATGATGACATATAATGACTGTTATAATAATCTATATTTTATTGTATTAACTAATAATCATATATTTTACTAATCAAATTATGTTGAACAATTCAGTCTTCTGCGTTAATAATATCAGAATACAAATGTTAATTCGACGGAAATATTGCAAAATGTAAAATTACCTTTTGCAATGTGATGAATACAATTTATCATCATAATCAGAATATCCACGAAATCAGTAATACAAACACACTAATTTTAAAAATATATGTATTAAACCTCAACAACTTTTTATATATTTCTTGTATCTGCTTAGCAGATTGTAATCTTTAGACTATACAAAAGTTAAAAAATAGAATATTCTCATCTGTAATTGCATACAAAATTACAAAACATTCAACATGTTTCCACTTATATTTTGGGATTGGCATTTGGAGGTTAGGATGTCAACTCAATCGAAAGCTGAAACCTAACACTGCTACCAACAAAATCGATTGATTTCTTTGAGGTGTTGCCACGATTCTTAACCTATTTACATTTATATTTACACTTTCAACAATTAAACAAATGCACTCCAATCGACTTAAATTATTTTTTTCACTACTAGCTTTAAAACATACTATTATCTAGTCTGTTGTCACCTTGTGAAGTTAGTTTTCTTGCCTAGTGGTAAATAATTTTTTATTATTGACTACTAGTCAATAATCCAGATTTTAGTGTAACACGGGGCAAAAATACATCCCATTATACACTGGCATCCAGGAAAAAATCCGTGATCGCGATAGTACGTTTTTTATGTGAGAAGAATAAAAGGAATAAAAGTACTAGTAGTGAAAAAAATAATATATACACCACGGTTGTGAAATGTTTTCTAGAGCCTCTCATCTTATATCCCTCGATGCTGCGCATCTCGGGATCTAATAATGCTCGGCTCTAGAAAAAACTCTTCACAACCTTGGTATATAATATACTATTAATAGATACAAATTATTAATAAATGCATTATAGGCATTCATAATAAAATGATTTTGTTCAGTTTTAAGAATGTTAATTTATTTTTTTATCTATTGGTATTTCTTGTTAGAGCCTATGTAAAGCATAGGAGATATCCCCTTGCCCTTCACCCCGCAAAGATCCGCTGTAACCTCCTTAATATAAACCTGAGTCAGCTTAAAAGGGTAAACTAAATTTACTGTGTAATTTTTAATTTTTCATTTGCATAGGGGTTCATTGCAATATTTACGTAAAACTGATGTTTATGGCACCTGAAAGGAAGATTTTCCTTTACGAAGATTTGGTTTAGTGTAACTTTTACTGCAAATACGTTAGGGAACAAGCTGTCAAATACTTACCCAATTGTTTGTATCTGTTTAATTTTGTTTAATCTGTTATTAGAGAAAAGTTACATTTGATTCTTATTTTCCTCATTTGAAAAGCTTTAGAAAAACTGAGCTGACAGGTGACTTAAGTTTTTTTAATGAACATTTGTTATTTAGCACCTGCTGAGTAGTAAATAGAGTAACTCTATTAATCTGAAATCAGCGCCATCTAACGACTGTTGACTCAACTACTGCATTTAATAAATTTTTCTTAAAGAGCTGCCAATCTAAAACTCGCTTACCCATATATGAAGCTGTTTGAAAGAAAAATAATTTAAAAATAAACAAAAAACTAAGTTATAGAACAAACTGATGGGTATAAACTTCTATGTTTATACAAATTTGGTTGTCAAAAATTAAATAGTGTTGGAATGGCTTATAATTAGCCATTTATTTGTAACTGATGTTTTATTTTATGGAACTTACTATAAAAACTAAGCATTTAAAAACTCATAAAGGTTGAAAGTATGTTTCGTTTAAGGACTTGTATAGGAGAGACCAAAATTTATCCACCACATTCCGATTTAGTTAAATGATGTCAAATCAACCACTATCGATAGAATAATTCGGTTTTTATACGACCTACTATAATAAAACCATCTAAGGGTGAGCTAATGGTAACTAACTAACTGGTAGATAAAACTACTGTTAAGAAAGTAACCAAGGACTAGACGCAAGTGAGTCATCAAAAGAATACCTCTTGTGAATTGAAAACATTGCGAGGAACGCAAAGGCTTCTATTGAATCTAGCTGTAACAGACTACACAAAATCATTTATACTTTGTAGTCAATACTTTATAAATTTTAGGCTGCTCTAAAAAGTTTTAGGTATCAAAATTGGCGGAAATTATTCATTTTTATGAGAATAAAGACTACATTGCATAACATGTATCTATAAAGAAAGGATATCCTGCATGTATTACCACAAGCGAATCGTGAAAAACATTATTCAACGATATTTAGGTCAAACTTTGAAAGAATCTAAACTGAAAGTTAAGTAATGTTTTTAAAACTCTGAAAACCTTACAATCCTCTACTGCAAATCGCTAAAACATTTATCTAAGATAACAGAAGCAAGATAAACGATTAATTCCGCTTTAGGTGAAGTAAACGTGGGGTTAAAAAGAAAATGCGAAAATTGTTTCTAAGTGATTTTTCGATTACGAAAATTGTTTGCGATCAGACTATCAGTGGAAACTCCCTTGGAGCAGCAATTGGTCGCGATCTGATGAGACGTGGCTAAGTTTATTTTCCGTTATTTTCAGTTTCAGTTGTGCGAGAACGTTTCACCCTCTCTAGAAACGCTATTTTCTAAACTCACTCTAACTTTGTGACAATACAATTTTCTTATATCTTGTTTTGTCGCGAGATTCATTCCGAACTTTGTTACATTTATACAAAAGCCCGGGGTAAGTTTGCACCTAATGAAAATTATTATCCTGTTATTTTTGGCAGGGGAACAAGAAAAGCAATTTTGCAAAAGTTTAGAAAAGAGAAGCTGAAATAAGAGCAAATTTAACTTTTATTTTTACTGTCCACCTTCATTCCCTCGCTCTGACATTATTTTCTTTTGCGTCAGTCA
Source organism: Agrypnus murinus (assembly GCA_929113105.1). Taxonomy (NCBI): domain Eukaryota; kingdom Metazoa; phylum Arthropoda; class Insecta; order Coleoptera; family Elateridae; genus Agrypnus; species Agrypnus murinus. The sequence continues at coordinate 42,873,278 of OV816025.1, forward strand.
CTGAATTTTCATTTACTGTTTTATTATTAATTCGAACTCGGTTAAAAATAAATTTGCAAGTCGTTCTAAAAATAAATTTCAAGTTAATAAGGAATTAATTGAAAAGTTAATTTAACTAAAAGCTATAAATCAAAACGAAGTAATAATCTTTTTGGAGGAATAATAATATTTTTTAACAAAGAAAAACCAATTTCAGAATTTAGTTGTAAAACCCATAAATTATATAATCTTTTCCGAGAATCTTTCCAAGCAATAAATAAATCGAAAAGTTTTTGGTAAGTTTTAGCACTGTAAACGAGAAGCAAATGCAATACTGTAGAAAATTTTATAGGCAGAAGCTTACAACGAATTTTACAAGTGCTGAAGTAAATATTTTATTGCCTGTTTTACAGTTACACTCGTATTCTCAACTATAACAATAAAACAGCAATTTCCAGCTTCGCCTTTTAAAAACGACGAGTTACAATTTTATATATATCGTATATGTATTATGATGGTTTACAAAAAATTTATGAAACTTAGAGCTAATTAACTTGCCCAGTTCAATTCCGCTAAATAGCTACGGGAAGAATACTGTATTATAAAGGAGTTGTCTTTTAATAATAGAAACCGTAACATTGAAAATTAAAATACGATGAAATTGTATAACGCGGAGAGAACTTGAAGTATGTAGGTATTTAAATTAGTTGCTTTTATTATACAAGCATTAAGTAGCTACCTTCCAAAATAAAAATAAAAATTACAGCGAGCAAAACCAATTAAAATTAAATGTTGAATTTCGATGTATATAAGGAAAATGATAATAGAAATAATGTACTAAATTAAATTGTATAGTAGTAGTTGGTAAGTTATCTGATTAACGAACAAACCAGATAAATAGAATCAGAAATGTGAATTCATTATGTTATGTAATTTTAATTACAGAATTTCCTAACCTCTGAATTGTATTAAAGCGAACATATCGTTAATTACTGGACAATAGAAAATTTAATACAATCACAGAATAACTTATATGTATGTATAATGCCACGAACATCAAGCTCACCATTCGGAAGGGACAAAATAGCAAGTATACAGATCGATATGAGAATAAATAAGAAAAGGATAATAAAAATATTAAATTAGAATGCAATAAATAGTGTATGCGCACACTAAGTTTCATGAGGTAAGGTTAGAGGAAATAAAGTCTCCTACTAGTTAAGTCTCCTACCAATAAAGTTAGTTCTGTAATCATATAGCAAATATAAATAACCAGAAAAGCGGTAAATTAAAATAAATAAAAAATCAACAAATAGCCTTTATTTCTTGATTTAACGAAATTAAATAATGAAGAAAGAAAAATGAAAGATAAGTATGACTTTGTACATTGATTTTAGTTGGCATTACTTTCGAATGCCCCACGTTGAGACAAGCCAAATAAATATGCGATGAAATCCCCACTTGAGTAGAAATCAAGTTAATAAATGAACAGATGCTGTACATAAGTAATGAATTAATAAAAATAAGATAGAATAGCTTTTTCAAAAATTTATATAATTAGTTTATTCGGCGTCTTCGTTCTCACCTCTGCATTCGTTACATCAACAAATAGTTGTTAAAATTAAAGGATCTATCTCACAAAAGTTCAAAAGAATTATTTTGCAAAATTAAGTTTAACGTTTAGTCAATTAATATTACGTATTTCTAAGAATTTGAAAAATCACCAAATTTTAGAAATGCAATTAAAATGTTTTATTAGGAAATTGAATAAGTATACGAATTAAGGCGTACTTTTAGAACATCCTTTGTAAAATTTCCCCAACTAATTAAGTTAGTACTATCATTCTGATCATAAGTTTAAACAGAACTTAAATCCTTAAAATGGTGAGAAAAACCATCTAAATAAGTATAATCTACTTTTAAGATAAATGTGTTACGCGCCGCACTAATATTTTTTCAAAGCTCAGTTAGTAAAAAGCGGGGCAATAATAAACCAAAGTCGCTGTCGTCCCAGCTTCGATTTCAGCTGGCAGGTAACTTTTTAATCTTCGTACAACACACAAAACTCAAATAACACTTTTTCTTTTTGAGAAATCTACTGCACGTATTTTAAAGCTGAACAGTATCTATTAGTTACTTTCTAATGGTTAAAAATAATTTTTCAATCATTTTCCTGAAAACAATATTTCCCAGATTTAATTATTTTCACTTTTATGTAAATAGATTTTCACTTATTTTATAATTAGGTACTTAATAATAATAATAATTGCTACTACGCATCACCTGTGAACCAGGTCCCCAGAAGCTATGAAACTTGTGCGGGATTATTATGATACGACTTACAGATGGGACGGCGCAAATCCCACATTTGTATCACAGCTAAAGAAAAACTGCAGAAAACCTTAACCAGATCTGCCGCTGCCAGGAGTCGAACCTGGCCCGCTTGCGTAAAAATTAATAACCTAATCAGGTTGTCAATGCAACAAGATCATCATTTTTACTTACTATCTTCCAACATTTTAAATTAAATTCTGGTTTTAGTTGTGTGTAATATTGCGGATTAGAATTGCAATTTTAAGATTAAGTATGCTGAAAATATTTTCGGAAACAAAAATTGTTTTAAATTTGTATTCTGAAAAAAAATGAATAAACTTACCTGCCAGTTGGAATCAAACCTGGAGCAGCAGCTAGTTTGGTTTATTATCACCACACTTCAACTAACTGCGCTGTGAAAAAACGTTAGTGCGCGTGCGACTTTTATTTTAAAAGTTGCTAAAGGTTGTATTTATTTAAATAAGTTTTATTTAAAAAAGGGTCTAAATCTAAAAAAGAATAGTAATTTTAAGTACTTGAAAATGATTTTGAACATTTTTGATCATTTCTGCATTACCGGAATATATTAATATTATAATATATTAAAACATACTTCAGTTATTTTATTTTTTAATGATTTCTAGCTCTGTATGCACACGATTAAAATAGACTTTCCAAGCTATGTAGGCCCACAAAAAATCATTTGGTGTGAAACCTGGCGAACGTGTGCCCAAATTAAAAAGTTTAAGTTATTTAAAAGTTTACTAATAATTTATTGTAATGAATGGGAAAAATCCTATACACGGGCTGCGAACAAACGAGAAGGTTTCGTCGGTCGCCATCTACAGTGTTCCAGACTAAACGGCAGTTCCAGAGCATAGAAGTATAGATATATTTTGCTGCCGCGGAAGAAGAAGGCGGTCATTAGTCAATCAGTGAATTGAAGGTGCGCATCGTGAATTTAATTAGAATATAAATAAATGTTAAAAATAAATATATTGTAAATAAATAGTCTGTAAATATCTAGTTCAAGTTAGTTGACAGTTTATAATTATAGTGTTTGTAATTAGTGTTAGTAATAATATTTCTTTGTTAATAGATGATTAAAACAGCCTTTATAGTATTATTTAAAAAGAACGTTACATTATGCGCTGGACAACCATCGTGCTGATACCATACCACTGAATTTACTTCAGTCACTTCACTTAAAGCTGGCAAAATGCTTTCGATTAGTAGATCGCGATACTTTTTTGTTGTTAAAGTTTCATCAATAAAATATGGGCCTACAATTGTGTTTTGGAATATTCCTGCCCATACATTTACTTTTTGTTTTTGGGGATACTGTAATGGTCACCGATGCCTTGGGTAATTTGGAGTAACCAAGGCAACGAAATGTAAAGAGAGTCAGAGAAAAAGATTCAAGAAACCAAATAGTTCAAACATTCATTCTCGCCTTAAAAAGACAAGAATAAAACTTTTATTAACCACAAACACTATTTCATTCAACAAAAACGCAGAAAACATTACAGTGCTGTGTATGAGCTGGCACAAATAAATAGGAATTTTTTGTGCTCCAAAATCTATAGCTCTGATGATTTGACGTGCCATTCAATATAAAGGAAGATTCATCTGTAAAACGGATATTTCTTTCAAAATTGTTGTCTTCGTTGCACCTTTCTATCGTTTCTTTACAAAATCTTGCTCGTTGTTCAGCATCACTGATCTTTATTTCTTGGCGCAATAACTATTTGTACGATCGATATTTATGCTTTTTTTAAAATGTGGTGAACGTAGTTTTTACTTAATCTAGTATCATTGCTTATTTGTCTTACACTTAGGTTGGGATTGTCATTTATTACAGGTAATACATTTATTTCATTCTGATCATCGTTATTTTGTTAACACTGCCAGTTTCCTCGAACAATGTCACAATTCGTGAAATAGTGCTAATTCTAGGTGTCAGTCTATAATTGAATAATGCTGCGAATGAAGGAGGGGCATTTCGGTAACTCTCTCCAGTGCATATCCATTTAATAATTTGCACTCTTAATTTAACTATTAGCTTTTGTAGCAATAAGATCTGTATGTAGCAATGATGTACAAGTACAAAATACACCAATAAAAACAAATTTACTTGATGAGCATTTGTTATTTATTCCTTTTATATTACATGCAATTGTAACCATAGATTTTTACTTACACTACTGAAAATACTAAACACAAAATATTTAAACATTACTTACTAAAAATCAAGAACGATACCCACTTATGCACCGACGGAGATCTCCTTTTGTTGACAAATAATCACTCATGGGTAGGTACTAGTTTCTTAAACTCATAGATTTAAAAAAATAAAGTTTTAGAAATAATAAGAAATATATGCGCCATTCACTTGAAATTCATTACAACATATGATCGTAATCCACAAGTGAAAAAAGATTCCGATTAAATTGATGGAATTAAATAAACTAATCGTAATTAGTCGGATTGACGTTAAAGCAGGCTAATGCAATTGAATAACTTCAACAAATGATTGAGCTCACTTTATCACAATCATGTCTAGTTTAAATTCTCATTTATTCGCAGATCAAAGATCAAAAAATCTTACTAGCTAAAAGACGACTTAAGAAATAATGTTCATCAGTTAATCCTTAATAGATTGTAAAATCTATATAAACACATCAAATCTCACAAAATTGCCTTTTTATTCACTTGTAAACTACCGGCACCAAGTGCTTTACACATGTAGAGCAGGAAGAACTATGAATCCTGGTAAAGATGCTGCAGATAGTAATTGAATTTAAGAACAAGAGTTTGCTGGAATTATGTCTGTAATAACTTGGCACTTACCATTCAATACTAAAAGTTTTAAACTCATTTAATCCCAATAAAAACGTCTGTTATTTACAAGTTTTCATTGTTGACACTTTAATTACCAGAAGGCTGCATTACATTAACTAGGTATTATTGTGGCCCGGTACAAAACTCGGCAATCCCACAACATAAGTGTTTCGATGGAAAACAAAAGATGAAGGTTCAATTCATTATTCAATTATTATTCAAATTATTATTAAATTCCCTTCACAAATCGTCAACTAACGACACACTGGATTAATTATAAATTCGTTAACAAGAATTGCTAAACTTTAATTTTCAATTCAAATTGATTCAACTCCATTGAATTTCCTTCACTAATCTTTAACTAACGTCATACTGGATTATTTGTTAATTTTATTAACACGAAAGACTAAGCTGTAATATAAAGCACTTTTAAGCTTTTCTGATTCCTGTACTGTAAACGGAACGAAAAACACAAAACAATATCGGAAACAACTAATTTGCACGTATCAGATTCTACTTTTAATTTTGTCACTGTAATTTTGAAGACACAGACAAACGCAGAACGCCATAATAGGCTTTGGGGCAACCGCTCGCAACTCTTGTTTGAAAGCCGCTATGAGACTGTCCGTCTTCGACTCGACTTGGGGATGCAAAACTATCTTCACGCTAATATTTTTAAGAAAGGGAAATAAACACCCTATCGGAAACTAAAATGACACACATTGCGCCAATAGAAAAATCCTTCTAGAATATGCTTAATTCTATTTTATTAAGACAAGGAAATAAACTTCTCACGGTAGGTCCGATAAGAAACAGACCAGACTTCCTTTTATCTGTAAAATTTTGAAGAATCTATTTAGTAAACATGAAATAAGCACGTAGTGTACTAATAAATTTTGGTTAAATGCGCTTATACATATCATTTTATCTATAAAATAATTTTTATCTTGATATTTTTTACTAAACAGTAACTTATCTGCGTGAGAAAGCTTTTTACATCTGCTTCTAAACTAACGAAAAACATTATTATGATCGGAATAATATCTACAATTTATAACTGACAAAAATATATTCATATATTTATAGGGCCGTACTAAGATTATTTACAATCTACAATCTAAGTACATTCTCAAATGTATTAAAATGGATCTGAAATTTTAACACGTTAAACAATACAAAAGTGCTTTCAGTAAAATAATTACAACAGAAATTTGATAAATCTATATTTATTTAATCAAATCATTAATACTTTGTTACACATTATGTACTAGTATGTTTAAATCTCTTTAAAAAAATGACGCTTAAATTTTGTACAATATGCGAAGATGTCAAACTTTGGACCAACACTATCTGTTTAATTTCTTCTGATACAAATGAAATAGTATTAAGTTTTATTTTTACAACATTTAACAATAAAAATTTTCCATATTTGTAACTAATTGTTGTTAATGGTTTGGTTGAAATACATGTTATGGTCTGAGGTTATGCAGAAACCTGGTTGACGTGTCATTATCGACGTGCGATGCCTTAAAAAATTTCGTTGTAGGTTGTTATTTACGCGGTGACTAAAAATATAGCTGTCTCTCTTACACCAGACAGTTCTTATGCTGTAGGTGCATTAACACAATTTTTAAAATTTGCAAAGCGTTCGTGGATCTATTAATAAATTTTACGTGTATCAATGTGGATGTTCCGCAATCCCTAGGACACACAGTATATCTATTCTTATTAACCCTATTTACAGCACATCCTATATAATCAATAAGTTAACAACATTTATCTATCAACAATTTAAAGAAATGAATTTACGTATTTTAGACTTTTGCTTCATCTTGTATATTTAATTATTAGTAATATATGTAAGTTTAGATTTAATTAGTTATGCAACTTTTATTGTAAATAATATAAAGTTTATTGTCAGTATAACATTTCCTAACGGTAACCAAATTACAAACGGCTTGCAAGATCCCCAGATTTAAAAATTAGATTTAATGTTTTGAAGGATAATAATAATTTTAATTATTCAACAAATAATTATTTCTAGTTAATATTTTAAACGCATTTAAAGTAATTTCCTTACGTTTAAAGTATTTACATGCGTTTAATATAACTGACATTAGTGTGAGTGTTTTGCTTTGTTAAATGAGTTAATTAAATATTAAAATTGTCAATTAAGTAGGTAATAGCTACATTATAATCATTGGTACTTTTATATCTATTTTATATCTCTGAACTAATTTAAATAATTATATTATAAGAGTTATTAGTTTATTTCATCTTTTTTTTAAATAATTTTATATAAAAAGGCTTCTTTTATCAAGTTCCATATCCAATATTAGTTAGATCAAAGCAACTCTGGAATTTAAAAATTTCAACTACGAATTCCATCCATAACGGAACTTTTATTATAGAATGTTTTTTGCAATTCATGTTTTCATTTTTAATTTAATTTTCTATTACCGTATTAAACAGCAATTATCTTCATAAATAGATATCATAAAATTTAATAGACGATCTATCAAATGCAAAAAAAGGAACCGATTCAACATCGACGATAATATTAAAATCCCATAAAGCTCAAATCTGACGAAAACTATTCAGCTACTACATTATGCAAATTGATCGACAAACATGGTTTAGCGAATCTCCAAGGCTTGACCTTACACCATGTTCTTTGAATGTAAAAAAGAAAAATCAATCAATCTAAATCTGAATCTTTAAATATCGGTATATTCGAACGCTGCCTCGTGTGTAACGTAAGTGAACCAAATTACAAGTACTCCACGGTTAATTTATTTTAATTAAAAGGACAATCTGCATAATTTAACCTTATAAATAATTTATTTATGTTATTCTGGGTTATTCTTGTAGGTTATTTCTGCTATTCATTTCGTTATAATTTATTTTTTGAAAGTTAGATATTAAGTTATTATTAATGAAAATCAGACTAATCCGTTTAATATCAGTCTGTAAAGTCAGAATCTACTTAAAGTTGGTACTAAAATAATCTCGAAGTAATTTTCTCGATCGTAAAAGCCTTTTTTAATTTAAGAACTAGCTCTTACTCTGACGCAGTATTTTTATATTAGCGACTTGTGACTAGATATTATACATAGAATCCAAGAAAAGTTTTTAGTTTTTTTATATTATCAACTCTATACTAATGGTAAGTTGTTATAGTAATAAAACGTAATGTTACATTAATTAATTTAAATAATCTATATATTTAAACACAAGGCTCATTGTTGTTCTAGTACGTTTATAGCTAAAAGACCGATTTGCATAATAGTTTTTATATTAAAGCTTTGACTCTTTAGATTAGCCAACACTACATATTTTTTGCTTTTTTGTAAGTTCTTAGACTTTTAAAACCATAAATTTAAATATATTTGCACGGTTGCTTAAGTCGGAGGGTGGGTGGGTAAGGTGGGAGTGTTTGTTAAATAACGCGTCCAGGAATTCGTCTCACAAATGCTAGGCTTAGCGTTTTCAACTGGTTTTGTTTAGTTGCGTTTATTTAAATAATCACTTCTGGAAACCCGAAGAACTGTAGTAACACAACGAACGTTGTATATATTTATAAGAGAATCCTTCAATAAACTAGCCTTTTAACCGTCGTGTTTTGACGAAGTTTCTCTAGTTTATTATTAATTTTCTTAAGTATTTATTTTCGATAAGATTAAAGCTTAGTTAATTAAATTGGGTTGTTGAGTAACTCTGCAGTGCTGCAAAACAGTAAAACGTTGTATTCTCTCTATAAACTAAGGCAATTGTTTTTGACGTGGCTTTCATTTATTTTTTTGTTATTACATTTAAATCATTGTTTATTTATAGTTCATATATGAATATTTGAGATATCATGTGACTCACTGTTTTGAAATATAATAACTTCATTAAGGTATGTATTGAGAATTTTGCATAATGATGAAGTTTGATCGAATTTCATTAAATCTCGGGCTTAGCATTAATAACCATCATTAAACATACAATTAGTGCATGCTTTCAGTGGATTATAATCATTTATTTTAATCTAAAATATATTTACGGAGTGCAGAAATAGGAAATATAAATGATTTTTGGTGACATCTACATTATTGTTTGTTTAAAATTATGCATTGATATTTGATAATATCAAATATTGATTAAAGATAATTAAATCAAATTATGTTATTACATAATGTCGAATATATTCTACTTAATTATAATTATCTCAATTTTAGACACTCTTGTAGATGTAATACTACTAAGGAAGAGTGAGTATCTTTGTGCAACATTTTCTAAAATGTGAGTACAAAGAGAAATTTCTGTTAATAAATTTAATAATTGTTAAAAATTTGTGTACACTAGTTTTTGCATTTTATTTGTATTTGGTACCTACGTGGAATGATTTACAATGTGTGACATCAATTCTGTTTAGATTTTTTCTTTTTATCACAGCCAAAGGTGAAATCGCATTAGAGGCTTAACTTAAACCGTGGTGTAATTCATTGGCGCCGAGATTGTCGGTCAACGCCGCCTGCGTCCCTGATTGATTAGAATTTCCATCACTTTCGTCACTGATGCGGTTTAAATTATACGAGTTTTTTAATTCTTGAATCAGATCACCGTATAAAAAAAGGATGCTAAAAATAAATCTAACCGGAATCATTTTATAACCTGAGTGGTATTATTTAATTTCTTTATATACTATATTTTTAATGTACACTGACCTCTAATAACCATAAATATGTTGACGTTAGTTAATTACTGAAACGATTGATTTCTATATCTGTTTATTTTCATTATAAATCAAAATTGCGCGGTGTGGACATACTGCTGGGATAAAATAAACATAAAATGATTAAATTCGTTGAATTGTTATATTAATGCCGGTTTACTTCCCAGACGAATAATAATAATGAACAAAATCTCATATTTGCACCACCAGATACAATTTACTACTTAATGTCACATTTTGCAATTTCTTTAAAATATTACCTTTCACTTTCATAAAGTAAGAATAGTAAAAACTTGCAGATTTACCGGTCTTAATTATATCCTATTATTAGTCTTATTACATTATAAGCCCATTCTGCCAATGTTGCACTGCCTGTATTAGGACAGGACCCGGTTTTTTGTTGTTCTATAAGTTAATGCAATTTAAATTTTGATTATTATTTGTTTTGCTTGGTGGAGCGGAGGTCAAACTTTGTATTGATAGGGATAGAGTCTTCAGAGTTGATTACATATAGTCCCGTTGTTACTTTTACAAAAGTGTCACCTCTGACCCATGGCCTTTGCTTCAAAATAGGGGTGGAAGTACTAATGGTTAAATTTGTGCTACCGTATGTAATCTCCCATAAGTACCGTCTCGTTGTCACTTTTTCAAGTGTCATTTCTGGCCCATGTAGGAGCTCAAGTCTGGCTACTGGGGAGGTTTTCAAGATCGATTATACATGTAGTCCCGTTGTCACGGTTTCGAAAGTGTTACTTTTGATTCATGACCTCGTATATGGTGTATATGGTGGTGAGTGTGACCGGAAGTCAAATCTAACCTTGACAGGGAGATCTTCAGGGTCGATACGTATAGATTCGTAATTATTTTAGCAGAAGCTTAAAGCGAAATATTTAAACTGCTGGCACTTTGTGATTCAGTAATAATCCACCGGTATTTACATGAATTTACATTCAAGTCCAGACAATCTTTTCAAAAAAAATCTTAGTGATCCTACACGGTGATCGGTACAAAAAGAATGGGTTCTGGTCGAAACTTGTGATTATTTGCAATTCTGGTACAAATTGCCTATCAGGCAAAAGGCAATTTTTTATAAGTTAAATGGGTTTGGATATACATGGTATGTAAGAGGTGTGGAATAATCAATAGAACATAGACTCAATAGAACTAACGACTAAAAATCTTAACTTGTTTCGATCTATGACGTCATAACATTTTTATTATCATTTTCTTAATTGCATCATTCATTTCTCCAGTCCAAATTCAACTTTACCCCATTTGGGAAGTCTAACATTTATGAGTATATAAAGGGTTGTTACCCACAAAATGGGGATCGCTATTGGGAAAAGGTAACAATTTTTAACCACAGTTAAATCTGCCGGCTGCCAGATAACTAGTGTGAGGTCGTGGGTCTCACAAAAAGTCTTCTGTCTAAAATAGCTCCAGAGTATATCGACAGTACCTGCAAAGAGTGTTTTTTTTAAGTAAGTATGTAATTGCAGATTGAAAGTAGGTATACTAAATACAAGAGACATGTCGCTAGTCCAATAGCGTAAGAATTTCTTCAACTTTGCTCAAGAGAATGTTCATGGTATAAGATCTTTTTTTGTTAGGAGTGAAGAGATTGAAAATTATGAGCCCTATATGGAAGATTGCTATAGTGCAACACAAACGGTTCCTGAGTCCAGTTATCAGAGTCCAAAGTACCAAACACAACTTTTAAGAGAAGAACAAACACAACATTTAAAGATGATTAATTTGTTGCATGTATAGATGTATAACCAAATGGTATATATTATTAAATGACACAACATTTTCTATGTCCTATTTCAGAATATTTGCTATTTGCTAAATCGGTCTGAAAATGATGACATCATCGAACTTCTTTTAAATTATATTAAGATGATATGGAATCATCAGATTGAAAATTTGCTTGACGAGTTGAAATTGTAAAGTATTTTAATACTACGATTTGATCGTAAACACAAATATAATTATTTCATGCATTAAATAAAATTATAGACATGCTAGGATATTAGGTTTATTTAATCTAAAAACTACATGTTAGGTTACAGAAAGATTTATCAATCTTAAATAGAAATTATAGAAGGATGAGTTTCATGCAGACGTAACCTCAATTTTTACATAAAAAGTTTGAATTTGTAAATATAAAAAGGCACATCAATCAGTTAGATTATTTTTGTAGTAGAACATGCTTTATGCAACCCATGTTTTATGTTCAGGATAGTTTATTAAATTTTTTGAATATTTTATCTTTCTTTCTTTATATGGGGTTGTCGATAATTAACGTAAAATAAAACTTTCTTGATCATACCAAGCTGAACCAGCTTCGGAAAAATATTTTACTGGAAATATATAAAACGGGTCATTATTGTAATGTCTATAACAGTACATTTAACTTATAATCTCCTGTATTTTAAAGAGTTTGTGTTAATCTTTGTGAAGGTATTGGCTATGCTGATATGCTTTAATTTTTCCAAATATTGATTTTATTATAATATTTTACACCGCTGTATGAATGCAGGCACTTGGAGGACTGTATGCTGGACACGTTTGAGTATAGTTTGATTTCATTTATGTTGTAATTTGTATGGAGTCTTGCAAACCATCGTTTGATCTTAAAAATGTATAAACGGATCTTTATTTTTGTTTTTCTTTTATTGTAAATATGTTTTCTATGTAAACTGCATATGTATGTGTTACATTGGGTAGTCATGTAATCATTTGTTGTGCAGGTATAGCTGGAGTTAATGAGTTATCTTCGTAATTAAGATTTTTTGGCCGTTAGTCGTTTTTGTTAATTTTCTCAGTTAATATTGATTTTAGACTATAAGTGTTTTATGTGGTTTTAACCGTTATTTCGCTAGCTACATTTCTGTCTTTTTAGATTTAAGATTAGGGCTAACTATGAACACATGTTTTTCGTTAGTGACGTCACGATAAAACTTTGATTTCGTTTTTCGATTGTTTTAGTAAAACATATAAAAAGGCCAGGAAAAATTAACAAAGTCAGTCGATAAAACGCATTGGGTGTATCCATGCTCGACTCCAGACCAAAAATCTGTAACATAAAGTAAGGTTAAGTGTTAACCACATTTTGTTTGTAAACAATGGAAATTTTTAACTAAGTGTTTAATGGAATTGAATAGTTACCTGAATATTTAAATCAAAGAAGATTTATTTTCGTCCTTCAACAATTATTTGGAATTATGAACGATTTTATTAAAACAAATTAAAGGAGATTTTTATTGATTTCAATTTTAACAATTTGGTTTTCGACCTTGATTGGAATGGAAATCAGCTGTTTAGAAGATTCCTATATTACCGATGGTACAAATTGGGATATTGACGTATAATATACAAGGTTGGTTAAAATAAAATGGTTTGGTTCAATTTTTAAAATAACAAAACCTTAAAGATAATTATTTAATCAATTTATTTACTTAATTGAGTGTTTTAAATAACAAAGTTGTAATATTTAAAGTTCAATTTGCTTATTCACAAAATTAATTCATTTTTCGTTAGAAGAATTCATTTAGAAATTGTAAATATTTTACTTATCTGATAAACTTAATTAATGTCAGTTTGTTCAAATGGACCAGTTACAACCCGTATGTCAGGTTGATAACAAATATTTAACACATTTGAGCAAGCTCAAGGAAGATTTTCCAATTTTTTTAACTTTTCTGTTTAAGTATTTTTTGATTTTCTCTTTTGAAATAGATTTTCAAATTATCATAAATAAAAATAAAAACTGTGTTTCAATTTATCTATGTGTTTATTTGATGTTTATGCAAGCATCCATTTTATTTTCTCTTCACTTATAGAGTTTAGTTTCCTGTTGTCCATTTCCAGAAGTCCAAGTGCATTGGTAGTAAGTTCTTTTCTTCCAGGTATAAAAATCAATAAGATTTTTTTATATTTCATATATCTCATGCTCTATCGAATTAAACCTGAGTCAGTCTATTGGGAGAAAGAAAGAAATTGTGAGGTGTTAAATTATTTTTTTTATTTCTTATATCCAACGTAGGATTTTTATTAAATACAATTTTATTTGTCCAATATTTTTAATGTTCGCCCGAAAGTGGGGCTTTCTGAATTATCATTTAAAATAAATATCTCCTCAATATGATGTATTTTTTTTATGAAGTATTTTTTAGAGTATTGTATTCTATCAGAACATAGAAAATGTTATGCCATTTAATAATATATATGATTTATACTATTTCTGACCGAAAATCATGTTACTACAGCGTGCAACAGCCTGTATGTTTAGAAATTGGTGAATTGGGAAAGTCTTAGAGACATGTAAAGAAAAAGAAGATGTAGAAATTCAGTTTATGCATCCTCATGGGCCTTCACCCATCTATATGTGTTCCAAGAGAGAATTATACATGTTGGGTCTCACAGAACAACCGTTAGAATCAATAATCGAAAATCGATGAAACAATCAAAATTTGATTAGAAATAATCAAAGGTTCGCTTAATTTCTCTAGTATGGTATAAAGCCTTTATTGGATTAACATAACTATCGTGTAGTGTATGTTCTATTTGATCCCACTCTGGACAAAAAGCAGTATTTTTCCTTATGAAAAAAGCAGCAATGAAAAACAGAAGTTATCTTTGACATATACAGGTGTTACAATACATGCAACTCACAACACAGGTGTCTTTGGGAGTTCCAGCCTGTAGAGGAATGTCACCAACAAACCGAACTTTGTTTAAAACCATACGACAACCAGCGACCAAATAATTTAAGGTGATCGAGACGCTCAATGGTAAAAAGAAAGTAAAAAAGACAACTAACAAAAGAACGCCTGTAACAAATAGATCAATTACCAAAATACACATAGCAAACTTCGAATAAGTACCTTTGATGGCAGGCGACCTTGTAATAATGCTAAACCGCTTCCATACCTGACTAAACGGATTAATTAAAAATCCTGCCTAAAAGAATTAAACGATAAGAAATGAAATGTAATAGAAATGCCATAAATACAACCTTCAGAACGTGTTCCTAACCTCCACAAGAACTAGTGGAAAATCCCTGACGGTTCCAATATAAATTGAAAATCATCACCCAAAAATCACACTTAAAAATGCGATCCCAATAAATTAACAAAAGGGAAAATGCAATTTAAAAGGCGATTCTACTAACACATTCTTATAAGAAGTTATTTCAACAACTTACATACGGTAAGTCGGCTCATCAACAGGAAGTTACTTCCGATCAAAATGCAACTAAACGGAGAGACAATACGAAAATCCCTATACAATATAACACAAAAGCATAGCAATACAGGATGCTACGAAATTAACAGATAGCAGGGCGCTACATAGAATCTGCGTGTTAAGCTAATAAAATTTATAGATATTTTTCTTAAAACGCAAACTTACTACAATTCTACAATACATTGAAAATTAAAATGGATTTTCAAAATCATGCCCATTTGCTGCTAGACAATTCTGCATATAAATTCACTTTGAACACGGGTATACTAATATCTGGAGGAATTGATCGTATTTCCTGCGTTATTCAAGCCCCATTCAATCTACTACGTTGTTGGGTTTAGTACGATAAACCCGTTCTTTCCATAACCTCATAAGAAAAAACCTAGGAAAGTTTAGTTAAGCCCAATACGTTGGATAACCATTCTGAAACCAGATGCTTTCTTCAATCTTTGTTGTAATTAAAGAATTCATAAATTTTACAAATTTTTATCAGATATAATTTAACACTCTATATTATTTGTCAACCTATAAATGTTAAACCCCAATTGGGGTTTCGTTGGAATTGAAATAAAGAGAGCAACGCAGTAAGACAAACAGAAATGAACATTGCAATAAAGAAATGGCCATGACGAAATCGAAACAAATTACGTATTTATTAAAGATATCAAGAAAAATCTCTGCTAAATATAAAATAAAGTATAGGAAAAATTTTACTCATTTCTTTCGATTATCCCATACTCTTTAATCACCTTGCATTCTTTCCTTTTGCAACTGATTTTTTAGGACAGGGTGGGTCCCAAGAAGGCCCGAATTTATTTATTGTTGTCCAATTTAAATTTCGGAGAAATGTTGCCAATTGTTCGTAAGTAGCACTGACAGGATTCCTCATATTTTAAACTATGCGTGCAAAAATTAAGAAATCCCATCGCACTTTAGAGACGGGGAGTGCGTTCCATACTCGTTATGCTATATCGAATTGACTCTAGCCCCAATATCAATGTACAAGCTAAGGGGAAAACTAAAAATGTCCTTTGAATTAAATCTTAAATACCAAGTTGCAGTTCCACTAGGACAAAATCTGGACTTGACTTTTAACCAAGTCGCTGGTTCTTCAAGGTCATTTACCTCTGGCACTACTGTCATCGACTATTTTTTTCCTCCCAGTCAAAAGTTTTACGTGCGGACAGACAGACAGGCCAGCACTGTAGAGTGCCATCTATATTTTAGTAAAGCTTAATCGGGAAGCGCATACTTCCAATCTCATTGTAGTTGGATAGATCAACAACGATGCTTGACAGGTACCTAACGGGTAATGCCTAAAATCTGACACTAGACTCTTCGTTTTATAAATCAAGTATTCATTAAGGGTTTTCTTTTGTTTTACTATTGATAAACAGTACAATTAATTCTTTTGGCTTACGTGAAGTTTGGTTTACTTATAACAATAGTTAAGGGAATTCTTGTATTATGGTTCGTACCAGTCTCATTTCGAGAGTGTACGCGTATTGTGATGATCATATTGAAAAAGGAAAGAAGTTTGTTGCAGATCATTTTATGGAAGAGAGTGCACCAAAATCGTCAATATATCGATACATTAAACAATGGCAAGAAGAAACTTCGCCTTTTCGCAAGTTAGGTTCTGGCCGAAAAGCGCTGAAAGTGATAATATCCATCATTCGTGATTTGGAAGAACAGTTGAATATGAAATGTGGAGTATGAACCAGAACGTTAGCAAAGCAACTCAAGTGCAGCCAGTTTCATATTTTCAGGGCCCTTAAGACTAAATTCCGGATGAAACACAGAAAGAAAAGTGCTTAATAGGTCTGAGCAACAACAGCAACAAAGTCGGCCAAGGTACAGGTGCATGTTAGAGGAATTCCAAGAAATATTGTTTTTTGGATAATGAAAATTACTTTACTTTCAAAAATTCTGATAAAAATGCGATAAGGGGATTTAATACCAAGGACTCTCTTGAAGCACATGATGATATTGTAACGTTCTTTTTCAAATAACAACACAAGTGCTGTTTAAATCGTCTATTCACAAACAAATATTTATTTCTATACACTAATGAATACACTATAAATTAACGCTATAATTATAAACCATTAAAAACTATTATTTACAGACTATGAATTTCTAATACAACATTTATATCCACTATTTATTTTGTAATACACAGTTAATGACTTGCTGTTGACTGACTCTCTTTTATCCGCGAATCCGCTTTTATACCGTCATATAAACGTTCCAGAAGTCGCCCGAACATACCATGTATTTCTAGAATACACCAGAATAAACCGCGTCTGGTTCACATGCCCGCGCGATGCGTCATTCTCTCGAATGCGATAGAACACACCATTTGTTGCTCGAAAAGAGGTTCTTTCTTTTTCTCTCTTGTTACAATATGAAAATTTAAGAAAAAGTAATGTGGTTGGTAATAACATCTTCTGGGATTTCGAAGCCCTTCTTCTTTCTTCACGAATAGTCATCAATTAGGAAGCCCCTCTAAATAAATGTATTAAGTGATGCCATATTCCATTCATTCGGGAAAATTATTCTGATGATAATTACGTGTTTTGGTCCCATCTGAAGAAATCAGTAATTATTCCCAGAACTGCGACCTATTAAGAACTTCTGATCTATTCTAAAAGGTCTTGTATGTGAGCAAGGTTGGGAAGCTCAAAATGAGGACAATCTTAAAAATAGAATTTTATATTACGAAAGAAAATAGGCATGAACCTCGTACAGAGAATGGTGGAACGTGTGCCCAAAAGAAAACTGGATTATGTTCACCGTTCTTGAAAAATGATAACAGACCGCAATTTAAAAATTCACGAAAGTTATATGAAGCAATAATACATACAAAAAACTAGTCCAATGTTTTATTATCATAGCAACTATGGTAGAAACTAATAATGCATCCAAATTTATATCAAGTTTTAGGTTTTTTTATGAATGATAACATATAAATGATTAGGCAAAATACACTTTTAGGCAAATTTATAAAAAGTATCGTTGGATATAGAACAAGATTCCCGTCGAGTTTCCACAGGCGCGAAATTATGGTTCATTTAGAAACATGCGAGCTATACTGTATTAGAGAATTAAAATGCTGTATTATGGCGAAAAAGCAAATAATGATCAAGTTTGTATATTTCTAGTGCCACTTGATTAATATACAACAATATACAGAGTGTTTCATTTAAAATAAAAAGGTAGACGTCACTTCCGGTAAGACTGGAAGTAGGTAAATGATAATATTTCAATCGGTGCTGTATTTCAATTCTTTGAATTCCATTCAAATCGGTTCATAAATGAATATTCTATTACTCGGCATACTGTAGTTCACAATTATCATGTTCTTGTATATGTACCATTAATTTCACGATGATCTAGTACAGCAAGGCTAATGGGATGTTATCTTATTCTTTTCTTTTCAGGGTAATTGCATAGAAGAAAATACTAAAACACAGCATCATATTAGCCTTACTATCCTAGATCAAAAACTAATTGTACAACAAATGTGGAATACTAAAAGTATGTAATTTTCATCTCTCAATCATTGCTTCAGGTTATCAAAATTGTAAAAACCTGAAAATATCAGTATTCTTATAAAAATTGAAATCTTTCCGCTACACATCGATCCCACAATTAACATTTGATAGAAAAATTTGACTTGCATTTTCTGCGTTAGTAATGGTCTCATACTCAGAAGCAAAGTGTTTTTTTGGTCCTAAATGGTAAAATTATTTGGTACTACTCGTATATCTAGCTTTAGCTTTTGAATGTGAACAATTGTGAAGCTGTGATTGGAAACATATTTATGGTATGCTATAGCAGAAAGTTGTTCGTTATACCAATTTATATTCGCTCTTACTGGAATTTGACAGGTCCGTTGAGGATAGTTGTTATAGCAATAGATCACAATAGATCACTATATACAGGATCGCTATAAGCGACTTCAACTAACAATTCATATTAGGGATGCAGCGTTTAAACGTTTAAACGCGTAAACGTTTAGTAGTAAATAAACGTTTTATATAAAAATACACGTTTAAACGCGTATGTGTATGTGAAAGAATTTTCAACGGAACATCAATATTATACGGCAAATAGTAATCTCATTAGAACTAAAAGGCAACAATTTGCTTTCTCCGCGGCTATTTGCGCTCGACGTTCAACCCGATACGGTACTTGATTAAGGTAATAATCCAATCAAAACACGCATCATCGTAGATGATGAAACGTAGCGACTTTAGTGTACGCAAAAATACTTCACATAAAACACAGTTTATTATATTTATTTTTGTATTTTGCTATATTTGCTAAAGTACGTCTGAAATAAACTGTCGCAAGGACGTAAACAACCATAAGTGATGCTATTGGTGCGCGTACGTGTTCTCTTTAACGCTTAAGCTACTTTACCTACATGCGGAAACATGTATATGCAATTAGTTCTCGTTAACGTTTATTTATTTTGTTAAATTTATTTTGTAATTGCCCTTTTTAGGGCAAACACCTCTTTGAAACTAGGTTTTGTTATGTTTAAATAGCGAGTGACAAGTATGATTTAATTGTGGTGTATTTAATTTTCATCAGTATCATTTTCCATTCCATATTACGCTGAAACCGTAAGAGCGAGTTAAGCACACACGGTACGCAAACGCACATCATCGTAAATGAAGCTTCAATGGTTAGCTAACTTCAAGTTTAATTACGTCTTGCGCCAGCTTATTTCAGACGCACTTTAGCGTACTTCGCGATTTGTCCCTCCGGAGTCTTTCTCTATATTCTCTTAACAGTTTTTATTACTGGTGGTAGACTTAAACTAACGTGAGTCGTCCGCTTTATGGCGCGTATAAATTAAAAATCAAAACAACATAGGATTATAGAGAAATGGTTTCATAAAGCTTTCCAGGGAAGCGTTTAAACGTGTAAACGTGATGGTTTAAACGTTTATTTTATTAAACGTTTGTTTCATCTCTAATTCATATCACGATATTTTACATTAATACTGTGTATCACCAAAGGTTCTAATTGAGGAAAGCGATCACATTCTTGAAAATGTAGCACATGTATTTGAAAATGTATTTTTGCACATTGTAAAAGCTAAAAAAGTTGCATACTCAACATTGTTGAAGAATAATGATAAATTATTATAATATAGTCCACACGTTTTCTGCGAGACTCTAGATACGTGTCCGTATATCAGCAACAGTAGCGCTGTAATAAAGTTTGAAATAAAGTATCTGGAGAACATGGCGACTCATGTGCTCATAGCAACCATGAAACTAGTCATTTGATCAAATTTCGTTTCCTTTATTACAAAAGGAGTGACAAGAATCTTCGTTGCAATTAAAAATTAATTTGAAATATTCTGGTTATACAATCTAATTTCCCCCCGAGGGTCTTAACAACAACAGAAATCCATAAATTGTAAAATTTAAATTTTTAACGATAAAGCTGAAGTTTAAATTGCATTCAGGAGTTTCGTGACGGAGTAAGTAATTTTTAACCTGGTGTAGTCACCTCTTATACAAAACTCGAACATTTTATAAAAGTTCTCGAAAGCTCTCTCTAACTGCCACCGAGTTTTCTCCCTCATATCAACCGCAAATCAAAACGAACGTTCTGAAAAAGATTTTTCTCGCTAAGCACGTAAAAGTATAGACGAGGAAGAGCAAACCTTCATTTTCTTTTTAAAAAAAGATGTCACCGTTTTCAAGTGTCAAAAAAGCAATGCTTGAAACGCTTTTCTAAGCGCTGTTTGATAACATTATGACGTCTTTTGTCACGGCTCCATCAGAACAAAAATATATTTACGAATTGTCTTTTGATACGATATATATATAATATATATAGTATAAGGGGAAAATATAAGCTGCCGTTCGAAAATGTATTGCAACGGAGAAATTAGATTTATTTTGACGTCTGTAGAATTCAGTTTAGTCTTTCGGGGTGCGCTCCCTATAATACAATAAATAGCCACTTTAGTGAGTTGTTGAATTCTATTTCGCAGAAATAGACCAATAAAGCTATTATGGAATTTGGAAATTTGGACTGCTATATCGAGTTTACTTTGCAAAAAATCTAATAACATTAAAGTTTCTTTTTTATTGATATCCTGTAGGGGTATAATTTAAGATATTTGAAAGAACTTTTAAATGATTTACTACTTTTTGAAATATTTCAGCAGAACTAAGCAAGGCTTTTTAAGTGTCAAAAGAAATGTGGAATTTATAAGTAACGTAGAATTTATATGTGATATGAGAAAGAAATATTAGCTTTTGCAGTGGTTATTGCTGTATCTGTATCAAAAAGATTCATATTAATAAAATATGAGCTGTTCTTTTTCAAGAAAAGTAATAACCCTTATGTTATTTTTTATACTATTGCTTTTAAAAGATGATTTTATATAAACTGGTTGAAATCAGTATTCGATTCAATCGAAATAAATAATAGATAACAATTATTTCTCGTTTCAGATGTAAATGCTGTGTATATTGTACATCTGGAGAAGCCACTGCATGGCGAAACAATTGCTCTGTATTACTTATTCAAATAAAGTAAAACTCTTATTCACTATCCCCTAACACAGCGTTTCTAAACCTGTGGCCCGCGAACCCCCAGGGGTCCGTAAGCCATACTCAAATTTTCATAAAAAGTATATGAGTTCATTATTGAATGACACTATCAAGCGCACAATCGAAGAAATATCGGAGAATATAAAAGAACAGTTAATTATAAGAGTTAGTAAAAGTCATTGCTATTCTCTACAATTGGATGAAAGTACAGATGTTTCTAACAACCTCAATTTGTTCGCTTTCAGTCGATACGAATTTGAATGTAAAATCGAAGATATCCTATTTTGCTGTGCATTAACAATACGTACTACCGCTGAGGATATGTTCAATAGCTTGAATGATTTCAAAATATCGAATGAAATTACGTGGTCAAAATGTCTAGGAATCAGTACGGATGGGACGCGTTCTATGTCAGGAAAGCACACTGGACTCATTGCACGTGTCCAAGCTGTCATTCCTTCAGTTACTTGGAATTATTGTTGCATACACAGAGAATCATTAGCTGCCAGAAAAATTGAAAACAACGCTAGATGACGTTGTGAAAGTGATCAATTTTATTAAAGCTCTATCAATACATTCTCGTATCTTTAACACTCTTTGTCAAGAGATGGGCAGTGATCATAAACAGCTTCTCTTACATTCTAAAGTACATTGGTTATCGAGTGGAAAGATACTGAGCCACTTTCACCAACTGAACTTTCAACAAAAATGCCGTTTTCCACAACACATTTATGTGAACTAATGAGGCTTTCTCTGCACTTTTATATATAAAATCAAAATATGTGACGAGGGTCTGAAGAAAGGGACCTTATCTTGCCATTGGTCAAAATTGAGTTTTTAATATCATTGGATAAAGAACAAAATCCCGAAAACTTCTGCAGCAGCCATTAATATC
Source organism: Agrypnus murinus (assembly GCA_929113105.1). Taxonomy (NCBI): domain Eukaryota; kingdom Metazoa; phylum Arthropoda; class Insecta; order Coleoptera; family Elateridae; genus Agrypnus; species Agrypnus murinus. Next base: position 42,895,860 of record OV816025.1, read on the forward strand.
TAAACTCCTTTCTATTGGTGATTTTGCACCTTCAAAAACTTTAGAGAGACATAGAGTAAAAAACTGCAATGTACTATTCCGGCATGAAAATTTCGCACGATTTTTTTTTCTCTGTAAGCGATCTCACATCCAGTGACATGTTATACTTATGTCAAATTATTATTCTATTTTTATTGCAATAGTTATTTTTGACGCGCCTATAATATTGTGTCATGTCATGAAAAGTCTTTCTTACTCACCTAAAATCTAAGAAAAATCAGCCTACTTGATAAAAATCGTGCGAAACTTTCCTGCCGGAATAGTACCTCAAATTAGTGGAAGTGATCTGCTGTTGCTGATCTTTGCTGAACGTAGCCGGATCAGTTGTTCCGACCAGGTGTCCGTCATGGACTCACTAGTATACGAGATTAGCCCAGTATGACAGAGTGCTGGGCAGTTACTAATATCCGATACTAGCTTGGGAGCAGACCACACGGCGTTCACCTTGCTGTCTACCCAATCCCAGGTTTGTCTGGACAACGATGATACAGTCAAAAAATAATGTTTGGTAGAGTTACGCGTAAGTTGCGGAGGAAGTTCTGCTAACATGAGGGTCCGGTGTGGTTGGATTTGATTCTTACATGACGTCAGGGTCGGATATAGTGCTAGTTACCCGTTGCCTGACCGAGACGGATGGAGGAGAATTAAAGTAAGGTTTATCCCGGACAGGGGGTGCACCCGCTGTAGTGCCACCGGGTAGTGTTTCGGAGATGACTGTATGGGGGTCAGGCTTTGGCTGTACAATTCCAGTCATCTGATCCTCAGAAACCGTCTTGACCAACTACGCTGAAGGGGCGTTGATGCGAATATACAGCTTCTCACTTCAAGAAAACTTCACCTTAACGGGTACATACCGGCATTCTATTTCGGTAGACTCGAAACGAAGCACTGTCAGGGGCACACCAGGCCTATAACTGGGAGATCAGGCTGGCAAAACCATTCAAAATCAAGTTCCGTCACATTTGAGTTTGGATTCGATCGGGCAGTACCAATAGCAAATCACATGTCTATCATCACATTGTTAAGTAAGAATGTTTTTACCACAATAATTGTGCAATAGATACACTGAAACGTTAAACATTTGTAAATAGCAATATAAGTGCAATATTGAACTTTAAAAATTTGATCATCTAAAAGTAATATAATTTTTCACACGAGATTAAAAAACCTTCACCACCACCCTTTAAATTCTTGTTTAAAAGGTATAACATTTCATCCTCTTCAATTTATTTTAAAATAAAACTTACAACCGCCACTTATAATATCACGTAACATCTTATACATGAATTACAATAACAACAAAAAAGACTTCAATGCTTGTACAGCAAACGAACCTAAACCAGGTCAACCCTTAGTGGGTATAAAAATATAATCCACACAAGACTTTCATCTCGTTCTCTCATATCCTATATTTTAGGGCGACGAAAAAGGATGGCCGTTTCTTAAGGGATGATAATTACTTCACATAAGAGCACATAAAAAAAATTAATAAAACGCTATAAGCCTGTCCTTGCTTCAAGAAATTCGATCTTTATAAAACTGGTCCTCTTTTGTTCGTACCATCTAAAAGTAAACCTTGCCCTTTTTCATACATGAAGCATAAGCAGGACGGTAAATTATTCTCTTTGTACTTAAGAAATTATACTAATCCTTCAACTTTATGCCCTGCATCCCTTTTATGATAATTTATTTCTGTCCACAAAATCATTAGGATATCTTTGTCTGAAAATCAGAATTATAACAGGTTAGAAAAGGAAAGGGAAACTACAGTGATTATTTTCAAATCTAGGGTTAATTCTTTTTTATTTATTTAATGAATGCAAACACAGTTGGTCTCACGACTTTATTATGTTTGAATAAATAATAATCATAACAATAAAATAATAATAAAAAAATTATTATTACTATTATATAAAAATCGTTTTTGTTTGACTCGAAAGAAAGACTTGTGCTTGAATGAATATACTGAAAGATGTCAACCTTGACCTGATCCTTTTAGAAAAGAATAAATCAATTGAAATTAAATATCAATAACTGAAATTGCACATGAATTGAATAGTAATTAGTAAAAGAAAGTCTGAATGATTATATTATTCCTTTTCTTCTTTGCATCATTCGACCGAGTAGTCTATCTAAGAAGTAAAAATGATTTTTCAATTAATCGATGTTGAACGGAGACACGTCCAACCTTATAAACTCCAATTACGGATAGAGGATGCATCTGAGCTGCCATTGTTGGTGCTCAATCGGTAAGTTGACCCGTTCGGTCGGTAAATCACCCACATAATTACCAACACACCCATGCATAATTGCTCGACTGACTCATAGTATCCCATTATAACGGAAAATATTAGAGACTCTCCTGTTATATAAATACTGCAGACTCGCATATATTAAAACCTGAATAATGACAGCTTGTTAATGTTTAAAATATCGTTTTGTTATTAATATTGTTTCGGGGCAAAATTGATTTAAAACAAATTGCCTTCGTTGCTAGAGAGCTTTTTGTTATGTGACTAAAAAAAGCTATCCATAAAAAATAGGACAAATTGAATCGTTTAGAAATCAATTTCATTTGTTCGCGCAGTTTATGAGGACATCAAATTAACCGGATTAAACGTTTTGCGAAGCGGTTGCGATGATGTAAACCGACGACGACGTTCCAGAGCCGTTCCGGCAGCGGAACTGGGCAGGGCAAAAGCTTATAATTGAAAGGGCTAGCCAGGCCTTTTCGCTTACTGTAGAAAACTACGACCTAAAACCCGTCCTTTTTAATGGAAGAATAGTTTCACCGAATACAATCGGAAAATAATTATAATACTTTTATCACCGAGTTCTATATTTTTACGAGAGCGTTTCTTTTTTTAGAGGACAAGGCCAAGCACGCAGTAAAGAAACTATTAATATATTTTAATTACCTGATTTACCTGAAAAACTGAAGATTTTTACTTTAGGAACTGCTACACTTACTTTTTTACAGGGTAATTCTTTTCTTAAAGTTTCCTGTAAAAGTTTTATTTGTTGTGCCTATAATACTTTAAAACATCAAAAAAACAATTGTGGTTATAGATCACATGATACGGAATACACATGGATTTTTTTAATGGAACACCCTATATATTATTGCATTTTCGAATAACTCTTCTTTCCCTGATTGTAAATAACATATATAATGTTATATAATTCTATCATTAATACTTTTTGACATATTTGACTTGCAAAAACCTCTATTAAAAGAACACGTATGCTTTTTAAAATGTGAGTAAACTGAAATAACTTTTTCAGCCTCACTATAACCAATTTTGATTAAAGGAATGCCAATAGAAAATAAACGAATTATTTCCATAGCCTACCTTGTTATTTTTAGTTTAATCGCATTTTGACGGGCCTATTAGTCAACTGCTCTTCTTATAGTTTGGTTAAATCTTGAAAGTCAAATATGTCAGTAAGTATCAATGATAGACTCATACGACGTTATATATTTACATAGAATCAGGAGAAAAAGAGCTATTCGGAAATACAATAATATACTATACCCTATATATAATATACATCCTATATAATATAGGGTGTTTTATTAAAAAAATCTATATATATATATATATATATATATATATATGAATAGAAAGATTAATGCGCGTATATAAACATATATAACAAAGGGATAATAATGGGAATTCGCGCAATAGATATATAAGAGGAAGTTAGTTGCAGCCGTATACACGTGTTTCGCACTTATTAGTGCTCATCAGTACGGCATAGCAGATAGAAGAAATAAAATTTAAGCAACAAACTAGAAACAATATATAACACAAAGTTTCACAGATAGTAGCCAACCACACATTTGTAGTTTCGGCTCGAAGATATTGAGTTTTCAATACAACAACAAACGTCACTACGGAGGTAGCTATAGCCACTACCGTGAGACAACCTAATCCCAAAACATATCAATATGAATAGAAAGATTAATGCGCGTATATAAACATATATAACAAAGGGATAATAATGGGAATTCGCGCAGAGCACTAATAAGTGCGAAACACGTGTATACGGCTGCAACTAACTTCCTCTTATATATCTATTGCGCGAATTCCCATTATTATCCCTTTGTTATATATGTTTATATACGCGCATTAATCTTTCTATTCATATTGATATGTTTTGGGATTAGGTTGTCTCACGGTAGTGGCTATAGCTACCTCCGTAGTGACGTTTGTTGTTGTATTGAAAACTCAATATCTTCGAGCCGAAACTACAAATGTGTGGTTGGCTACTATCTGTGAAACTTTGTGTTATATATTGTTTCTAGTTTGTTGCTTAAATTTTATTTCTTCTATCTGCTATGCCGTACTGATGAGCACTAATAAGTGCGAAACACGTGTATACGGCTGCAACTAACTTCCTCTTATATATCTATTGCGCGAATTCCCATTATTATCCCTTTGTTATATATGTTTATATACGCGCATTAATCTTTCTATTCATATTGATATGTTTTGGGATTAGGTTGTCTCACGGTAGTGGCTATAGCTACCTCCGTAGTGACGTTTGTTGTTGTATTGAAAACTCAATATCTTCGAGCCGAAACTACAAATGTGTGGTTGGCTACTATCTGTGAAACTTTGTGTTATATATTGTTTCTAGTTTGTTGCTTAAATTTTATTTCTTCTATCTGCTATGCCGTACTGATGAGCACTAATAAGTGCGAAACACGTGTATACGGCTGCAACTAACTTCCTCTTATATATCTATTGCGCGAATTCCCATTATTATCCCTTTGTTATATATATATATATATATATATATATATATATATATATATATATATATATATATATATATTGCGATGAATTCGCATAAAAGGAAAAATTTGATTTCTTTTGCCCCACGTTGGGACAAACCATAAATATAGGCGATGAATTTGGCTAATTAAAAATAAAAATTAATTTTATATTCAAATTCATCAAATACTTTCAAATAAGGAATAATTGCTGTTAGATCATAGATAATTATTTTATAATTAAATTGATTTTTAAAATGACTGAACTTTGGAAATGATTTTCAACTTCCCTCTTTTATAAATTCTTATATGATTATAAAATACCTTTTAATAGATTAACATAATGCAACAGTTATATAAAAATAATGTTACGTGAGTTCTTGACTAACTCAAGTTTACGTAAGAATAAGTTGGGCGCCAATTAAATAACATAAAATAACTGAATTAAATTATTAAGAAAGACTCATCTCAGGGCGAATGTGGATTCTCGTGGTTAAAAATATACAAATTGAAATTGAAATCACTTTTAAAATTGAAATCACTAATTAAATTTAACTATTACTAAATTGTTCAATTCACTTAATTACACCTCACAAACGATTGTCTTTTCTTTCGCAGGTACAGATACAGAAAGGAAATAACTTCCTACCTTTTTATAGAGAATTGCTTCTTTTCTTTTGTTATAGTTGTCTTTCCCAAGCCATTGGCAGAGTATGTCAGTTTATGCTTATCTAATCCTGGATTCCAATTTCGGTTTAATAACCCTCGGATAGACTTTCTATTTAACACCATCCACACACTTGATATTGATTATACACTTTTATTTAATTAATAGTGGGTACTATTTCCCTTGTTCGAAGAACATGTGTTTTATTTGTTTTTATGTGTTTAATTAAATAAAACACCAGTTTATGGTTTTAACGAAGGTTTATTGACTAGCAATAACTTTAGCTAGTAATTTAATTTGAAGGTGGTTTTTATAATCTTATATACACTTTTACAATTTATAACTTTCTACACTTTCGCCGTATATTAACACACCAACCAACTTGACTTGTCTATGCTAGACTAATTATTTGTACAATATTATTTTTCACGACTTTTACTCTGTAGCTTTATTTACTGGACTGAACTTTACATACGTTCAGTTTCGTCGTATTTTAAAGACTGACCTCAAACATTTGTACTATAGTATTTTACACAACTTTACTCCGTCGCTGTATTTCTAAGACTGCTTATTTACATTTTTGCTATCGTATTTTACACGACTTTACCCTGTCGCTTTATTTCTAAGACTCTTTAAAACAATAATGTTCCTTTCGCTTAAATACTAATATTTACATCATCATATTACACAATTTGACGTCACCTTACCATCTAATACAATGACTGTACACTATACAAGACATAATAACAGATTAACATAATTATAATAGTTGCCTCAAACTATTACAGTTTAATACACAACACTTTATGCAATAATAATGATCTATTTACATAAACAAAAACCTTAAAATAATCTCATTTCCCGTCGTTATTACTCATTTGAAATTAATCATAACTGAATTACATAATAACAATAACTTCCGCACAACTGGATGTTACGTATACTTAAGTATTTGGTAAGTAAACTGTTTGATAATAAATAAAGAAATATGGATTATTTAACCTTATTAAAAAGTACACATTGGTTGATATAATCAATGACACACAAGTAAATAACGTAAAAATATTTTTAACTGGAAAAGTTGCTAAAATACACTGCTCATCATTTGAACTGGTACACTTATATAACATGCAGTAAAAAGTATACAACTCTTCTTAGGCGTTTTGCATGACTTCCTACATGATCAGGGCTGTGTTTCGGAATGCAAACAAATGCCTATCCAATGACATTTGCGATTCAATTGTTGTTTGTTGTTATTATCTCCCGTAAGTGCAGTTACTGAGCTCGCGGACGCTTATACTTTTATCAAGTTTTAAGGTAATGTTTGCGTTTTTCTCGAGTAAATTTTATTTCAGAGTGGTTGACTGCGTTTTAGAGATGCTATTAAGGCGTTTAAGTTTTGAAGAGCCAAGCTATGGGAATGCTTATGATTGGTGAATCGCTAAGAACTGTTGAGGCCTATTTCAATGTCAGCCACAATGTGATCAGAAGAGTTCGAATGCGTTTTAATGATACTGGATCTGTGCAACATAGGCACGGCGGAGGGCGAAATCGCAGTACAACAGTCAGGGAGGACCGTTTTATTATGGTTCAGTGTCGAAGGAATAGATTTTCTACTGCAAGAACACTCCAAATTCAGTTATTGAATGCAACAGGTACTCAAGTATCCACTCTAACAGTAAGAAGAAGGCCCCATGAGGTAAATTTAAGGTCCAGATCTTCTAAGAAATGTCCATTGTTAACCAGAACCCACAAAAGAAGAAGGCTAGAGTAGGCGCACCAACATGAAAATTGGAATGTTGAAGATTGGGGTCGTTGTTTATTCAGTGACGAGACCAGAGTGCGTCTCCATATCTTAGATGGAAGAGTGAAAGTTTGGAGAAACAGAGGAGAACGCTATATTGAGAACCACGTGACTTACCATCAAGCTTATGAAGGTGGTTAAATTACCGTTTGAGGAGGTATTTCTGAGACGCGTCGTACTGAATTGGTTATGCTTGGAAATGCTACAACGAATAGTGTCAGGTAACTTAATGAGGTATTACAACCTGTAGTGATGCCATTTGCCAATGAAATAGGCGATGGTTTCGTGTTTGTTGATGATAACGCTCGTCCTCATAGAACAAGGCAAATCAATGCATTTTTTGAAGAGAACAATATTACGCACATGGATTGGCCAGCGAACTCTCCAGATCTTAATCCCATAGAGAACGTATGGGATTTCCTGAAAAGGTTGATAAGGGCACGAGGAGTGGCCAAATATTCCTCAGCATTACATTCGAGATTTGATTTCCAGCATGCCAAGGCGTTGCCAAGAGCTAGAGGAGTAAATAATCTTCTTGTGAAGATTATTTACCCGCAATTTTATCATGCTACAGGTTCGGGCTAATTATTTTTTAACAACTGATAAAGCAATTTAACCTCAAACCAACACGAAGTTTATTTGAAATTATTATTGTAAAATTTGTCTAAAGATTGTTATCCACGAAAGAGCCGTTAATTGGGAAGTTGGTACACAACTATTCAGCGCAGTTAATTCTACCAGCTGCCGGTTAACCGAGGTCGTAAGGTCGGTATTCTTAGGATATGTCTTTTCATAGACACCAAGAGACAATTTCAATAGCTTTTGAATTCAACGCCAACAATACGTACCTGTAAAGTTCCAAAACACATTTGCAACTGCTTCCAATGTGATAAGCTTTTCCCAATAAAACTAAATCACCTAAATCAAACCTGAGACGTTTCTTTGCAAGAACTAAACAAGTATAAATACACATAAATAACAGCCACAAATAGAATACAAAATGCTCTCTTACCAAAAAACAAGAAATTGGATTATTTGAGTAAAGAGTTTTAAATGTAATATTTAAAACGGCTAGATTATTCTACGGTAGCAATCATTCGCTAACTCAGCTAAGTAATTATATTTTCATCAACATAATCACTGAAATTATTAAATCATTAAATTACGGAATTAATGCAAGCTCGGGTAATTACTGATAAAGGAAAAAACTTGTTTGTTATTAATAAATTAATAATAAATTAAAGCTCAATAGAAAATCAGAGATAATTGCTGACTTCTAGATGCGCTTACAGTTACAGCATGTTACTTTCCGCGACGCAGGTAACCAAAAGGAAGCACGGATCGAACGAAATCAATCGTGATAGTTACGCCAGTAATAATACAATTTTATTGTTTGCTTTAAGGGTTTAAAAGATACAACCAAACCCCGAAAAAGCCTACAATAAACAAACAAACTACCAAAATGCAATTCGCAAGTCGCTACGTCGAAACAATTGTCAGGAAATAAAATACTTATAAATCTTATAATAATCAATTTATTTCTATTTTATTTCATGATTACGGTTCTGCGAAGTTAGGCTTGAGACAGTAAACTCTAAGTTTCACTATATCAAATATCAGGCTTCTCTCTGAACCTTACGGAACAACATTGGTTTAAGCAACGGTTTACTTACTAACCAGTTATAGTTTTCACTCAGAAATTGTTACTTTGGACGTCCCAAATGTCAGTATCCCTAAAACGCATGATCGTTTACATTATGGTTGAACTCAGAATTCACGTTGTTGCTATTGTTTATCATAATATGTACTGCAATTTTATTGTCGCGAATGAAAATTCGCTTTATATCGAAAACTATTTCTCAAATGTATTTTAAACTGGCTCCCTCTACTCCAAAGCTAAACGAATAAAATCTATAAATAGCCAACCTGTCGCATCTTGAGTGTCTGCCAGATGCTGCTATGAAAGTGACACAAATGTATATTTGCATCATCACATTCTGGTATACTTCCAAGAATAGATCACGTCCACTCCGCTGCCTACACAACACCGGCATAAGCGCATATCAATTTGCTTTAGTTCACATGCAAGATATAGACAAATACTTGGCCTAGACATGTGCTACCTGATCACGTGTAGCTGAATCGCTGATTATGTTACCTTCACATGCGCTTATTCGTTACTCAAGTTGTTTACTCAAGCGATCTCGCCACATGCTTAGGAATTGCTTGTCAGTATACTGTAAATATAGAAACCATACTTCCACAGTTGACTCAATCCGTTAGCCAGTTCAATTTTGAATCTCATCTAACAACAATCTTGTAGCCGCACTGATAGGTATCTTGAATGTTCTATCTGCTTGTGGTATACTTTAAGCTAATTTGACCTTTGCCATCCCCCATCCCCCCCTTTGACAACATGACCCAGAAACGTTAATAATTTAACACATTGTATATCAAACCATATAAACTTTAGTTAATTCAACTTGAAGTTGAATTTTAGAAAACACTCACTGGAGTGATACTCTATATGTCAATTATATTTGCCATCAAAACCCTTATTGCCTATTGGGCAGATTGCAGAATTTACTAAAAGTTAGAATAAAATATATATATATATATATATATATATATATATATATATATATATATATATATATATATATATATAAATTTTAGTTGAAATTAATTTTTGTTAAGTTGAATAATGATTTTACATTAAATAATATTTAGAATGCAAATTCATATAGAAAAATTTATCATCAACTCTGCTGGGACTCGAACCCAGGACCCTCCACTGTCTAGGTGGTATCTCTACCAACTGAGCTACAGAGTACGTCTGTATGTCTTTGTATGTCTGCTTAAACATCTAATTCATATGGAAAATTTCTCGCTATGCTGGTAGTCGTACTCTGTAGCTCAGTTGGTAGAGATACCACCTAGACAGTGGAGGGTCCTGGGTTCGAGTCCCAGCAGAGTTGATGATAAATTTTTCTATATGAATTTGCATTCTAAATATTATTTAATATATATATATATATATATATATATATATATATATATATATATATATATATAAATAATGGATTGTTTTCGACCGTACGGTATATATATAATAGAATTGGAAATATCGGGTATGCGGTCTGTAGTAAAAATCTTTTTATTTTTTACTCAATATTTCGTCGCTTTTTTGGCAACTTCTTCAGGAGTAAACTACAAGTTAAGCCGTTAAGGATTAATTATACAATGAGTAATAATTATAAATAAACTGTAAACTAACTTACAAAATTAGATTAACTAGTCTTTATAAAAAAACAGGTTCAAAATAGCATAAAAATTAGAACAATATGTTTTTGAAGTTTCAATTTGACATTTCATTAAAACTAAAAAAACAAAGAAAGCCAGTTTTAACAATTTTATACTAAGACTAAAAACTATAAAATATACAAATTTTGTTGAAAGTTTGCAGATTATATCAGATTTAAAATGTTACTATAAATAACATAAAAGTGATTGCCGCTTGGGAAAAAATTCGTGTGCTCTTGTTAATCACAATTTGGAAACTGGACATAATTTTGATTATAGAAATGTTAAAATTTTGGAACTTGAAATTCATTATAAAACTAGATTATTTCTTGAAATGTACCACATTAGAAAAAACCAAAATACAATTAACTATAAATCGGATATAAATCAATTAAGTAACATTTATAGTAACATTTTAAATCTGATATAATCTGCAAACTTTCAACAAAATTTGTATATTTTATAGTTTTTAGTCTTAGTATAAAATTGTTAAAACTGGCTTTCTTTGTTTTTTTAGTTTTAATGAAATGTCAAATTGAAACTTCAAAAACATATTGTTCTAATTTTTATGCTATTTTGAACCTGTTTTTTTTTTATAAAGACTAGTTAATCTAATTTTGTAAGTTAGTTTACAGTTTATTTATAATTATTACTCATTGTATAATTAATCCTTAACGGCTTAACTTGTAGTTTACTCCTGAAGAAGTTGCCAAAAAAGCGACGAAATATTGAGTAAAAAATAAAAAGATTTTTACTACAGACCGCATACCCGATATTTCCAATTCTATTATATATATATATATATATATATATATATATATATATATATATATATATATATATATATATATATATATATATATATATATATATATATATATATATATATATATATATATATATATATATATATATATATATATATATATATATATATATATATATATATATATATATATATATATATATATATATATATATATATATATATATATATATATATATATATATATATATATATATATATATATATATATATATATATATATATATATATATATATATACACGATAGCTAAATTCATTAATCTTTAAGTTTCCATAAGAGCTTGTTTCAATTATTATTTAGTGTTCATATACAGTGTGAGTCAAAACTAAGGAACAAATTCGATAAAAGGGAAACATTGATTTTTTTTTGAAAAATTGCAAAAATAGTTTTTTTTTTAATTCGCACTGTTTGACATACTATTCGGATATACAGGATGATGCGTTTAAGTATGGTGACTATAGCACTTTCCCGTCTTCATAATTATTTTTTAATTTTTTTATGTAAGGTAACAAACTTATGACATTACCATGTTGACAATTGGATGAAGTGCCAGAATATGGATTAAAAAATTAAAGTTGCTATTTAAAAAAAGTTCCGATAACGTTGCCACACAAAAAGTGCGGACTTTAAAAACAAAATTGACTTGTTTCCAAAAATCAATACTTTCGCTTTTATCGAATTTGTTCCTTACTTTTAACTCGAACTGTATACAAAAGTTAAGGTTTTCTAAGTCACAATAAATATTATGGTTAACGTCGAGACAGATTTCAAATTATTTAAATGTACAAAGTGCAGCTAATAAAACAAATCTGCTGAGCGTGTTTACACAGTCCAAGCATTCTATATTGTACAGAACACTCATTCAGATGGCCAGCCATAGTGTCTTACAGGAAATTGCACCAAGAAACTCTTGGCATCTTTGGTGATGGGCCCAACAACATGCCATGCAAAAGCCATTTAATGTCATTTTTCTGCAGCGTATACATCTCTTGGCGGTGGTGAACGCATCCAATGTGTTGGAACGTGTCCGACTTTAATTGCCACATCGCGGTTGTAACACCATCTTATTGTTATCACTGTTAATTCTCTAAATAGTTAATAAAAGACGCGCTGGAGAGTAGTTGACTTTGGTATGTAACTTTGGGTGTAACAATTGAACATATGTGCAACAATAAACAACATAAAAGTATAGTTATTTTTAGTGAATCAATAAGCTGACGAAATGGAAGTTATGGGAGACTATTTGGAGAATATGGAGAATATTTCCATATTCCGTCCGTAAAGAATGTACACCATTTTATTAAATATTTAAAAAACAGAAGATAAAATTATGATAAAATGAGATACATTCAAAAAAAAATTTCATTACAATTTAAACCGGAAGCTTCCCTTTCCCTAAATTAGAAAAATTTCCCAGTGCTTTGCCGACCAATTTTATAACAGAGGCATTTGTGCACCCACGCTACACTAAATTAATAATGTCTTTATAAGAACTGCTATAAGGAAAATTCATTTTAGTCAAGGTTTACAATATTTAGTACTGTCATCCTTTTAAATCTTTCTTTCGCCAGAGTAAATTAGAATTTTCTTTTTAATAGTTCCAGAAAAATGTATAATTTAAGAAGGTCTCTGCGGAAGCTTTTTTTTTCATTTAATTAGTGTCGTGATGAAATTATCTTTTAATAAAAGTACATTAGGTGCTTTATTGAACTTTTATTTGGAAGTTTTTTACTACACGTATAACACTCGATACATCTGCATATGATGGATGGTAACTAATATTCGATGCTAGGATAGTACGGTAGATTCTAAGCATCATGCTCTTATGCGAGAGGTAGAAAAAGAGAACGAAGCAAAAGACTTGCGAAAATGTAATAGAACTTACTTAAAACAAGAAATGTGATACAGAAATAATTACAGATTATATAATTCCTACTGACCTAGGTACTGTAGCGTGTTTTAACACGTGGTGGTGTTAAGGCTACATATATCTCTTGTAGGAGTAATAAAAGACAAGTTTACTTCTATGAGATATTTATTTTACTATTTTTATATGACTTGTTTATTATTATTGTTGCCTAGTACCATTCCGTATCTACGCAATGAATGCAAGTTGTGAGCTATTCACAACATTACCCCGCCCGGTCTGAAACGATAGTAATACATGAAAAGGAAAAAATACGGAATAGTATTTTGGAGAAAAAATGGAGTATTTTAAAGGAACTTGAATAAAGTTGTAAAATGTTCCAGCTACAAAAACTCCACTAGGTAGTATACAATAAAAAACTTAAGTTAACTAACAATACGGAACTTGCGACGGCAACTCTTGGAACCTGTAAACAGAAAGAAGAAAAAACAGAAAAGTGTTCAAATTTTCAAAGTCAACAGGTAAAAGGTTTTCAAAAGATGCCTTCGCGTAGCATTTGAAATCAGTTTATTTTTGGCTTAACATTATAAAGTAACTAATCTAAAAAATATGCAGGCTTTAGCCTATCTAAAGAGATAGGACCAGTGTGATTTTCAAAAGTGGCGTATTTAACTGTCCGTTCTAACACTTTATAGGGGCCTAAGTAACTGTCTTTCATGCACAGAGTGTGCGTGTCGTTACGAACATATACGTGTGTGCAGTTGGTCAAGTCGCTGGGGACGAAGGACTGACCGGAATACGTTTTTGTAAAAAAATGCTTCTGCTTCCTCATACGACTTTTGATATTGGCTATGAAATTAGGGAGGTTCATGTCGTTAGCCAGTTGTTCTTCTTCAAAGAAATCTCCAGGTAGTCGTAAAGGGGTAGCATGCAGGATTTCTGCAAGAGAAACATTAACTTGCGATTTCAGTGTTGCACGTAAGCTCAAGAGAATCCAAGGGAGATCCGTTAACCAGGAGGAAGTTCCTGTGGTTTGAATGGATTGCTTGAGTGTCCGATTAAAACGTTCGATAACGCCCTGACTAATCGGATGGAAGGCCGTGCATTTGACGTGTTTAATTCCTAGCATGGCCATGAAGTTGATCCATGCATGAGAAAGGAATATTCTTGCATTGTCCGTGGTGAGATACTTGGGAATTCCAAAGCGGGACACCCACGTGTCGACAAATGCAGTGATTACTGACTCCACGGAAGAATCCTTCAGAGGAATTGCTTCCGGCCACCGGCTGTAGCGGTCAATAATAGTAAGGAGGAATCTATAACCTCCCGAAGAAGGAAGGTGCACTAGATCGAGATGGACCTTAGTAAAACGTTCATCTGGTTCTACAATAGATTGTAGAGGGGTTTTTGTATGACGCTGAACTTTATATTTCTGACATTCAGCACAAGATATGACCCACTTCTGAATATCGTGGTGCATAGATGGCCACAGATATCGCTGAGTAATCAATCTTTTAGTAGCACGGATGCCAGGATGGGCGATGTTGTGTAGTTATTGGAATAAGGGATACCTGAATTTGAGCGGGATATAGGGTCGTGGTTGGCCTATACTAACATCCACCCAGAGGTTTGATTTGTTGGCAGTTTGAAGGGAAATGAATTGAAAGTTACTACGAGATCGGAGCTGGTTTAACTCGGGATCTTGTTCTTGAGATAGAGCGATTTCGTCGTAATTGAGATCAGTTCCAGGGACGTTAATAAGATTAACTCTTGTCAGAGCGTCCGCCGGAATATTCTCTTGACCTTTGATATATTGGAAATCAGTTGTGAATTGAGAAATATACTCTAGTTGTCGAAACTCACGTGGTAAATATTGATCACCATTATTTTTGATCGCTGTACACAAAGGTTTCTGATCCGTAAAGATTTGAAAGTTTCTGCACTCAACGTAGTAACGAAACTTCTTTAAAGCAAAGTATATTGGAAGAAGTTCCAGAGAAAAAATACTGTACTTTTGCTCTGTGGTGGTTAACTTCCGGGAACAGAAAGCTAGTGGTTTCCACATGCCATCTTCAAACTGTTGTAATACTCCAGCTATAGTGGAAGACGAACTGTCTGCAGCTATACTAAGAGGGTTATTAATTCGCTGATGTACCAATAAAGTAGCGGTAATCAAAGCATTCTTCGCGTGCCTAAAGGCTTCTATTTGCTCATGATTTAACTGGACAGGCTTTAGCGAAGCTTTATCAGGAATAACTATAGAGGTTAACGGTGCCAAAATTTTCGCACAGTTTGGTACAAATTTATGGTAATACGAAATTAAGCCAATAAAATTGCGGAGTGCTTTCTGACTTGAAGGCAATGGGTAATCAATTATAGCCTGGACTTTGGAAGCCATTGGTTTGATACCGCGTGTATTAACGTGATGTCTTAAAAAATCGAGCTCATTGACTACAAAGAGACACTTTGGTAGGTTTATAATTAGGCCATTGTCTTTTAATCGGGAAAACACTTGGTGTAAATGTTCAATATGTTGCTGCGAATCAGCACTAAAGACTAGGATATCGTCTAGGTATGAAAAACAAAATGGGAGCCCTGATAATACAGTGTCCATGAAACGACTCCAGGTGCTGGCTGCATTCCGTAGTCCGAAACACATCCGTTTGAACTCAAAGAGCCCCAGAGGTGTGATAATAGCAGTCTTGTGAATGTCCTCTGCTGTGAGTGGTATTGCGAAGTAGGCCTTTTGGAGGTCTAGCTTCGAAAATATGGTTGCGCCAGCAAGTTTTCTTGTAAAGTCCGTTAAAAAAGGAATCGGGTAACGATCTGGTACTGTCACTAAATTGAGTTTCCTATAATCGCCAACCAAGCGATAACTGTCTGTTGAGGCGATGGGGTTGATGTCCTGGTCGTCACCAGGAGGTAGCGTCTCTGCTGTGCCCACTGCTCGCTTCCCGACGATGTGAATTGGCGTAGCGTAGCTAGAAGATGACCGCTGAACTACGTCAGCGTCCAAGAGCTCATTAAGATGATCTTCTAGAAAAGAAAGATGATTAGGGTTCAGTTTGCGACAGCGTGCTTTAACCGGAGGGCCGGTCGTGTCAATGTGATGGACTACGGTATGTTTTACGGGTTGATGGTAGTCGAACTTACGCAAAAGCTCCGGGAAGTGTGTGTTTAGCATCTTGCTATAAACATCAAGATCACTAGACATGTTGTTAACAGTACCTGAAGAGGATACGTTAATGGGTGAGGGTAAGGGAAGAAAGGAGGAAGAAATCGCAGAAGTAACGATTGACTCGGAAGGAGGAGTCAAAACATTAGCCTGCGCAGAAAATAGTTTGCGTTTAGTGCCAGTCTTAACTGGGAGGGTTGTGGAACCTCGACTGCGAGTTCCGGCGGGCTGGACATCTGCTGTGCAAATGACCCGCTGAGTAGAGCAGTCAGTCATAACTGGGGGGGTTGTGGAACCTCGACTGCGAGTTCGGGCGGGGTGGACATCTGCCGTGCAAATGACCCGCTGAGAAGAGCAGTCAGTGAGAGGATTCACTGTTGGAGCTGGAAATTGACAACCCTGGCTGCGGTTTCGGGCGAGCTGGACATCTGTCTTGCAAATGACTCGTCGAGAAAAGCACTCAATGGTTAGGTTGTGCTGCTGTAAAAAATCCAGGCCTAGAATGGCTGTAGATATGTCAGCGACATAAAATTTCCAGGGGCATGGCTGTAGGCCAGGAATCGGGAAATGTAACCTCAAAGTTACAATACCTGCCACAGGAATTGACGTGTTGTTCACGGCCATAAATGAAAGGTTGGCAGGCATGATGTTTTGGTTACAGGAAACTGCAACGTGGGTGGGTAAACTGGAATAATCCGCACCGGTGTCAACAGAAATGAAGTTGGAGGGATTGAATTAACCCTGCATGGCCCTCCCTGGAGGCCAGGAGAGTGAGAAGTTAGTTTTTTTGTTTGGTATGAACAATTTCTCGTAAAATCACGTGCATTATTTTGAAAGCGTCTGTGATAATGACACGGTTGCAATTGTGAATTGGCATTGCCTGAAGGCATGGAACGGCGTTTATTGAAATGCTGAGGATTTTGAGGGTACGAAGAGATTTTGGGAGTTATAGGGGATTGTTGCTTGTGCATGGTAGAAAGCTCATTGGAAATGGTTGTAAGATTGGTCGTCAAATTGTCTAGCTTAGCTTCTAATGCAGGAGTAGTTAAAGGTTGTGGTGCTTTTTGCATAGAATAAATTAAATCTAATTTTTCTACAAAGGATATTAACGGTAAGTCATTGAAATTTAAGGACTGAATCTTAAGTTCTGGTGGTAGTTTAGCTATTAAAAAGTCTTTGGTTAATTCCTCAGTTAGATCGAGATCGATTGTTAACTTTTGAATGTTAAAAAGTACTTCTTTGACACTACCAGAGAATTGAAGAGTCTCCAAAAGATTATTAATTCGAGATTCTCGTGGTCCTAGGGTAGATTTTATTACTGCCCGTTTCAAGGTAGTATATGGTCGTTGCCTCGGTGGATTAATGGTCAGGTCGCGATGAGCTCCTAAAACTTCGAAAGGTAAGTTTAGGGTTAATAAGTTATATTGTGCGAGCTCATCGTTGATCAGCATACGAGTAAAGTATCTTTCCACTAAAATAAAATACAGGTCGATATCGTTGTAAATAAAAATTTGAAACTTATCGTATGAGAAGGAGCACTAGTTCTGGTTTCAACGGTCACCTCCAAACAGCTACGACAAGTCACGTAAGCGAAGCAGGTAGCAGTATCTCACGATGACAGAAGTCGAGTAGTAGTTGTTGACAGATGATGAAGGTAGAACTAGCAGTTGTTCACCTGGAGAATTCAGTGCAGCAGACAAAGACCAATACTGTTAAATTCTTCTCCAGGAACGTCGGGATCACCAAATGTAGCGATGGTTTTAACACGTGGTGGTGTTAAGGCTACATATATCTCTTGTAGGAGTAATAAAACACAAGTTTACTTCTATCAGATATTTATTTTACTATTTTTATATGACTTGTTTATCTAAGATTATAATTTATAGGATTTAAATGTAAATTTTTTGCTCAAAATGAAATATTTACTGAATATTTTTAATTATGATAAATATAATTTAATGCTTTATTTGTATATTATATGCTTATCAATATATTACATTTAAATAGTATTAATTATTTCTAACATTATAAAAACATTTTATACATGTGCACGTTAAATTTTTATGTATTTATTCAAATATATATATTAAATATATATATTAAATCAACATGAAATATAAAGATTAAAATATAAATTATTTCTTGTAAAATGAAGATTTAATAAATATTTTTTATACTAAAAAACATTTCATATTTAAAATACATTTAACCAGTACTGTCTATTAAGCATAGTATGCTACTGGGGTTGTAGAAGCGCAGTTTTACGTCTTGGTTTTAGAAAAAAAATTAATTAAGTAGTAGGAAGTAAATTTGAAGATATTTGAAAATTATTTATTATTTCTTCTAAATAATTTATGTTATTATAAAAACAACTAAAAGTATTTTGTTTGTTTTCCTATGTTTTACTTTCATAAAGGTTTTGACCAGAAGTTGTCCTATTTCTTATTTAGGATATTTGACAACCCCATCGATACATCTCAAGATTAAGAAAAAAGTAATTTAAAGCTTATTCCGGCACAATCGTCCATAGGAAAGCGTAATTTTATAAAGAGATGTCAACAGGGGGATTTTTAGAAAATTACGATACAATACACACAAGAACAGGTTCCTACGAAATCAGTATTTAGTAAGGTGCTACGAAATCTGATATTGATAGATCCTGTAAAAGAAAAACGACATTGTTTGACATATTCCTAAAGTGGCACACGACGTAACTCAATGATATACCGGAAACACCAATAACTGTTAAAGGTGGTGTCAAAAATTCCGTATAGGAATTGCTAGTCCTCCACTGAACATCTTTCTATATGGTGGGCAGGGAATGCTTTCAAGATATGTAGAGCCGGGAAAAAGAAATACCCAGAGTTGACCAAATTCTGCAATTCTAAATTGATATCATTTCTGTTACAAAAAGGGATAGGAATTTAATAAAACCTGTAAATCCTTAACAGTCTTTAGTGCAATAGTAAACCAGGTTACGATGAAGCAGAATAAGCAGGAGAAAACAAAAACCAAATTCTTAACTTCTATTAGTACTAGTGCATGCTGTCAACGACGGCGATAAACGACTTTCCTCAATTTCAAATTTCCATATAAAAGTGAGCACTGCCAAAGGTTAATAGAGCTAAGCTATCTTTAATTTATGACTCATAATACTGGTCGAAAGAATTTTTGTTGAATTCTTGGATAGTACAGGAATTACAGTTCTATTGCATTCGAGTGTTGGTGACTAACACAGAAATTGCTCCTTGCTATACTAGATGTGGCTTAAGACTGAATAGAAATAGCTAAGTACTGTTGTGAATAGCTCACAACTTGCATTCATTGCGTAGATACGGAATGGTACTTGGCAAGACATTTCTAATTCTTCTCCGCAGGAGGTAAGACGAAAGACCGAATGATAAATTGTAGGACATTTGGTAACCCTGTATCGTGTATCAATCCAGTTTTTTTGAAGATTTTGTATTAGGAACTTTTTGGACCATATAAACCACGTTTTCATAACCTACAAGGTTTGTATAGCGTTTACATATTTACCACGTTTAAATTGGTTTCATGTTTTATTTTATACAGTATTTGTAGACTCATTGCTAGACTGACGTTAACAATTCGTAATCCCTAAAGGATATCTACTAACTGCAGGTATTGTACCTCGCTATCTGCGGTTTACTGTTTGCAATTTTTCTTGTTTTGCTTGCTGGGGTTTGGGTTGTTAGGGGTAGAATAGCGGTAGACTAGAATAGCTGAGCGTGATTACAGTTTATTGATTATTTCGAAATTTATTTTTATTTGTTTATTCACTAGTCTTTGATCATTCTTCTTGCATATATCTATTCCATTTGAAATTATTGATTATTGCGATTATATTAATTGGATCAACATGAAGGCTGATAGACTCTTGATCGATGAAATTAGAAATTTTATGTCCGATTGCATTATAAAGTACTGTTTATTGTATTGTTTTGAGGCAGTGAACTGGCTTATTATTGTACTCGTAAAATAAAGTGGTAGTAGTAAAATAAAGTATGACAACTGTCTATTACCTGTCACATTTTCTGATAATTAGCCAATTTTAGGAATCGAACATAAAGCTTTGTATGCAACTCTTACATAATCGGACCTTATAGACTCGCCCTTTTATAACATAAACTGGGCTTGTCTATAAAGTCCTACATTATGTACTTGTTACATAAATAGCTATTATCAGGAAAAACTAAATTTACTTGCTAAAGCATTAAATAAATATCTTGGCACTACCTATCCTAGATGAAGACTATCGAAAAATAAACACTTGATTTTACCATGTTTATGGTTGCCTATCTAGGTTAGATCCAACCGATGCTGTCTTACAAGAAGAGAGTAGTCAAGTCGTTTAATTACTCAACTCATTACAAAAACTGAAGAACTTGTGGCTCTACTTTTGGGACTGCAAATGACTCTTTTTTGGGTTACGAGTTCAAAGAATTGGCGGATCAAACCCCCTTTCCCTGATTGGAAAACTTCAAAATAATATTTATAGTCAACCTAAGCAGTAAGGTGCACTTTCTTATAATAATAATATTTATTTAACGGATTCCCCAGTTTACACAAGATTTAACAACTTACAAAACATTTAACAATTTAACAACTTACGGAAGATTTAATAATTCAACAATTAATTTAACAATTATAATTTGTATAAATAAAAATATGTAGGTATAAAATTAAATAATTACTTAATTTTAATATTTAAAAGTTTGTTTAAGTTTAATTAGAGTGATGTTAAACACATCTACATTTAGCATATTAACATGTGCCATGAGCCTATTAACTGCAGAAAAGTTGCCATAAAGAGTGCGGTGTTGTTCTAGCCTAAATGTGCACACCTCCCTTAAAGGCCTAGGCCGTACATAAAAATTAAATAAATACAATAAATCTGGACAATCAACAAAATTATTGACTAGATTGAAAACAAACAGTTTATCAGAATTTAAGCGTCTATTATTTAATGTATCAAGATTAAGTTTTTTTAACAACATTACATAGTCAACAGATTCATAAGGAATAAACAATCTAAAAGCAATATTTTTCAAAAATTTGTGCTGAACTCTTTCAACTTTATTCACATGAACAGTGAAATAAGGAGACCATACAGAGGTACTATTCTCCAAATGAAATCGTACTAGAGATGTGTACAATACTTTAATTGTGTCAATATTGCTGAAATCCTTAGTGTTACGTTTAACAAAACCTAGCATTTTTAAAGCTTTGTTGCAACAATGCTCGATATGATTAACAAAAGCTAGTTTTTGATCAAACATGATACCTAAATCACTAATCACATTAACCTGTTGGATAACAGAATTACCTATGTAATATGTATTACTTAACTTACTTTACTTTGGATTAAGTTTACGGGTAAACTGAATGTACTTACATTTGGTTATATTAAGTTGTAATCTATTGCTATTGCACCACCTGGAAAATCTCTCAAGATCACCCTGCAATTCTTCTGAAGAAGTTATTGAATTAATCGACTTGAATATTTTTAAATCATCAGCGTAAAGTAGAACACGACTATGATGATTCTTAATCCAACACTGCGATTTAGCAACTATTAGCTATAGTAATCGAAAATTACAAAATAATCGAATTGCCAAAAATGTTAAATTTAAGAACATTTATTTTTAACAACCTATTCAAATTAAGTAAAGAAGAACCCCATTGCCCTACTTCATTACTTACTTTCTTTATGACTGTATTCTATCGTCCTATTTATTGGGGGCTTAATAGCTATTTATGTAACAAGTACATAATGTAGGACTTTATAGACAAGCCCAGTTTATCGCCGAGCGAGCGAAGCGAGCAAGGCCTATAAAAAGGGCGAGTCTATAAGGTCCGATTATGTAAGAGTTGCATACAAAGCTTTATGTTCGATTCCTAAAATTGGCTAATTATCAACAAGAAATCAGTTTATAAATTTGACATCTATTCTTGACAGAAGAAAATTTGACATGTAATATACAGTTGCCATACTTTATTTTACTACTATATACTTTATTTTACTACTACCACTTTATTTTACAAGTACAATAATAAGCCAGTTTACTGCCACAAAACAATACAATAAACAGTACTTTATAATGCAATCGGACATAAAATGATTTTATTAGAAAAAGATGATGAAGAACACCGTACAGCCGACCTGTTCCTTTCGATATTCCTTTGAAATGGCAGTCGTTAGTTTTCGGTAGAAAAATATTCTTAAAATTTTCAAAATATCATAATATCTCACTTTATCCAAACCAGAAATCTCTTATTTTACAATCAAAGTGCTAGTGGAGATGCTCTCAAATTTCCAGTCTTTTATAAAAATATATGAACATTAAGATTAGAATAATTACAGGCCAAAACCAATTACCTATAAATATTTACGCATATCTATAATCTTTATGGCATCTTTACATATATTTTCAACACAAATTAGTATACAATTTACCAATAGAGCTTAGCAATAAATTATTCTTATCTCTATGATATATTTTGTTGCTCTTGCAAAATTTCTAACACGATTTTTCTTTTTTCAGGTGAGTACCAGAATATTTATAAGCAGAAACTTAAGAGGTATGTAAACATTATTATATATTTCTAATCTTTTCAACACAATCTTAATGGTTCCAACTACACCTGATCGACCAATCGACAGGTTTCATGAATAAACATTTTTTGTTTGCACATTTGCATACGTAAGAATTTTTCTAAATTTCTCTATTTTAGTGACATTTCTACGGAAATAAATCACAAAATCAGTTTCTGCATAACATCGAGAAACTCAAACCGTTAATGGTTCTAATAGGTTCTTTTCTCTATTCTAATGCCTATAAAGGATTGCTGGAGCAAATAAATAAGGCTCATAAATTCTCCACGGCCTCTTTCTTTGATTGTTCTCTACCTACGTAATTATGTAAATTATGCTAGCTACCGCATGATTTGTTGTTATCTGTGGCATTTTGACAAGATTTTATTGTTAAAGTATGATTGTCATTTTTTACAGATAGTTGTAGAGTTTAAAATAATGTAAATAAAATTGGTAATTGTTTTTATAATTTTTAATAGTATTATCGACATTATTTCTTGAAATAATATGTTTCTTTTATTCCACTGTGGTATTTTTGGAGTAGCACAGAAGCAACCCAAAAAAGTAGATATCACAATATTTAATTACATAATAACAGATTCTACTTCCATATTACATACACTATATGATGTGATAAATAAATCCAGCGGAGTTGGGCACATTAGAGATGTTCCATCAAGTCGTCGACAGGGCCGGATTGCAGCATACACAAAAATGGACAAATGTAGGGGGTAAAGATTCAAATTGTACTTTTTGTAAAAATAAAATGAGAAACATTCTAAAAATAATGTGTTAGAAATGCTGCTTACGTAATACCCGTCTTCTGGAGTTAGTATATAACGGAAACATCCTGAACGGCTAACCCGCGATGTTAACAAGGAGTCCCGCTAAAATAAGTAACGGCATAAGTAAAAATAGAAATTATCTTACAAAAAAAACAGAAAGAGATTTGTTCCATAACAAAGTAATAAACAACAAAATCCAGCAATCGAAAGTTAAACTAATAAAATACATTATACCCAAAAAAGAACTAGCTAAGATTATAATAAATAGTTCATATAAAACAGAATGCAAATATTTCACTAATATCCCCCTTAATAGTCATCAGTATAAACAATTATTTAGTTCTTAGGTTTCTACAATTAATCAATCAACCAATCTTTTAAATCATTTAATTAATATCAAATCAATCAGTATTTTATTATTATACCTATCAATCAAAATGAGTCAGTACCATTCAATCAAACCTATTTTATAGTTTATATAAACAGAAAATTATTGAGAATCACAGGTTCTTACTCGTACAATTTCTGCAGAAAGGGTAGCTTTAAATTAACTCTTGCAATCATGTAAACATACAATTATACCCAATCAAATACAATAAAGCTGCATACTTTACAACACATAACCTAAAAGTTATAGAAACTATTTATTATTTATAGATAGTTAAATATTTAAAAAGATTAACAGTAGTTTGTGGATAGAATGATGTAGTCTGCCTTCCTAATGGTATCTTGGACTTGTTAGTAGAGATTACACCAAAGTCTAATGGATAGACTTAGAATAAGGATTATGATGAATCCTGAAAGGAAAAGATTTTCATAAAAGCATACCATTATAAGGTGGTTTCGGCTTCAAAACAAATGTCCAAAAAGGATACGAATTACCTACCTCTTGTAAAAATTATCTTTTACAAAGTTTTCCAAAAAATAGTGATCAACAGATACCAATCTCAGACCTCACCATTACCAAATATGGTATAGCTAATAGATATATCTATATCATGGCCAAATTAGGAATGACAAGTTTAGATGATAATATAGTGCAGAAATGCCTGTTGAGAAGAAAATTTTTGGTTAAACACTGAGATGAAACCGAACTAGGGAGAAACCAAAAAGATTGTAATAAGTGACGATGTAAAAAACAATAATAAAATTGGATAATACCTTAAGTATGGTTGATCGCTATTTACAGAAGTAAGGAATTTCTTTTGAAGATTAAGGGAGTTTCCTTTTCTCTTCTTCAAGCCGCTTGGCCAACGATCTTTACATTTTCCTTTTTATCAAGTCGCTGTCTTCATAGAAAATAAAACCGAAAAATGCTAGATTTACATATCTTTGTAGAGGTGTAATGTACGAATGAAATATCATGTAATGCGAAAATTCTGTTATCCATCCTTGGGTGATCTAATATAATATACTTATGGCATTGTAGTTCCTATATTCTGCAGTGAGTCATTATACTCATCATAGACCTTTGGATCACATGTTAGGCGTTACATCTTAAACCTTTTCCTATTAATATTACTATTTCATCAGAGTATTAACTATTGAAGAGAAAACCAAGTTAATATTAGAAATCTGTTCCCTACGTACACTTTTATGAAGTCATTTTGCTTTGTGGGTAGATAACATGTGCGCAGTGCAACCGATCCGAATAAATACAAGAGCTTGTTCACACTGTGTGTGAGATGAGAAGAGTAATAGAGAAAAAGAAGAAGAGTAACAGAAGAGGTACTGTAATATACGGAAGACCAATGTGGTAATACAGGTTGCTTGTGTGTGGTCTTGTACACTACTTATATGTTATCTCTTGTAGAAGACAATAAAAGACATGTAATAACTTCTATGAGATATTTATTTATTTTCTTGTTGTTGATTACTGTTGTCATGGCAATCACTTAACATACAATGCCTTCTTGAGGTAATATGGATGTAATGTCATGGATGTGATGAATATCATTACATTACACTCCGGGTAAAAAAAGGCTGAACATGTACCAAAAGAAATGATCCATGAGTCAAAAGGGCATTTAATGCATTCCTCAACAAAAAAATAGCATACATTAATGTCGTACTTGTATGTATCGGCATGTTTAATGTATACTAGCTACAAAAAATGGAGGTCTTTTGCATCTTTTCAATGGTTCCTTACATGCTACTACAATAAATCTTATGCTAATAATTAGGTGCTAATAATCAAAGAATTGAAAAGCCTTTGCTGCTGATAGCTAAGGGGCATCAATTGCTTAGGGCCAGACATGTGTTGCTGATTGCAAGGTGATGTCACAAACTTAACCTAATTAAAATATACTTCATGTACAGGAATCACTTGTTAGGACGTTCTGTAATTCTTACTAGAAAGAAAGAAATAAAATTTAGGAACGTGAACAAAACCAAGGAACAACATAATAAGTGCTTCGTGAGCAAGTGATGCTTGCGTTACGATTTATTTGTTGTAACTTTTAAAATTAAAAATAACTATGCTAATTGAATCTAAAAGCGTTAGCCTAAGTAGTAAGTTTGTGGTCAACATTGATAAACGTAGTTGTATTCATTTTGTCCGTAGGATTGGAAGAAGTGGGTTTGATCTCATAAAACAGAGGCAGCATTCATAGCATTGTCCTAAGGTTGTAGGAATTACTAGGTGAAATTGCCTGTTGGGGAGTATGATTGAATCTTCTTGTATCCTGTTATTTGAGGAGAATGAACACTTGAAGCTCAATCCGGTAGCACATATATTTGGGAGGTCCAAATGCTATTCAGGATTGATTAGTTGAATGTTATCAATGTATGATATCACGTAATGTCAAGTTGACAAGGCTCACGTGGCAAAATATAGGTTATTTTTGCACTTGTGTTTATGGTGTAAAACTTGAAAAGTACTTGAAAGTTAGCACACTGCACATAATGCCAAAGTTTATTAGCGAAATGAAATTTGCTATTATGATAAGATAATTTGAGTTCGGTCAATAGCAGTTGCACTGTTGTAATTTTCTTGGTTAGCAAAAAGTCGAATGTTCGCATTGTTCTAATTACGAGGTAATAAGGCTGTTTAATCGCATGACCTTTGCATAAAATCTCGCGTTTTGACATAACAAAATTTTGTTGGTTAAGGTTGTTGAGAAGTTCGTTGATGGTTATCCGAGACAACAAACTAAACATCAAAATTAAATAAAGAAAAAAGATATTAATCCTATTATATCCAAGAACAATCTCTTCATATGGTATCGTTCCAATGGCGAAACGAGATATGTCAGCATCGTTGTGTCCGAGAATTGCTGAAGACATTTTTCAGGAGTTGTTACTACGGGTGTTGTATCTTTTGGTTCTTGAGGAACGTTATTGATGTGATCTCCATCAGGAACTAGAGGTGTTGCAGCTTGTAGATTCCAGGAATGTTTTACTGGATCCAAGGGAGTCTTCGTAGAAAATGCGGCGGTTGATATCCCCAAACCGTCGGCCTTCGGAAGCTCTTGCAATTTCTGATTTAGAACATATTGGTTAGGATTCAACATACACAATTTTAGCTGTATCCTAATTGACTGTGATGTTATTTGAATGTTTGTAGAAGATTGTGATTCTGTTTGGTTGTGGAATAAATGCACTTTTGAAATTAAATTATTTGTAATAGTTTCTGTAATGGAAGTATTAACCTGTGAAACGTGCTTTTCAATAATTGAATGTTCAGGTTTATCAACACAGAAAGTATCAGTGGATGCTGACATATCTAAAAAGTCATTGCATTGATAAATGACGTTTTGAATATCGTCACTTAATTTGGGGTTAGAACACGGATCCTGCGATATTTGATTACAGTTTGTACCTATGAAATTATGATGAAAAATGATTTCGTTTTTAAATAGGTTAACTAGACCAAAAAATTCAGGTGAATCATTTTGCTGTAACCAGAAATCTGTAATCTCTTTGGGAGAAGAGATAGTATTTGATTTTGGGTTGTATGAAGTAGGTTTATCTAAAGAAGAACCCAAGTAGTATTTTAATAGTTCGTTGATGAACGTGGTGTACGGTTCGAATGACAGTTTATTGTTATCAATAAACTTGATAAGATTCGAATGTAATTGTAAAATGTTATATGGCAAGTTATGAATTAGGGTATTATATCTTTGAATCTCGTTCTCAATATGTAGGAAGTCAAAGTATCCATCGATTAAGGCTATTGACATATGTACATGCGAACTGTCAAAAATAGGAAATTTTACTAAATTTGCTAACTTTGCCATATTGAAACGTAACCAATATAATATAGTTTACTTATCTTATTTAAATGATAAAAAAAGGATATCTATAAACTTCTGAAAGTCGACTGCTTGCGTGAGATAATAACCGTTTCAAGATTCCAGGAGTGCAGGCTTTGTTTGTCGGCAGACAGAAAACCAGAGCAATGGAATTATTGAAGATCTGGTGTTGATCATCTAAGTTCTTCTTACGGGGTCACCAATGTAATGTATAGAAGATTAATGTAGTAATACAGGTTGCTTGTGTGTGGTCTTGTACACTACTTATATGTTATCTCTTGTAGAAGACAATAAAATACATGTAATAACTTCTATGAGATATTTATTTATTTTCTTGTTGTTGATTACTGTTGTCATGGCAATCACTTAGCATGCAATGCCTTCTTGAGGTAATATGGATGTAATGACATGGATGTGATGAATATCATTACAGTACTGCTCCTATTTTTCGTATAATTAGAACTACAAAAGACTTTATAACGCAAACCAAGATAAAATTTGAAGCCCAAATCCCTCAGTGTATGCTATACCACTGCCACACAATCTTGCTTTTCCATCTAATCACTTACCAGTAATAATAACCATGAGCAATTCTCAAGCAGTAAGCAAGCGTAAGCCATCGGGACTGGATTACCTTTCGAGGACTAAATACTTAACGATACAATTAAAATTTAGTATATACGACTAAAAAAGACATTACAACAGCCATGAAGTATATGAATTTATGCATTCAGGAGGCCACGTAGGGCCACTTCACAATCAAGGAAGTCAAAGACCGTCATAATGATTTGGACCTAAAAAAGGCGCCGTGGTCTAACAACAAGTAAAGTTCTAAACGAGATACCAGAAAAGTATTTCGCCACATTTTGTCTTTCTTGTACTGATTCCTAAAGGGCCAAGGTTTCAAAATCAACTTAATTTACACGAAACCAAATAAATTGTGATCGTTCTCTCGTGTCATTCGCGAGAAATGCCTTGGCAAGGAGAAAGCAGGGATATAGTCGTAAAATTATCGAATTTTAAATCTTTGTAAAATAAGAACCGTTATGCTGTTTATTAGTGCTGTAATAAATACTCCAAAGTTACGCGATAGATGAGATCAACAAAGATTGCGTAATTCGAATTCGTGTAACTCGGGGTACAATATTTTGCATACAAATCCATTTAGAAATTGTAATTAAAATTGTAGTGTTTTGTACATAATGTATGTATTAAAGTGAAAGTGTTATATAAATCAATGTTCTTGACATAGTACTCCGAGTTCGCGTAAGTCGGCTTATTACTGCATAGTGTATTTGTCTTGTTCTGCTTTGAGACAAAACTACCATGCCACAATAAAAATTAATTACGAAGAAAAATTATTTTGATACCACGCACAAGTCGGAGATGGACAACAGAATTAGGTTTTTGTCCAGAAAAGTAGATTTTGATATCTCCAGTATTGAATTTACCTACTTGTGGTACTGTAGTCATCTTAGTTGGCGGTCGCTACATTACCCCTGGCAACAAAGACTTCAAAATAAACACAAGATAAATAAACACGTTTTTGTCAGCTCTTGAATTTTATTTCATTTAATAATAATTGTTATAACAAAATATTTCAACACATATTGATACATTGCTTCGCACTGCCAGATCGTTGCAGTACCTACAGCAACAACTTTTAGGGGGTGGAAAACTTTCAATATATTCCGTTTTATAAATACTAATTGAAATCAATTTGAATACCTCATAATAACATATTAATCAACGTAATGCCAATAAAACTACTTACCATTGCAGTTGTTCTGCGTCCATATCAATGAAACTATTGGGCTTATAAATTGTTTAAGGTCGCTGAACCCGAATTCGCCGTCAATGACTTTTGACAGATGAAAATTGTCTCTAAGTAACTTTTTGGGGGTAAGATCGTTAAAATTTTGACTTTTCCAAAATATGGGTCACCCTACTTCAAAACGTAGTAGTCTACTGCTCCATATTGTTAAATAAATGTATTAAACTCATCCGATAAACCTGGACAATTCTTTATTAAGTTGCCAAAATCTATTCTAAGACCTATTCCATGTTTCTCAAACTATATTCTACGGTATCTATGGTGTTTCGATGAACGGGTGTATTCTGCCGATGACATACGTAAGTGACTTAGAAGAAGACATAGTTTTGTCGGAGAACAACTATCACAACGTACTTGAGTACAAACAGTACATACATACTGTAGTGAAATCTGTCGATTTCAATGCTGCGTGCTGCAGGAACCTACCCCAAGACGCTCCTGGACTGCTGGGCTCTGCACCGGATGAAAATTTTAACAATTTTTCCAGACATGAAGAATTTAGAGTAAGCACTGGCTATTCTTATTAAACACAAAATTTACAAAACCTACAATAGGTTTGCTCGCAACTGCGTCCCGTGAACTTCGGATAATTCTTATTGCAGTGCGTAAAGTGTATACGCACGACTGCAGAAAAAATGTCTCAACTTCCGATTCTATTGACATACCAAGTTGAAATCTTATTACAATGATAAGGACATATCATGCAATAGTTGTGATTTGTTTGGAGAAAATTAATGGAACATTTTGAGAGTTACATTCGCTGTTCATGATACAAGTGCATGTCGTTTCAGAACATTCTGTTCTCACGACTATAGAAGAAAATTCATAACTTCTGATTCCATAAAGATACCAAATTGAAACTTTTGAAAAAAATTAATGGAACCGATTTTGAGAAAAGTCGAAATTTGTTAAAAACTCGGTTAATATACTATGTTACAAATGTTGGAAAAACAAACAGAAATTACCGTAGATAGTTCATTTCATTCTCTTTCAAATTCAAAAAACCCGACCTTCCTAACTAATACGAAGGCTGAGTAAATAGCATTTGACTATAGGCATGTACGTTTAAAACTGAAAAAAATAAACCTCTATATCTCGCGAACGGTGTATTTATGGGCAGTAATATTTTAGCTTTATACAAGGCTTCGAAAGGGCATTACGTGAACAAAATATTAAAAAAATCTATTAGGGTACCCCACCAACTTTGGTCGAATCGGCGTGGAATGTATCTTAAGCAGGGTAACTGACTGACTGTTCTTGCTCACCATCATTGCCAGACTAAAACGACTTCAACAAAATTTCAAAAATACACACAAAATATCTCCCTCTCTACATACAATACATGTGATAAATAAAAATTTGACAATAATAAATGTTATAATTATTATTTGAATTAAACTACTAAAAAAATTGTAGTGTATTATAAACATAGTACAACAATAAATTTGAAATAATCTGATCGCTCATTAATAAATTAATAAAGAGGAATTCAATTAAACAAGATTATATGAGATAAAAAAAACTCATTGCATATTTGACCCATTTAAGCTCAGTGGGTCGTTTTTGACCCATTGTATATTTATTTTAGCCCTGTCCTGGTTGTGCAAGTTTTATTAGAATTTTTAATATCCATCGATTGTTGAGCTTTTGGACAATCACATAAAATGTAAAATTTGTTAAAAAATAAATTTGGTAAGTTTTTCATAAACAATGAATTAAGAGTTTTTTGTGCGGCATTCCAGATGTAAAAACAATTGGTCAAAACAAAGTTGAAAAACTATTGGTTTTATTACATTGTTCAATAATTACTTTCAAAACAGTATGAAAAGCCATTATTTACAGCTTACACTAAATATTATTTACATATTTACCATTTATAAGGGTCTACATTACACTGGGTCGAAAACGATCCACTGAGCACTTACGTACCTGCTCGCCACGCACATGCTATTATTCCTGTGCCGACTTGTTCCTTTAGTGGTGGTCAGTTGCCAAATGTTTTCTCAAGTGATAGTGTGTTTCGTGTTTTATGCAGTTGGTTACTATTAGTGATTATCATACTATTAGTTATTATTAGTCAAAATGAGTTCATTCGAAGATTACTGGGCCCGGTAACTACTAATAAATATTTTTATCGTAATTATTATAATGTTTTAACTGAAATTGATTTATGTAGACACCGCCCGCTCAAGCTTCACGAAATGTTGGAGGAACTAGAAAATGTAGATGAAAATACTTACTACAAATATGATGTTTTTATTGCACCGCCTGCAGATGTTGGAAATGATACAGAAGAGGATTCAGATGAGATGATGATTGTAACGATCCCAATGTCCTCAATCGAAATCAGCTTGAAGCAGAAGCAGAGCTTTATATCAACGGTGAGCCTGCCTCTCACAACACCAATGATGATAGTATAAGTGATGACAACGTTCCCAGTAATAATATAATTGACAATGCATCTTCTTCAGTGCCTCCTCTGAAACGCCATAAAAAGTCGCAAAAAGCAAAACCACGAGTATGGGAAGTTGGAGATTTAGGAAGTGCTATTTGTGAGGAATGGACAGCACCTTTGTTTTCACCTATTTCACTAAATGCCGACAGTCATCCATTAGAATTTTTTGAACTTTTTATGCCTGTGGAATTAGTAGAAGATTTAGCAAAATACACTGCTGCCTATGCAGTGTCCAAAAATCGGCGCTTGACACTTTCAGTCGGAGAAATGTACGTGTTTCTAGGAATACTATATGTCAGTGGATACAATGTCTTACCTAGACGTCGAATGTATTGGGAAGAGAAGGAAGACGTGCAAAATCGATTTGTTTCCAACTCGATGAGAAGAAGAACATTCGAAGATATTTTTAGAAACCTTCACATAGTAGATAACAACGAAATTGATGTATCTGATCGTATGGCGAAAATAAGACCGCTTATCGTATAGCTGAATGAATTATTTTTAAAATATGCCCCAATTGACGAATCGATGATTCCCTATTTCGGTCGCCACGGTTGTAAACAGTTCATCCGTGGCAAACCAATTAGATTTGATCTATATCAAGGCAGAAGGGATAATACTAACGAGAATCACGGTTTGGGAGAATCGGTAGTTCTGAATTTTGCAGAAATTCTTCAAAAACGTTATGTCGATGTTCAATTTTCTTTATTTTTTGACAATTTTTTTACGTCAGCTAAGCTTGTCACTTTACTTGGTAATAAGAATTTTGCTGCAACCGGTACAGTTAGAGTAAACAGAATCGGAAACTGTAATTTACCTGATGACAGGTATTACAAAACTAAAGAAGGTAGTAAATAGCAAGTAATATCTACCTCTATTTTTTATATGTTCTTTTGTTTGTAACCTAAATATTCCATTAAAAATCCTAAGCAACTATTTTTTTTTTGTTTTATTTATGTCTCGTAAGTGCTCAGTGGGTCGATAACGACCCATGCTTTTTTCAAGCTATCATGAGTCATTAATTTATTTAAACATTTTTTAAGTTATTATTGGTTTATTATCACTCCGAAACTTGAAAAAAATTTAAAAATTTAATAAAAAATATAGTGAGCACTAATGGGTTAAAGAATCTAACATCATTAAAAAAAATATAAAAGAAAATGTCATTTATGAGACAGATCCTAAATAGGAAGCAAATATAATAAGTAGCCACCATAGGCGTCGCATAAATTGGGACTCAAACACAAAAAGAAAATTCATATTCCGTTCTTTTATTCGGTGAACTTATTAATCAAAACTTAACATCATGAAAATTGACCTTAGTCTAAAAAAATATTTTCCTTTTCAACAAGTATTTTTACAGTGCAAAATCCACTACAATACTTAAACATTTATTTTTTATATTAAATATTCGGGCAACAGTAACATTATTATATTTTTGAAAAGTCTCATTGAGCTAAAGAAAACGATTTGAAGCTCGTTTAAGTACTTGTTATATCTCATATACCTACAGATATAGTATGTAACAGTACGAGTCAAACCGATGCTATAGTTCAACCAAAAATACAAGTAATGAGTCACCCGTGTAATAACCCTTTAATATCCACTTGAATAAACAATAGGAAACGAAAACACGTTCATCTGGCATCTATCACCACATATCAGTGGCGCATCGCAATCTGTACTCATGTTTTGGATACTTACTCTTCATACAATTGCATAAAAAGCGAGACGGAGACGCAACTGAATGTTGCACAGTGAAAGATATCCATGTGAGATCGGATAGCTTTACCCATTTTCAGCACGTAATTTGTGATGTCTAATTTCTTGTATTTTTGGTTGAACTATAGATGTCTCATAAAACTTCCTTCTCACTTGACAGCTAAGATTAGGAAGAAGGGGGTTGCTCAGGATAGTGAAACATCTCCTAAAAAGATATCTAATCCACTAATCTCAGGAAGGTCATGTTTCGGGACAGTGTTCGCTTCCGGAGATTATTCAAAATGTTGATTTCGACAGTTATTTTCCGATTCATCTTCTTCGATTTCTGAGAAGAATGACAGAGCGTTTAAATAATATTTAATAATTTGCAATAGACAGAGCAAATTAAATGCATTTTAGCAAAAAAAAAAGTATTTATCGTTTAGCAGTTCATGAGAATTTAATTGATGCCAGTAAAACACTACATGGGAACTTTCAGAGCTTTAACAATTAGAACCGCAATGTCACCTTTAATGATGGTTTTACAAAATAAAAATATTTAATATCCAAAAATACTACCAAAATGAACCCAATATACTAATAATGAACGCGTTTTATGCTTAAGACGGATGGTTTTCTAACGGATTACACGAAGAATAAAAACTAGAAATCCATACCATGTTCGTTGAAAATAAATTAACAAAAAGTGGAAGTAGTCAAGTTTAAATTACACATCCATACAAGTTCACGATCAAGTGTTTGTTAGTAGTGAAAGGATCGGAATTATAAGGAGTTTCTTAACCCGAATGAATATTTACGGGCAGATTTAGTTCAGAAAACTACGTACTTCCAGCTGAGAAACGCTTTATGTTCGCATAATTTCCTATCGTTGTTACCATCGATTACTTGAAATCATTTTCAAGAGCTAACGGTAAACATTCGTTGAGCTTTAATGTTTCCATCAGCAATTACATTATAGAAAAGATAACAAATACATGTGTAAAGAAGAAACTCGACCGAACACTGAAATTATGTAAGTAGAAATTGTCGAAGACTCTATCTCTATTCTACAAATTACACCATTATGAGATGTAAGCTCTGTCTTATTATTACACTTTTTTT
The DNA here is from genome assembly GCA_929113105.1 of Agrypnus murinus. Taxonomy (NCBI): domain Eukaryota; kingdom Metazoa; phylum Arthropoda; class Insecta; order Coleoptera; family Elateridae; genus Agrypnus; species Agrypnus murinus. Next base: position 42,931,089 of record OV816025.1, read on the forward strand.
TATTCGGTGTTCGTTATTATGAGCGAATTGGAATATGCTACCTAATTTATTATTTTAAAGCCATTAAGGTGATGGTTTAGAACCAATGCGAGGTTTTACATAATCTGATGAAGCGTTTCGCTTAGGTAACTCGATCATTAATCTTTTATTATAGAGCGATGTTAAGATTAAATTTACAATAATTTTAAAATTAGCAATTTTCAAAATTTTTGAATTAACTTGGTTATTTACCACTTATTTGAATATAAAGGCAAAATATTAATAGTATGTTATTAAGCATTACCTTTTTGTTCTTTTATTTAGTAGATTGCAGACAATTTTTTTTCTAGTTTCAAGTGTCGCACTTAACGATCCACCAAAGTCATAGAATCGTTAATGAAATCCTCAAAGGCTTTGAAGAAAAAGACCTCTGTACAGTAGCCTTCCTAGACGTACAACAGGCGTTTGACCGCGTGTGGCATAAAGGGTTACTTTATAAGCTGAAACGTTTGTTTCCTACCCCATACTACCTACAGCTCCTTTCCTACTTCCAATCGCTACTTCCAAACAAAGTTTAATTCCGAAACATCAGAGTGTCACCCAATCCTTGCTGATGTCCCTCAAGGTAGTGTACTGGGTCCACTCCTATACCTCATTTTCACTTCAGGCATTTCCACCACACCTAATACCAAGATTGCTACCTTTGCGGATGACACCGCCTTACTTTCCGTAAATGTGAACCCCCAAGTTGCTTGTGTTAACCTACAGCAACATCTCACTCTCCTTGGTGACTGGCTTAACAGGCGGCGTATAGGAGTTAATCAACAAAAGTCAGCTCAAGTTACATTCACAACTCGACGGATTAACTGCCTTGAAGTATCACTTAATGGTGTTCGACTCCCTGTCAAGACCGAAATAAAATATCTAGGATTGACACTTGACCGTAGTCTAACGTGGAAACATCACATAATAAACAAAAAACCCAAATCAACCTCAAGCTACGACAAATGAGTTCAATTTTTGGTCGTAAGTCGAAACTGTCAGCTGAAGACAAAATCCTTTTATATAAATGCATACTCAAACCAATCTGGACCTATGGTGTGCAACTGTGGGGCTGCTCCAAACCCTCAAACACCAAAATCATTCAAAGACTGCAGTCGAAAATCTTGCGAATGATCTACAACGGTCCCTGGTAAGTGAGCAATAAAACCCTCCATGAGAACTCGGGCATCCCAAGTATCGATGAAGAAGTGAGTTCTCTATCTACTCCTCTAGTAGCAGCTCGCCGGCTGAACAGAAGATGGCCAACCGATGTAAATCATTAGAATACCGTTCTTGTACAAGCTATCATCTCAATTATTATACATATAATACTTTCTCGGAGTGTAGTCACTGGACTACTTCTCCTTTTACTGTGGTTCACTTATATAATTTACTTATTGCTGTAAATAGCAGATTGTAAATTACATTATAGTAATAAAAAAAGTGTCTAATTTGTATACGGAAAGCTCTAATAGCTGAAAACTAGATAGCAAGTTAATGAAGCACAATTTATAAAAAATAATTTTTGGAACGATTCCTTTTATAGTAATTATGACACAAGTTAACAAGCCCCCTGTAAGCCCAAGGACCAAATTCCTTTTCGAAAGGGAACGGTTAGTTTCAATCGGGATTAAAATTGCACTTCTCAGGTCTAACTTTTCACTCCAACCTCCAATTTAAAGTCCAACCTTTCTTCGTGCGATCCGACTGGTTCAGAAGTAACTAGACACAGACGAGTATTGAATATTTAATCCTGTAATCTACTTTGCAAGAAACTAAAGATGCTGCCAACTCAATAAATAACTGTATAAAAGTCATATAATCGAATTTAGATAACTTCTTATTAATAAATTTGCGTATTCCTTCATAGCGCTTTTCGTGTATTGCTCTATTTCCCTCTTGCGTTTCTATTTTCGATCCAATAAAAGTAATAAGGAACGTACCGCGTCATCCTCTTCTTCTACTAAGAGTATTTTCATTAAACCTTCCATGCTTATTTAAAAACGATGTGATTACTGCAGAAACTAGTTCACCTTTAGCCCACCAGAGCCGTGTCTTTACATATGGGCTAACGGGGCTATATCCCAGGGGTGTTCAGCTCAAGTGGCCGCTTAAAATGTCAAGTGTCTCTTAGAGAACACTTAAACATAGAAAACTATTGTATAATCTAATTAAATTAAAATTATGAATAATTGTGTTGCTATATATATAAGGAGAAATGTTTATAAATTATACAGGGTGTCTACTGTAGTGATATTTTAGTTACATGAGTTCACTTAATTCGTTATTTAATTAAAAAGAATACAGTAAATTCTAATAATAAAACATAATATGTTCAGTTACAATGTGTGGATTTTGATTGTTCTTAATGTTGAAAATGTTTCTTTATAAAAGTTCTTTCTTGGGAGTCTGTAACTAGCTAAAAAAATAGAAATTAAATGTATTAGAATCAGTTTTGAAAATAAAATGACAATAAAAGTCAGAATACAAATTTTAAGGTTATACAAAAGGTAGCAGGCATGTAAATTAAAATCTGTGTCTGTTCGATAATGGAAAACAAACATGAGGAAGAGTTTTAGTTATCTTCTAAATTGTAGAAGGATGCCAATACATGCTTCTGAAAGGTCAGCGATAATCGTTACCTTAACAGAAAAAACAAATTGAGAGGATAACAAAAATTTAATAAAACAGAAAAGACACATTTTGTTAATTTCCTTTTTAAAAAAGGAATTTAAATTAATTAGAACACAAACTGTTATTCAGTGTGTTACCAATGATTTTTCGAGAACTAAAATTTAAGAGGAGTTGCTGCTGCTATCTTCTGGGATAGACCTCTGTGTACACTGTGTACAGCGAAGCAGGAATTCAGAAAAAAAAGATATAGGCTATACCTAAACCATAAATACAAGAAATGAGTCATCATAAATCACCTAGGCAACCATGGGAGACTCCCAAAACTTTAGTGCATTTCATCTTTCTCTCTCTATTGTTTACCTTTTTATTTGCATATATTCGTTACACAATAGAGAGGGATGGAATACAATAATGCTTTGAAAGGAACCCGCTGTCGCCCAGGTGATTTGTGATGACTCATTTCTTGTATTTACGGTTTAGGTATAGTAGCAGATCATCTAAAGAGTTGTCAGTCTAATTGAAGTGTACATAGCAGAGTAAGAGTGATATAAATTTGTGGGTGAATTCACTTTGGAGGAAAGAAAATTTCAAAATACTTACTAAAATATCCTTTTGGAAGATAAGTAGATCTAGTAGTTAAGTAGATCTAATATCAAAAGTCTGTTAGGTAAACTTCAGGCTTCTTTTCTTTCAAAAAGTAATTGCTAAAATAAAAGATTTTATAAAATACAGAAGGTCATAAGAGAACAAGATAAATTCATACTTACTGTCATAAACCGATATTAAAATACTATTGCTAACAGTCACTAACTTTTGCTTATGTCAAATAGAGGGCGATAATTCTTTTTAAACTAAATAAATAGGGGGGAATATTTGAATTTCCTTTGGAAGGAAATTGAACCCCGTTCTCTCTGAATTATTTTCTTATAGGATAATTATCATTCAAGCATAATAAAAAAACATCATGAGCATTAATCAATAATCACATTTATTAATTTTCTTATATTGAGTAGAGATTAGAGTCTCAATTAAATAGCGAGGAAATAATTTTGGTATTGAAGTTTCAAATTTTTATTAATATCGAATTAAATTTTACCTCGATTATAAAATTAATTTTTAAAGAGTCATCAATTTTGAAACACCACAATACTGCACATGTAAGTGCATTTGCATTTGCTGATTCTAAGTATGCGTTTGAACGTTCCGTTGAGACGTGCGCGTCTAGCCGCCATATAGAAAACCCACCTTAAGGCGAGCGCTCTGCAAGGAAGAGCTACAGAAAGAAGATTTCCTTATATGTTTGCACACTTACTTTCTGCCAATATCCTACCACTACTGAATTGCTACAAAAGAATTACGAAGCTTGTTCAGAATGCGAATATATTGCAAAGCATTTTTACAATTTCTTGAAAAAAGTACTAACAGTTGGTCAACTTCTGTACAGTTTTTAATCTCGAGTTTTTTCAAAAGTATGTTCCATGTTCTTCACTTTGAGATTTTTATTCTGCACTTTGATTTTCATATGTAAAGCACTTTAGCAGATTGGGTGATTCAATACTTTGTACATTGACATCCGGTGTTTTTGACTTATTCCGAGGGAGCAAGAATAATTAGAACATAATCTGTTGTTATTTAGGAGGCAGTTCAATTTCATACATGACTTGTTTGAACCAAATTTTAACTGCTTCACCAAAACAGGTTCTGTAACGAAATCCCAATGTACACACACACACACACCATCATCACTATGAAACGAATTTCCTGCGAAACTGTTTACCGACTTTCAACGAGAATCCGTTCATTCAGTAGGGTTTTTATGATGGTTATTTCCTAAATCCTAAATATCTGACCGACATAAATGACCCGACCATTAATTCTTTCAGATCAAAAGTACTTTTCAGTTAAATGTATCAAAGCTCGTGTCTATCTACATTTCCGTGGCCGTTTACGTTTCTACAATGGATTGTTAGAGTTGACGAGTTTCATAGAGACTTATGGAAAAAGAAAAACTACATATTTTTCAGAATATCGTTTGAAATATTGACTTTTTGAAATTCTTGTGTCATTTGTAGCTCTAACTTATTTTCGGTATGTGGTCTGCAAATATAATTTACATGATATACTTTATCAAAACTATGAAGACACGGTGATACAGCATATATCACTATACATCATTCCGCGCATTCCAATAACACAATAGTACGCGTTAGTGATTAACTATATGAGATAGTAACATGATGACATGATTTTATCATACCAAACATCATGACACGGAACCTACAGTTTAACTTCCTATCCGAAAAGGCATGTTTTATCTTTTATCTGCTATGAAGGATTACCAGTTCGGCCGGGGGTCGAACCTGGGACCCTTAGATTATGAAGTAAACACACAAACCACTAATCCACTGAAGCTGGCTCTGATTCACTTATGTATACATCCAGTGGCCAATCCAAACCAAACCCTTTTCCATATCGGACATATGTACAAGGATAACGTTGAAGGGATCTCGATACGGCCTCGAGATGGTTTTTTCCACCACGCTTTCAGGTATATTAACTATGTGCCTGGCAAAGACAACCATGGTTCGGATAAGGAGGTCTCATACTATGGTTTTAGGCCCCAAAGTATATTATTTACAGTAGGTTACAATCATCAACCAGTAATCATATGTAATGACTGTGAAACACATAAAAACAGTAGTTGCTTTTAGGGCGCATATACCATGATCAGCTAACGCTCAAAATGTAAACAGGATTATGCTATACAACACTAATTATAATTTTAAGTAACAGTATGTTAAAACTACGCTCACTTTGTTTATTTAATTATCATTGTCATTTTTGAATAATCTAAAGTTTTCAATTGAGTGATTTTGGTTTCAGATTGCCTAATGAATAGAATTTGAAACGCACAACGTACGCAACATAAAAGGGAACAAATAAACGTAAAACTTACGTGAAAAAAGCACTGCTAACAGACAAAGACAAAACTAGCTACCTCTTATTAATTATATTTCATAATTATTCAAAAACAAAATGACAGCGTATTTAACGACATAAAATCAGATTACCAACAGTAAAAGAAACTGTAAGAAAAATATCTCACGAAAGTGTTTAAAATTCAGAATTGGCGTTTCACCCTTCTAGCAACTCCCTTGTAAGATTATGATAGGTAATTTGAATTATTGTCTTAAATTAATGTAACGAATTTATAAATAAATTGATGTAGATATTAATCCGATCTTGATTAATATTTAATAAGTATAACACCTATCTGACTAAATACTAATAAGTAGAAAAGATTAGTGAAGATAAGCATCTGCGCATTTTACACCTGGAATTCTATCTACAGATGGACTGGTATTGTGTAAAAACACTTTAACTAGTCAACTACTATTGCATTACGTTTTATTATTACATATAAGTTATAAAATCTGTTGTATGACGTGAAGTAATAAGGTCTTAAATGTCAATATTTTTAAATAAGGTTGCAAGAAAAGTTAAATAAAGTTCATATTATAAAAACATGTGCATATAATTTAGCGACACTGAATATTACTATAATAGGGTAATAATCAGACAACGAAAAGTTCACTTTTTTTTAAAGAAAATAACTATGATCGTGTCTTAGGAAAAATTGAACTCTTATTAAACGGCAAATTAATTATGCAAACCAGGTGGTTAAGTAAACACAAATCTGTAATTACGGAATAAAATTTCAGTTAGTAAATTAGTAGTTATGCATCAGTTATTTTCATATTAACTATGATATATTAGATATAACATTTTTAACATTAGACTTTATACCGAATGGATACTCTTAATTGGAACGTAAGGAAATACCTGTTAAATTTGATTGGCATTAAGTTATAATTAATATCAATCATAATACATAAAAGTTAATAAAATAAGGGTATATAATAAAAATAATAATAATAATAATAATTGCCACTACCCATTACCCAGCGAACCAGGCCCCAAAGGCTATGAAGCTTGTGCAGGAGGGCGAGTATTACTATTACCCAGGCTGAACGGGAGGCTGCAGCCGACTTAACAAATAGTATAAGCACAAATCCCACATTTGTGTTACAGCTAAGGAAAACTGCAGAAAAACTTAACCAGATTTGCTGGTATCGAGAGTCGAACCGGGCCGCTTGGATGAGAGATGAACACGTTAGTCCCCACACTACCAAGGCTGTCTATGTCAATATATTGTCTACAATTATTTATTTATTAGGAAGATTACTCAACGTGTTTAACAATTAAGCTGAATATCTATATCAATATAGTTGTTACCCACATAATGGGGATTGCTAATTGGGAAACGGTAACAACTTTTAACCGCAATTAAATCTGCCGGCTGCCAGCTAACTAGTGTAAGGTCGTTGGTCTCACAAGAGGTCTTCTGTAATGGGTGCCAAAAGTAGTCTAAAATAGCTCCAGTATTTGCCGGCAAAATCTGAAAAGAACAACATATTTGCGACTACTTCCAATGTGGTCGATTTTCCAAGATTAGATATCTCGATAGCTGTAAATATAAACCCCAGATAACACACATACGAATAATGAGTCTTGAAGTATGATACACAGTGCTTTATTATCAATTAAAACATTTTATTACAATTATTCTCAACATTTATTATCAATTAACAAATTAACAGTTAAATCGATTAAGTGCAATAATTTTTAATCAAGGTAAAATAGCATGGGCAAAAATTATATGCAAGTTATTTATTCTTATATATATACATTTCAACGGGGTGAGAATTCATGCGAGCGGGACTACCTACTCTAAACCTGACTAAAACTCCAGTCTCAAAACAAATTAATCAAAAGGACACGGTAAGATTAACGCTACTACTGGTACCAATCAGATTACGCAATCATTAGTGAGTTGCTTAACTATTACGGAGCAAAGTTATATGTATTGTATTCACTCGCAAACATTCCTAACAAATTAAACTGCTAATATAATATGTATGGAATAGCTACATAGATCTAAGTGCTACACGCACACTAGGGAAAACCATCTAACACAGAAAATTATAACATACAAATATACAGTAATTTTTTATTTACAATAAAGGTTAGCAAACGTTTCTGATGTCACAAATAGTTGCTGCAATATAAGTGACTCAAGATACAGGTGTGTGTTCTTTCAATCTAAATAGAAACGCCACCAACCTGGTTGAACGTAGCGTGATCCAAGAAGACAACCAGCAACCAACTCACTGTACGTGGGCAAGAAGCTCAGCGTAATGGTCTTTTAACAACCCAAATATACAACGAAGAGTGTTTGAAGTTAAGGTAAAATAAGCAGAAAAATATAAAAGGTCTTAGATGGAAGGCGATCTTGTGATAAAGTTATACCGCTTCCAAATGCGGCTAACGGCGATTAAATATCGAATCCTACAAGAACATGCTCCTAACCTAAAAAAAAAAACTAGCGGTAAATCCCTTACGGTACCAATAAAACTTGGAAATCACTACCAAAAATTAATTATAAATCTGCACAAATGCAATTTCCATTTTACAACTTAAAGGGAAAATCAATTTAACGGCGATACCACTAAAGCATTCTTTTAAAGAAGTTGCTTCACAATCGAACGAATGAACAAGGTGTCAGTCGCATTATCAACAGGAAGTTACTTAACCAAAATGGCAACTAAAAGGAGAGAAAATGCAAAAATCCCGTTATACGACGCTATACGAAATAACACAAAAGCATAGCTACACGGGGTGCTACGACATTAGCACGTAACATAGTTTCTAATGTAAGTTAGTTTCGTGGCATTATACTTTTTACTTGGCATAAAAGTTGGTGTAAAAGTCTAAGAATAATCATAATGATTACTTATCTTTAACAACAATCTAAACAATTTATCGCTACTGTAACAGTTAATAATGTTTATAAATATACTTGCATTATAAACATTATATGGGATAGAGTCAATGGTGATAACCACTATCCATATTCTTTAACTAGCATTAATTACCCGTGATTATAGCAGTATTATTCAAGTATTACCAATGTTGACAAGCTCCATTAACTCGGTCGACAAGGAAGAAATTTGAGGTCGATAAATGCAATGCAATGTAATTATTATTAATATTATGATCTACATGTGCTTATCACTGGGGGCGATTTACTCATGAACCGTACTGCATGTAGCCCTATCGACTATAATTACATTCTCGATGCAAACTACGTACAAACTGGACGAGTCATTTATGGCATACAATTAGTATGACAGAAGAGGGAAAATAAAATAGATGATTCGAGATTCACCTCTCTAATGGATAACGGAACAAACAGAAATACCGATTATGTGGATGATTTTTAAATGATTTAATATTAAAGTTATTTTATTACAATATGAATCCATTCTTAGATATACATATTCAAGGCTATTATTAGCTGATTAATTACTGAAAGTTTAGTGCTTGCGAAACTGTTAGTAAGATTGTTTGAATTGTTTTATTAAACGTGGAGTAAATACCATATCCGCATAGTTGAAAGCACTTTGAGTGATTATATCAGATAAGTTGTGATGTTTTAGTTACTACTGTTCTAGAAGTTACAGCAATAAAAACAGCAGATATTTTCTTTTTATGCCCATGAATTGACTTTTGTTCTACAGTAGAGTAGGATTTATATAATGCTTGTTAGAGAAAATTTTGTAGTTTAGTTGAAATATCTTACTAAAACGACGACTTTTCCTCAAACTTATTTATGTTAGTTTAAAGATACTTCAGTCAAAAACCCAACTTTTTCAATATCAAATAATCAGTCACAGACTTATTTTAACGACCCATACGGCTAAAACTTATTAGTCGCAGTAATAAAAGAGCAACATTCGTTTACAAGAAAAAGAAGTAATGAAAATATGGAAATAATCAAATCCCGAAAACAAAGAGAATGCCAATATAGAAATTATTACTACCTGGAAATCACTTTAGTAAAATGAAAATTTGTTTTAGCTCAGGCTGTGGGCTAGATATTGATATTGTCACTGGCTGTACCGTAACCGTACAGTAACTGTTACTTATTCTATGTTATAGAATACTATGAATATAGGTAATCATTGCATACTATTACGTATTTGATTTCTTATCTGTCGATTGAAGACAGGCTTGATCTTGAAAACTATTCGTCGGATTTGAAATATGAAGAGATATGTAATAGGGTCATATACAGCTTCAAGTTTATATATGCAACCCAAATCGTCAAAGCGTTAGTGACTTAAATCAAACCCCATAAAGTCTTTAAATATGGGTCATGTGGGGTATCATTGCAGGGCCTATTTAAAGGGAAATTCAAAGACGCATGTTGACATGACTTATTCTTACTACGTGACCTGAAAATAGGTCACAAACGTGAGTATATTATGACACGGGCCACATGGAGTAACAATGAAGAGCCCTTTTAAAACGAAATTCAATGACACATGTCGATATACCATCTGAAACATGTATACCTATACGGGCATTACACATGAGTCAGGTGATTTGTCATTGAACAGCCCGATGCAAATGTAATTTAGGAACACATGTCGACTTACGGTTTTATTGCCTACTTACCGCTACTTAGTTCTCCTGTGCGTTATTACGCTGATGCATTTTATCCTATGGAGCTTATTAAGCTAAGGTCTTTATAGTATTGTAACTTCACAGTTTCACTATACTATAATCTCCATATTGTGAAGTTCTATAGGTAGGTAATGTAGTTTAAAAATGAATTTGTTAATTGAAATGGACTTACTAATTGACTTATTAATAGGTAATCAGATATAAAATCAAATTTCTTGTTATTATTTAAACTATACAATATTTTGGCGATGCTAATTGAGTGTTGTAACACAGGTTTTGTCCTTTTAACAAAATTATAGTCCATACGATATTTGTTGAGCCAGAATTTCCAGAAAGGAGAGACGTTCTCTTCTCGGAACGCAACAGTCTGCCACGGCTTGATATTTGCAAGCAGAGGCGTACCTTGAAACGTAGATTGTTTGTAAAAAATATTTGTAAGTAATGCAATCTTGTAAGTAATGTGTTTTTATTTATTTTATTACAATAATTTGTGACTATCAACTACGTACATGTTATTATACAATACAAAAAAGGAATAAACAAAGAAAAATTTATTTGCGTAACGGTGAAAACCGGTGACGCCGCCGATGTCTTTCCAATTCGTACGTCGAATGCGGTTAATTGCGACGTAGCGGTCTTTTAGGAATTTACGTACGGGCTGGGCTGTAGCATTTTTTAAAAGACGAAGTTGATATAGGTAGATGTACAGACTACATCAATCATAGACAAATATTGCTTTGTGACCGTACTATTTATTCCCTAAAAAGTATTATGGTATGTCATAGATATTGATTTTCTAGACAGATGCAAATTTTTCAGGAGTTATTAACAGTCATCTGAGTTAAAAAACATATTTTTCGATTATTGCAACGATATTTGCTTCTCCAATATAATCTAATGATTATATGACTTATACGGAATTTTATGCTTTTTCCAGATACCAGTAACTCGATTTAGGCCTGGTTGAGTTAAGGTTTCTTTTCTTCTGTCGTGTCATATTATCAGTCACAAATAGAATTTCTTTAGAGATTTATAGAGATTTTTCATGTTGATAACAGATTTGTTAAAATGATACAATCCTCTTGTCAGGCTAACAAAATGTTCTATTGAAATACTTATTATTATAAAAAAGATGTAATATTTAGTTATTTTAGTCTATATTAATATATCAACCTATCAAATTTAAAGAAGTGTATGACATTTACAAGCGATACTCTAGAACAGACAAACTGATTACATAAAACCGTTACGACATTTCTACCGCACTTACAATGTCAAACCGAACTTTGCAGTAAAAAATGTTGAACAGAGTAATTATCTTTTTTTACATCTTACAGATGTTTTGAGTAACTATCTGAAAAGATTTTGATGTATATAACAAGGTCAGAGAAAGCAACTGCGACTTTTCATGTCAGCTATCCTTTGTGAGATTAATACAACTAAACAAATTTACTAAAGGTTATGATCGGTATCAAAACAATACGGGCATAAGTACTTCACAAATCAAACATCGCTAGCAATTCTTTCTCTGTAGTGGAATAGTATGACTAGGCTTCGTTAAGACCCCAACTTATTATATGCAATAGGTTTACTAGTTTGGTCTGATAAGAAAGAACTGATCCCTAGCAAATAAATTCATTATGGTCTGAAAAATCCGGATAATCTAGAAAGCTTTTTTTTATGCTTCTAAGGAATTATTTTACGAAGCTTAATTAAAAGTACTGCAATGTCAGAAAAGTTTGAAATCAGTTTTTGTAGTAATTGGCAAATGTTACAAAACGTTTCAACTCGTCAACACCGATAAAGACGGGTATTGTTGTTTTCTAGTTTCAGTTTTCGCAGGTTCCGGCTTTTACAGCCGAGTTTTCAACAAATTCTTGATCAAGAATTTGCTGAAACAAAGGAAATTACTTACAAAATTCATTAAGATGATCGAATTAAAGACGTTGACTGGATTCACCACTATAATCTTCGGTGACGTTATAACGTTGAAATTCACAACCCATTGATTGTTTTACGGTCACTATTTAAAACCAAGCTTCTCCGTTAGTTTTGGTTGTCGCTGGTTTCCTTCTCTTTATCGTAAATTCGCGCTAGCGCAGTCAAGCGCATTGACAATGGTGAGTTAGGCATAACAAACTGGTGGGCTTTCATTAGAGGGTGGTTAATGTGAGATGAAATAGGAAATTGGTTTGGTATAATTCGTTTAGTGGAGAAAATCTCGCGCCCACCAAATCTATCACTTGAATGGTTATATTTGATCAATCGTCGACTAGACAGAATAGACTCTGGTGTTAACCACTTAGGTAAACCTTTTTATTATTTTCCACCATGTGTTAAAATCTCATTAAAATTGTATTTTATTTTAGGTAACAATTCTATATCATTTATCTATAAGAAATGATTTATTAAAAGACCTTTCAGGTGATCGAAAAGTAAAACTGTTTTCAAATATTTAAAATTAATACCACATAGAGAGTATTTTATTGTTAGGTCTTTTCTTTTGGTTTTCGTTCTTGCTCGATTTTTTCTCTTCTTGCCCTTTTGACCTTGGGTTTGGTTTAACTTGAAGGCCTTCCCTTTTGGGTTCGTACCTGCATATATACATACAGGGTTGTTGTATGTAACACAAGATTATATCAGAAGTGAAAAATAAAAAAAATATCCTAAGTAAGGCTTTTAAACCGTATCATCCTTGAGTCATCGAATGGTGGGATATTTGTTTCATACGGTATGTATTTATATATATTGTGTCATTTTATCTACGTGCCCATGTATTTTTGAAACGTTTATACAATTTATTTACTCATGCATGTTAGTGTTTAAGTACTAATTCAAACGAGATATTTAGTTGTTAAATTATCATAGGGTAGTTTTTAAGATTTATAACCAGCTGTGATACAAATCACCATTCTGTCGATTTTACCAGACTTATTAAAATCCTTAATCAGTATAATTAAGAACTTAATTATTATTACCGTTTACAATAAAGCCCTACTTAGAAAGTTTACATTGCACTACGTATTTGTGTTTTATTTATTTCTATTTATTTATTTTGTGGTTTTAATATTTACTTTCCAGCTTGTAACCTGTAACTATATGCACCGTACGACCAAAATTGTGGAAGTTGTCTATATATTATGAAAAAAATCCATTTCTTCGTTTATCTAATAGGTTTGAAGCTTTAGTAATGAGAATTGTTTTAAAACGAAGTGGCGCCTGTTTTTCTCATCTTGTATATCTTGTATTACATCGCCCTCTCTGACTTATTGGGGTTAGCCGGCAAAAACTAAAGTAGTGTTATTTAGGTCAAGCTATACCATACCACGATACCATACCATCATACAATACCACCGCTATATTTTGGTAGGTTTGGTATTTATCTAGTATATAAGAGTAGCCTTTGTGATTCTGTAGGCTATAACGTTGACACTCGAATTCTGCAATTCATTTCTGTGGATTTCCTCTTTTAATGGAAAGCTACTACTTTATGTGGGAGTTAAGCTGAGAGACACATCAAGCAATATCAGTCTGTGGAATATTGGAACGGGTTCTAGTACGGTAGTCCGGATCTCGTTATACCCATACAACGAGTCTTCGAGTGCTTTTCTACAAAAGAGCGAATTCCATACTGGAGATAATGTAGAATTCACCATCATAAGAATTACACGTATTAAGCTTGCAACTTTATTTGCTACTATTACCCCATAAGTTCTTGACATCCTTCAAAGTTAAAGGTCTCCCAAACATACCGTGTGCCTTGATAGTTTGATAGCCTTGGTAGTGATAGGAAACTTCTTCGATATGAATTCTTCGAATATGATCCTTGCTAAAATGAAAAGTTTTCCACATTATTTGGTTTCTAATGGCCATTTCTACGCGTTTTAGTTTCGACAAAAACACTGAGGTTAGAAGAGCGATTGTGGTTCGGTTAGTTTGTTTCGTGTTACCGACCAAGATACCCGGGTTCAAACCCTGGCCAATATATCACTTGCTTTTTTAAAATCGCTTCTCCCATGGAAGGCACCGCTTGCCGCAACAGTAAGCTACCGATTTATACTTTTCCAAAGAAATTTCCCTAAAGTTAATAGAAAATCGAAGTAGTATCATAGTATGTACTTGGAGTAATTTGGAGTCCATCTTAAGTTGTAGGTCCCTTATACTTATAAACAATGGACACGCACAACATAAGTACAGAAGGGACGCGCCAGATGAGATTGGCAGTTAGGCAAAAATTACAATTTTTTGTAATAATAATAATAATAGTAATAGTAATGAAGACCTGTCCTCAAAAATGTTAAAATGTTTATAACCTTATTTTCAAAAAAGAATTGACCCAATATGTCAAGATGCATTAATTGAAAAATATTTTGAGGTCATATTTGTCATTAGTGATTTCTTTTCTGTGTCGTATCTTTTTCATAACAAGAAATATATAGAAAATATCAATTTAAATATTTTATCTAATAAGAATCCACTAAGTTTGAAAACTTTATAGGTACTATTGGGTTTTATCGCAGTAAAAAAGATATTGCTATGTTATAAAAACGGTGAGATTGGAAAAGAAGATCTTAAATTAACATAATCATTGCCCCATTCTGATCGAACAGTGTGTTGTGCCTTGAGTCACTTTTATGATCAAACCGAGAAATACTTGGTATAAACACTTTAAACATAGTTAGCAGTTTATTGATTCTAACAAAGTAGATAAGGAAATTCATAAATATTATGATTTAATACAAAGTAAAACCTAATTTGGCAACACGCAACAAGATCTATGCAATTGACTTGGGTATCAAGCATTTTTGTCTGCTAAATAGATTTCTATTAACCCTTATTTGCTCGCAATACTAACAATTTTGTGATTGCTCATAATATATTTTTGATATTTTCTTAATTGAACTATTTGGAAATATTCATCATATCTTTGAAAAAATGAATATAAATAAAATCTTCTTTTACAAGGACATTTTACAGAACCTCGACAGCAAATTGTGTAAAAGCTTTGTAGAGAAGAAGTTGGCAAAATCAACCCCTCACGTGATATTTAGTTTAGCTATAAGTGAACTCTTTATTTTGAAAACTCAATTACATTGAGTGCTTCCTAAATGTAAAAGCTTCACTTAATATCAGAGTGACCCTTTTTTGCAAAACCTTAGGTCAGTCTTTTACTTACCTTTTTTTTCTCTTTTCTCGTTTCTTTATTTCTAATTTCCTTTAAATTTTTTCATGCTTATTTGCTAAAACGTGGGTTGAGAAAACCTTTTTTTTTGATACTTCTATTTTATATAGCCAACGGAAATTTCTTTTCAGGTTTTCTTCTATACAAGAATTTTCAAAGAACCCTTTCACAGTTTTTTTTAAAAAGCATATAATAAACCAATAGCAGTGACATGAATGTAATCGATGAGCTTTCAGGCAGGCAGTTTCTTTTCTCAACAATTTGTTTTATTCATAACAGGAAACATACTATAAAAGAAGCTCGTGTGTTAACCATGGATAGACTTGAAATTAACAAGTTGACATGACAAGTGGGCTTCTATTAAATTGTGGATAGGTAATGATAAATTACGGTTTAGTATATTCTGTAGTAGCTAACGATTAGAAAAAAAGTAAAACTAATTTGTAGATTATTACATTTCAAAAATCTTAATTTGCAAACACGATTCTTTAGATTATATAGAAGGAGTCTATACGGCGCCTTTTGTATTACAAAATAAGTTATTTGTCCTCAAAAATGTAGTATCATTTTCCTTTCATACGAAACGAAACGATTTCCTTACAGTTAGATCATATTTTTGGATTTGTTAATGCTTGCTGATGCAATACTACTTATATGGGTATAATAATAATAATAACTAAATAGTAGATAAGACAATACAAATGCCTTTAAGAATTACTACTTCTATGAGGATGAGATATTAACAAAAAGGTGTATAGCACGCAAGATGGCCATAACTGCTTTTTGCCAAAATTCAGAAATTACCTAATTTCTCAAGTATCAAATCAAATCTCTACTATTAAATCCATTTTTCTTTGACTAGATACTTCAAAGGATCGCTTTTTGTATATCTTACTTTATAGTTATTCGAATTGGCGGTTGGTCCATTACTTAAACACACCATACACTATGGTCCGTGTTCACGTCGCAGAAGAGAACCAAGAATCTCATGCGCGACGTGGTAATAAAATTATACGTAATGTATTTCTGTAAAACGTGTTTATCAAAACGGCAGAAATCGTTATTGAGTTCATAATAAAATATCTATTGAAATATCTTCCTTTAATTACAATGTTTAGTATTATGCAATTAATAACGTCTTTCATTGTCATAAAAACGTTTTAACAAAATACGATATTTATGATTTTATTACACAAACTCTCTCGTTACAATCTCATGTTACAATCTCAACCACGGAAGCACAACTCCTCTCCGACTAAAGAATGCTAACTAAATTGAACAAACAAATGCAAGGCTAACGGCATCGACTCGACTGGATAGGGGATATTTGTAAACTCAATAATGTTCATTGCATGACGCTAAAGAGCTGGACCTGTCTGTGTATTCGTTTATATACTTGATATTCATTCGTTTTAAAGAAAAATATGTTATGACTACAGTTCATCCTTAAAATCATCAAAAACGCTATCCTTATGTTTCTGTTCTTTGCGACTTCTACGAGACTTAACATCTGAAGTACGTAATAAAAATAGACTGTAAATAAATTAGCAAAATCGTTCATAGCAGCATCGAGTATTCATATGTATCCACGCAAATTCTTCATTTATACACATTTATGGTATTATTCAAGTGTTTCAGAGAATTTCAGAACCAATTTAGAAAACATTTTCTCAGTTCGATTGCAAATAATATTAGAATATTTTATCTGATGGATATCAGATCAAAAAGACTAATAGAAAATAGACAAAATTGTTGTTGTTGCAATTTTTTTGGGGTATTTATTAAAAATCCAAGTTTTCGACCTTGGCGGACCCATGTTGGAAATACGATGAAAATTTCGACCACTTTTTTGATTTTAGCAGAATATCTACTATGTTAATTATATTTAAACATAATGTATTTTCATTAACTCCTGAAAGGAGGATGTATCTGGATTCCATATGTGTGCCCGTTGTTTCAAAATTCTTAAATTTTGACGTCAAAATTAGATATGAAGAAGTAGAATAGGAATTAAACGTTACTACCTAATGTCTTATCTCTTAAAGAACATGATCAAGATGGCCAACAAATGTTAAAAAGTTGGTATATTAAGCATAATAATGATATATGAATTAAATGTAGAATTTGATGAGAGTGTGTGGAGGATAAGGGAAGGAAATCCAGAGGATGGTAAACCGGGGGTGAACAAGTCGGGAAGGTGTGTCCGAGGAATAGGTAATCCGGGGGGTTAAAGTCAGACGAGGGGCTGTGATGGGTATTAAATCGGAGGTGGTTAAGTCGGGGAGGGTTGTATCGGACGCGTTCACGTCTTTAACTGGTTAACTTTTACAATTCCATTGGCATTTATTGCGTCACAAAAACTATACACTGCTTTGGATTTGACAACCGACATAGGCGTTACTCAATATTCTAACTTCGTTGCTATCAGAATGCTTTCTTTTAAATCTTCGCGTTATGACAAACAAAGAGATATTTATTGACTTATTTTGATGAACTACTCATGATTAAGTTAATTCTAGTTCTTCCGGCTGTTTAGTTACTAGTTGCAATGGCAGATCGTAATTGCAGATTATTTATTGTATTTTCTTCCTTTTTTTTTTTGTTCTGACCCTACTTCTATCAAAGACCATTCGGGAAAACCTAGCCCAATCTCAATCTACGACGCCTTGTGGCAATGTTAGGATTTTGCCATTGAAAACATCATTTTTCAAAGCAGTAGGTACCTTTTCACTGGTGAGAGCTAGGTTACAATCCACCCCTCCAGGTTAATACCGCAGCTATTAACGTACTCACCTATCGGGTCCGTCTCCCGAGGGAGTCCCTTGACCTCAGATCCAGCATGAGAGCTTCCACTGCCCGCCCGAGTCCTACCTCAAGTATGGGCTGGGCTCGAATCCTAGGTTCGCCTAGGAGTTCCTAAGTGGGGTTTTCTTAGATGTGTTTGTTGAATAGGCTATGTATTCGCGTCAATATCCCTTATAGGTGATCCCTCGAGAATCTCCTGGACCTCACTGAACTCCGGCTTGACAAACGGAGTATTTAGTTTCACTAGTCGAGTCGAATACAGCTGATACACCATAGTCTTGCTACGCCAGAGAACACCTGAGAACACGATTATCCACAGATTATCGGTCAGGGTTGCACTAACTGGGTAAACCTTACCAGCCTCTTCGTACTAGAGTCCAGCTTTGTCAGGGGCCATCCCCATATCCTAAGACGATGGGAGCCCTAAGACAAGTACAGTCATAATAAGAGACATAATCGCCATGCCTTATCTGCATACTAAAATAGTTATACAAGATAAACACCAAAGTCAATAGAGTACACCATAGTGATACTAAATAATAAAAGTGTCATGGTGGTCCTCTCCAAAGACTCTCCAGTCCAAAGAGTCATCTAAGCCAAGTAATTGGCTATTTTTCGCGGTTATTTAGATCAAACCTCTTGATTAGAATGTTCTATAGGGTCCCAAGGTTCTATAGCGAACAGCTTCTTAATTATATGAACATTGTTTAGGATTTCATTTAGTGAGTTTACTTTGCGAAAATGAGTTGAAAATATTGTGAAGGGTAGAGTAGATTTTATAATAGGTATTTCTCCATATAGTTGTATGCAATGCGTTTGATTTGAAACACCATAGGCAGTAGCATCTTTATTTTCAAGAATTCTGAATAATGATACCATAAAACATATTGAAAATTGAATTTCCCATATTTATTCTCACTGATTACTAAAATACTAAATTGTCGTGGATGATTTAATCCCATCTTGTTCGCCCTCTCATCCTGTGTAAAATAGGATGGTTACAAATCCAAATGATACATATATAAATGGTTTAAATTTACAATAACTTGTTTCAATGGCATTGCTTAAACTTCGAATTTTTAAAAATAAATATTGTTACGTGCTAATTTCGTAACACCCTGTATAGCTATGCTTTTGTGTTAAGTTGCATATCGTTTAGGGATTTTGCCATTTTCTCTCATTGTGGTTGCCATTAGGTTGTGGAACTAATTTCCTGTGTTGATAGCAGAACACTCACTGCGATTTCGTGCGCTTGATAAACTAGTTCTTTATTGAGAATATTTTTAGTGGACATCGCCGTTTAATTAATCTATTTCCTTGTGTTGTGTATTGGGAATTGCCTTAGTGCACATTTGTGATTAATTTGTGGCGATAGATTTTCCAATTTAGTTTGGAAGCCGTTATGGAATATTTCCACTTGTTCTTGTTAGAGGTTAGAATCGCACGTGCTCGTAAGTGTTTTTAGGTTAACTTTTCTATCATTCAGTCTCTTATACTTAATTCTTTTGATAGGTTTCGATTTATAATCGTCGTTTGCAGAATTTGGAGGCGATATAATTATCTCTTAAGGTTACATTACACCGAACGTATTTATAAAGTGTTTGTTAGTGCATTCTGGCAATTTAATTCTATTTGATACAGACCTTTTTATTTTGGGTTTATCCTTTACTCATTTTATTACTTGTTGTATAACAAGTATACGTTGTATATTTGGGTTGTTACAAGACCATTACGCAGATTTGGTTGGTGTTGCCTCGTTCGATCACGCTACGTTCGACCTGGTTGGTGACGTTCCTCTTCAGTTCGAAGACACCGTATCGTGAGTCAGTTATAATATAGCAACTGTTTACAACAACAATAACGTTGGACAACCCTTTATTGTATATATAAACATTTCTGTATATTTGTAGATTATAATTTTATGTGTTAAATATGTCACATATTGTTTACTGTATGATATTGTTAGAAATATTTGCGAGTGAGTACGTATAAGCGTTGCTCCGTAATAGTTGAATAGCTCACTACTGGAGTTGATGATTGCGCAATCTGATTGGTACCTGTAGACGCGTTAAATATTACCGTGTCCTTTGCTTATTGCGTTTTTGAGACTTGAGGTCAAGTCAACTGTAGAGTAAGTAATCGCGCTCGCATTAATCCTTTCCCCTTTCAATTTGTGTATAGAAATCAATAACAAATATTCAATTTTTGCCAAGGCTACTTCACATTGATTAATTCGTTTTAATTGATAATTTGTTTATTTGATAATAAAGCACTCTGTATATCTTACTTGAAGATTTATTATTTGTATGTGTGGTATTTGGAGTTTATACTTTCAGCCATCGAGGAGCCATTATTGGGAAAAGTCGACCACATTGGTAGTAGTCGCAAATGTGTTATTCTTTTCAGATTTTGTCGGTCAATACTGAAGCTATTTTAGACGATTCTTGGCGCCCATTACAGAAGACCTTTAGTGAGACCCACGACCTCCCACTAGTTAGCTGGCAACCGACAGATTTAACTGCGGTTAAAGGTTGTTACCGTTTCCCAATAAGCATTCCCCATTTTATGGGTAACAATATGTTACAGAAGGTGTTTTAAATTAAACACAATGTATATTCATGGAAAACGATACCAATAAACAGAAGAATCCTTTTTATAAAATCTCTTCTAGTTACTCTTTACATTTCCAATTGATATTCACAGAGTAATTCCACTGTATGAACCCCTAAACAATACTCGTAGAGCAGGAGCTCTGCAACTTCAACAAGTTTTAACTCAGAAACTATTCACTACAGAACTTTATAAAAACATGATTATAGATCGACAATTCCATCGAAATTTAATTTTTATAAGGTTTGTGTGTATGGGGCTTTTAAATACTTTTTTATTTTCATTTAAACAGTAAATGTGAAACATATCTTCATTGCTAGTATATCCAAATCGATAACTATATATTTATTAAATGTTTTATATTTCTTTTAATCTCTTCTGAGCATTATATTGCTGTTGCGGATTACCGAATATTAGCAACAGAAATAATTTATATGTAATTAGTTGTCTAAGTGGTTAATGGAAAAGTGATAACAAAAAAGAAGAATGCGTTAACTTATAAAAAGTTTGATAAACGGCTGAAAACTTTTTCTAGGTGTGTTTGCTGTGTTCATTACAAGAAACAATAGAGATTCATAGCACAGAAATATTTGTACTAATATAATTTTATTGTATCAATAAATTGTAAACACTATCTTGTACGTAGTATGTAGGAATTTAGATAAAAACGAGGTCTTAGACAAAAACATCCATTCATTTTGCGATTAGACACAAATATTTGCCTATACTTATGTATAGGCAAAATCCATTCAGGTTTTACTGTTGTATTAATATTCTAGTATTTTCAGTACTGCAAATTCCATAAAAACACGTAAAATCTTGAGTAATTGCTTGATATTTTGCTATGACACTTGTATGTAAATGTCTGTCTTTTTTACCATTTTCTTTACAACGTTCGCAATACACTCTACAGTCTACAGTTATAACCGTGGAAGTCTACCCACTCACATCTTTAATATTGTATAGTTTTATCCATCATATTTTTCAGCAATAAATGCTGTAGCTTTTAAGCTGAAAGCTCACTTTTTATAATAACATATTTTATGAGCAATCCAAGTCGATTTTAAATAAAATAAACATTAATTAGTTTTTAAGCATGTTAAGAGTCAAATCAACAAAAAAGTTTTAAAAGTAAAACCACAATTTTTCTGCTTTCTACAGTTTTCTATATCTTCACGAATTTCCTTCGCGGCAAATAAAACGAAGTTAAAATTAAATTTAATTTCCAGTGCATATTCCGCATATCAGCATAACAATTCAACACTCTTTCCTGGAGGAACTTACCTATCCTGCATTTTATTAGGTACTTATTGATTCGTGAGATTACTATGCGTTTGGTTAAGCTTTGAGAAATACATTTTTCAATAAATGTTAACGAGTATCTATTGAATGGTGAAGGCAACTTTTTTATTACATTTCGTTTTGCTTTGCGTTTTAAATAATTATGTCTGTTATTTTCAGTAAATAAGTACATTTCGTTGAGTTCAGAGTTCCAAATATTTATTAGACTATTAACATATATATATTAGAAAGTTCTTCTCCACGTGTCTAAACTGCCCTATGTTTTTATTTAAGACTTATTTATGATTCTTAGGATGTAATTCAGAAGGAAATACTTTAGACACTTTTTAAGGCAAATTAGCTTTTCATAATTGTGAATGTTTTCAAATGATATACATACATAAAAACCAAATAAGCCTCCCTTAAATTCTGAGAAGAAACTCAATTGAATACTTGCTCACTGAATTATCTAGGTAATTCTAGACACAATAGTGGTTTATATTTTTTTAAATTACCATGCAGTGCGTAGTATTAGGGAGAAGTTTAAACGCAGCCCTATGCAGGTATTCCTGTAAAAAGAATGACACTCATCCCTGCGGATAACAAGATAAACACCGCTATTGCAGAAGCAGTCACTGCTTCTGCTTATACACAAACTGCAAACTGGCATTATAATCATGAGTGGTAAAATATATTGAGATGATATCTTATCATCGATTTGAAAATTTAACTGATTAGAGAACTCCTTGAAAATATCTAAATAAGGCTACGATAGTTATCGGAAGCACAAAAAGAATCAAATTATGCTTATATAAAGTATTTATGCAAATAAAAGAATGATAGATATGCAGTTTCATTTAATCTAAAGGTTACATGCTAGGTTACAGATAGACTTATCAAGTTAAGATAAAATTTATAGGAGGAAGATTCTCATTCAGATATGACCTCAATTCTTATAAAAAGGTTTGATAGTTTTAAAAAGCATTTAGGTTAATTATGTTGTTTTACAATAAAATATGTTTATGTAACACAGGTTACAAGTTTAGAATAGTTTATCCACTTTTCTTGAATGTTTATCATCATGTTAGATTTGAATTTTAACGCTAGTTAACGCAGAACAGATTTTTCTTTGTCCGACAAAACTAAGTTAGTTTCGGGTAGATATTTCACTGGAAATAGTTAAAATAGCTCATTATCTGGAAGTTCATTATGTTACAATTAACTTACTGATTCCATGTCATTTGAATGAACATATTCGGCAGTATTGATGTTTATTGATTTTGGAAGTTTTGGTATTAATTTGATGTTTTACATTTTTGTTGGGAGCAAGGCACGTGGACTACTGTATTCTGGACGAGAATAGTTGAAGTTTTATTCAGTTTATGTTTTTATTTTGTTGAAACTTGCAGAAGCATCTTTTGATCACAAGAACGGTGTAGTCAGACCTATAAGTTAAGTTTTTTCTAGTATGTAAATATAATTTGCGTAAACTCCATATGGTTGAGTTACCTTGTGTAACTATGTAAATATTCCATATACAAAGATAGCTGGAGATGATTTAGTTTCCAATGTAATCAAGTTTTAATGAGTTTTGTGACCGTTGATCGTTTTATTGATTTTCGCTGTAATTATTGATTTTAGACCATAAGTGTGTTATGTTATTTTGAATACCCTTTTACCAGCTAGCTTTTCATCTTTTTAGAATTAAGATTGGTGTTAATTTTAACATATGTTTTCATTTGTGACGTCATGACTTTTCCGATGTTCAGAATTTTTGTGCAGATGCGATGTTTAGATTTCGTTGTTTTTTCAAATATTTTTCCGTAAACGTATAAAAGGGTTTTCGAAAAAGAATAAGATAAAATAATTCAGTCGATAAAAGCATAAGGGTAGATCCACGTCGGCTCCAGATTATTTTCTTAAAATTAAAAGTAGGGTTAGAATAGAACCACGTATATTCGTTTTAAACAAACGTCAATTTTATTCATTAAGTTGATATTTACCTTCATGGATTTGAACAAAGCAGATTTGTTTTCACTTTATAACAATCACTGAAAATTGTGATTGATTTATTTCGTTTAAATCAAGGAAGATTTATTAATTTCCATTTCAACATTTTGTATGGATTATTGACAACAGCTGTTTGGCCAGTTTGTTATTACCAATTGTGAATAACAAAATATTAGTGAAGTGAATTTTAGCGCCATATATATGTGTTGGATTATTATTACACTATATACATTATACCGGGTGATTTTTTAAATTTCTGATCTAGAAAGCCATGACATAATTTTAAAACAAAAGATGCGGAAAACGTAGGGCGTAGTTTGAATCGTTCGATTTGTCACAACTGTCAGATTTCAAAAATGTTGACATAAACATAACCTACTCCAGTGTTGTTCTCGCTTTTGCCGTCTTTTGTGCTTCACTGTTTCCTCGTGTTTTGAATTCCGTTTCGCCAGTTATGATCTCGGTTATTATCAAAAATCAGTCTTTTTCAAGACTAACCTTTCGTTTGTGATTGAACGCTTAGTTTTCAACGTTATTTTGGAGTGTTTTTCATCACAACAAAATGGTGTTCACACAGGAACAAAAAACATTTATGATCGAAGCTTACTTTCGTAATGGTCATCAAGTTAATGGTCAATGGGTGTATGAAGCCGGAGCATGTCTTCGGGAGTTTCAAGAAAAATTTCCAGATCTTGCGGTGATAGAGGCAAATTTTCTCATGACTCTGTCTTATGTGGTGAATCTATTCCGAGAAACTGGCAGTGTTCAGCGAAAAACTGGAAGTGGCAGACCAACAAAACGAATTCCTGAAACTGTTGAAAATGTAAGACAAATAAAAATATAAATATAATAATAAATATAAAGATGACCCTCATACGTCCTTAAGAAGACTTTCACAACAAGTGGACTTATCTTACAGCACATGTCAAAAAATTGTTAAAAAAGACCTGCACATGCGTCCCTACAAAATGCAGGTTTATCAAGAACTTCTGCCGCCAGATTATGAGAAAAGGATATCCTATTGTAATTTTTTCAATCGGACAATGGATAATGATCTTCTGGACTTGAGTTTCTTTAGTGACGAAGCTTGGTTTCATCTTTCGGGGTATGTAAACTCACAAAATATGCGGATGTGGAGTGCAGAAAATCCCCATTTTTTTCGAGAATCGCCTTTACACCCTCAAAAAATTGGAATATGGGTGGCCATTTCACGAAGACGGTTAATTGGACCCATCTTTTTCGAAGAGTCTATCACAGCTGAGCGGTATCAAAATATTTTAGGACAGTTCATCAATCAACTTGACCCTGAAGAGTTACGTGATGGTTACTTTCAGCAGGATGGAGCAACAGCACACACAGCCCATACAACTTTAAATTACCTAAGACAATATTATGACGACCGTTTAATCAGCAACCACACCGAGAATATTTATCCACCTCGATCACCAGATTTGACGCCCCTGGACTATTTCTTGTTTCCGACTTTAAAAAACACCATTTTCAAAGAACCAGTACACACAATTGATGACTTGAAACAAAGAATCAGACAAGAATGTGCAAGGATTTCACCAGAAGTGCTTATTAGAGTGTTCGAGAATATGAAGCGCCGAGTTAATTTGTGTATAGATGCTGAAGGTCAACATTTCCAACAGTTGTTGTAAATTTTGAATAAATATTGTGTTAACAATGTAAATTGTTATAATTGTGAATAAATCTTGCTATTTCTTAAATCCAAGGAATAAAAATTGAAGCGAGTTGTAACCATAACCTAAACTTCTCAAGTCAATAATCACATCGAAATTGCACTTAAACTCGCAATAAAATGCACACTTTGGTAAAAGCATGTTTCGCAAATGATCACTGTTTAAATATTTATCAATTTGTTTAATAAATGTAAAAGTAAGTAGTCAATTTGTCACGTAAATGACATTTGGAATAGCAGTGTGATCAACGCTACGCCCTACGTTTCGGTGACCTTCGATACGGCGTAAAAATCACGACTTACTAGATCAGAAATTTAAAAAATCACCCGATACAAGGTTGGTGAATTTAAGATTTTGTTCTCTGATCAGAAACATTAACAACTTAAGCCCAATTTAAATAAATTTGTTCTCTTTTTCATAAGTTCTTCTTAGAACACATTTCTTTGTTTTCTTTTTGTTGTTGTTCATTTAAATTACCCTTAAATTTCTTTGACATTAGTTCATTCAAACGAAACTTGTGGTGATCCCTATGTCGTATCATTCACAAATTAAGAATTCATTTAAATACATTCAAGAGAGTTCTTCTCAATAATTTTTGTGTTAGAATCTATCTTTTAATTTTTAGTAATCTTATTTTTAATAAATAAAACCTGTGTTTTTTATAATTTTAAATATAGATTATTTATTTATTTTAAATAACATCCCAAAGTTTATTGTCGCTCGAACGTGTGGCATTTTTAATAAAATCATAATTACTATCTCTTTATAGTTTATAACACCCCATAAGTTTATTGGCGCCTAACATTTCAAATTTCAATTACAATTGATTATTCATTTAATATTTTTTGAATATAACATCTCAATATTTTAAAGCATAGTTGAATAACATGTTCAAAGCAATTGTCCAGAAATTATACCTGTAGGGTTTGTGATTTACGCGTGAGTTCAGTAATTTATTCAACAGAAAAAGTATCTAAATTCACGCGTGCGTGATCTTGGCAGATCAGAAGTGAACTTTAACAGATGTAATGTGTCTCACATCACACGCATAATCATGCGTATTGGACTATAAATGGGTTATACTCATCTACGTCTACTTTCTATCATGATTTTTTTCTAAACTTCTTGAGCGTTTTTTATTAGTTCGACAATATTTATTTTTAGAAATTAGGTGTTTGCTAAACCAAAATAATTTTAATTGATGACGCAAGAAAAAAATTGAAATAGGTAAGCGCACCGAGATCGACTCCCGGTCCCAGCAAATCTGGTTACGAATTTCTGTAGTTTTCCTTAGCTCTAACACTAATGTGGGACTTGTGCTACATCTGTAAATCGGCTGCAGCCGCACGATAATAATCGCCCATCCCTCCCGCACTAGCTTATAGCTTCTGGGACCTGGTTTCCAGGTAATAGGTAGTAGTCATTATAAATAACCAATTGAAAATACTAAGCCTATAAGTAGCATTGTCAGACGAACTTCTGAACGCGTTATTTAAAACATCCACAATCCCCCAGCCAGTCAACTTACCCAACCCCTGTCCCTCTTGACTTACTCATTTATCACGTCGAGTCATGTCATCTATTACACTGATCGGCAAATCCTCTTTATGAAACGTATAGGCATTCTATATAAAATTGCCGTGGTAAAAATGCTCTATTATGTCTGGGAGATGATCTTAAATTATTTTATCATAGGCCGGATACAAATAATAAATATTGAAAGTCAAGTCTTGGCTTGCTTCCTATGAGTAACAGTTTTATACTCTCCACACAGTCTGCTTGCATCAATTTATAAATAAATAAATTAAATGTAAAATAGCGAAAATTTGACGAAAATTGCTTAACTGCACTTATTACTTTTAAGTTGTATACATACTAGATGGCACTGCCTTCGCAAGACACACTAAACAAGCAAATATATTTAAGAATTCTCGCTACTCACTTTCTTTCTGACTCAAGATTTGGTGAGTGACCGCCTGTCAAAAGTGAATACAAAGTGCAACCGTTACAACTGAGTCATTTGTAACAAATCGGACATTTGAGTTTTGGCCCTTCCCTCTTCGAATAAAAGTTTTTACAATCTATTCAGCGTTGTTTTTATTGTTTTTATCACTGTAAATACAACAGTTATTTAAACTTGAGTTACAATTACTTATTTCTAAAGTGTGAGCAACGGAATTTTGATTCAGAGAAGACGTTGGAAATTCTAGGTTACATCTGATATTAATTTTAAATAGGTAGTAGAACTACTACAGATCATTGAGAACTACTCTCACTCACTAACTAACAGACCTACTTTAAATGCATTTTAGCATTTTGGTTCTGATTTCGGAGCTCTCAACAATGTTTAATCAAGAAATTTTTAAATAATACAATTAAATTAAAAATTTATTAAAGAAGTTGAGTTATATGGCCCCCACCTTCATCTCTACACAATGCAACTCCCCTTTTAACGGAATCGATAACATTATATGAAGGATACAAGGTGTGTTATTAATTTCTTCAATTTTGTTGATAATTCTGTGTTAAATAAATATCTACTATATTTCTCTTTTGTACTTCATTAAATATGATTGTCATTATTAAAAACTGATTTTTTAATTTTTTTTTTTCAAAAACTGACAGTTTAAAATGTTTAAATAAACTAATTCATACGATTCAAGATTGCACATGACCGGTATGTCTATCTCTTTCTTTCAAGGCCAACTTTGAATCAAAATTCCGTTGCTCACACGTTATAATAGAGCATCCGTCAAAGTTGCTTTTGACTAAATAAATAGGTTATATTGGTTTCACTTTTTCAACGATCGTGGACAGGTCTAAAGTTACGTACATTTTTGTACGACCATGCTATTTCGGATTGTTTACCATACTTGGTTTTAGAACAGTAGGTTATATTTACTGGTTACTAAGCAACAACACGTCGGTAAGTAATTACTTACCGTTCAGTTCTGTCAAAAACAGAACGGTAAGTAAATTATATGTAATTTATAAAATAAATGCATGATCTTTAGATGTCTCTATCGTGAAAAATCATTTATTTTCTAAATAATTGGACTATTTAAAAAATGTATGTTTTTGATTTAAATTTACTGTGACAAAATACCCAATAAATAATAGTAATTACAAACGTATCCATGGTAACAACAAAAATATCGTGACATTCAAAAATAAAATTAGAAACGTATCCATGGTAACGACAAAAGCTACTTAATGTTTGGTGGATATACATTATACAGGGCAAAAATAAATTATCTTAAATCTATTTTTCTACCATTTTTGAGATATTTCCTTAGTTAATACCTTTGTATTCATAATGGTCGTACAAAAAATAGTATAAGCATCTCAAACAGTAAGGAGTTTACCGATCTCCTCCAATATTGGCAACTGAGCGAAGCAAAGTCGCCAATATTGTCGTCGATCGGTAAACTGTCCTTACTGTTCTTGATACTTAATATACTATTTCGTTCAAGACCTGTTGATGTTTAATACAAACGTCTACTGAGCTACTTGTACCTTCATCATTCATTTGAATTATTTGAAATATGGTTGAGGCTTAAAAACGCCTCCGCTAAAAGAAACAAAAGTTTACATAAATTTTGTATAATCGTTTATCGCAGATTGCGTATTTTCTACATTTCTCCCTTAAAATACATTGCTTTTATCAGTATAGCCTATTGGATACTTTTCCCTCTGTGTATAACTAGGTAGATAATGTCAAGTAATATTATTTCAACGGGAAATAAGTATTTTAAAAAGATCTTTCTGTTAGTTGCGAAGGGTTTTAAAGGCTCACTGAATTAATCTCGTAGATAGGTATATTCTTCAATATTTTTTGCATGAAAACAGTTCTTTCTTCAAAAGAAGGTATGTGTAAATTGACATATTACGAAAGTGATATCTAAACATGATTCAGCTTGGTTTTTTCAGTAGTTTCTTTGACCTTCTTTATTAACTTCATTCTAAGCGTACAACTCTGCCGACTTCTGGCTAAAACGGGTACGTACTTAGAAAGATTTGCAAGTTCCTGAATAATTCCAACAATTCTTAATACTTAGATTGCATATATGTAAGTTTTACTTTTTACAATTGGGAGGCTTCTGGGAAAAATCACACTTGTCACATTTTCTTGAAATTGCCTTGGCGGCACTAAGATGGGCTTTTCTAAGCTTGTATCCCATAAAGAGCGCATTAGTTTTTGGAAGAACACCAGAAGAGCACCTGTCTCTTCTAAAAGTGGATATCATATCTACAGTTCCATAAAAATCACATATTCAGGCTACAATTCCCATACAAACTACACTTTTACATGTTTGACAAATGTTGTTTTTCCCAGAAACCTCTCAATTATTATACTTGATAATTAATTAACTCTGATAGGGTGGTTGGTAGGATGTTTGGTGGCGGCACTTCTGGGTATAAGTATGGCCAGTTTTCTTTAGGGGTTTATCTCCGACCTCTTCCATCTAGATCATGCGTTCCTTCTTTATCCTAGACAGTTCCGGTCTGTGGTCGTACTCTTTTGTGCATTGTTTGTTTCATTATGAATGTTATCCCCTTTCTTCAGTAATAAATGTACATAACACCGCCTCTGGTGAGGCTGTTTGATTATGTGAGATTGATTATGTGAGATATCCACGGTTTTGGGTTCTTCTTTTTGGTAATTCAACCTGTTGATTTTCGTTGGTAGTCAGGGATGGTGTGGTTACAGCCCTTGAAGGAACATGACTGACTGTGATTTGGGACATTGCACTATAACTGGCGACGCGTGTCATACCACATCTCGTTGCCACCGTTGTCAGTATGGGATTGCTGTGATCACCTACTGAAAATCTTCCTGGATTATTTAGATTTGTGGTTTTTGGTTTTCAGATGCTTTAGTGCTGAGTCTTGAGTTACTTAATTTAGTGATATGGGTTGGAATCGTGTTCTTTTTTTTATTTCTTAGCACTATATTCAAGAATCTAACACTGATGGTTTTTACTCCGATTAGTACTCTTTGATTATAAGTAATGATTATTTATTATTATATGGAATACCTAACGTCGGATTTCTTTAACTAGAGGACAGTAAATTTGAGTTTCGTTACTGCTTAACTATTAAAGTTCTTTAGTGTGCAAACCACCCTATTAGTGGTTGTGTACATTGTTGTACGCATTGCGAATGTGGAAAGTAATATTGTATACCCTGAATTTTGTTTTAGATCTGTATTATGAATTTAACCGGAACCTTGTCTTATTGTATCAATTACATTTACGAGATAAGTTTCCTGTTTGTTAAATTTTATTTTTTCTCAATATTTCAAATTTTTCTTTTGTCGATAAGGGTAACCACAAATTGTTTTGTGGGACGGTTTTGTTCTGATCAAATTTAGAGAAAAGACTCACGTTTGCAAATGAGGCTAGGGTTATTGTTTTAGTGCACCAGTTTTTACAGACTTGATACCTTCATAAAATATTTTGAAGGTATAGTTTCTCCTTTGCTCTGCATTAATAGTTTATATTTGAATGCCACCTTTAAATTAAAGGGTAAGGTTTCTAACAGCCTCCTTTCACTATTGAGCTTGTCACATACACATTCTACTCGAAAAACAAATTACATTGAAATCAAACACACCATAAATGCATAATACTTACTAAAGGCCGAGGCATCTTATTAAGTCAAATTATACTCAGGCGTCCTGCATGTTAATCACAAAAACTTCTAATTAGATAATAGATGCAGGAACAAATACCAAAAATAAAGGGCGCCACCAAACTTAATAGAGGTTGCATCATTTTAATAAAGTTGGGAAGTCCACAGTTTGGGAAATGACCTCTTTTTAAATTTGCTATGAATTGATTTTAACAAATCTTTTTAATAATCAAAAATTTTGTTAATAAAATAAACATCAGCAGTTTGTTGAACCGAAGTATATAAGCGATAATTAAGTTTGAAGTTTGTATATTAAAAACATAAAAAATTAACATGGATTATATAAAAATTATCATATCTTACCTTCATCTAAAATTTCTAATTACAAAAAAATTACGTTAAATTTCAGTATCACCGCAAAATAAAATTTTCACAAATAACCGAATTAAACTTAAAACATTTTAGAGTGTAACAAATACCAAATACAACCTTAGTTACAAGTAGACAATTATAAAGCATACCTAAACAGGCATAATCGTAATCCAATAAACAGTTATTCTGTACAATTCGTAATTTTCACTAAAACTTTCCCAGGACTATGGCTCAAGCCAATAAACTACAGATCAATGGTCATAACACAAAACTTCGCACACAAACTGTAAACTGATTGAAGCTGAACTTAAAGCTGCTTAAAGGAAACCACATTGGAATTTTGAACTATCATTATTTTAACGACAAACTCCAATTGAACTAAGAAACATAGAATGATGAAACATTGAACTAGCAATATATTCCATTATGAAAATAAAATCGTTACTAATAATAACAATAACAGTAATAAAACTAACTTGAATGTTGCTTGAATGTTTCTTTTACATGTCCTTGTAGAGAACACAAAACGTCAATTAAGTATTAATTTACACTCGTCCATTTGCATAAATTCACTGTTGCATGACGTTAAACTGATTCTTCAAACCAACACAGTGTTTAAATGAGAGAATGTAACACTAGTCTATATTTTCAATAAATGGCACCGAAATACAAATCACTTCGTTGCCGGTCCGATTATTTGTCTATAAACTAACTATTCGGAACGGAAATATACACATACGCAGTGTTTATACGAGCGAAATTTACCAAACTGAGTTTATTATTAGTTCTGTACACTGAATTAATTCTATAACATATTCAAAACGATTAAATACTTAATTTTTATTGCCTATACGAAAACCAAATAGAACACGCCGGTCAAACGGTCGACGTAAGCGCTTTAAAAGCTGTTATCCCAATCTGAATTGGAATGGTACAAAACTTATGATATTTTCGAAATAAAAAGGAAGGAATTGTTGAAACTTCCAATGAAATAAAAGCTGACAACTTAACACCAATAACCGAAATTATTAAATATTTTAGAATAGCTTATCAGCTCTACAGAATGCCACGCTATAAAATCCATCGCCTAGAAACATGAAACTGAATTTATTATGTTGTTGATTACTAAAGACTTTTACTTGTAAGATCGAATACAAAAGAATGTATCACTATATCAGTTGCTATAGCCCCATAAATTGTTTTTATATGAAGTCTGTACGTGCTTTTCGACCAAAAGAAGCACGATATCTTTATTATCAGAATTATAAAGAAATTTCGTATTCAAAAAGAAATTTTAAATGCAGATGTCCGTAACTATACTCGACAATAATGCATATTGAACGTGGGTAATTAAATTTGTGCATAAGTGCATATCCAAATTTATAAATTGAATCTTCCAATTTTCTGTACTTTACAAGGTCAACAACCTATCTTCATTCTAGTGTCTTTGTTTTGGTTGAGTAATACAAAGGAATATATATTGAAACCTTATTTTCTTACTTTATGACATGGACATGACGTCTTCGTAATTTTTTAAATGGAACGATTAGGTTTGAAGTATGAAAATCGATAGTAAGTGTGATTCTAAATAAAAAAGTGTTGAGGTACGATAAGCCTAAAATGCATAATAACGGAGCTAGAGTCACTTAACGGGATCTGTCCTGTTTAATAGTCTCAAACTCAATCATTCGGAGAAGCTTCTGGGTACTACTCTAATGGAGTTGACAGGGGTAGTGTAATTCGATCTATAGCTTAGGAAAGCTTTTTAACGCTTATCAGGTATCCCAAATATTTTTATTTGGACATTGATTAAATATCACTAAGTTGATATTTGTTGGTTGCGATTTAAATGGTAATAACCGTTCTTGTTGCTGCATACAGTACCGTGTCAAAAAATTATATTAGGAAAAGTTTTTTGGTATTTGACTGCTGTTAGCTATTGAAGTGCCGTTTCTGTATCTGGGTAAGTCGAACACCTCCTCTAAACCTAACACTAGGGCATAAAGAGGGATTAGTCTGATTATTATCATTTTGATTCTGACATTAAAAGGGGGTTAGTTCGACGAATGCTATAACATGAATGATTGAGTTAAGTGGTCGTGGCAGACAATATCTGGTGACATAAGGTGGAGTGGTACGTATACAATTAATAGAAGCGACGTTGTTGTAAGCGTTTTGCTAACAATTTTCCATTCTTCGCTAATATCAATGTGAAATGCAGGTTCATGCTATGAATTTTTACTCTCTCCTTAACGAAATACCATACATATAAAATTTCACCCTTTACTCTATAGTATCTGTTAACTATAAATAGAGTGTAGAACCTTAGCAGAGCTTGATCACTCAACAGTAAAATTATTATGTATTAGGCGTCTCATTTTTAAGAAGCTGCTTTGTGCCTGAGCTGATAATTAAATTTACTCACATAAGGTTCTCACGTTATACAGGTTACTACTACCTTAGGCGTCAAATATGTCCAAAGTTTTTATCTAGAATTAACTTTTTAGAATATAGGTTTAGGGGACTACAACTTACTTCGTTAAATAATTTATTATCATTGTGTTTCTAATGTTTCGAAAAATTTCCTTTAATTTTATTACTATAGCCAGAAGCTTTTCCGAATAATTGAGTATAGACTGTTAAACAGGACAGATCGTACTATTTTAGACCTGTTGAACCTCAATACTTTTTTTTATTCAGAATCATACTTGCTATCGGTTTTCATACTTCAAACCTAATCGTCCCATTTAAAAAATTACGAAGACGTCATGTCCAGTACCAACAGAAGTTTTAAAACGGTTTCTAATACTGATTTCGTAAACTAAAGGTCAAATTATGCAAAGTTCTTTTAATACCATTGCTATAGTCGGAAGTTTGTCCGAATGAATGAATGTAGACTGTTAAACAATACACCCTGTATAATAGGGTAGCAGTTATTTTGCAAAAGTTAAAAGTTTTTAGGTCCCCCCCCTCTACATCCTTTTAAAATGTCAAAAAAAACGAGCTGTGAAAAATTTCAGCCCATTTGGTCAATATTAACCCGTGTGACAGAGAGGTTAAAAAGTTTTAAATAGGATTTAACATGGGTTTGGTGCACTGCTAGAAACTTTACGGCATAACTTTTTTATCTTTCTATATTTTAACGTGAAACATTGTATACTTATGTTGTTGAAGTTGCTCAAGACGAATCTGAAGCCTTTAGCAGTTCCGCGAAAATGCTAATTTTCTTCTTAGTGACGTTGGTCGATTTTTTGACAGCTGTAAATTGTCAAAAGTTTTTCTGACAGTTTTAATTTTATCACATTCGTGTTCAGCAGTTTCAACAACATAAGTACATTAATTTAATTTAATCAAGTTAAAACATAGAAAAATAAAAAAGTTACGCCACGAAGTCTCTAGAAATGCACCAAAAGTTATGTTAAATCCCATTTAAACTTTAACCTCTCGGTGGCACGGGTTAATATTAACCAAATCGGCTGAAATCTTGCACAGCTCATATTTTGACATTTTAAAGAGATCTAGGGGGGACCTAATAGTTATTTATGGTACAAGTGAGTTAAGTAAGATATTATCCACAAATGAAAAATTTAATTTTTCTGAGTGGATAATATCCTTAAGACACGCGTGCCATACAAAGTTTTATCCAACACCTCTTTATTTAAGTTTAAACATCGAATTTGCAATGTATAGTTAGTCTGTGGTTTTGACGGTAATACTCTAGCACGATGACTGGATTTTAATAATATTAAGTAACGACTATAGTAAACATGGTATTTATATAGAGGTGTTGGATAAAAAATTTTAACTTTTACAAAATAACGGCCACACTACTGTACATACCGTGTGGGGCAAGTGTGGGGAAGTCCGATAGCTCCTAAACGGTAACAGCTAGAAAAATCGTTCTAATACGGATGTAAACAGTGGATAGAGGCGCATCTAGAGAAATTATTTTCAAATATACAGGGTGTTGCAGAAAAGTGTGGCAAGCTTAAGTAATTTTTTTTAAATAGAATGCCCCAAATATTTTTGCATATTTAACACCTCTCTTAGCAGGTTTTTTCATATCTCAACTTTTAGCTCCATCTAATGACCGGTTTAGAAGTTATAAATTTTTTTCAAAAAATTGAGTTTTACATTATCCCACTTAACAGTTTACCGCTTTCACGGCCGCAACTGTGAAGATGAATTTAAGTAGGGATTTTGTTGTAGGGGCTTGTAGGGTGCTCTTCTTTAAAAGAAAATGGACCCACCATGTACAGGGTGTTCAAAATTTTATTTTAAATTTAGAGAACTTCAAAGCTAAAATTCACAACTTTTTCAAATGGAACACCCTGTATATTTAGTACCTTTGTGATATTAAATAGAATTAAATAACGAATTTAGAATTAAATAACGAACATTTTTGTATGTACGTCCCTATAGCTATCTGTAACCACTTTTGTTACATTAAGAAAAAACTGCAAGTACACAATTAAAAAATTATTTATTTAAAAAATCAAGGTTTTTCAAATAAAACAAAAGAAAAAAACTATAACAAATGCTCCATATGTTGCCCATTTGCATGGACACACATTTCGATGCGCCTTTGGAACCATCTTTGTGTACGTTTCTTAACATTTCCGGCGTGATACTTCTAAAAGCATGTATTATTCTATCCTTCATATTTTGGATTGTGGTTGGTGTCTCTGTATAAGCAATTTCTTTCACATATCCCCATAAAAAGAAATCCATTTTTGTAAGATCAGGAGATCTCGCAGGCCATTTAGTGGGTCCATTCCTTCCAATCCATTGATGTGGTAGATATTATTTAGGTGGTCTCTTACTGCATGTAAATAATTCGGTGGAGCATCGTCTTTCTGAAGCCACATCCCATTTCGGATCCTTTAAGGAAGCTTCGCCAATACTTGTGGCAGATAGTTCTCCAAAAAATGAAGATAAATAGCTCCAGTTAATGTACCATCAAAAAAATGTGGCCCTATTACATGTTCTCCAATAATTCCCCCCCCCCCCCAAACGTTTATGGACCATCTGTGCTGATTATCAAGTTGTCTGAAAAAGTAGGGATTTTCTGTAGCATAATAATGGAAATTGTTAACAAATCCATTTTTATGAAACGTTGCCTCATCAGTGAACAAAACATTGTTGAAGAATGTAGCATCATCTTGCATTTTACCTATGGCCCAATTACAAAACTGTAAACGTTTTAAAAAATCGTCATCAGTTAATTCCTGGTGCATTTGAATGTGATATGCATGAAACTTATTTTTCTTTAAGATTCGACCAATAGAACGTCTACTTATTCCTACAGATGAACTCACTTCTCTCTGACTAAAATGGGGATTCTCAATCGTTGCCAGCACAACAGATAACTCATTTTCTTCGTTCACAACATTGTTAATTCGTTCACTTTTTTCATACTGTACATTGCCTGTCCTCACAAATCTATCGAGCAGGTTTTAAAAGCTGTGAACTTTAGCGAGCCTCCGTTCAGGATACCGTTGGTGGTAAATTCTGCGGGCAAGCAAACAATTTCTTTCCGACTCGCTCAAAACCAAAGTCATGTCTACAAGTTCTTCATTACTAAAATTCATTTTGAAAAACTAAAACACCTACTAGAACTAATGGCCGATAACTGCGGGAAATGTACGTTTTGCACGCAGTACGAAAAGCACCCTACAAGCCGCTGCAACCAAATCCTTACTTAAATTCGTCTTCATAGTTGCGGCCGTGAAAGCGGTAAACTGTTAAGTGGGATAATGTAAAACTCAATTTTTTTGAAAAAAAAATTATAACTTCTAAACCGGTTATTAGATGGCGCTAAAATTTTAGATAGAAATAAACCTGCCAAGAGAGGTGTTAAATATGCAAAAATATTTGGGGCATTCTATTATAAAAAAATTACTTTAAGCGTGCCACACTTTTCTGCAACACCGTGTCTATCTGAAAATAATTTCTCTAGATGCGCCTCTATCCACTGTTTACATCCGTATTAGAACGATTTTTCTAGCTGTTACCGTTTAGGAGCTATCGGACTTCCCCACAATATTGCCCCACCCGGTATAATATGTTCTTAGAAATATTGATATCTCTGTAGGATAGTTTATATACTAACAGTAATCGTTATTACAATTGTTGGTTATTATCTAAGAATTCTTAAAGGATTGATATCCGCGCTGCTGACTGAAATTAAAGCAATAGAAAAAGAAGTGTAGAAAGTGAATGAAAAGAAACAATAGAAAAGAATATTTAAAAATGTATTTTAAGCAAGAAATTTATTTAACCATTTTGATTCCACCTGGTGGGTGTAATTATTTGGTGGCGAATTCAGACGTTCTTTGAACAGATATTCTGAAATGGGAATTCTAATGGAATTCAAATGGACAGCAATGGAAAAGTCTGTAAGATACGTTTTGTCGACCATACTCTAATGTTCATTGGATTTAATTAACTCCATTTAATAAAACTCTCTTCTTTGTAGAGCCGTTAATTGCAAATCTTAGTTGACCTACACTAATATAATTTGCAATATATTTTCCTCTAAAAGGCATTTCTAATAATTCTAAACCTTCTTTCAGTGATTTTATATATTACAACTCTTATACGCTGTTCAGATTA
Source organism: Agrypnus murinus (assembly GCA_929113105.1). Lineage (NCBI taxonomy): Eukaryota > Metazoa > Arthropoda > Insecta > Coleoptera > Elateridae > Agrypnus > Agrypnus murinus. The sequence continues at coordinate 42,969,546 of OV816025.1, forward strand.
TTTTCCTTTGGTATATCTATATTTTAAAAGAGAAAAACAAGATGAATCTAGATATACTACTTGTACCTACCACATATGAATTTTTTGAATTTCCAATATCATTTTATATATGTACTAATGAAGAAATAAATTATAAATTCTTTTTTAAAACAGCTATAAATAAACACCAACGGCATGAATATCTTTAAATATTGGCCAAAAGCGATGCAGCATCCAGCACCCATTATAAAAGTATTTCACATTTGCATAATCATATTTTAACCTAAAAAAAGTGCCGTTAATTAAAAGGGAAAAGTTAAAAATAAAAGAAGAATTATTTTTAAAAAAAGCGATTTTCAAGGAATTCAAGTAATTAGAAACGAGATTCTTTTAATTTTTCTTCTCTATGCATTTCTTGTTCGTTTTTCCTTGCTTGGTGTAATTCTTTACTTGATGGTAATTTCAAAGCTTGTTGTTTGTTCATTTTCATTTAATTCGAGATTGAAATCTTCACAACAGCAGTTATAATCTCTTACAGGCAACAATCCATTTCCTTCTAGTTTCATTCTTATTTAATTAATAAAAAGAATGAACGCGTGAATTTGGTAAATTAATTTATGCTCTTTTATTAAAAAAAACAAAACAGATTTTTATGTTTTCAACACTTAAATATTAAATTGTAAACTGGTTTCTATATAATGAAATATTTCCTTTAAAAAGAAGCCAGGTAATTAACAATTTTGTAAACTTATTATTATTAAAGGTAACTGTAGTCCTGCAACACGCAAACACGAAAGAATATTAAATAAGCACGGACACGGATAAAAAATAATAAAAGAAAAGCAACAAGTTTTATACCTTGTTACAGTTTAAATACCGAACATGGTAAACCAAATACATAATATAAAAGATAGTAATTATTGTATTTCATAATAAAATTGGTGACTTCCGGTTTAATCCAAAGTTAATTTAATGCAATTGTCATTTTGTTCTCGAAACGATACATAAAAATTCGATTACACCAATTGTTGATGCTCAGGCAGCGTGTAAATGTTGTCATTTGCCTTCACGACAGCACATTTAATCCTGTTCAATGAATATTTGATTTTTTGTAGTACTGTTGGAAACATTTTTTGATTTCAAAAGCTTTTCATCGTTTAAAATTTATATTTAAAAATAGTTTATGATAAATGAATTAGTCCTGAAATTAAAATTATCCTTTTTCAGTAAAAACAGCACACAGCAGAGACGTCGAGTTCATGAATAGCAATCCGGTCATACTTGAAAACATTGCCATATATGTATTAACAAAATGAAAGGACACAGTAATAACGCTGGATTGATTAAAAATAAAACGAATGAAGTGTGAAGATTTTCCTGAATCTCAATTTAGCTTCAATATCAACCTCATCGATTCCTGTTAGAATCAGTGCTTAACGCTCAATTGTGCAAATTGATGTACAGATAATGCCAGTGGCGAATTTACATTTCCGGGGCCTCAGGGAGCTTATCAACTCTATCGGTTCCTATACGACATTATTTTGACAAAGTTCCCCATGATATTTCTGTCATATGAGTTTGTGATACATCCTGTATTTATATTCTTACTATTATTTTCATACATCTTGTACATTCAAGTTCGGGGTTGTGCGATCAAATATTTTTAGGTTATCCGAACAAATTTTCATTTTGAAACAGGGGTACTATTAATCATTTTTGAAATATTTTCAAAAAACTGTACAGTAAGGTCGGTATAAACATGTTTAACGTTTTCATTTTGGGTTGCTTGTGTATTTGTCTATTACTAGGGAAACCTCGTCAAGACATGACGGTCAAAAGCATTGAAGGATTTCCCTATATACAACATTCGATGTGTGATTACAATCCTTCGGATTTTCGCAGGTGATTATTTAAATAAACGCAACCAAACATAACCAGTTGGAAATTCTAAGCCTAGCAATACTCTCTTCCAGCCCGACATATATTCCTCTCTAGCTTACTCCTCCCGCCAGTTTATTCTACATACATACATACTAAAACTCTATCTTACGAAATGATAAATAATAGAATAGAATAAAATCAAAAATTGATCTTGTTTAAAACATTCTTGAAAACGTCTATTAGTACATATTTCAAAAACATGACATAAACATAGCGTTGGCAAACTTCCTGATTTTTTTTATAAACAATATGAATCTGCTCTGAATAAGCAATTGCCATCAGTTATTATTTGTATAATTCATCTGTTGTCCATAATTTTCAACTGTGCGGGTTTTGTCTACTCAACCTAACAATTCTTTAAACATTAACTGCATATTAACCGCTTATTAATGATGGAAGTGGACGGCTGCATCAGCCTTTTAGTTACGAAACTCACCACCGTGAAATGTGAGAGAGCGCCCCAAGTGAATGTCCGATTCTTCCGTCTCAAATTAAACATTTTAGAGTTTTTCAAATTAAAAATATAAACATTCAAAAATATATATATAAATTAAGTAGTGTTGACTAATTTACACAGCGAAAGCTTTAATATAAAAAAAGAATCGCTTAGATCGGCCCGGTGGAACTCTCAAACGAACTGGAACAAAAGTAAGCCTTGTGTTTTAAATATATAGATAGCTACTGAGGTAGGAGTTTTTGCATTTATACATAATTTGAAGGAGTGTTTGACGAGTTATTGTAAAGATTTTTACATATTGTCGTGAAATTATCAAAAGGCACGTTAGATAAGTTCCCTAACCTCACTTTCAAAATCATTATTTTGAGAAATTTATCTTTTAAAAAAGCTATTAAAGGGTTTATTATAGTTCACATGCATACTAGCACACAATAGTTAGAAAAAGCATATTTGTAAAGCTGATTTTCCTTAGAATTTAGATAATTCTCCTTAGTTCAACTAATGTAAAATGATGATCGGATAAGGCAATTCAATTAAGTTGAGGCCTTAGTTAATGCAAAAATTAACCTAAAATAGACAAAGTGTGTTGTAATAGGATTGTAATGCAAATATTTACTACCTTACCTGAGTTTTTTATTAAAAAGAAATATGTTTCAAGTTAACAAGATTTTGATTTCATTAAATTTTCTTCTTATGCAAAATTTAATAGTTCTTGGCTAAATAATTATGATGGAGTATTGTGAAGTAGATTCTTTACCACAGAATTGAACTATCTTGAATATTGGGGCTGCTTTTTGCAGATGATATCAGTGGAATAACATAGAAGTACGTGCGGATAAGCATCGTACAGAAGAATTAATGTAATTAGTTTGAATTCCCATTTTGTTGATATCTAAAATTATGCAAATAATGTTTGTTAGTATATAAAGTTTAAATTTGCGAAGATAGGAAGGTGTGAAGAGGTATTTATAAGTAATTAAGTTAGTTTTATTTAAGTGATAGTTGTATAAAGAAGATACGTCATCGGCAATCATTGGTGGCTTCCTTTTGTGTGAATGTGAACATGAATGTCATATATCAATAGATAGGAATTTAAAAAGGTATTAGTTTAACTAAACAGTTTAAGGATTTGTTAAAGTTTATAAACAATAATTTAGTTATGGTTTAAATCAATGGCAAAGCTGTTTTGTATTACCAATAATTTCCAGTAGATTTCATTTGTTTCTCAGAGTGGTATAAAAACTCGGCCATTTTTTGTAATAAATTCTTTTTATTTAACATCTTTTAACAGCGCACACCTGTTGAGAGCAAAAATTAAATTTGAGGTTATGTTGTGAGTCAGAAAACATGTAAATAAAGACACAATTTATAGGTTACCTTTATTTAAAAAAAAAGTTAAAGTATTTTAATAATCATCAAAGTTCTGTGAATACAATACAATAATAATAATAATAATAATAAAAGTAACAATTAATTAAGAAATGCAATTTTTTATTTTGATAATAGTATTATCAATCTTCGTTTTGATTGCATGGTGTAAATGGATATGAAATATAATTATTAAATTATTTGACTTTGAAGTATCTGGATTTGTAATTAACTCTTCGTAGCTTGAATATTCAATCTAGTATTCTACTCAGAAAGTATAAAAAGATTCACTCTAATTTTATGTTTTTTGAACTGAAGAGCCGTTAAATTATACTAAATTGGTAAAAAAGCAGTCTAGTCTAGTCAGAGTAAATTAAACGGATTAGCACCAATATAAAGTGATTTGTCATCGGAAATATTAAATTTTACTCCACTTAGACAAAGCAATACAGTTGACTGAGTATTTTTTGTAAAATACTGTTCATTTTTATCTACAACACAAAGCGAGTTAGTTGTGTGTTATTAAATAAAAAAAATCGAATTAGAACGCTTAGATGTTGCTAACTTATGTAAGTTCGAAGAAAATTACACTATAAGATGTTACCGATCAAAGTTTGAATTTAAATAACAAGCATCTTCGCCCTTCAAGAAGAAGAAGAAAATCACCTTCCGCGTGTGCGGAATATAACGACACTAACAAAAATGGTGGCAAGCAGCAGCTGCATTCGACTTCGTTCATTTTCATAATTACAAATAAAGTACATAAAATTCATATTTAGTGTTTTATTTACAAACAATAAACAAAGATGTTCAGAAATTAGGTTAAGTAAAAATAATAATTACATAATATGTAATTCGCATAACAAAAGAGTAATGTTAAACTTTGAACCGAGAAAAAATTGTTTCTGAAAGATTCGGGGTTAGTAGTCACTGATTTAACAATCACAGTTGGAGCTGCATGTACCTAACTGCAATTTCAACGTAATATCTGATATATTGATGCGATGCAGCTGATGCTAGGTGATGTCATAGTTTGTTTTGACTGTAATTTCCAGCAGTTCCCAAAAGTTGACCTTTTTAGCAAATTTTCTCGATGTACATAAAATCAAAAATCGCGTAAGGATTTTTTGTTCCTATTGACGAGTACTATCACACATTTTTATACGAAAGTTAAGTGGAGCCCTGTATAGAAATACCGAGTTTTAATGTGTTGTTTTTACTTACTTAATTTACTGAATCCTTACGCCTTTCTACCTTGCCGTGTATTATTTTAAAAAGAATTTAACCCATTTGGTCAATATTAACCCGTCCCACCGAGAGGTTACGGTTTAAACGAGATTTAACATGGATTTGGTGTATTTCTAGAAACTTTCTGGCATAACTTTTTATCTTTCTATGTTTTAACTCGAAAATGTATATACTTATGTTGTTGAAACAGCTGAACACGAATATAATAAAATTCAAACTGTTACAAACACATTTGACAGCTGTCAAAAAGCAGTCAACTTCACTAAAATGATCATTTTCGAGGAACTCTCAAAGTTTCTTAGATTCGTGTTATGCAACTTCAACCACATAAGTACAAAATAAGTCAAAGTGTGACAATATTAAAACCCACATTTATAAATGAGATGTGTATAATTCACAGGAGACACTCTAGGACAGCTGTTTCGATCTTTTTAGATCTCATCAGCTAGAGATAGTCTGCTGTGAATTATACACACATCATCCAGGCTTATATACATAGCCGGAAATAACATTAATATCGATAAATTAATGTTGCGACATCTGTATAGTCATATACCGCATTAAGTGGTGTCCTCTACCAAACAACAAATAAATATGAATGGTTTGTCCTCCATTCGAGTTTAAAATCAAAATATACTACAAACTATTTGTACTATTAAATATTCAAAGTGGGGAAATTATTTACAAAATAAGTCAAAGTGTGACAAAATTAAAACCCACATTTATGAATGAGATGTGTATAATCATTATAATGTGTATAATGACAGCTGTTTCGATCTTTTTAGATCACATCAGCTAGAGATAGTCACACTTTGCCTTATTTTGTAAATAATTTCCCCACTTTGAATATTTAATAATACAAAAACTTATTATATTTTGATTTTAAACTCGAATGGAGGACAAACCATTCATATTTATTTGTTGTTTGGTAGAGAACACCACTTTATGCGGTATATGACTCTACAGATGTCGCAACACTCATTTCTCGATATTAATGTTACTTCCGACTATGTATATAAGCCTGGATGATGTGTGTATAATTCACAGGAGATCTAAAAAGATCGAAACAGCTGTCCTAGAGTGTCTCCTATGAATTATACACATCTCATTTATAAATGTGGGTTTTAATTTTGTCACACTTTGACTTATTTTGTAAATAATTTCCCCACTTTGAATATTTAATGATACAAATATTTTGTATTATGTTTTGATAATTACACAATATTTCACGTTAAAACATAGAAGATAAAAAAGTTATGACACAAAGTCTCTAGAAATGCACCAAACCCATGTTAAATCCCGTTTAAGCTTTAACCTCTCGGTGGCACGGGTTAATATTGCCCAAATAGGCTGAAATTTTGCACAGCTCATTTTTTTGACATTTTAAACCTATAAAATTTTAACTTTTGCAAAATAACGGCCACCCAAATACATAGACAATTAAAACATAAGAATGAATTGAAAAAATATATAGGAGCCCAGTTGGGACACTTCTATTTTGTTCAGGAACCTTCGAAATTGTTTTTCTTCGTCCATCGTATAGTTGTTAAATTGTTGCTAGAGTGAACTACTACCCGTGATCCATGCCAACTCTCATGAGATTTCTATTAGAAGATTCCCTAGCAGCATCCCGTGAACTCCGCCAATGTTCAAAATTACTACAATTATGATGTAACTTCTCTTTTGTTCTGTGAATTAGATACAATTATAATTATTGCTTTTACTTACCTAATTTCTTAATATCTTTGTTTATTTTTTGAAAATAAAACACTGAATATAAATTATTAAAAATAGTACAAATGCGTTGGATATCTATATTAAATAGTTTACTGTTGAGCATGTTTCCAAGTGCTCCGGTATTACTCATCATAAATAACACTAATTACTAGAATTATACATGCATTAATAAAATGTTTAAAATATAAAATTGTTTTAAGTTACCTTTTATTAATGATTAAAACAAACTGCAATGTTTCACATTCACACACCGTAAAAACACGTGAACAATTTGCACTAACAGGTGCCTAGTTATAACTATTAAATTTTTGCAATTACTCACTAAAATTAGCGGGAATTTCCAAATTTTGCTTCGCAATTCGTTTTATATACTCTAACTAGAGTAACATGAACACTAACAAACATCTTTTTACCAATTTAGATCACTTTTCAACCGGTTTTAAAATTAGAGTGGGAATTTGTTATACTTTCAAAGTAGAATACTATTAAATTGAATATTCAATAGAGTTAATTAATAATACAGAAAGAAAAATATTTCAGTAGTGAAGAATTAGTTTTGTTATAAGAATAGAGCGAAAACAATGTTTTTCTACTCTAAATTTAAACTCTAAAATCTTTACCCAGTATTCTAAAAATTGTTCACGGGGCTGACTTTTTACTGTAACATGGTGTAAATCACACTTACCAATAACAAATAGAAAATAGATTCTAATCTTTATATGTTCCTCAGTAAAAAATAAGTCACCTGAGATAGCAGAAACAGTGATACACGTCTAAACATGCAGTTACAGAGTTTCGATAGAAAAAGGAAGACCCCTGTAACTCAATGTGTTCACCATGCCAGAAATGAGGCTACTGAGTGAAAACAAAATTTCAATAAATAGTCGAAGTTAGTTATGGTATAAATGCGCACGAAGTAAATAATATCTAAACCCACTTTTCTTAATATCTATTTTAATTTTGTTTATTTACACAAACACCAAACAACACATTTCTACGCAAGCGTTTTTCTTGAAGATTTATTTTCTCGAGGAAAAAGGATAGTGAAATAACCACAATATCTAGCAAACAAGCCTTGGAAACAGATTTATTAAGTAAATAATTCAAAATTAGCGAAGTTAAGACTTAAGAAATTAAATTGGTCTTTCCTAAATCTCGTGTATTTAGTTTAAAACCAACAAATTGCAAGGTATCACTCTCGAAAGAAACAAAATCCGAATACTTTTTACTCCCATTTTAAGTTTAAAGCTGTTCCGTGAGAAATAAAACGAATAAACCAAACATTATTTACTTGCTTCAATTAAATCAACCGAAAGAGAAACCAAAGTGTAAATTACAAGAAACCGAATTCGCATCGTTAGAAATTTATCGAAAAAGAGCCGTTATTTCCATCTAAGATTTCATCATCATATTATTATTATTATTAATAATTTCATTACTACTTTACCTATACGACTTCTAGTTTTTAATAAGTTAACGAGATGATGTTATTTTCAAGAATCGACTAATCAACTGTGTTTCTTTTTGCTATAATTATGAAAATTTGAATTTTTATCGGTGAAAAAATAACCGTCATTAAAATCAAGTTTTGTATCATGAATATAAGCCGTGGTAGTACCTTATAAGTAGACTAACGGTTCCCTGTTGTGAACTACTTCAGGAAGTACAGAAAACGGCAGGCTTAATACACCAGAGGATCGCACTAAATGAGATTATTGCAGATTGCGTAGGGAGAATAGGAAAATGCAAATTCCCCCAACTGGTTTCACTTGTGTGTCCTTTTTTTAGACAATGTAACCAACTCATTTACTAGTCTATTAGGTTTAGAATTTATGAAGCTTTAGAGATTTAGACAAAAAGACAACCCTTTTGGGATTTTTATAAAGAGAAATTCTCGGATATAACACAAACAGAACCTGTGAGGACTGAAAAAGCTAATTTTTTTCTAGTGCAAGCTTATTTTAAGGTTAATATGTTGTCTATAGACTGGTAAGATTTACAGAACAGAGAAATTGAGTCAAAGTGACTGTGTTGTTGGAGAGGATATCCAAATTTCCATAATAACGCCATTTAAAAGTTTGACTTAATGATAACGAGAATCTTAAGTATTAACAATATGGTCAGCCACAAAACCACAGATGTAATTTTTATCAAAATAAAGTATAAATAAAATTCGTTTTGTTGACAACTAAAACGGTTCCAGAGTTCAATGGTGTTATCAACATAAGATAACGGTTGTTTCCATCGTCTGTGCTTTTCCTAAAATTGTTTCCTATATAGTGTATGTATGTATATTGTATGTAATAATGTACAATTTGGAACAAAACCACCTATACAAGCTACAACCTATACGTGTGGTTGTAACCACGGTATCTGACTGGTCGTAGTCCCAGAAGTCCATCGACTAGAAGATTTAACTCGCCCAGAATTAGAGTTTCTGGGTCTCGACAATTTTGACATTCCTGGGACCAGTGCCGTAACTAGGGCGTGGCGAAGAAGAAGCCCACCACGGGCGCAACTGGGTTTGGGGGCGCAAAACAAAGGATTCCGACCCGGTTGAGAGTTGCACGTGGTTTTTATTTTACTTGACCATTCTACTCTACATGAATCAACACCGACTGTCACTGGCGGCCGTCTTTCGTCTCCTGACCAATTAGACCTCTCTCTTTGTTACACTCCTAGCCGTCAAGCGAAATCAGGTGACGTTGACACGACGCTTTGATTGGCTGAGCAAGTTACGTCGGACACGTCACGCTGCTTTTTCCCGTCTCATATGAATGCGGTCTCATACTAGAACGATCTATACCAGCGGTTCCCAACCTTTTTTGTTCACGGACCGTCAAACGACGTAGCATTTGCTTGCGGAGCGGAAAGGTAAAAAATGAAAGAAAACATTTCGCATAATAAATCTTAGAATAATCTTACTTTTACACTGTACAAGAACAATCTAAAATAAATAAATATCCATTCTTTATAATAACAAAAGTTAGTTTTCGTACCTCATCCGCTTGCCGTATACCAAACCTCGAACGACCAAAACGGCCTGAAATCAGCGGATACCGAGAGGCCGGAATTTTTCTCTTTTCGCCAAATGAAGAAACGATTGCAGGTGGGGTGCGGCGCCCAAGATCATAACCAGGTTCACATAGACATTATAGACACATAGGGAGGTCCATCGTATCGTTCAACTATAACAAGATATAACCGAAAACGCTGGCAAGTGGGTTTCGGGAGCGGCGGTCAAAAAACGGGAATGGGTACAAACGACCCAGGAGGCAATCATATAAGACCTCCAGAAGTGGTTTCCATTTAGGAACCCGATTAGGCTGGGGGCGGCGATATTACTTTAGCACGATTCCCGGATGAAAAACAACTAAAAGATTTCGCTTTGCAACCAACAGTTGCACCGCTCGTATCAGACCACGTGTCATCGAATGCCCGAACACATGTGCGGTTGCCCCCAAAAACCCCATGTCAATCTGCCATGCCATCTTGTTGCAGTGTGTAAAGTGTATACGCACGACTACAGAAAAAATGTCTCAACTTCCGATTCTATTGAGATACCAAGTTGAAATTTTATTACAATGATAAGGACATATCAAGCAATAGTTGTGATTTTTTTGGAGAAAATTAATGGAACATTTTGAGAGTTACATTCGCTGTTCGTGATACAAGTGCATGTCGTTTCAGAACATTTGGTTCTCACGACTATAGAAGAAAATTCATAACTTCTGATTCCATAAAGATACCAAATTGAAATTTTAACGCAATTATAAGAACATTGCATACAATAGTTGTAATTTTTTTGAAAAAAATTAAATGAACCGATTTTGAGAAAAGTCAAAATTTGTTAAAAACTCGGTTAATATACTATGTTACAAATGTTGGAAAAACGAACAGAAATTACCGTAGATAATTCATTTCATTCTCTTTCAAATGCAAAAACCAGACCTTCCTCACTAATACGAAGGCTGAGTAAATAGCATTTGACTATAGGCATGTACGTTTAAAACTGAAAAAAATAAACCTCTATATCTCGTGAACGGTGTATTTATGGGCAGTAATATTTTAGCTTTATACAAGGCTTCGAAAGGGCGATCACGTGAACAAAATATAAAAAAAATCTATTAGGGTACCCCGCCAACTTTGGTCGAATCGGCGTGGAATGTATCATTACTGGATATTACCCCACCGCATGGGTACAGAACCGGCGCGATATACATACAGTGAGAATTTTATTTCACTGAACATAGGACTATTGACATTCCCTATGTTCAGTTTTAAAAAAGCCAAGTCAATGCATTGCGAGCAATTAAAACATATCCAAGCAACCTATAAAACAATTGCTATTCGTAGTGTCATTAGAAAGTGTCAAAACTGTGTTTTTTTTTCAAAGTTTTTGCGAAGACAGCTGCAGATCCTGACCTGACCTGAAGCTGTCTTTGGCATCAGTGAGGACTTTATGCCTTTATTATGATTAATTAATGAATATTCGTGTCGATAATTATTGTCAAGGATTACAATCATGTCGCAAACATTGTCGCTGGGTAGGCAACCAAACTTGCAGGTCTGCTGGTAGCTGGTGTTTTTTTTATTGTACATTCTTTTGACACAACTGAAATTATTTAGTTTTAGGTTAAGTATAATTACATCCAAATAGCAAGTTTAAACAGAAACTTTTATTTAAATTACTTTAACAAATGTTCAAAGTGACCACCCTCCTGTTCCAAACAATATGCTAACCGATTGTAAAATCCTTGTACACTATTTCTTAAAAAATTTGGATTTATTTCGTTGCAGGCGGTAAGTATTCTATTCTTTAGCTCTTCTGTATGCTCTATTACCCTATTATTGTAGACTTTGGATTGGATATAACCCCAGAGAAAGAAATCGTTTGGTGATAAATTTGGGAACCGAGGTGGCCAAACTATGGGGCCAAATCTTCCAATCCAGCGATCCTGGAATGTTTCGGTTAGGAAGCGTGTAATAGGGCGCGTGGAATGTGATGGAGGGCCATCCTTTTGAAACCATGGGTTCTCAATATTTAAAACTTCTAGTCGTGGTATAATGTTTCTCCGCAGAAGTTCCAGAGGACTGTTAAATTTTGAACATGCTTGTTTGTACGTGACTAATACTTGTGGGAATTGGAAAAGAAGGATAAGGAGAAAGGGAAGCGAGGTGTTTGATACAAACCAATAATTCTGTTTATTGACAGTGCCATCTAAACAAAACTATGACTCGTCTGTGAAAACTATTTTTTGTAGAATATCTTCATTTTCATTTAGTAAATTAAATACTGTTTCACAAAAATCTGTTCATTTAATTTTGTCAATTGTGTTATCAGAGCATAGGAATGCATTACAAGCAATTACAACATAATATCCAAGCAACCTCTGATAAAACAATTGCCATTAATGTCATTAAAAAGTCAAAACTGTTTTTTTAAAAAGTTTTTCAACTTGTGCTTTGCAATATGTACTCAAAAGATGAAAAGATTGCCATTGTAAACTGGTACAATTCCAATAATAGTATGAGACAAGTGCGCGATTTGTTTTCCGTAAGTTATCCCGAAAGACCGATACCATCTGTCGCAACTATTCATAGCATAATTAAAAAATTTAATGGTGAAGGTTGTGTAATAAATTCACATAAAAAAAGAAGAAAAGCTTGCCCCGTTTTAACAGAAGAACGAGAAATACAAATATTATGTTATGCAGAAGAAAATCCCATTACCCCCTCGCGGATAGTAGCACAGCAATTTGGCATTTCGAAAGACTCTGTGCTTAAAACTTTCAAGAAGTATAAATACAAACCCTACAAATTTTCCAATCACCAGCAGCTTTTTCCTATTGACAAAATTAAAAGAACAGATTTTTGTGAAACAGTATTTAATTTACTAAATGAAAATGAAGATATTCTACAAAAAATAGTTTTCACAGACGAGTCGTCGTTTTGTTTAGATGGCACTGTCAATAAACAGAATTATCGGTTTGTATCTAACACTTTTCTCTCCTTTCTCCTTATCCTTCTTTGCTAATTCCTACAGGTATTGGTCACGTACAAACAAGCACGTTCAAAATTTAACACACACTCAATACAATAGGAGTGTTAATGTTTGGACTGGAATAGTTGACGGTACCCTTATTGGTCCATTTTTTATCGATGGCACCCTAAACGCTGCCAAATTTCTGGAACTTCTGCGGAGAAACATTATACCACGACTAGAAGTTTTAAATATTGAAAACCCATGGTTTCAAATGGACGGCGCTCCACCACATTCCACGGGCCCTATTACACGCTTCCTAACCGAAACATTCCAGGATCGCTGGATTGGAAGATTTGGCCCCATAGCTTGGCCACCTCGGTCCCCAGATTTATCACCAAATGATTTCTTTCTCTGGGGTTATATCCAATCCAAAGTCTACAATAATAGAGTAATAGAGCATACAGAAGAGCTAAAGAATAGAATACTTACCGCCTGCAACGAAATAAATCCAAATTTTTTTAGAAATAGTGTACAAGGATTTTACAATCGGTTAGCATATTGTTTGGAACAGGAGGGTGGTCACTTTGAACATTTGTTAAAGTAATTTAAATAAAAGTTTCTGTTTAAACTTGTTATTTGGATGTAATTATACTTAACCTAAAACTAAATAATTTCAGTTGTGTCAAAAGAATGTACAATAAAAAAAACACCAGCTACCAGCAGACCTGCAAGTTTGGTTGCCTACCCAGCGACAATGTTTGCAACATGATTGTAATCCTTGACAATAATTATCGACACGAATATTCATTAATTAATCATAATAAAGGCATAAAGTCCTCACTGATGCCAAAGACAGCTTCAGGTCAGGTCAGGATCTGCAGCTGTCTTCGCAAAAACTTTGAAAAAAAAACAGTTTTGACACTTTCTAATGACACTACGAATAGCAATTGTTTTATAGGTTGCTTGGATATGTTTTAATTGCTCGCAATGCATTGACTTGGCTTTTTTAAAACTGAACATAGGGAATGTCAATAGTCCTATGTTCAGTGAAATAAAATTCTCACTGTATATCACGTATTTATTGCACGTAAGCGCCGGCTCCGTATTACTTGGACTTTACTCTTCGTCAACTCCGATAAACCATTTGACCCTACGTTAGCTCCAGGATAACACAAATTAAGAAAATTATTTCAGAATTCTCAAAAATAATGTTATTTCTCTGCGGACCGGCAAAGATTTCTGACGGATCGGAGGTTGGGAAACGCTGATCTATACTGTGTGTGTAGTGTGTAGGCAAGGCGCTGCAATCTTTGTTGGTCGTTTCCTCGTTCATAATATCAGCTGCGTTGTTGCTTTGCTGTAATTATTTTTATATATTTTCTCTCTTTTGTGGAAAATATGCTGAACTGTTTTATGTTTTTATTATATTATTTTAACATATACCTATGTTTTGTGTTTCTATTATTTTGTCGTCATTAAATATGATTAAAAATTTGTTCTTATTTAGGTTATAGATTATTTATTTATTCAGACAAATACCTTGACAAATAGATTATTGTACATTCAGGCAACTCATTTTGATAAGGTTAATAGTATTTAATGTATTGCATTTAGTAAAATTTAACTTGTTACATTAAAAGTTTTGTCATTATTGGGTTACTCGTCACAGGCGCTTCACACCCTAGTTACGGCACTGCCTGGGACTCGAGACTGTTTTTTCCGGAAGTACCGGGAATTCCTGGGAATCCCAGACAGTCATTTTACATAGGCACCTAACACAAAAATCCAAATAGTTGTTTTTTAAATTGCTTTAATTAATCCTCGAATCAGCTTCTTCCAGAAGTTCTCATTAAATAACTGCAATTATTTATCGAAAATCACAGCAGTACATAAATAAATTCTGCGATCATAACATTATTTTTATCGCTTTAATGCCAAAATCTGTTTAGTGTTGCATTGTTTGCTGATACGTTTTAAGTTACTAATAGCGTTTATAAAACGGGTCTAGGATAACTTGGCGCCGACAATTCGGCACGGAAAATTCGGCGCGCCCGATTCGGCGCCGAGGCAATTCGGCGCCAAACATTACTATTAATATTAAATATTGCCCTTACTACAAATTTATTATCAACAAACATAAAATTAATACGAAAAACCTAACCTATTAGTAAAACCAAGAGCATAAGTTGTCCTAGATCCTGGGACGGTCATTTATTGCTATGAATATCGAAACATATCTTGTATTTGCTTAAAATTAATAAATTTAATTAGTTAAATAATTTTAATTGTCAAGAACTTTCAATTTGTATTAACTTATTAATATTAAATATTGCACTTATTACAAATTTATTTTCAACAAACATAAAATACACAAACTAAAATACAAATAAAAAACAAACTAATACACAATTATAATACAGTAATGTCTAACAAATTTTAGAATAAACTTTGATTAATCCATTTGATAGTTGTGCAACAGATCGTAAATATTTGGACAAATTTCTTTCCCTAAAATTTGCGACAATTTTTAAAATTCGAGCATCGGCGTCTCTAAATTTCTTCAGCTTCAACGGTGGTTCATTGCCAGCTAAAAGTTGTTGAAAGTATATGTCGCGACCTTTTTGAACTTTTTTGAGGGCATCTATAAATTTACAGATGGATGGGTGATACATTCCAAGTTCTACTTGCAGTCTTCTGTGACTAGCTTCCGCACAATTATTGGTTTTTTGTTCTCCATTTATGGTTCTTTGGTAAAGGTTCTAAATTTGCGGAGCAAACAGTGCCCGTTGTCGGCCGTTACCTCTACGGTTCCTTCTTCCTACGTAAGTATCTTCAAACCAGACCAGCAAAGGCCCTAGTTCATCTGATAGTTCGTCAGACAAAACATTTATTGCTTCGTCTAAATCGGTTTCTGGTACGAAACATAAAGCAATCACCATCTTTGCTTTTAAAGAAAAACATGCATTGTTATTGTATGCTTGAATAAAGCCCATTTGTCCAAGGTGTTTACGCATATTCTAGGCAAGATGGAAAAAACATCCTTTTATGGAAGCAGTAGGAAACGTTTTCCTTATAGCACAAATGACCGCCTGCTCAAAGTCACAACGCCGATTCTGGCATCACATTAGTATTTAATGCTTTAATTAAAGAAAACATTCTAATGTAAGTTGCTCTCTGTTTGTTTGGTAACAGAGCATATAAAATTGGATGAAGTCCGTTAAATTTTTCCATCATTACCACATAAACTCGACAAAATAAAGGTGGAGCAATTTTAAATGTACCATCCATGTACCAATTTTTAGATGAACTTAAGTACTGAAGCCAACTTTCTCGACCAAAAATTAAAATTCGTTTACCACCTTCTATGCTGTCTGCCAGTAAAAAGTTTTCCACCTTAGTTCTGGTACGTAAATCTTATATATTTCAGGAACCGCAAGCTCTTCTGCTTCAGTTGGACTTGTAAGGGCACCTTCCATATCGTTTCTTTGTCTTCGCAGAAGTTTCTTAAGATTGCTAGCTTTCGGCAATACTGCCTGTGCTCCTTCGCTTAAACTGGTGGTACACTGGTTTATCACTTGTACAGTGGGTTCCATCGTCTCTTTGGCACGAGCTTTTATTTCGGTAACTACTTTTTTAACTTCATTTGCGGGTGAGGGATCATGGTTATGGTGATTTTAAACGTTTTATAATTTCATTATTTTTGTATTCATGTATTGCATTTCATGTATTCTTCCGTTACACCTATCTTTTTGTTCGCACCTCCAAAATTGTATACTATTATCTTTCATACTGCACTTATCAAATATATATATATATATATAAAACCACTGTCCACAAATTTCTTTTTTCCACGTTCGATATTTATTTGTTCTTCCATAGTAGAGAATAATAACTAAAGGTCTCAATAGAATAACAGCCGATGTAACTCTAACATATCTAAACAAACTTTGTGAATTCTAAATATCCGGGGCGACAGCCGCCACCTATTATCTTATGCATTATTATCTTATGGCGCCGAATTGGCACGGCGCCGAATTAGCTAGCGCCGAATTGTCGGCGCCGAGTTGTCGGCGCGGAATCGTCCCATACCGTTATAAAACATTCTCCCTGAATATAAACATGGTGAATATTATTACCAATAGTTCGAATTGATATTCCATCTCCTGCAACCTATTGAGATACATACAATTTCACTCAATTTCCTTGTTTTGAAAAATTTTTAAATCGATTGTTAATTTTTAATTTTTTTGAGGTACAAGGTGCGATATCTTCTTCAATATTTTTTTAAATGCGACCCGTGCATGCATTCTAAATGCCGCATGGGCCCGCTAGAATTCGAAATTTATTTGGGACAATTATTACATAATGAGCCGTTTCTACATTTTAAAACGATTTCAAACTACGATTTGGTTTATTTTCATCTTCAAGCTAAACAGAAAGCATTTTATTTATAAATTTAATAGGTAAATAAAAGCCAGATGAATCAGTTCAGAAATCTAGTAAATACACACTACTATAAGCAATTAATTGTACTATAGTCATTACAAAAACTATCAAAATCTTTTTGAACACTTTACCTATTGAAAGCGACCGGTTATTAAAGAGATTACGACCATACTTCAATATAAATTTTTAAAACATTTTGGTTAGGTCTTTAAGAAGACTACCTTACCTGTTTCTAAATGAGAGAGGAAATTTCGGATGGAGACCCTTTTTGAATATAATTAAATAGAAACTGCAAGTTTACTTATAAAGAATGCTGAGGCGAGCCCATACCTAACGGTACTTTTTTACTGAAACTAATCCCTTTACCTTTATTGATTGTTTCTAGACAGGTTGTAAATAATTTGTATGTGTTTGCAAACATTCAATAATACTTAGAAAAACTGATTAAGAACACCATCTGCGCAAAGCAACACACAAATAAAACCGTAATTCTAAAGTAAGAATTTTAATTGAACACCTTGTATAGCAAAGTTTGTTGTCTCGAGTTATTTTTTCCGGGACCCAAGACAACAAAAAGTAAAGTACTTCCCGGGACTTAGGTCCCGGAAATTCCTGGGTCAGAAACCCTACCCAGAATTAAATTTTGATTCAGTACAGAATTGGCTACCGGAATTGCAGTTAAATTTAAGTCATTATTTTGGTATCTCCACAGTTCTAAAGGTGCCGATTTTAAAAGACCCAATTTTTACACTATATTGCTATACTTCTCTCAAAAACTATTTGGCCAGAATCACCAATCAATCACCAACTTATCACCAAACATTCTCTCGGTACTAACCATTTTGGATCGTTGCTCCCAGAAGCAGAAGTCCGTTAGACTCTTGTGTGTTAAACACGAAGATACACAGAAACATACAGATAAATTAATTGCTCAAGCTCTGCCAATATAACGTCATAGAAATCTAAGATTTAAATAAAATAATAATTGATGGCATTGACACACAATATCAACAATGGGAAACTGTAGTTGAAGACTCAAAGACAATTTACGAAATATTAAAAGCAAGGCAATAGTCGAAAAACGAAAAACAATAAGAACGTTAGTTAACCTCTTCAACTTGCAATTTATTTCATTTACAAAATCTTTTCGATGCACCATAAACTTGAACGGCTCCGTAAAAGGGTGCTTAATTTGCGACGAAAAGAACAATTGCTTGCATGCATAGGCAGTATAAGATCATCCAGAAAAAGTTCTGAAGACAGCATCAATATTTCCAGCTATAAAAACTGTGGATTTTCTTCCGATTTTTTCTCAATATCGTAGGAGGTCTAACTCACATTCGTTAAAAATTCCCCATTTCTGTACAAGCATTTTTGGGCAGTTAATAACTGCTTGCAGGCTTACGCAATGTTAGGGATAACCCAGAAAGAATCTTGTATATAGTCAAAATTCCCAGTTACACGAACTCTGGATTTCTTTTCCGATGACCTCCCTTCGCAGTACTATAGCAGGTCTAACTTATACTTTTCTAAAGAAAAGTTTCCACTATATTTCATAACAAGGAAAAAATATTTTGAAACCGATTATAGTGGCCACGGTACGGCCCCTATGGATAACGTTGGTGGAGCCCTCAAATTCTCCTAAAGAGGAAAGCAGATTATCTTGTCAACTGGGACGATGATGTTACATCGTCATTTTTCAAAAAAATGTACGAATGTAAGATTAGGCTCTTGAAAATACATTCTTCTGAAATAATGATTATAATAAGATCATCATCAGCTCCATTAATCATTCCGGTGTGCCAAGCAGTTTGTCATAATAGCAACAACAAGCTGTGCTTGCAAAAGTCTAGCTGCTTCAGCTGCAGAAATGATGCAGAATGTGTTCACTTTCCCTTGAAGCCCAATGGCATTAGAATTATATTTAATGAAATGAATAATGCCTACTAAACTGTTTTCACATTTGATTTATATTTGTACCTTAATTTTGCTTGTTTCATTGCTAATAATGTTTGCTTCATATTTCTACGGTCCATGTGCAATTTTTTTTTCCCGTTTTCTTTCCTCCACAAAGAGAAGAATTAAAACATGCCTTCTTCTCGAACAGGTAGTAAAACTGTAGGCCCTGTGCCAATGAGATGTTTTGAGCGATAAAAATCTCTAATGGGGGTGACATTCTCCCAGATTCAGCGAAACTAGTACGACCGACCAAATGATAATAATAACCGGTCCCATGAGATACGAGATATCCCCACACCGCCAGCGGTTTCTTGACTAAAAATAAATAAGTAAATTGAATTGACTTTTCTTGATATGACGTACGTTACAGATTCAAACAAACTTCAGGCGGGAATTCACAATATCACGATGCAAAGTTGAAGGTCCGGATTTACTAGAATTATTCAGAATCTATTTACCTGGATGACTAATTATCAGCATTGGAAATACACAATTTTTTGCTACTTTTCGGAAAGCAAAATGTACAAGGAATAAATATCATAAGTGGAGTGCCTAGAAAAATTTGCAGTTTTTTTTAATTTAAAGAATTCTTCATGTTATACATGTTATACGGTTTTATACTAAATACAAAACAAATACCAATGAATATGAGATACCGCCTTGTACATTTTTTTCTGTACATGATTTCAAATACTGCAAAGAGTGTAAACTTGGTGCGGTGCGTTGGAGGTTGTCAGCTTTACCGAAACAAACTCGAGATTGTCGCCTACATTTGTGAATGTGGTAACTGTTGTCTCACACTAACACCATTAGAAGGTTATGACATGCATTGGTTTTTGTTTGGTATTCAGTGTAGAAGAACTTCTGCAACATTATTGGCCGATGTAGAAGCTCACATCACAGTTCTGCAAAGACACGGTAGTTCGAGATCGAATACTGTTGCCGAACGATACATTTAGGATTCTGTACAAAACAAGTTGTAAATGTCTTCAAAAATATTACTGACAATATGTCCTTAGAATGCTTGTTCAAAAATACAATAATATCGTGGTTAGCATTTATAATAAACTAGGGAAACCCCGTCAAACATGATCGTCAGAAGGCTAACTTATTACAGGGCCTACAGTGTCTATTAACTCTCATAGACAATACTTATTAGTGTCTAACTGCAGAAAAGGAACAGACAGATTGAAACCTGTAAGCCGGTCGCCAATCCAATAATTGGCCGAGTCTGACTTTGCTTTACTCGGAGGATCTCCTTGCAAGTAACAGCAGGCAACGCAACTAATCAAAACCAATTGAAAATGCTAAGTCTGGCATTGCCAGAGGAACTCCTGAACACTCCTGTGCTTTAACAAGCACACTGGACTTACTAAAAAATATAAAGTCAGAGCCTCAATATAAAACAAAATCATGCGAATTGATCTTGCAGTGTTGTATCCAAAGGGTTGGTGACAGAAAGTCCCTCCAGGTGACAAATTAATAAGTAGGTGATATTTGTAACTCTGTATAATATTTAGGCTAAATGAATAAATTTTGATATGTTTGATCCTTTCTTTTTCTTTTTGTCTTTACTGTTTAAGAGTTTTGAAGTGTTTAAATTTCTAACAATTAGTATACTTAGTATTAGTATTGGAAGAAATATTTTTTGTTTTTCAATAAAGGAATATTTGTTGGAGATAAAACAAGGGAACAGGTACGTATATATTTTTTTATTGTTATTAACTAGCTGCACCCCGGGTCACGTACTCGCCTATCTCCCCGCAGCATCAGCATTCAACACTGCCTAAAGGAAAACTAAGGTAGATAAATAAAGATAAATTTATGGTTTTAAAAACGATGAAAAAATCAAAAGATTGTGTTGATCTATACAGTAAAAGCTTCAACATAAAAGAGAATCAGGCATATCGGTCTTGTAGATGTCGTAAAGGTGAACTATGGCGGCATGCGGGTTTGTCTACACATCCGAACGATTCAAACATTACAAACTCAATGATAGATGATGACGTTATGGAATGGATGTGGGAATTATTTTTATCAATGGATAAAAATAAGAAAATAGTTGCGGTCTTTTTGGACTTAAAAAGAGCATTTGAAACAATTGATAGGGATATCTTATTAATAAAAATGAAAAGATACGGGATTAAAGGTTTAGCCAATAGATGGTTTAGAAGTTATTTAACTAATAGACATCAAATTACCAGGTTTAATAAAGTCAATTCATCCAAAAGACAATGCAATCTGGGGGTACCGCAAGGGTCAATCTTAGGTCCATTACTATTTATACTTTATATCAATGATATAGACACGCAACTTAATGCCTGTGATATAAATCTGTTGGCAGATGATACCTTAATAACAGGATCGGACATAGATGTTAAACTAGCGATACAAAACGTAAATTCAGACATGACAAATATAACAAGTTGGTTAAAACTGAATAAATTAAAACTTAATACATCAAAAACTAAAGCTATGATAATATCAAACAAGGTATGCTCTAATTTAACGGATGGGGTAAACATTGATGGAGAAAATATAGAAATTGTTGATGATATGAAATATTTAGGAATTATAATAGATAATAGACTAAGATTTAGCAAACATGTAGATTATGTTGTAAAGAAGACAGCTAAAAAGATAGGTTTCTTAGGTAGATTAAGCAATAAATTAAACATATGGTCTAGAATATTAGTATATAAGAGTATTATTGCTCCACATTTTGAGTATTGTGCCTCGATTCTATTCCTAATAAAGGAAACTAATATGCAAAGACTTCAAAAATTACAAAACAGAGCTATGAGGATTATTCTGAGTTGTAACAGAAGAACTAGAATATCCCTTATGCTGGATAAGCTAAAGTTTTTCACCATAAGACAAAGAATTTATTATAAAACTCTATTTTTAATTTTTAGAATAATGAACGGGCAGTTACCACATTACATATCAAAATTCATGACGTATAACAGGGAATACCATGAATATAACACTCGAAATATTAATGAATTTAGATTAGCATTGCATACAAAATCATCCTCACAAAATAATGTATTCTATAAGGGGTTAAAATTATATAATGAACTACCACAGGATGTTAAAAATTCAAAAAATAATAGAGAATTTAAGCGAAACTGTTGTAATTTTATTAAAAGTAATGTAAACTAAATTGATCTATACCTGTACTTACAGATTAAATATAGCGGTAGGTAGTAATTAGTATTTTTAGCATGTAAGCAACCAAATGTATCTAAATAACATCATATCATGGAAATAAAGAATCTAACTAACTAACTAACTAACTATAACCGTGAGTAGTTGCAAAAGTTTACATCCTATGAACTAAGAGGACGTTCTAAGTGGATAGACTTCCCGACCG
Organism: Agrypnus murinus; assembly: GCA_929113105.1. NCBI lineage: Eukaryota > Metazoa > Arthropoda > Insecta > Coleoptera > Elateridae > Agrypnus > Agrypnus murinus. The sequence goes on from OV816025.1 coordinate 42,992,043, forward strand.
TATGCAAATACATATTTTAAATGTTTTTAAAAATATAAATATTTAAAAGTAAGTAGTGTTGACTAATCTAAACAATATAAAAACAAGAATTATGCATATTGGTCTTGTGGAACTCCTAAACGAAGTGGAACAAAAATGAGCATTGTGTTTTAAATGGATAGATAACTTTGTTAGTGATTTTCGTTTGTTTCACTTTTCTGCACTTGTTAGGAAAATCAAATAAGTTTGCTGCACTAAAACATCTTGAATCCAATAAACTGTATAAGTGCGTTAGTATACTCTGCATAGATGCACCATAGAAATAGAAGATGCATTTTCTATTTCACACTGTTTGCTTCCTGTGTTACCCATCACGCGCAGTATAGACCTAATAGGTATATGTCTTAGATAAAGAAAGTGATTGGTTACTGTTTGTTATATTTGCCCCTAGCAACGTGAATTATTTTTTAAAAAACTCACCCCTTCAAATCAATCATCAGTTTACAGAGCATAATATTTACTATCAACTAGTCATCAGACTGGAGTGTCAAATTTGTTATTGTTGTAGATAAAACTACAGACTAAATTACAAATTCAATATTTCAACTTAAAACCTAAACATTGAAGTGTTGGATAAAACGTTGTACGATACAAGTGAAAAAGGAGCTTTTACCCAGCAGGTTCGTAGAAGCACACGCAGCTTTGCCATTTGTGTGAAACTTTTCCCTTCATAGATAAAAGCTCTCACACTAAGTAAGTTAATACCATAAATAACTATTATTCTTCGCTGTTGTCCCTGTATATGATTATTACATGTAGTAGACATTAGATAACATTGATACGCACTATATTTTAAAGAATAGGAAGAAATGAATCACCTTTAGCCTGTTTGCAGCACATACCTTCATTGCATTATTTAGTGCTGATACGTGCGGTTGTACCTACGTGCATTTATTCCTGTTAAAATGTCTGGTTCTTGCAGCAGTGAAATCTTCAATAGTGTATCCCGAAATAGGGGTATTCTATTAAACGCCCCTTAATTTATTCCTCCGTTTCCTCTGATCATATAAGAAGGAAATCTAAGAAGCAAAAGCGCAGTTGCAAGAAGAATCAGTACTCCGATTTGGAAGCTAAAATTAAGCAGTTACAGAGACAATTACAAGGTTTATCGAATTCTGAATTCGAGCAAGGTAACTTATTAACTTAATTTAATTAATTCATTATGTTTTATTAAATGTAGTGCATCCCTTCGGACGAAATTTCTTGCCTTGATGCTGTAGTCGATATTTATCTTGCAGTAGGCATGTCTTAAGTCGTAATTGATTTTATCTTACTGCTTTTTTCCACGTCAATTTGAGATTTACATAAGTAGTAATTGAAATTATATCTTACTACCTGCAAAAAGACAAAGTACAATGTTTCGATAATGACTCATGTCTTATCGAATGTTTTCCAGACACAGATGGTACAATTTAAATAGAGTATTTTTGCTTACACGGTTCTGGGTAGAATTAAATATTTTTAAGTACTATTTTTACGTACTTAAAGTACAAAAACTACTATTTTTTGTTACTTACAAGATGTTTTTTATTTTTAAAAGTTAAAATACTTTAACGTTGCCTAAAGATGAGATAGAGGAACAAAACAAAAAAATACGATCCGGAAACCAGCGATAAAGAGTTTATTATTGCCTTGGGGGAGGATCTCTCGAAAGAAAAAGACAAGGGTAAAGATCTCCTTAATGAGGTTTCGATTCGATGGGCGAACTTTTTTACCAATGGAGTCGTTAAAGATGCTCAGGAATAACTTTAAAAAAAATATCCACCACCAGGAAGCTGCCAAGTCCTTTTCACCGCCAAAGTTAAACGCCGAAGACGAACGCTGCTTGTCTAGAGTAGGACTAAAGCAAGACAACTTTTTGCTCAAAGTTCAGCAGTACATGGCGACTGGATTAGCACCACTAGGTAATTCCTTGTCCGATATAATTGTAGGTCACAGACAAACTGATTTTAAAACCTTATTACACAAGTTAGCAGATAGTGCACAGATTCTCTGTACCATCTTTCACGATTTATCTTTGCATATAAGGTATCTAGTTAAGCCTTATATGAAAGTAAGTTACAGGAAAATCGCAGATGATTGTCCTATAGAGAGACGAGCTTCTGTTTGGGAAAGGGCTCCAAGACTCCATCAAATCTAATGAGGCTCTGTCGAAAGCTTCCAAGAAGAAGGCCAGCACATCTGGCTTACAGAGAACTTATCCTCAACACACAGCATTGGGGCAGTTTAAAAACTCCTTTAAAAACAAGTTATCGGAGTATCATTTAATCTACCAGGGTTCTCCAATCAGAACAAAAATAAAAGAATCCCACTCAAGTAGCACAAATTGCCTTTTAGGAACGTTATCAATATCTACTTCGTCAAATTAAGAGTTAACAACAATCTTCCAGTATTAATGGAGTGTCTATATACCCAAAATAGGCACAATTTATATAGCCTCGTTAAGTTCTGTAAAGGGTACACAAATACTTATGGCAACCTTTTTGAGTTGGTTTACCAGCTTTTATAAACCATGCTATACGGCTTCTAAGAAGTTACTAAACAAGGGCTGCATTAAGTTTTCTATGATGTAAAAAACTGCTTTAAAGCGGTCTGTAGCAGCTTCAATGTAATAACTTTGTAACTGTTATATTCTTAATTGACATATGTATACATATGTATATGGGTAGTCATGCAAATTGTCATTGCGATTTATTAGGGAATCGAACGAAGACTTTTGCCTACATATCAATACTTGCTGACTTCCGTTGCCAATACCTAACTTGTGATGCGAAGAAAGCTTTTCTGTCGAAACATGCTATTCTACTTCACAATAATATAGACGCCTCCAAAATTCGTTGAATTTGATAGGTACTCTTAAAAATTATTAAAAAGAATCTATTTTTTTAAATAAAATAGTCTTAAAATGATGCAGTCATGTATTCTAAATAATCCGTAAGTGATAGCTGTAAATATTTAGCAAACGTTTCCTTTTTAAGTGGCAAAACGTTAAATACACCTCGAATTGATAACAATGGCGACGCAGTCACATTTACTTTTAAAAAAATAACAATGTGGTTCCTTGGAAGAATCCGAAGAAGGTCACCACAGAATCAGGAATAAATCTTAAAAGATCGCTTTGCCTGTATAGGGGTGCTACTTACTTTATAAGAGATATTTTTAAAAGAAGCTGACTTATAAAGCAATTATAAACTTACAAAGAGTGTTATAACAAATAAACATTTATCGAGCACTTTTGCATACATTGCCGTACCAAGGCAAAATCTTAATAAATAAATGAAAATTTTTGATAAAAATTCACATTTTATGTAATAATTCAATTCATGATTGTTTTGTTGACATATTCTATCTCTTCCATCTTTTATACAACCCTTACATAGCACCTATAGAACCGAATGACTCTTTCGTTGCTGTGTTAACCATATAATAGTGTATTACAGCATTGAGATTGTTACACTTGTTACAGAAGATCAAAAACGTTAGGTTGTTGTTTTAATCTTAAAATTTAAAACTATTTACTTATGAGCTACATCGTTTTAGCAGCAGTCGAGCAGTGATAGCGGTTGCAAAAAAGTTATTTGTTTGTTAATACAATAATTGAGGTAGTGTTTCAGGGAGACGACACGAGTATACTTTGTATGATGAATGTTCTTATGTAGTACATGGATCAATTATTTGTGATAATCTAAAGAATAACCTCTTTTTTGTAGTTTGTTTATTAAAATTTGACTGTAAAAGAATTCTGCAAAAGTAGAATATTGCAGCTGCATAGCTTCAAAAGAAGATTTTAGCTGCATACACGAATTATAAACGCATTCTACTTCCTTTCAGTAGTCTTTAATAATTATCTGTACTAAGGCTCGCATTGATGGCATTTGACTTAGATAATGTAGCCACTATAGAGAAATGATTAAACTTTAAAAGAGTTGTATAAAAATGTTATATAAAGACTTATGCATTTCTTACAAATCTATGTGGTTTGTATCTGTATAAAAGGTCTTACTAAGTCTTATATGAAGTAGAAAAAAGCTGTATAAAATGCTTTCATAAAGCAACCTTATGTTTATGCTGTGAAAACGTGTTACCAGTAATCTTATTCCTCCAAATGGTTTTATAAGCAATTTAGTGCTGAATAAGCTCCAATATAACCAATTAGCTATATAAGTTGCCATAATATATTAGTTATAAAGCTTCAAGCGTGATAAAGGTACCAAATGTGTTACTTGGGCAGCCACTCAGCGACACACTCAGAAGGCGAATCGGAACTTTTAGGTACGGCAAACGAGAAGACGGACTATCGTCGATTTTAAATAAGGTAAGACCTACAAACTATGCAGCTTCCTTACCTTAACGTATTGCAATGTGGGAGTTGCTGACGTCTAACAACACTGTGTTAAATTGGGTCCAAGGAATTTCTATTCCATTTGTTTCACACCCTACACAGTGCTGCCCCCTGCAGTTCATATTGGACGCGAGAATTTTCTTAACCATGAAATTGCTATATTAAACATTTGTTAAAAATAGGTGCAATATCACGTACCACGCATAAAAAGGGGAAATTTTTATCTACTTTTCTGGTACAAAAACCCAATGGGGATTGCAGATTTGTTCCAAATCTAAAGGAATTAAATACGCACATTTCAGCTCCTCATTTTAAAATGGAAAATCATAAAATTGCTCTCAAACTTCTTTCAAAAGAGTTTTAGTAGAAGTGTAGATCTGAAAGATGCGTATTTTTTGCTTTCAATTAGAAAAAAGTGCAGGTAGTTCCTTAGATTCAGATTTAATGGTACTTTATATGAATTTAACTGCCTGCCTTTCGGGCTTAATATTGCCCCCTACATATTCACAAAAGTGTTGAAACCAGCCTTAACAGAATTACGAAAGAAAGGCGTAGTTTGCGTAGCTTACTTGGATGACATTTTAATAATAGGGAACTCAGCTGCAGAATGTCTATATATTGCAGGTAGTTCAACAGTTAGCTATATTAGGATTATAAACCAAGAGAAAAGTGTCCTCTACCCTATACATACTATTAAATTCTTAGAGTTCATGATTAACAGTCGTGACATGACTCTCTCGAAACCTGATGACAAAAAGCACAGTATTTTAGAAACTATACAAGATTTTAAATGGAAACCTTGCTGTAAAATTAGGAGTTATCCCAATTTATAGGGACCCTTGTGGCGGTATGCCCAGCAGTACAATACGGTTGGAAATTTGTTCTGCGTGTACTTTGTAAGGATTATTTGAATTTGTTCCAAATAAATATTTGTTCAAAATTATTCTATTCCTTGTGTGTATCTGCTTTCCTTTGTGTATTGGGTACTAAATTAATTAGATCCGAGGATATCTTTAAACATCTACATGTAATAATCATATACAGGGACAACAGCGAAGAATAATTAATGGATTGATCGACTTACCTAAAGGATGATCGATCCAAATTATTCGAGCTGTTGTCCGTATATGATTATGGCCCTCCCTCCCCACAAAACTTTTGGGTTCCCAACGATCTAATTAATCTCTATAATGCAATGAAGGTATGTGCTGCAAACAGGCTAAAGGTGATTCATTTCTTCCTATTCTTTAAAATATAGAGCGTATCAGTGTTATCTAATGTCTACTACATGTAATACTCATATACGGACAACAGCTCGAATAATTTGGATCGATCATCCTTTAGGTAAGTCGATCAATCCATTAATTTTAAAACATATGATTATTATTTGCAGCCAGCTGTTTTAAGCTCTAGATATCATGGTACATTAGAAAAAAATATATAACTTTAGGCACCGTCAAAATTTTTTCTTCGCGAGATCAAAATAAGTATCTATACGATCCATTAAAGCAGGTTTGTGGTTAAGGTTAATCATGTCGATATTAATCATTCATTCTCTAAAGAAGAAATTAGCAAAATATCAAAGTCAAAAAATTATAGGACTTATTGTTCGATCACAGTGATGTGCAGCTATATAGCGTAATGAGCTAGCTAACCTAAGTAGAAGAAAATTGTTTTCGTAGTTTTCATTCGCCTTATAGAAAATATAATAGACAATAGATAATAATAAATAATGTAGCGGTTTCTAAAACTAAAATTCTTCCTTAATGAATGGATAACATAAATGTCGAGGTTACTATACGCCAAAGAACAATAACCTTGATCTTGGACATCCAAAACGAATGGAGCACCCTGCACCTTGCTTTGATCGGTTTCCACCTGCACAGCGTGCTACACATTAATGACGTAGTATTATTACAAGTAGCAACCGATCATTCTGATCACGATTTTGCCAATTTAACTCTAGAGGCTTTAATATTAATTGCTACAACTTCACTTGTTTATTTTTATAATCCAATTAAAGATTTGTCAATAACATATTTATTTAGAGATTTTAATCTTTGGATATATGTATTTAGAAAAAGCCAATTCGTATTTTCCAACTTACAACTTGAAAATTTAAAATGCGCATTTAAATTATTAAAAAGTAGCTAATTGTATAATACATAAACATTTATGTAACATATTTTCATTAAATGTTCCAAACTTAGCATACTGTCGCACCTGCTGTACTAATTTTAAAGAATTTAGAGGTAATTTTCATTAAAAACTTCTCTCACCGACTCTTTATTGCTGGTTAAAAACCGGCGCCAAATTTGCAAAAAATATTTTGATGCAAATTTCTTCTCGAAGACGTCACGCTTCATGCATATATGTATACAAAGCGAAAAAATGATTTAGGTTTGGTAGACAAGAGATTTCGGGCTGGTGTACTTCGCAAGAGATTTACCGGAGTAATCCGGGCACGCACTTGAAAATGCTAAGTGCAAGCGAGATGACATCAGCTGAAGAGTGGCAGCTGGGGTCCAGTGACACGGGCTCGGCCACGCCAGTGCATTGAACCACAAACCGCGAGGAGAGCACCAGCAGCACCTATCACTCCAAAGAAGTCCAACCAGAGCACGAGGAGTTCGAAAGACCCAGAAGATGTATCTGGATTAGGTAGTAACGTACGGATTGCACGATTACATTTGCTGCTCGTTTTGTTGGATTATGTTTTAGAACGGCGGCCCGTGCCCGATAGCCTCGAGATGAACGCGTCTAGTTCTACGGTTGATTCCTAGCAATTTATTTACTCTTCCTTTACGTGCCTTTCTTATGCGCACACCTGAACACGGGAAAGTTGTCTACTACAAGTTTTTCTAACTGAGGCCTTTTTTGTTCTCTAGTTAATAACTGTAACGTTATGTTGAAATTACCATGCCGATTTGCTTGACTGACGCTATTAGCAAAAGGATCTTCGTGTTTTTATTTTTCATTAATTGCTTCAGTTTAAACGAGCGCAAATACTGCTTAAGAGCCATTGTCTGAATTTCTGAAAATGTTTAAGTTACCTTTTACCAAAACAATTTTCAAATTAGATACTTTTAATAGCAACCCCTTTAAAAAAATACATACATTTCATTATTTCTACTGTTATAGGAAGCAGGGAAGAAACAGTTTAAGCAACTGGTTGGAACATTGACTATTCTTTCTAGGTCTTAATTGGTTTTGAATTAAAATGAAGCAAATATTTTAATCCCTAAAACAATTTTACACACAAACTGAATGTAGTATTATTTGCTTCTTCACAGGATATATTTTTGAAAAGCATATCAGTGACACTTCTGAATGAACGATCCCCCTGTAGAGCTGGGTAATAGAATGAGTCATGATTTGTTGATGTTTCGATTTCAATTTCACATTAAGGTCGGCTCAAAATGACAGAAACCATTTTTTTGGAAAATTTGAATAGGAATGCGTTAAAGTTGTCTTAGACAGCGTACACGCAATAAAATAGATGTGTAATTTTGGCCGATAGCTAGCCTGGGGGTTAAAGAGGTAAAAATAATCTTTTTAATGGCAGTAGTGAAAAAATATTCTCTGTGTCTGTGCTTAAAAATTCTACAATACAATACGTAAGATTTAGCTGAGCCCCCTTTTAGCTTCAAATTCTTAGAATAGTCCTTATTTATTATTTATTTATTTTTGTGCAAGGAATTATGATGGCGAAGCATCCTTCGTACCACGTGGCACCAATTGCTATGATCATTTGGCCGACCCTACTAGAATTTAGCCGGATCTAGGGGAACTCCACCTCCAGGAATTGGAGTGACTGCTCCACTCACCCAGGGGTCAGAGCACACGGCACTCACCCGTAAAACTGGCTGAACTCTACCCAATCCCAGGTAAACTGGGTAACGGTCGATAAAGCCAGAATAAAATGTGTGGTAGAGAGACGCACGTACGTGCCTTCAACGGGGACTCATGAACGTTGAAGAGGAAGCTCTTCTAACATGAGTACCAGTGTGGGTGGATTGAATTCTCGCCTGAGGGTGAAGTTACTCATGGTGCACCGCTGGTCACCCGCTGCTTGACCAAGACCGATGGATGGGAATTCAAGTGAGGTTTATTCTGGTTGGGGGAGGGGCAATCCCTGGCCGATAGGAAACTGCATGCCTCCAGCCAGAAGGAGTCAGAGACGAGAGTATGAGGATCACGTTATGGCTGTCAGTTCCAGTCTGTGATCCTAAGAAATAGTCTCGAGCCGCTGGACTTAAAGGGGTATTGATACGAACACATAGCCTATCAATGTCCAAGACAATTTCACCTCCAAAATGCACCACCGGGGTTCTGCTTAGTTAGTTTACTTAGTAAAACTAAACGAAACGCTGACGATGGCACATCAGGTCTATAACTGGCATAACCGTCCAAGCCTACCACATTGAGGTTGGTTTCGGTCGGGCAGTGTTCCCACATTGTGGGGAAAGTCCGAAGCTGGACTAGAGGCCGTCTCCTGGGAGAAGGGGTCTCGACGAGTGAGTACGTTTATAACTCCGGTCCTAGCCTAGAGAGCTAGTAGAGGTCTGGATAGGTATACCTCGCACCCATAAGTGTGTACTGATAGCTTCTGCAATAGCATTAGCGCGCTAATTGAGCGTATCTCAATTCGTGTCTCCGAAAGAGGGACCATTGTGATTAGCTTCTAGGTGCGCCACGTTAAAATAACTCTGCCCGCTGCTGGTTGAGTCCAGGGCACAGTGCAGTAAAACCCCCAGGAATTTTATCGTTATTATTCGGCAATGTCCGATCTCCAGCTTTAGCAATATGAGTGAAGTGAATTCTCATTTGAATCTTAGTTTTTAGTAACTTCTCAAGAGGATAAGACCATTTATCTACAATTGAAGTACTTCACCTACGCTTGGGTACTAGTACTTTAATGAGGGCTGGCCAGTTTAGAGTTTTACAAACTGTACTAAATATGATCTGCATATTATAATTATTTCCAAAGGATTTATTAATTAAACTTCTACATACAATAACAATACAACGTAAAAAATCAAAATAATCAAAATTAAATTTAGAGATTAAGCTGTACTTTTAAACATTCGTCTGTAAGATCTCTCCAAGTAAATTAGTTCAAACGGTACTCATACCTCAAAAATGAAAAAAAAAACATTTAGTACCTTTTTTTAAAGAAAATCATTTAAATTAGTACAACTTAAAATAAGTGTGGTGCGCTCAAGAGCCGTCAATAGTCATAGTTCAGTTACCTGGAGCGGGGTGATAATAGCCGTGGTGATAATAAGTCGCTGTCGTCCCAAGTACGATTCTAGCTATATATTATTTTGCATTTAATTTTAATAAATTGCATCTCAAAGTTGTAATTCTGAACCTATACTAAACACTGAACACTACTAAAAAACAGGTTAAGTAAAAATGGAGATTTTCTTTCCATTAATAACCCAAATAGATACTTAACAAAAATTATTAAATTTGTGTTATCTTTTTTCTAGGATAATGGCCTGATTCAATTACTAGACAATTTGAGCATTTATCTTATCAAATTAAGCAGGTAGGTTACAATGCATCAGAAAATGTGCAAAATTGTAATAGGCAGAAAAACGAAACATTTAGCAAAACTGCCAGTCATACGAGAAATAATAAAAAAAAAATTATATGCAATTTATTAAAATTATACAGAAAAACATTTTTGAAGAGGAAAATTGTATTTTGTAAAAAATCAATTTTATGAAATCTGACAGCTAGAATCGAACCTGGGGCGGCAATGACTAATTATTGTGTAAAAAAGAGCTTAAATGTAATTTTTTTATATATTATAAAATTCCTTAAATTTGACTATTCTTGAGATACGCCCTTTGGGCTTAGGATGGCAGGTATGGCCATCAAAAATTTAATGAACTCTAAATATTGCCCGTTATGCAAAAAAAATACCAAAAACTATCTTAGTTGGATAAGTAGAATCATCTCTTTAGATTCTCAATTTAGAATATTTATTGCCTAAATATATTAACCGTGTTGATGAGGGCTCAGCCCTCATTACATTATTTCAAAGAGGGCCACAGCTTACGAGCCACCACATAGTCGGCGCCTATGGTTATATTTTTTGTAGAGGACCAAGTCCGCTTGCAATTGGTTCGTTTGTACTTAGACCCTTTTATGGGCGGTCTGCTGACTCTAGTCTTTCTGTTGATTTTTTCTTGAAGTCTTCTCATAGCTATTTTATCGACGAAGCCATTTTCACGAACCGATGCACAGGGTGACTTATGTAAGATAGTCATGTATCGTATCTTGAAAACTGTTGGAAAGAGTTACTTAAAAAAGGTAAATACAAGGTGAGTCATTTTGCTGCGGCTACTTTCAACTTCTCTATTTTAAATGGAACATCCTTTATATGTTTACGCTTTTCGATTTTACACTTTATTTTCAGTATTTTTGGTTACTGCATATTTATATTTCGAAGTTTCAAATATGTTTTTTTTTATGTTTCAAGTAAATTCAATTTTCAAGATTTTCTTTAGAAAATGCAACTTTTCATATAAATTTACACATGGCAAGTCACATTTAACCAGTTACAAGCTTGATACGGTTTTTTGCCATCATAATGGGTTGCTCAGACCTTTTCGTTTATACTATTTTCCATTCCGATTTTAACAGATTTCATAGGTTTTCCCCAGTTGCACATTCGATTTAACATCGAAATCTTTTGATTTAATTGACATATATTAATTTAAGGTGGCCAGATTTCTAAATCAAGATTTCAAAGCGAGATATTAGGGATGCCCCCCACCCCGCCTATAAATAATTTATTACACAAGCTTCTCGAGAAATTCAAACGGTCCTGCAGCTAAAGCTAATTGCTTTTCTTTGTTTCCAAAATTACTTTTACGGAAAAAATCTTGTAACTTAGAAGAAGAGGCAGCAACATTTAATTATCTTTTATGCTTATTGGTAGCCAGATGCTTTGAGCTCAAGCAGCGCTGGAATAGAAATTTATACGAAAATTACGTGCATCTAATTCTTTCTTTTTGCATGCCACAATCAATATACCAAAGTGATGCATGCTCAATGGCATGTAATAATTACGTGCCTCCCGGTATATTTTTGGCAGGTTAGAATTAATACGTAAAAATAAATCTTCTTCATGCCTTCGTTATTTCCAAGAACACCTTTTATTAATTGAATGGACTTTCCCTATTTTACAGACTGTACGATATTTGTTGAGCAAAAATTCCTAGAAGACCGCTACGTCATTTTCTCGGAATTAACCGTATTCAACACCCGAGTTGGAAAGGCATTGGCGGCGTCGCCGGTTTTCAGCAGTTTACCTTAACAACTTGTAGTAATGCTGAGGATGACTTTGAAAAATTATCAGATTAGGGGCTGTAGTACGTTACGCAAATAAATTTTTCTTTGTTTATTCCTTTTTTTGTATTGTATTATTGTATTGTATAATAAGATGTACCTAGATGATAGTCACAAATTATTGTTATAGAAGAAATAAAAACACATGACTTACAAGATTTCAAATATTTCAATCTACGTTTCAAAGAACGCTGCTGCTTGCAAATATCAAGCCGTGGCAGATCGTTGCGTTACGAGAATAGAACGTCATCTGCTTTCTCCTTACTGGGAATTCTGGCTCAACAAATATCGTACGGGTTGTACTTTCGTTTGATTAATAGGTGTGATTGGCATTATATAGATGCCGCTACGGTTATTTGTTGTAATTAATGTTAATTCAGCATTTGTATTTAAACCCAAATAAAGTGTGCGATATTTATAATTGGCACGGTTAAATTAAAATAAGATAATGATAGATAGTTTTTGAAAAGAAATATAACTCCGTTCGATACCAATATTAAATATAATTTACTGCAATTTAACAGTTATAAGAAAATTTATTAAAAAGTTCTCATTTATGTTTATTGTTTCAACCAATAAACGTAATGTAGCTATTTTGCTGTATACGTTCGTAAAATCGTGATTATCCATAAAAAGCGGAACATTTTAAATATTTTGTGGGTACCGGGACAGTTGAATCAAAAGCAAGACTGTCCCAGCAAAAGCGAGACCGCTTTTGGCGGGACGTCTGGTCACCTTATATTAATTCTACTTTCAATAATCTTGTTTTCAGCCTTAAAAAAGTGAAATAACGTACATATATATGTTTCAAACTCAGATATTTACCTTTTTTGATATTTATAATTATTCATGACAGTTTTAGGTTACTATGCCTTTGTTTCTACTTTCGAAAATTTTGGCCTAATTAACATTAGTCTACATGTTATTTTAGCTCGATCTGTTTCTACCATAGTGGCGCTGTTTCCTATTTACTTGCAATTCCATTGGTTAATATTATAATGATGTTGTCATGCTTACGTTCATTGGTTTGAATTGTTGATGTACTTTGTCTGATGTATGATGTGTTTGGATTTCTAGGTCTTTCTGCGTGGTAAGATACACGGAGACGTACTTCGTTCCTTATGTAATTTCAAAATTGAAAAGGTGAATGATTTCCAGAATGATATGCTTGTTTTATTTTTGTCAAAGATCACCGAACTCCTCCGTTACTAATGATCCGATCGGCCTGACAATTCATATTAAAAGTGTTCAAGATGAGATTTGGACTGACCTGAAAGGCCAAACATCAACGATGTCGTTCAAATAGCATAGAAAGGTATACGTAATACTTTCAAATTTCTAAGTCGCGTCAGAGGTCATAAATATTAGATATAGCGATTTGTTTTTAATAAACTACATTTAACTCATGTGGTGAAATGTGTTCAATTGATTTCACGTTTTTTTAATTCTCTTAGCTCAAATGATTGTCACAGCACAAAATTTAAATATGCCACAACGTTTGACCTGGCCCCAAAGGCCACACACCTAAGATTTAGCATTTATATTGAACAAAAATGTATCAAACCATAAACAAACTTTGGTTGCAGGCCACAAATCCTGTTTTCGATTACAAAACCTTTAAGCAGGATATTAAAGCCAGTTTAAGCACAACTTTTCAGGAGAACAATATTCGATTTTGTGAAATACCTCCTCACAAGAACACAAAATAAAATTTCAGGTCGATTCGATCATTAGCAACGGAGAAGTTCGTCGATCTTTGTTAAATAAACATACATATCTACTTAACTTAAATAGTTCACATGTTCTATATGGTTTTGCAGTGTGGCACGTGCCAGCTGGAACACAAAAAGAAGGCGAGGTACAAAAAAGTATTTGGACATTTTTGGTAGGGATTTAAATACGTTTTATTGTACCTAACCTCCTTCATCTCGATAAACCTAATAGTTTCTGAGAAAAACGACAAAAACCGTTAGGGGGCGTGGTTTACCCTCATTATCTCGTCGAGCTCACCACCTACAGGTGTTGACTTTTAGGGGGTTATTTAACAACCCACAAGGAAGACCTATCCAAAAATCCATGGACTTACCTCAACTTTCCGCTATTCATGAAAATTTGTTCTAAATTGACTGAACTAATCCTACTTATCTCGTATTTTGCTATTGACATTCTTACTCCTCCAGTTTGAACCTAATATTTTGCCCAAATGCTCCATTTTGCTGTCCCATCATCTGGCTCACGGTCTCCCTTTTATTTTATTTCTATATGGTTTCCATTTTGTTATGCATTTAATTGATTCGCATTATGTGATCAGACTATTGTATTCTGTGGACTTTTATTAATTTAATGAGTCTTCCTTCTCTATCACAGCTAATACTTCATAATTCATTAATACATAATGCGTAATATTTCTCTTTCTTTTGAAAGAAAAATAGAAAAAATTGTTCTGATTTCTTCTTCTTTCTTTGTTAAATCCCAAGCTTCTGACGAATACGCAAATATTAACCATGCAAATGTATATCCCAGTAGCAAATGACATTGGCTAGACATTGTTTTCATATTATTGATTCAGTTTCATTGTTATTACAATATCCTGTCAATATTGACGCAGTATTCTTTTGGAAATGTAAGCCAATAGCTAAGCATTGATTTACTAGTTTCAGTCGATGTTTAGGTTTTACAAAACTTGAAGTCCATTTATATAAGTTTGTGTACTACATATTGTAACCATTACAGGTCCTGATGAAGGTTTAAATAAAAGCGAAACGTCAAAAATTGATGTATTTGAATACCTTTTGTCCTATTGACTGCTATTTCACTGTTTTACAATTAGCAATGTTCCTAGCTAGCCGAATGTGTTCATTGCTTGCAGTTCCTCTTGTTTTTATGATTTTGTTGTAAATTTCTTTTTTGTTTCCTGTTTCATTGTTGATCTACTTCACTACTTGATCTAAGACCTTGATGGTAAGCTTCACTTATATATTCTGCATATTCTTTTAATCTGTTTTTATCATTTTGGCAATGACTTTGTAGCTGGTATACAATAAAGTGATGCCTTTGTAATTTTTACGGTTCTTTTTATTTCCTTTCTGGGGGAATATTACAGCGTGCATACCATTCATATTGCATTTGTTCTTGTTTCCATATTCTGCGTATTAATTTATGTAATTGTATGTGTAAGTTTTCTCTTCCACATTTTCTTAGTTTAATTATTGTCAGTAGCTGGTGCCTTGCTAATCTTCAAGATATTTATGGGCTTCTCTTATTTCCCCTAAACTTGGTATTTCTATTTTATTTTCTTCTCCATTCTGTTCTTCCAGTATAACCCACACATCTTCGTTATCTCGATGTACTCCATTTAGCAAGACAGTAACATGTTATTTCCAAACTATCATAGTCTTACTTTATACATATTGTATGTAATACTCATTTGTGTTCCTTTCAAGTAATTATATTTGGTGTTGTTATTTCTTATTTTTTCAGTCTTTCAATTTCTTATTTAACCACTTTTCTTTCTATACGTTATTGTTGCTTTATTTCTGACTATGTTGTATTGCTCTTTATCCCGTTTTCCTGTTAAATATTACCACTTATTTCTTCTTTTTTCATTCTTGTTCATTCTGCTCTAACCTTTACTCTCCATATCTTCTTTCTCTTAGCCTTTTATTGCATTCTTTTTTACTTCTCTTCTAACTGATAGTGTTGCTATGCTTAGGTTGTGGTCAGTGTTCGCATTTGATAGATCGCTCACTAAATGTCTATGGGGGAAGGTGTTGTACCTTGGGTCAATTTTTCGATTACGTGATATACATTCCAAAATAAATCTTTGAAAAATGTCATTAATGCCTTAGATAAGTTGTTTGTTTTGCTATATAAATTAATTTCTATATGATATTCAGCTTTGAGAATACCTGTAAAAGAATTGTTTAGTTAGCCCTTGCAAGTTGACCCGAGGTACAAGCTGGTCATGTACCTTGGTCCAGCGCATGTTGTACCTTGGGTCAGTCATAAAAAAATAACAAATTGGCTCAAAAATCACAAATATATTTATTGATAACACAAAATATAACAGAAACGAATAAAAAGCACAACAAAACAAAACCAATACTCTTGTTTAAACTTAATTTTAATTTCAAATAATAATGAAAATAACAATAATAATTAGCTTAAAAACTTATTTTACGTTAAACCCGCTAAACTGAACATTAAATTGTAATTGCGTATCATGCCGTGCAGTTCCACTTTTGTTTGCGGTTGTGGAAGCTTACGAACAATATCACTAAGCAGAAAGTCGTAAGATTCGGTGGAATTATTAATAAATTTATTAGAATTCAGAATTCTCCGCAAATATTTGAGTTCATTATTATCCCCCCCCCCACAGTTTATTACTTCGGCAACATAATGTATAAAAGATTTCTTACCCGCCAGTTTCACTAAAACAAAATCCCCTGTTTCAATATCACTACTGTCGTATATTTTTTGGTCACTTAGTGATTCTTCTTCTGTAGCTACGATGTCTTCTAATGTTTCTTCGTCACTTGAACTCGACTCGTACTTAGCAACTTTCTTTGAAACTTTTTTCTCCATGTCTTGTGCCGCTATTTGCCTGGTAACCCCTTGTACTTTTTCCGTTGATACCTTTCGAGATTTTCCCATTTTAAGTGACAAAATATTTCTTCTTTTTCCGGAGTATCAGTAAGTATACGTGACTTTCCCCTTGCCCTTCTTGATTTTGTTTTACGAGCAGGGGCCTTTGGATATGGTTTTAGCATTTCAGGCGTCATAAAACTTTTAGAGGGCCCTGCTTGGACACCATTTGATGTAGAAGGAGTAGAGACGTCCATATCCATAGCTATTTTACCTTGTACCATTGTCGGTTGTTCATTGTCTACTTGCTTATTAAGTTCATTAGACTGGTTTAAAGGGCGATCAGTTACGTATGCTGATAAGAATTCATGTTCTTCAAAAATATTTTCATTGACGGGATAAAGACCACTAATTTGAAAACCATGCTGGATATTAGAAGCAGTAAATGCTTTTGGAAAAGATTTACCAACTAGCTCAGCTATGTCGTAAATACTAATCGGTTGTACAGGGTTCATAATCATCCATTCACTGCATGCGGTATTGTAATAGGTTTTCATCGGCCCAAAAACAGTTCTGTCCAGCGGCTGCATTTTGTAGCTGGTATGAGGATGAAAGGTTATCATGTGATTGCCATTATTTTTACAAAAGTCAATAGCATTGATGCTCACTATCGCTATCGGCTATCGTGATTATCCAACAGTAGAATGACTGGCTCGTCTACTGTTGGTTTTACGTAATTTTTGAAATGTTCAAGATATTCCAAAAATAAATTTTCGTTTGACCAGCCTGACGGATTTGCTCCTCCTGTAGTGCCAGTTGGATAACCTTTTAGCATATGGGGTTTAAAGTTTACCCTCGGGAATATCATCATCGGCGGTATGAAATTGCCAATTGCATTTATTGCGGCTATCAAGATCACATTTTGGCCTCGCTCACCACTCGTCATTTGACCAATCTGTTTTATTCCCTTAGGTCCTATAATTTTCGGTGGCACATGAGCCGTCGTTAGTCCGGACTCGTCACAATTCCAAATTTTTTCTGGGGTAAAGTTTCCACGAGTTAAGAGCTCTTTATAATTCTTAAAAAAGGAAGATACGTTTGTCTTATTGAATGAGGTTGATCTGGCCAAACTAGTGGATTCGGGTTTGCGAAGTGATAGATCTCCGTGTCTTTTAAGAAACTGTCGAAGCCATTCCTTCCCAGCTATCTTCCCTTCATTCCAAGAAAGCGGATAGGACTTCCCATTTGCAAGTGCATACTGGTATGCTAAAGCACGAACTTCCCTTTTTGTCAAACCATAATGCAGGCGAGCAGCAGTCAGAAGATACGTTTTCAATGTAACTTCCTCTTCGCTACTAAGCACTTGTTTCACATTATTGACAGCTTTATATGAGGATTCTAGTTCTCCTGATTTTTTAAAGGATTGCACGTGCCTAATTAGAGTGGTTTTTGATATATTATAGGATTTTGCTGCTTCCCTAATTGATAACTCTCCATTTATACATTTGTTTGCTGCTGCAACTAAATCCTGGGCGTTTATACTTGGTCTTTTAACACCTGATTTACTTCGCGGCATTTTTAAAATACTATATGAAACAATAGAAATTGTTTGCCTTAACCCACTGTTTCATATAAACTTCGAAATAATGTTGAATTGCAAGAAGATTGTACCGTGGTCCGGTCCAAGGTACATAACCTATCAGTGACCTGAGGTACACACCTATACAATTTTACCTGTTTTTTGCTGTCTTATGTTAGGTTATGCATTTAGAAAAGAAATATATGCAGAATTTAGAAGCCTAAACAAACACTACCAATTGAAAATAATAAAAAAACATTTATATCTGCGATTAAAACGGATGTTAGTGTATAATAAATTGTTATAAAATTTACTTACGATCAGGCAAAACACAAAACACTCTGAAAATGAACACGTGATCTTCCTATTAAGCGCTTATGTAGCTACACCTACCGACCAGATGATAAAACAATATATATACGGTACAAGATCAAAAATCTGCAATGCGCAAATGTAAAAAACGGACTGACCCGAGGTACAAACCGGTCCAAGGTACAACACCTTCCCCTATACATTTGTATGTAGTAGGGGTGGTTAACCGTCGCAGAGAAAAACTTATAGGAAGTACGAGAGAACAGAGTAATTTTCGCATTCAGCGCATCAAAATACATTAAAGTCACCTACTTGTCGTAAAGGAAAATTATAGTGGTCAACTGTGCAATGTAATGCTCGGTAAGGGGTGGTCGACATTCCTATCATAAAAACTATAAGTTATCCAAAAAAGTTGGTGATGATTTTTACATTAAAGTGCATTAAAAAGCAGATGAATTGCCAGATTTCACTTTGGAGATAATTCTAGTGGTATGCAGTGTAATCGAAGACATGCCTGTCAAATTACATAGCCATCCGTGATGAAAGTTTTTAGATCTTACACTATATTGAACAAATTGCTCCCAAAATATTTATCAAAAGGGATTATGTGATATTAGTTTCTCAATTTGCGGTTAAAATGGGGCCTAAAAATAAAAAAGCCGAAACCCCCCTTATATCCACAATGCACGAACATTTGGCAGGGGATTCCCAAACAAAAGAGAAAGAGCTAATAGCTGTTCTAAAACTCCAATTTTTCTAACTGCGTGATCAACACGACCCTTAAACTTTAATCCCCTCTCATACTAAATTCCTAAACACAACCTCACTCACAATTTCCAAACAGTCTTCGTTCCCTTTAACCAAATTACAAACTTGCGTTTTACGAGTTTCAATTCCCCCCGTTCCGTTCGTTTTCTCAAGAAGGGAAATAGTCGAGGTTTTACATCTGCTAGATAAAATTAAGTAAACCAGTTTGTGCTTTTCCCGTCATCAAAGATGATCGTAAAATTCTTCAAGATTATATAAAGAGAATCAGCGAACCTTGTAACTATTTCTCTCACATTAATCATATATAAGTTTTTTTTCTGATCTTGTAAAAGCCGATCTTAAAATACCAATCGCGACTCGATATACACAGATTTGGTATAATAATAATATAAGGATGACTAGTACCAACATCTAGTTAGTTACGGTAAAATTGCTATATAGTAGCAGCATACACGATTATTACATATTAGTACACAACGGAGTTTTTATTTATTTGATCTTTTTTAAATATCATCAAGTTCAAATAAGTTCTGACATGTTCATGTAAAAGTCTTTTCTAATAAGTATCTTTCTTTTAGAAATTAAATTAGTTTTCCTTAAATTATCAAATATTGTAGCCGTAGATTAATTTCCCATCCTTTAAATTCCTACATCTTGTGGATAAGTAAATAAATGGAAATTAAATTAGTTTTTTATAAGTTTCTGTATATTATAATTTACTTATATCGAGATTTTTGATGACAGAAAATATAGGATAATGCTGGAAATACCTATAGTATCTGAAGATCTGTATAAAAGCACTTAATAGATACACAAGAGGAAGGTATGAGAATTAACTGCGGATATATTGCAAGAGCTTTCAAGTCTCTTTTATATGGAGCTGCAACAATTTCAATTGTTTGCTGCAACAATTATTTTACCAAATATTTTAGTAGGAGATTAATGTAAATGCTTTGTGTACCTTATCCGAACCATGACATCAACGGAAGTAGGGATCAAGTGCTAGATTCTAAAGTTGTCCCAGCACCACCTCACAGCAATAACTTAAACTTGGATGCGTATATCCAACAGTCTACTAATCGATGCACAAGAGGTTTCGAGAAAAACTGAGACTGCTCTGGAAACCTCCGCAAGGGACAAATTATACTAATGCCGCGACCGCACGAAGATGGAGAGTGAACGTTTAGAAACGACCGACGTTATATAAATTTATGGCGCTTCAGTAAAAATAGATAATAGATAATTGTGCGTTTAAGACAAATAATCTCGCAATGTTAAATAAATTATTTAGTTTAAGTTCGGTTATGATTAGTTAGTCTTCTTGTGTTTTAATTAGTCTCAGGTGTTAGTTACTTTTGCTATTATTATTATTATTTACAATTTAAACGAAATCCGAGATTTGCTTAACATATGTTACATAATGAAAAACAAATAAATACTCGTTATTAACCGCCATCAGCATTTAAGGTAAGTAAGCACCATAGAGTTCGTAGCATATGCATCGAATATCTACTTTTATATACAAGCCAGAAACCAGAAAGAATTTCCGTGGTGATATTTTCACAATTTCTCACCTTTTATACATTAAATGTATAAATAAGAAAATAGCATCAAAGATTATCCATCAAGTTTCTGCACTATATGATAACTAACTAAATATCAGCAATTCTACAACTGTGTTTCAAGAATTGCCTATTCATCACCACATAGCTGTTAAAAGGATTGCATGCAATTGGGACCAACTTTTTCTAGTGTAAGTATATAATAATAATGAGTACATTTAATATATTCAAATAAATTGTATTTTTTGTATAAAATCCAAATAGAAAAAAATATTACTTCAACTGGGAATTGAGCCCGGAACCTCCAGCTTTCAGCATCTGCCCGAAAAGTCTAACATAAGTCTAGGTCTAGGTTATTTCTTATTTAAATGTTTTTCGTGAGTGTTGTCGATAGTATTGCAATAATAATAAACAAGAGTTCTTCTCAGAACTGGTAGAAAATCGCAATTTTACCTAATACCTATATTAATACCTATTAATATTATGTCAGTATAAGGGAAGACATTGCATTCGTAGTCTCATCAGTTATTGCTGAATTTACTAAACTATAGTTCGAGAGGGAAACAGAAAACCGTGGAAATTTACTTCCTTTATTTTGTGTACAAGACGTAAGAAACGTTAATTATTATTTATCATCATATTGTACTACAATTGTTTGTTTATTGCAGCGAGCAGCTGAGGCTTTAAGAATTAGTATTTCAACTGTTAAAAGGGGACCCGTAGTAGAAACCAGACAGTTTTATCTAGTCCTGGTAAAAAATAACAACGCAAGAAGTTGAAAACTGCAGACCTAGCAGATTATTCTAAAATGGTCGCCAGAGAAACTGTACATAAGTGAAAGTAAGACATTTGACAAATTTTGATTTTATAAAGTCTATGTTTTGTATAGTTTCAGAAACAGCGAACATGATTGTCATTCTGTAATGACAGACAGATAGACGCTGCGTTTTATGTACTTAATATGTATAATAAACAAGAGAAGAGATGAATTAGCAAAATTAATATTAATTCTATTATAATAAAGTACTTTAATAGCATTTAAGTTGATTAAAATATTAAATAGCAGAGTTTTGTTAAATGTAAAACTGTATTTGAAAAGAATATATTTCTCCATATTGAAGGCACTATACTATTAAAATTGTTAGAAATGAGTTAATTTCTTAAATATAAGTAAAAGTGATTTCTTTTTTTAGTACTTGGTAAGGTAGTTCTGTAAAACTAGAGAACGTACAGTACTAATAGGTATTCGCGAAAATCTAATTCTTAGCTTCCTACTGAGAATGTTTTAAGACTTTCCAAAACAACATTCCAAGTATCAATGTTAAAATCTAAAAGAAGGCTACAAACGTCGAAAATTCCTTATCCCTAACCTCAAAAAATCACCTGCTATTACATTTTCGTAAACACGGTAAAAGTCAATAATTGTCAAACTATGGATGCTGATTTGACTAGGAATTTTTTAATCTTATACCACACAGAGAGCATCGATGACCAGCGCTCATCTTTAGCTGGACGGATAATATGTATCATTTAAAACAACTATTATTCGGCTCCACTTAAAAAAAATAAGAAGCTTCCATCCTATTTCAACAACATCTATCCGGAATTACATATTGTGCTCCAATGTGTCCTCCAATCAGAAAATGTTTGAGAGTTCTATACAGCTATTCTCATTACTAGTAACTTACCCAGGTCAAACCCCAATGTACTAGAAAATTACCTCTAGTATTATTGAGCGTAACAGTCAGATTGATAGCGCAGTTCAAATATTCCCAAACTTATTTTTGGAGACTACAGACCAAGTACGGTCTAGGACACTTGGGCGCGGCCGTTTCGGCGCGAGGGCAGTTTGGCGCTGGATAGTTCGGCGCAAGGGCACTTTGGCGCAGGCCCCCTTCGGCGCCGGAACACTTAGGCGCAAGAACACTTCGGCTAAAAGCAGTTCGGGGCATGAATATTTTTCCGCGGCAAATTGTGGTAAAATTTTCGGAAATCTTTAAAAAAACATTTTTTGGACCATTAGTCTAATTTTTGGGACAAGCTACCCTATTTTCAGAGTAACCTTTAATTTTTATGTAAACACATACACCTTCTTAATTAGAATTTCGCTTGGATTGGTTAAATTGCGTTATTTTATTACGTTTTGTCTTTAAGCACTGGAGTATAAGCACTAAGCAGTATCTATTTATAAGTGTTACCTACTGAGTCAATATTCGTGAAGTGAGGCACGTATTTATCAGTGGTACGATATTCAATGTTAATGTCAATTTTCCTATTTCATTTAGTTGATTTTATAAAATTTTTGATTTTTTTAAATTTATAATAACATGATTATCAAACATAACATTCTTATAAACAATACGGGATTTACAATAAACAAATTAAGTTCTTATTACAAATTATTTCCTTTTGCAGAGATTTTCAGAATAATTTTGATTTTAATGCTTTAGCAGCTTAGAGAAATGATTTTTTTCTTAAATCTGGCAGTACATACGAGCTTTTGTGATGGTAAATATTGGGTTTTTTTCTCATCATACCGTATTTATCGAATACTGTACTTCATCAATTATTATGTGTTTATTACCTATAAGTACTTACATATTTTGTTCATTGAATAATACTAGACAATTTCTGGCGCCGAAGTGTCCCTGCGCTTAAGTGGTTCGCGCCGAAGTGTCCCTGCGCCGAAGTGTCCTCGCGCCGAAGTATCCCGCACCGAAGTATCCCGCGCCCAAATGTCCGGCTCCGAGACCAAGTACTAGGCTAAGTCTGACTACCCATTCTGAAACTGTGTTTGAGAAGTGTTGTAAAAGACCGGCACAGTATTCATACATCTCACCCCACTCAACTGATTAGTGCTATACTTTCCATCCGCGCAATGAAACTAATTATGGGAGACTAGCAATGGCAAAATACTCAATAATGGGAAACCACACGCCTCTGCTCTCTATCCTCTCTTGTTTACCTGTCGGTAACAACTTCAGGAACATCTGCATACGATGATATATGAACATGCTTTTACTTCTAACTTGAGCACTAAAAAGACTAATTTATCCTTAAACATTCAGCGTTGACGCTTAGAACAAGGCCCTCAGCTTAGTGTATTTTGTTAAGTTTGGTTGGTTCAGTTTGGTTAAACAAGGAATCGTAGCCATAAGAATATAATCATGCCATACTTAGTCACATTCAATCTACAAATGCTCGCTGACAATGCAACCTTGCCAGAGAATATAAGTAAAGTTATTTCTAATGAGCTCCATCCATTCACGAGGATCTGAGCACAATGTTCGAAATGCATAAATCCAGGGTTGCTACAGTAAAAACTAAACAGTCATATCGCTTTTTTGGACCATCTCCAATATAATACCGGTTGGGGAATCTCAATATTGAATTTTGATATTTTACTCGTATATCTAACCTTTATATTTGTTGTTCGTGCTGACTATTGTTGGTTGTATGTTTTAACGTCAATACTAGAATTTAGCTAATATTTATCTAGCAAATGATCAGAACTACATAGTAGAAACCCCGAAAGTTTGCTCTAATCTCAACTAAAACCTTTATCTCACTTTTACAAGAAGAGTGCTTACGTAAGCAAATGTAGAGTAGGTAATAGTAAACGCGCGACGTGAAGCGGAGCTGGTTATCGCTTTCAAGAGCGGCAATGGCACTTTCTGCTAGCAATACACGTATAGAGTGTTGTTTCTGCAACAAAGATATTAACGAAATATTAGTTTTCTATCTAACATATGAGCAGTACATCAACAGCAATCAATAGTAGAATCAACGGACGTTGGCGTCGCCTTGACAAAACAATAAGAATTATCATCTATTTTCAAATGCTGTGGTAGAGAATAGTATATTATGAGACAAGTGGTTGAAATAAGATTTCAACGTTGAGAGTGGTTTTTTACCCTTATGGGCGCAAGTTAAGTCCGATGTTTAACGATTTTTTGCAAAATCTCGGCTCTTTAGAGTGTCATATGTGCAGACAATGGCGAAGTATCAGCGCTCATTTTTTTTAAGAAAGTACACAGTTAAGTTTAGTTTATGTTTAAAATACTTAAAATCTGAAATCGGAAATCGGCCACGGAAGAAAATACAAAGAAAAAGCACCCTTGTTATATTAATAACTTTAGTTATCACTGCAAGGACTTTTATTAATAGCATATAACTATATACAGTAATAGTAATAATAATAATTTTACTTTCTCAAACCAATATTAGCACCAGAATGAAGTACATTTCAGTAATACTAATGGAAATGGTATACATTTACAGTTTTCAACTGAGCATAACTCTGTCCTTACGATAATAACAAAGTTAAAATTTTTACCACAGTTTGCCATCATATGCTGCTTCATATGCACGTAATATAAAAAAATCCATCCTTGACCATAAGAGATGTTGAGGTCCAAAGTTGCTCAAAAATGAAGAAAACGAGAATTTCAAAAGCCCATAAATACCAAAATAATGAAGTAACTGTGTACTTTTTTAAAAAGAATGAGCGCTGATACTTCACCATTGTCTGGAAATATGACACTCTAAAAAGCCGAAATTTTGCAAAAAAGCGTTAAACTTCGGACTTAATTTGCGCCCATAAGGAAGCATCTTAAAAATTTATGTTTAGAACAACAAATGTAGTTCGAAATGTGAACAACGCAATAGTTTTTACCGCGACTTTCTACGACCAACTGTTCTTGAGATATCGAGATTTTCGTTTACATAGAAATCTGCAAGAAACGTCGTGCACCACGAAACAAATATGGCTGCCGTATTTAAACCAAAAGGAATAAAGATAAATTAATAGTGGCTTCAAACTACCAATACATAGATGTGATAACACACCAAAAATTATCCACTTCTGAGATGGTCGAGCAACCGGTGCGGGACCACTTGGAAAATTTTTCGGTTATTCGAGTTTTACCACATTTCCCGTTCTGGGCGTCAATTTCTAATTTGTAAAAGTTTTAGTATTTTATATTTACAACACTTTAAAAAAAGAATTATTCAAATAGAAGTAGTTTGGACCAGTTCCGATATAACTCTTTTTTTTGCTTAGTGTTACTCCACTAAACGTACACCCATTATAAATTGTATTATGTTTTATGCAATTTTATTCTATATAACAAATGGTATATGTGCAGGTTATACACTAAATAAATAAATTGATTTATTTGCCTTAAGTACTTACTTTGCATGTAATATTACACGTACATGTAGTTCCAAATAAAACTGGTAGGTGTTCATATCAACACCTTCTCGTTCTGTTTCCAGTAATTAATTTTTTTGTCGAGACTATTAGATGTGTACTTCGTACCTATAGTTATGTTAGGTTTAATTTTTTCAGATAAATTCTTTATTCAATTGTGGACGTCATTATTAGTTACTTCTGTTATCGAGTAACACCTTCGATATTAATTTAACCAGTTTAATGGCCTGAGATAATTTACACTACATCTTATCAAGGGTTTCTTTCAACAAACACAAAGGGCTGCTTATGTGATATTGAGAATATATCTGCAATATACAGGGCAAGCCTTTTTAACGTAATAATACTTTATTTCGAATTTAAACTTTTAACCTTTTTTATAATTAAGCTAGTTTTGATAGCACCTACTGTATATTGTTTTCATTAGTCATTATTTCCTCTTGATTTAAAACCCGTAAACTTGCATGTTGCTCGCCAAACTGTTAAAGTGTATGACTAAACTAAACTCCTAAGTAAGTATTTTCAATGATTTTATTTTTGAGTCGATCAAATTTGGTTATACACTTTAAAACCAGTAGGATCCCCTAAGTTTTCTTAAGGTAAGTATCAATAAAGCAACTCATCTCTTTAGCAAACCATGATCGCATGTTCATTTTCCTTGATCTTTGTTAAGAAGTTCGACATATCTCAGCCATATTCAGACGTTTGCATTTTTTGTTACATATAAATCTGTTTAACAATTAAGAATGGAAGTCTGACTAGGTTATATTGTTTATTATTTCGCATGGATAAACACAACAGGACATCTGATCTTACCGACAAGGGCTACTAGATGGGAGAAATGAGTATGTAAATTAACTCGAAGCAATATTTAACTGCCACTATAAGATGAACATTCAAGATACAAAAATAGAACAGGTAAATGAATGAAGAAGATAAAACATTATAAGGTGTTGGTTTTATTAAGTTGTAACGGTTTATTAGTGGCAAGGTTTTAACTTCTTAACTATAATGCTATCTGGTTTTTGACAACTTCAAATTAGCTTTTGAATGTTCTCTTTCTTTGTAGTATAATATCTAAGATATTTTATCGTCTATTAGTATCATTAAGTCACATATAAAGAGTGTATTAAGACAGTTATCGCAGTTAAACTTTTCTTTCAAGCAATTTATTTAGACAATAGCGATAATTCTGAAATTTGTTAGCGGTAGCTTCTTAAATGGAATGCGCCTTTTCTTAAATTTTAATCAATTAAGCTTGTCTGAAGATTCTTTATTAAGAGAAATTAAAAGTTGAACAGAAGGTTCTCTTTAATAATCGGTTTAATTATTTATATGCGATGCTTTTAATAATGAGAGCTTGTAAAGATTAATTTAATAATAAATCTAATAAAAATTCTCTTTAGTCTTTACATTTCCTGTTCATATACATCACAAGAAGCGTCAGCAAGTACTTTTACTATCATATTATTCTCACATTTATCTCGAGCAGTTAAATTTTATTTAACGCCGTTAAAGCATAAAAATGAAAAATTTACGCTCATGCACCTTCTACCGGTAGTTAATTTAGACACGAGTCGCTTTATTGCCCCCGAAAAAAGTGATAACCTGCTGTTTTTAAGATTTTCAATAACCAAATTTGTTTAAATGGTAGCTAAGACAATTAGCTGTTATATTTTTAACAGCAAAAACCTTCAGAGGAATTTTACGTTAATTTAATACTGAATTGTAAATTTACTATAAGAATTTTTTACCATTTTTATTGAGATTATTACTTTTTAATATGTAATATATCAACGAGGCTATAAAAGAAAAACAAGGAAATATCTCCATTGAAGCGGTGTATTATTTTCTTGTCATACAAACTAGAAGAGATGCCCGTTCTTCCCACAAGATATTAGTAAGTTTTTATTAAGTAAGTAAATATTAGTAAGACATAAAAATCGATTAACATGGAAACAGCACGATAGAACAAGGAAATTAGTCCACTTGGGATGCTGCTACTCGAGGGCACCGTATAACAAGCTGAATCACGTAGTATTCGGTTGGCGGTATTCGATGTAGCGCGCTGCAGCGAATTTAGAAAATAAGCCGCGCTACTGGGTAGATGTATGTAGATATGGTACATGGTGTAAAACAACTTTCGTAAATTAGGTGAATGACTTCATAACATAAGCCATATAGTCATTTATTTAATTAGTACAAAAATGCAGGCTTTTGGGACGAATTGGAGTTTCCGAATGTCACGGTATTGAAATGTGGCAATCTTATCAATCCCAAAATTGCATTTTTTTATTAATTAAACAATTTTGTCCTTCAACCGCTTTTTAATAGCAACCTTCGTCAAAAGGACGTTTAGAACAAAACACACTTGACCTTACACTACGTTTTATTTACTGCAATTTGTACCAAATTCTTGTTTCCGAATACAGAGGAATTATTTTAGTATTAATATAATTGAAAGATATTTGCAAACGTGTAATTTTCACCATCCTTTTATTGAAAATTCAAAGAATAATAATAATAGGGACGTTAAATAAGAAGAGGTCGTTGCGAGCGGCAACTAAGATTTTAATAGAAACTTCAAATTTGATTTTTAAGGTTTAAAAAATTAACTTCATCTAATATCATCAAATAAAATATAAATGAATATTATTTAAATGAAAAACTTTGTACCTTTAGAGTACCGCGGAAAATAATATATGAAGAGCAACGTCAAATTATTTTTTGTACTAGTACAAAAAATGATTACTTTTGTACGGTTGATAAGGTGACCAGTAATAAAACGACTTTCAACATGTTTTACATACTTAATCTTTGACTGTAGAAAGAAAAGAGCTAAGTTATTTTGTGTAGAATTTGTGTTTCAAATTCTTTAAGGTCTTGCTAACCGCATCAATTTATATTATTACTGTTTTTTGGTGTTGTGTTTGAACACGCGTTCAGGCGCATTTTATCGCGATTCGCAATGTCTTAATCCGAATTATTTTGTATTCCTTTGAGATTTTTTTATGTCAGATATTCTTGAAGTTACGAAATAAATTTGCACGCAGGAATTTCTCGCATTTTGGCTAACTAACTCTATTTATCACATTTAAATTGCGTTCATGTTGTAACATACGATTAAAGAGAACACAAAAGCCCCACGATCAGGCGCCAATGTAACTTCCACGTTTTCTTCCTCTAACTGAGTTATTATACTCAAAATACAAAACATAAGATAAGTCGCGCGATGGACGTCAACTGTAACACCAATAAAATTCCAAATACTGAATATTTATGTACTTTAATGCTCCGACTTAAGATCTCTTTTGTTGATTTATATCCTAGGGCGTAGGCACTGGTCTCTCTAGCTTATAGATTGTAAAGAAAATGGGTTTGTAGGCCTAAAAAAAGAATTGTGGGCGCCATTTGCTCGCAAGTCATTATAATACATCCTCAAAGTCCGCAAGCAAAAAAGGACTTTGATTAAGTTGATTGGATTAAATAACTAATCGTAATTAGTGAAATTAATATTAGGTAGGTCAACGTAGTTCAATAACATATGCAAATAAATGGTCCAATATCATCACAGCTGTATTTAGTTTAAATTGGTTTATTCACAACTCAACAAATAGTATTATTTTGTCTTTCATTACTCAAAAACTTAAACTCATATAATTCCAATAGGAACGTCACTTTTTCGTAGGTTTGTTTTTGTTTCGGTATTCAAGCAGATTTGATTGCCAACAATTAAATTGTTCCAACACAACTAACTTTAAATTTAGCACGAGATTCTACACTTCCCAAAATAGTTTTCTAAGCATTTAAGCACTAAAAATTTAGAAGCATAAACTTTTTTTTGTTTATTATTAAATTTTCAACATAAAATATCAACAGACGCACACTGTAATGGTTATTGGGTCGATAATGCAACAGGCTATACTTTAAACTTTCATTTAAAGATTAAATTTGTTGTAAATTATCACAACAAACTACAAACGGTAATAATTATTAAAATTATTCACTCAACGGATCAACTATATTATAAAGCCACTTTGCCTATATATTCTTTTGCCTAACATATTCAACAAAAACCAACTCACGGCACTTGGCGGTAATTTTGGAGCTAACCGCCCCAGAGAGCGTAGGCCGAAGCCCGCTTTGTTACTTCCATCACTTTGCTTGGTGTGGTTTCTACCAGACTCCCTGTACGAGACTGACTTCTTGGGGATGCAAACATTTTTGTTTGCGCCATGATTTTTAAGGAGGGAAAACATAAATATCCTATCAAGACTGCACTAACGGCTTTTTAAACCAATCAGGAATAATCATATAAAATCTTTCTGGGATAATCTAAATCTTATTTATTGCAACGACGAAATGAAATTCTCACTGGAGGTCTACGAGAAAAAAACCAACTAGACATACCCTTATCTATACTTAGTGCAAACACTATTCACTAAACACGAAAATACCACGTAGAAAACCCAGAAACTTGAACTGATTGCATTGTTAGACATATTACTTCGTCAAGAAAGCATTTTTTACCTTGTATTTTCTATAAAAACACAATTCGTTTGCATCAGAACGCTTTGGTAATGAACTTTGATATTAACGAAAACACCATTTGATTTAATATAAAGTCCGCACTTTTAAACCAACTAAAATGTATTGAAGTATACAGGGCCGTACTAAGGTTTTTTACCATTAATGCTTTTAAAATTCCATTAAAATCAAATCGAGAATTTTAACACGTTACAATGTTATTTTACGCAGAATTTATTAATTAGTTGCTGCTCAATTGATACTGTTAATTTGTTTTCTCTCCAAGGCGGCTCGCTGGCATAGGTATGCTATCTATTTGCGTTTTGATAATTTATTTCTTTACTGTATACCTTTCTTTGTTTCTCCCTTTTTTTGATCTCTCTTTTGTATATTCTTAATTAGAAGAATTGCATAAAATTGCACGAGTTGCATTTCGAGCTTGCTGGACTGCATATTTTTATTGACTTGCATACTGGGGTAAACATCATTACCCACATGTACATTTAGAAGGCAAAGACTGTAAATTGTATGTCAGAACACATCTGTATATAGGTACTTTAATGTTTTGATTTAATAAGAGATAAATATTCAAATGGCTTCTTGCCACTGTGAACTTAAGTTGTAAATTTGTATGTATGTAGTAACTGAGGGCCTAAAGCCGTTACTTTTCATTTAACATTTGATTTATAATAAGTTAAGTATTTAGTTAACTCATATTAATAAGTAATCATTACTGCAGATTATAGTTATTTGTGTATTTAGTGCACAAAATGCTACTTTGGTGGTCAAGAATGAAAGTCTTTTGACTAGGTGTAGCCGAGTCAAAATCTCTTTCGAGACCACCAAAGACATTTCGAGCACGAATTGTATTGAAATAATCGAAAAAGTAGAATAATGATCATAAAAAATAACACAAGGAAATTTCTATTTTAGCACAAAGTGGGCAGTTTCGTTGTTGCTGCGGAAACGACATTGCTCAGATATGCATAAATTACATAAATGTTGTCACGTTGTCAAGTAAACAAAATCAATGTGGCAATTTGCATACGGATATTAATGAAAGATGTCATCATTTTTTAACAGCTGTAGAAAAAATATTTAATTAGCCATTTTAGCTATTTATCCAAAATTAAATATAAGATGGCATTTTGCCACTGTGGATTTATTACAAATTAAAGTTGGTATGTTAGAACTGCCACATCAGTATCCACTTAACTCTTTTATTTTATAATTCTACAGAGAATCGATACAAACTATACACTATCACAATTTACCAACCTTTTATCATCAGTAGTTGTCTTGGCCGCTAATTTTTGGAAAGTTAGATTTTCTATTCAATCATCACTGATTTTATCTTTTTCCAAACTCGCATTAATTTAATAAAATTCTCTCCTTTAGTTTACATAATTCTTACGTAGAAAGTAAACAGATTTCTCAATCAAATTACGTGGAAAATTATCAAAAAGAGGATGTACTTTCTGTGTACAGGTTATCCATTGATTCATGTATAAAGAAAGAATGTCAACGTTACGTTACTACACGTTAAAGTTTTTAAAATGTTTTCATAAAATAGAAATTATAATTAATTATAGTTCGGTGTAAGTGATTTAATAAAGCCTTTGTTATATGTAAGGGTAACGTTAATATGATTAATGTTTATAACAGCTGGGACTAATTAAAAGCAAAAGCTGCACCGGTTCAATCTTAATCACTGATGCAAGGAAAACTAATGAGACCTATGTACGTATTGTCATACCCATTACTTGATTAGAGATCGCCTTTTAAAGCCGTATGTTCGAGGAAATACCTGAAAAAGCAAACACGAAAATAAACCTTCGCATTCCTTAATAACCATCTGAGTTAAAACTTATCTTACATTTAGTTAAAGTACACGAAAATGCTGGAAAAGGAAGAAAGTTTACACGAAACGCACTCTACCAGTAGTACTCGAAATTCTTCAACTTCAGTTTTTCAAAACTTCTTCTATATGAAAAATAAAAGACAAGTCTGTAATACTTCAACATAGCTCTATGTAAAAAAGTTTCAACAATTTTTGCTTTTTATAATTCATTTATCGTTTTTAGAAGTGATAAATGATTATTTCTATAACTATTTCGAGTAAAAGCCGATCTGGAAGAAAGGGTAACGTAATTACATTTTTGGGCAGTTCCGCACAAAGTTAGTTTTTATGGGAAGTTGCCTCACGACGCATGTTAAACATGGGCATGGAAAAGGGTAATAGAAGGGAAACAGCGAAACGGCTACGTGACGACATTGGTGGCCTTTACTGCCGAATATATCCTGCATTAGTTGTATTAAAACGGTAATACTTTTTTCTAATTGAACTATTTAGCTCGAACAAATTCAAGTACCTTTTAAAAATGTTTGTGCCTTAATCCTTTCAGGTAAGTACCAAATAAAAATATATCCGAATTTCGTATTTGCAAACGTCTTAAAAGATAAAAATACTGTTTCATATATTAAAGTGACAAGTTCTTTAAGATGATAGATAAATATACATAAGAAATGAATAATAAATAAATAAAAATCTTATTAGAGGAAGGAATGATTTCATAAGAACAGCATTTAAATTGCAAAAAATACTAAATAAAAAACAGTAAAAATGAATTGAATCCAGCTTATTTATATTGTTAGGTCGCTGATAACAATAAATTACTTTCCGGTTATCAGATAACATTATTTTATAATTTCATTCTTTATTTTATTTACTTAAAGTTTCGTAGATTTTGTTACTTATGATAAACTTCTTTTCTAATTATTAAATTATACTTATTAAGTTAGAAATCATTTTTGATTAGTAAGTACTAAATATGAAATAATATTACAATGTGTTTTATTTATGATATTAGATGCTTTATTGAAAATATATCACCAAATTATTATAGGTGGTACATATAAGTGGTTATACATGTCCCCAGTGGCGTAACACTTGAACTGCTAGAAACCGTTCGTGAGACAACTTTCCATTCACTAGCTTTGCTTCCCGCATACCTTTTCTAGCTTTTGGCCTAGGATATTAATTATTATTATTATTAGATTTGCGGTTACTGAAACAATAATTATAATTTATTCGGCGAGCATAATCTGGGCACCAAGCATAGGTAGCTACCTGGTCCTAAATGAAGGTGCTTAATCCTTCATGTAATTTGGGCACTGGACTGAATTTTTACCTGACCGACCTGAGTCGTTGTACATTACAGTATAATCGTTAATAAAGTCGGTTATAATTAGGCTAAAAACTGAATGAACTTAAAATGCATTTTAAAGTTCATTCATTTTTAATGTTTCCTAAAAATTTATTTATTTAGACAAATGACAAATAAAAAAGATTCAATTTTAAACAGGACATGTTATTAAAAATGTGTTTACATAGCAGTTAATAAAAGGATTATATTTTTGCTACTCCTTTGTTGGGTGTAATATACTAGTGTTTTTTAATTTTCACGCCTGTACTACGGGAGTATCAACAGCTAAGGTCGTCTGTCCCCCATCTAATATGCAACACGAATGCACACACCCATAGTTGAAGCGGCGAAGTTTACAAATTAGAAAGATTGCGCCTCACCAA
Organism: Agrypnus murinus; assembly: GCA_929113105.1. Taxonomy (NCBI): domain Eukaryota; kingdom Metazoa; phylum Arthropoda; class Insecta; order Coleoptera; family Elateridae; genus Agrypnus; species Agrypnus murinus. Next base: position 43,025,922 of record OV816025.1, read on the forward strand.
GTGAGATTTGAATCCACGACCCTTGGAGCACGAATGATGCATTGACACTACTCCTGTTACAACATTATAGTGTTAACTATGAAATATAATTATATATTCAGCATAAAATAAATTTTCTAATCGATATGCAGGATCTATTCTATTTAAGTTTACCCTAGTGCCCAGATTACAAGTGGGATTAAAGAGTATTTTTAAGTTTGATGCCGGACTTACATGAGGAATTAATGCAGCAGGTAACTTGGTGCCCAGATTACATCCGCCCAATTTATTGTGTTCAAAACATAAGGAGATGAGCAATCGTATAAATATGTAATATAATCAAAACAAATAAAACTTGATACTTTACCAGTCCTGTAATAACAGATAAAAACCTTGTTATAACTTTTTAATTCAGCCATTCATCGCATTTTTTAATTTTGTTAATGCTAATCAGAATTCCCAGTACAGTAAACCTTGGATTACGAGTAACTTGGTTACTCGTAATTTTTTACGGTGCTTTTTAATGAATTTTAACTTGATTAACGATCGATGTCTTGCATTACGAGTAAAATTCTTAATACGTATACGCTTTGTCTGCCGACCGTCACGTCATTACAACTACATATTATCTTTAACAATTGAAGAATTTGGGTCAACGCGTCATCAACATCTGTGTAAACATATACGATAAGATAAGAGTGTAAACAGCATCTAATGCTACCTCGACTCTTAAAGATGTCAGCAGATTTTACATTATAACATTTTATTTGTCATCAATGAATACATACACCCTAATAACGGGTTATAATTAAAAACTTGATTATGTTTTAAGCGTCATAGTGTAATGACGACATTTAAAGAAAAGTAAATATGCAAATTTTTAGTTATAACCCGTTAGACGTATAAAATAGGGAAAATTAAATCAATTTATCGAATATGTACATGTTAAGCATCATGTTAGCTCTTCTTAAATAAAATCAATTTGTGACTACTGAACCTTTCAAACTCGTCTGCTGTTTATCTTATCAGTTAGATTATAGAGGCGAGCGCGTGATCGCTTGTTTTATTTTTACGTATACGTATAGTATATGTATTTTCTATTTTTGTGTCATTTTTATATGAATAATAAATAGTTGTGGAACGAATCATCCGAGTTTCCATTATGTCTTATGGGGAATTTTGTAGATAGAATAATCGCAAAATGAGAAAAGCATGTTGACATCACCTGCGTAATCGTTTATTCTTTTAATAGGGTGATGTTGTACTTGTCAAGTTATCCTACCTCTCATTTGTTAATTAGCGTTTTGCAGTGACATAGCTACCATACCGCCAAACCACGCGGCCGCGGAGGACCTTGATGTCAAGGGGGCCCTTGATGTCAAGGAGGTCAAAAAATACCAAACACACTAATGGCAGTAGAACTTTTTCAAAAACAGTTTTATCACTCTTTCAATTTTTCCAATATCAATGTTAAAAACTAAGCTTTTTTTAATGGCTTCATAAAATAAGTGAATCGGTTAGCATAAAGATAAAAGTATAATAAGCACCAGAAAAATTCCTCAGCTATTCGTTTGTTTGTAATAGTTTCTGAAGGCTCAGATCAAACTCAATATGTCAAACGTAAATATCTTCGAAAGTGTGAGATTTTAGATAATGTTCACTAGAGAACAAACAAAGCGTTTATCGTTATCTATCTGCTCTTAAAATGGCATTATTAATTTAAAAACACATTGCATATTTTTTTTTATATTATCTTTTATTATCTCACACTTTTAACTTACTTCTACACGTCACACTCTACAAAGAATCGATTCTTTTCAGAACCACAAAATAATATTGCAGAGTTCTAAAACGTCCGAAGTTGCTCAAAGTTCCAAATCAGCCTCACTGTTTGCATCAACTTTTTCGTACGAAACAATATTAGAAGAGGAATCGGGAATAGGGAACTCCTTCCTTATTCGGACATTGAAGGCACAGGTGTTCCCGAAAGTGAGAGACATTGTGGAGGTCAAACATCACTTACGAGACTTTCAAGCCATGCTATGGTTAGCACGACAGTCTGATGTCATTCAGATTGTAATGGAGAATTGGATTTATATGTTTTCAAAGATTAGAATAACATAAGAAATGTTGAGCGCCATTGGGATCAAAATAATTAGGTTAATATTAAACGTTAATCGAATTCAAAGAATTCAATTAATTTAAACCTGTTTGAACAGTATAAACAGTTAAATAAGCAGTGTCCAATAATTATAATAAAACGCACAAATAAATTTATATTTAATTTATTCAACAAAATTAAAGTAGGTTGAGAAATTGTATGGTATGTAATATACAGGGTATGACTAATATAAGTAATAATTTTATAAAGGGGGGCGAGTAGCTGTGATGATTATAACATATTTTTCTTATCAACAGGTGGTCGCTTCTTGTTAGTTTTTGAGAAAACCGCATGTCAACTTTTAAGTACGCTCCTGTTGTATTAACTAGAGCAGCAAATAATTGCAATCAAATTCGCAATGCAAATCATTTACAGAACGACCTAAGTAATTTATGAAAAAGGTATGTGAGTGTATGCAAATAAATGGTCATTTGGACATTTGCTCTAATAAATTTCTTGTTTTCGTACTAAGGATAAAACATAAAAAAATGTAAACGTTTGTGCAGTTAGTTTTTAACAACTACACTATTCGCTAACACCCACCATTCGCGCCTTATAACGTGTGCATTATGTATGTTTGTTTGATTCTAATTGAATTGAATGCATTATTTTGTTTAACTAGATGTGTTAAAAACAGTAATTACTAATCATATTCCTAATTACATACATTTGATAGGCAATGAATTTGGGTAATATTTTGTCACTTTCTCTTTCAAATTACTCTAATTTAATGTTACTATTTCGAAATGAATGTACCTTACAAAAAACGAGGAGGAAAGAACCTACAAAATAAAAAAGAATATCTATTTGAAATTGTTGATAGCACACTTCTTAAAATAGATGCGTTTGTGTTAACTGTTCCTGCTCCTGCTTTGTCGGCATCTGGAATTGTTTTTTATTATTCCTTGGGTTGGATATGATGCATTTCTTTAGATTTAACAGGTAAATATCATGCATAATTAAATGTCACACAATCAAATAATAATATTTATATCACAGTCGCCCGCGTACAAGATATTGTAATTGCAATAATTTCGTCTGTGTAACAGACAGCGATATAATTTTTTCACCAAAAACTTTTTTGAGCTTTTTACTAATTATAGTCTCGATTATATAGGCGTCTATCACTTGTAATAAAAAAGTTTTTCGAATGGTGAAAATTCTAATGCACAAATATGACATAGTATAACAAAATAGTAATTTTCTCAGATTCTTTTTTCTCAAAACTGAATTTTAACTAGTACGTTGGAGTCATCAATTCTGGGGGAATTTTTGAAAATAAAAATTAACTTTCTAGCTCCATCCAGGAAGAAGTTATGACGATGCAAACAGAAAAGAACCGAATTTTTGATTTTTTAAAATTTTACGTAAAAATGACTTTTAAAGGATCAAGCCCATTTCAAATCGACGGGGGCCGGATTCGGATTCAGCAGGAAAATCTACATACAAATCAGTTTTCAAAAAGCGTGTGTCATCGAGTACGGACCAACTCATTAAATAAGCGCTTTTTGAGATGCCTGCTCCCCGACTATTTAGCAGATCTTTATTCGCGTATACGCCCCGTTGCCCGGCTTGAACTTTTAAAGCTATTTCTTGATTGATTTTATTTTCACTATTTAATAGTGATTCCAAATAGATAAAATGATTGACCACTTCGTACTGATCAGCATTTATCGTTATATATTTCGGGTCAACTTTGAGGTTTTCCTCCCAGCTCATCAGTTTATATTTATTAACATTAATTATTATCATCAGTCTTTTTAGTTGTGAATATTATGCTAATTTTAAAATAAGAACTTGGTTATGTTTTGTTAAAAGTTAAATTTGATTTTGTTTTTAATAGGAGTTATTTTTTGTAAATTTATATAAGTCAGAGCTCCTAAAAACAATTAAGTAGCCACAAAACACAAAAAAGAGAAAGGATGTATTTATTACTTTTTCTATTCAAATTAAAAATTTTAAGGTTATGTTGAAAAATCAAATGAGGTTATATGTAAACGTCAAAAGTAAAATGAAGTGAGGTTATGATAAATGTCAACGATAAAGTTCAAAATGATAATTTAATAATAAAAGTGCATAAACTCAGTTATCTTAAAGTATAAACATTGATATTTCAACCTTAAAAAGAATTTTAAAAAGGGGAAAAATTGAATTAACATTGTTAATGTTAAAGATTTATTTGACGAAGAAATTAGTAAAGATTTATTGGAAATCGAACTCGTGAGTTTTAAATAACAACTTAGTTAGTTAATTTATCTTGTATGCCAATTCTATTAAGAAATTCCAATTCATAAAAAATAAAAGGATTATCAATATAATTAACTTCTTATTTTCTTTTTCTTTAACTGATTAGGTTTCATTTCTTGGGTAGAAATTATATTTCTTTATGTGAATAAAAGTTATAAGATCGATTACTATTTCATGTATTTCTTTTTAATTTTTAATCATAAAATCAGTCTTTCTGAGTTTATTGAAAGAAGATTAATTTGTAACGTTTTTCATTTATTGTGTGTTCTTTCTGTTAAGTTTAAATTTAATAAATAAAACTTTGTGTGCCGTTTATTTGTATATTGTATTATTTGTTGCATATTATTTTTGTTCAGTACGATCAAAACAATTTTGATAAAAATAGCAAAGCGACCTACCCTGAAAATAGTTTCATGCCAGTTCCGTGATAAGATTTACCTACAACAATATCTTAAAGTCGTGGCAAAACAATCTTTTTAAAAGGTAAGAAGATTTACATACAGTGTTGTCAATTAATAATCTTATTAACCAGAATAAAAGTTAAGTACATTTTTATATTATATATACAAACTTAAATCCTTAAAACATCATATCATATTGTCAAAACCAAAGAATGACAATTTAATTATTTAGTAATTTAAAAAACAAATTTTAAAACATCCATCATAACATTATGTATACAGATATGGAAAAACAACTTGGAAGTATGGACGAAACCATACATATGGTTTCATGGTGACAAGGAATGTACTAGTAAGATAGAGAAGGGCTTATTTCGGGCCCCGCCTTTGCTCTTCTAAGCTTGTGTTAGTGGGGGAGAGCATTAAAAGCTATTTACTAAACTACAAACCAACCATTGGTGTAGTTGTTTGTAATTGAAAGATAATTTCATGATATTAATGTTTCCCTGAATTAAAGACGTTCTTTGGAAAATTAGGACCAAATAATCTCTTACCCGATATACTCTTCTTTATTTTACTAGCGCGTTCCTTATCATACATATGGCTTCCGCAATACTTCAAAGTTGTTTTTCTATATCTGTATATGTAAAAATTGAAATCGCCGTTTAACACTTGATGTAGGTCCATTGTATAATAAGATGCTCTCTAATATAGTATGATCAAAAAGTCTTTGGAACAAGCTATCTATGAAATTATTTATTTCTATTATTTTTGACATTTACTTCACAACTGTCATGTCAATAGATAATAGGTCAAATAAATTCCATTCTGTGTTCTTTTTATAAATGTTAAATAATACTTAAAATAACTGCAAGCACAAGAAATAATAATAGCGTACGCTAACCTAACATTTTCTGTATACTATGGGGCTCTGTTTAGCGGTGTCAGCGCGTCGTATTTTCTTAACACAGGTGGCTGTATCTCCATTAGCGCTACTCAAGATACATTGGCGCTACTCTGTACAGTTCATAGAAACTATGGGCAGTAGAAGTAAATAATTCTATAGATGGTTTTTACATTCCATGGCTATTGCGATCCAAAGACTTTTTGATCATACGATAGTTGGATAGTCGCAAACATGCCTAGTTATTGTACCTTATTTATAGTTAATTCAGTAAAAAACTCCTGGTAGTAGTTCTCCAACGAAAAGTTCATAAGGAATAGTTCAAATGCTAATTCTTTATCATTTGGATAACATGTTTGAGGTTAGACTACTATTAGAAGACTCTCAGAAAAAAAAATTTTGTTGGTAAATAAAGAAATTACTATACATTAAGAGAATGATCCACTGATGCTACAGATCTGGTATACTCCAGGTTGAACATTATTTTGTGTATCTACATATTTTATGACTCTTGTAAGTTTCCCGCCAATGAAATCTAAATTTTAAAAAGATAATAAAAAATTCCGATCTAATCATTTTCTTAACACCTGAACAAACCATTCGACACAATTTTACTTATCATTTTTTAAAAATGAATAAGATAAAATCTATTTCTGTCATCGGTATAAATCCATTAACACAGTAAACCTTTGTGTGAGAATTTCTAAGGATATAAATAATATCGTCTGCTGGCGGCTATAACTATGATAAGATTGTATTGCGGATGTGTAGGAGTAAAAGCCACGACCGCTGTTAGGTGTTTACACTTTTGATTAGCTTTTAGGATTTATTTACAGAGGCGTCGACAACCCTTTCTGTGTACGCTACTAAACATAAAGTTTAATTTAATTTAAATTGTAAAAGACGCGAAACTTGTTGCCATTACTGATGTTGCTGAAAATACAAACAGAAAAAATCAATTTAATCTAATATTGTCAATATTCACAAAAATCTAATAATATAATTTATGATGAAAAATGCAGGTTATGTTGACATATAAAATTACAAAAAGTTAAATATTATAGACTTCATATTTAGATTTAGCAATTTTCCTTCAAGTTTCCCACAGTTCTGTCGTAGTAAATATGTCAGTACTTCGTATTACATTATGAAAAAGCAACACAAATTTCCCTGATGTACAAGATACATTATCAGAATGAAATGCGGTTATAGATTATACTGAGTACCAGTATGAAACAGAATTAAACCTTGGAAAGACCGTTTAACACTACTCTCTACAGACCGGAAATCAAATGTTTAACACCATAGACTAATTAAATTAATTTGAACAATTTGGTTTCAACTGCTTTCAGGTTGTCATATACGAGGGTAGTTTCTAAATTTATGTACCTAGCTATGAAAACAACGAGTAAAATATTATTTTTCAACATAAGAACCATTAACACTAACACACTTCTTCCAGCGTTTTTCTAATAACGCTATGCCTTTGAAAAAACAGCTCTTTTGGTAATTCTGCAAAATATAACTCCACATCGTTTTCCAAGTCATCATTCGATAAAAAGCGACGGCCTCTCAAGTGATATGTATGTGTCGCATTGAATCAAGTAGACTCATGATAATAAACAAAAACAAATAAGAGTCTGTAAAATATTAGTTTTGTCAATAAACGTATTTATGTCCGATTGCATTATAAAGTACTGTTTATTGTATTGTTTTGCGGCAGTAAACTGGCTTATTATTGTACTTGTAAAATAAAGTGGTAGTAGTAAAATAACGTATATAGTAGTAAAATAAAGTATGGCAACTGTATATTACATGTAAAATTTTCTTCTGTCAAGAATATATGTCAAATTTATAAACTGATTTTTTTTATAATTAGCCAATTTTAGGAATCGAACATAAAGCTTTGTATGCAACTCGATCGAACCTTATAGACTCGCCCTTTTTATAGGCCTTGCTCGCTTCGGTCGCTCGGCCATAAACTGGGCTTGTCTATAAAGTCCTACATTATGTACTTGTTACATAAATAGCTATTGCATTTTAGTCCAAACATTATTTGTGTATAAGTTATTAAATATTGTATAAATAAACCTTTATACGGCCACATAACATCAAGTGCTTTTTGAGTTTTGGAAAACGATAATAGTCAGAGGGCGCGAGATCGGGACTGTAATGTGGATGTTATAATTCCTCAAAGCCGCATTCATTGATTACTTCTTGAACAATTCGTGCTTTATGCACCCTGCAGTTGTCGTCAGAGTTTTCTGAGCATAACTGTAGGTTTTTTCGCGTATAGCCGCTTTCAAGTTCCTAATTGTGTCTTTGTAGACATTTCCCGTTATTGTAGTCCCTTTTGGCATATACTCAATTAAGAGAATCCCCTCCGCGTCCCAGAAAACTGTGGTCATCACTTTCCCTGCAGAAAATTGCATCTTCGCCTTATTGGGTGGTGGAGAGCCTTTATTAATCCATTGCATGAACTTTTGTTTCGTAGGAGGGTCCCAGTGGTATACCCAGGTTTCATCCCCGGTTATAATTCTATAGAGGAAGTCTTCATCTTGGGATAAAGCAGTCAAATTCTCCTCGCAAATCTGTCGTCTACACAGTTTTTGTTCGGGACTGAGCAGCCTGGGAATCAATCGTGCCGACACTTTGCTCATTCCTAAATCCCTAGAATTTTAAAAACACTCGTTTCTGATATTCCCATTTCTCTACCAATAAATGAAACTTTTACTCGGCGGTCATTCAACACCAAATCTTCAACTTTGTTGATGATTTTTCAGTTCGTGGTTCCAGATGTCTTTCACACTTTGGGTCATCATGAATGGATTCCCTGTCCCATTTAAACTGCTTGCACCAATATTTGATTTGGAAATAGGACGGCCTATTTTCTCCATGCACTGCCATTCTACTGCCTTCTTTCGTTAGAAATTTCATGACGCTTCTGTGTTCAAGCTTCAAATCACTCATTTTCGCTTCTTTAAACTGATATATAAATGACAAGCGTTAAGCGATTGGAATCAAACTTGGAGATTACACTATAAAATGTCACAACAACTTGACATATGTAAGAAAATTGTCGCGATAGTATATTGTTTTCATAGCTAGATAGATAACTTAAAAAACTCCCCTCGTAGTAGGGCAATAGGTTTGACTTCGATTTTACTGTGTTATTAAGTATAGCAAAGAAGCAATACTAGACACTTTTCTTATGGTTTTCAAATATACCTTTCATAAATATTTTCTTTTACAATTAATATCATGAATGCGCCTAATCGTCTAATCACATACTACTTCAGTTAATTCATGTTGATTAGTTTACGTTTTTATTAAAATCCTTAAACATTATATGCAATGTACACGTAACTTTCATGAATCGTGCCTTTCATGAAACCATAATTTACACGCATATTTATCATTTCCACACGAACATGAAAAGACTTTAAAAAAGAAAGCTGAAATGTACAATTAAATGTATATAGAAACTTTTTTCTACTGCTTACTTTGCCGTTCGGAAATAAATGTGCATATGCCGAGCTTCATTCTTTAAAAGCAACGGTGCACAGCAATTAATTTAAAACCTCTTTTTTGGCTAAAAAGGCAAGTTAGCAAGTACTATAGCCTCCGTAAGCAAAGCCTTTAACAAAAAGAAGTTTGTTAGAATGGTATTGTAGTGTTTACCTGAATTAATGTAATTTTCGTGAACTTTGACTGTTTTCATGTAAATAGAAAAGCACATAATTATGTAAGCACTTGAAAATAGAGATTCAGGCCATAAAAGAAAAGTTGTTCAACCTTTTCATCACAATGAATGGTTGTACATTACATTGAGTACTTTGTAAAGTAATCAAGGTAGGAAAATAAAACTGGAATAAGATTAACACTGCCTTATGGAAGGTACAAGAACAGTGCCCCTTAAAAGCATACCTATTTCTCAGCTTCTCTATTAAACAATAATAACGTCCTTTATTATCTTGCAGCTGGTCGCAAGTTCTAAATTGAAAAGTTAAACTCATCACAAATATATGTTTGCTTTAAGAAAATTTTTTGTTTCTATTACGCATATTTGTTGCTGCAACAAGAATTTTTTTTACATTCATTTCACTAAAAGTATTCTTTTATGCGATAAGAAAAATTGAATTGAATACAGTGTACTAAGTTTCCTATTAGATCACTTTGAAAACAAGATTTTTTAATTTAAGAGCATAGGACGCGACCACGCTTCAAACGAATCTATCTTAACGTAATTCTTATTCTATTTCTCAAAAAACTTCTGTTATAAAGAATCAATTTCTCTTTGTTTATCCTACCGTGCATTACCTAATCGAACAGAGAAAGGCACTCGACTGCTACCGGCAGCCGATAGCGTCCGAACTCATCCGAAGTCACACGAGGGCCGCGATCGAAAGACATAAATCAGTTGCCCAACTAGTTTTATATGAGAAATGAGCGACGTTAGTATGTGTATCTTACATGGGCGATTTTAATTGTTTAGCACACGTCAAATGTACATTTAGAATTCGATACTATACGACAGAAAGATAGCGCATTAGCCTAATAACTGAGGGGAATTGAGATGGGCAATGCAGCTTTTTACTTTAATTTCATTATTGTTACTTAATTAAACAAAATCTTCACAAAATAGAAATTTGTGCAGTTACCTATATGTTTATAGATTAGAGGGAAGTACTTGATGCGGTTCAATTAAATGTAGTTAGTCTAGAAATTAAATTTTTTAATACATATAGTAACGAAGTTTTGTTTTTAATGCCATTTATTTACACAAATATTACAAATTTGTTCAGTTTAACGTGTTTCCTCCATTCTATATCTCTTTAACTATTCAAATGATTTAGTTTTTTTTTTAATAAACATTTTCTTTTTGCTACATTTACAGATTTATAAAAACACATGATTCAATGTATTTCCTTCTAATGTTTCGTATATGGACGTTAGTAGAAGTAGTCACCACGCAGTACCCGCCTTGTAATGATCACTTAATGTGGGATAAGCGTGTCCTATCGCCTTAATAAAACTTTTATCATACTGAATGAACGATTCAATCAACCTCTGCTTTGTCGCATGGATAAGATTTTTGTTGGATTTTTGGTAAATGCATTTTCAGTTTAACACGGCGCTTAAGGTATATTTACCTTAAGCACCGTATTAAATTTTGTTATATAGATCAGAATTTAACAATCTGATAAGATTGTGTATCAAGTATAACAAATATTATGAATATAAATACAATTATTTCATTTGATCCCCATCGTTTTGCAAGTGAATTAATAATGGTTCAATGATGATGATTGATGATGTTCAATATTTTATATAAAGTAGTACTTAAATTAAGGAGTTAAAAGAAATTTAGAATTATTTCAAAAATTCAAACTAGGTAAGTAAAATTGTAATAAACTCCATGACTATTCTGAATTTTGTACAGTAAAATATGTTAGATTTTAATTGTTCCTAATTTTTTACATTGAAATTGACTTTAACACATTTTTCCAACTTCTGGGAGTTTCATTAATGAGTTTTCTAAGACAAAAAGTTTTAAAAATTAAAGATAACTGCTTGTTGATCTCCTTTGCTTTCGGAGTTAAACGAACTACGTTATTATTATTACTGTTACTTTGTTTTTTATATTTATATAATAAAAACGTAGTTTGTATTTATTAGATGCTGTTTTAACTTTAAGAGAAAAAAAAGTATAATATAAAAGCTTAATAAAAAGATTCTCCAAAAATATTCCACCAATTCATTTATGATGTTGGGAAATATACTTCAAGAAATAAATTTGGAAAAATTTACGAAAAGAAACAAGCTATTCAACAGTTTATATTGTTATTACTGGAACTTTATTTAACCCACATTTCTATATACTTGCTATCTGTATATACATATGATATAAAATTTAAATTCTTGACATTGCTGAACTGATGCTGGATTTTTAATTCATGTAACATATCCTTTACTTTAAATATGTGTTTAGTAGGGTATCCCATCCCGGGATCCCGAATCCTTAAATCCCGGGATATCGAGCATTTTTCATGTCCGTTAATCCCGGGATTATACACGTTAAATCCCGGGATTGTAAAAATTCAATTTCGATTCCCATTTAACCGTGGCAACCGTGCGTGCGCAACTCAGTGAAGTGATTTATTATTATTAGTTGTTTAAAATGCGGGACTTCCCCTATTTGTGCAATACTATTTCGTTCTGTAGAGAGTTACAAAACACTGAAAATATTACGGAAAGAAAGTTACATAAAACCCTAAATGAGAGTAACATATGGTGCAAAACTTCATAAACAAACAACATTTAAATGAGACTGTTTCTCTGGGGTTATTCAAAAGGGAGTGGATTTCGTGAGCAAAACTTATAAATGGTATATAATTTTTTAATCGTCATACTACCTACCAGTGTAGAACCCGAGAGGGGCTTGTTTTTGTTTTTCATATTTTTTGACTGATGATATTTTTTTTATATCTTCTGATAATTAAATATGTAAAATCTTAAATATTTTTTCTATTTGCGTGTCCAAGAGATTTATTTGAATACTGAAAATAGTAAAATTTTATTTTTTAAAGTTGATATTAGTGTTCAACAGCTGTTAATGTGTTAAAATGTACTATACTAAAACTTATTTACGTTGTAATTTTTAAAAACAAATGCAGAATTAGAATTTCCAGTGTCGTCAACTGTCAACTGCTTAACAAGGTATCCCTAACAAATATTATTTAAAACTAAGTTATTTTTTTAAATGAGTACAAATTAACGCAAATAGAAAATAGTATATTAAAGTATCAATTTCATAAGACACATTTTTAGCGCACGTGTCCAAGTTTTCTAAAGGACTAAGGACAAGTGCGCTAAAATATGTTACGAAACAAATACTTTATACTATTTTTTCTATTTGCGTTATCTTGTAATTATGTAAAAAATACTACTAATAACTTAGTTAGCTTTTAAACACAATTCGTTAGGGAAACTTAACATCTGACATATTAATGTAGATATTACTTACAATAGCATTTGAAATAGTAGTTTGTTTTACATTGTTAACTTTATACTGCATATACAATTTAGGGTGGTTCTTATTTGGGTCATGTTGGAATTTCGGTTTTGCCGGGTGCCCATTTGATTCCAAAAAAAGAACTGAAGATTTTAAGATCAATACGAACTTCCTATCTTTATTCTAATCATTCGCTGTAACGACGAAAAGTTTCCCATTTAAAATACATGGGTTTTTTCATTTCTTATGCATATATTTGACCACTGGGACAAATTTTTGCAAAAAATTTGAAAATCGATTTTATAGAATTAAAGAGCATCGATGCTACTTTTTAGGCGAGAAAAAGAATTATATTGGAAAAAATCGAATGCGCCGTATAATTTTTTTTTGTGCCTAAAAGTAGTATCGAACCCTGTGAATTCCAAAAAAATAAATTTTCAGATTTTTTCTCAACAATTTGTCCCAGTACACAAATATATACATAAGTGAAAAAAAGCGTGCATTTTAAATGGGAAACTTCTCTTCGTTACAGCGAATGATTAGAATAGAGATAGTAAGTTCGTATTGGTCTTAAAAATTTCAGTTTTTTTTTTAGAATCAAATGGACACCCGGCAAAACCAAAATTCCAACATGACCCAAATAAGATATCATATATACATATCATTATATACATATCATTGTAACATCTATAAATTCTTTTTTATGCTGAACGATGTTATTAATACTAGTTAATTCTGTTTGTTTCAGGTGAGTTTACTATTTTGCACATTTCACAACAGAATCTAACTGACATGTTGAGTAGAAAAACAAAGATTGAAGATTCACAAAGGTAAAGTATGTTAAATTCTTGTAATAAATGGAAAATTCTCTTTACGATGATGTATATATTAGCTGAAGTCAAAGATAATTTCTCAACTATATTGACGTTCTTTTGGCGTATAACCACACTAGCGTTTTGTCATATATTTATTGCTTCATAGGCTTCCAGAAGCTATACCAAACAGAAAATTAGTTTTTCCAAATTTCCAAAATCGATTTGTCTTCGAGAAATAATTAACTATGTTCATATTTAGTTAGGCTTTCACAAAGATGTTTTAAGCAGTAACAGATCACATCTCATGAACAAATCATCAAATAAGCCTTTTGCAGAAATTTGATAAATCGGATCGCGCCATCCACAATGGTATAATCCATATAACAGTTCTTATTATTACACAACGTACCCCGTACCACAGCTTTTTGGAAGATTCGCAAAGTAGGGGTTTTAAGTTGTACATCTTCTATACATCATCATCAATTTTAATCATCGCTACGTACCAGCAACTACCGGTGGGTCTATAAAGTTTTTGCCACTAGTCACAAGCACGTAATTCTACGGTTTTATTACGTGCCTGGAACCAAAGTGGGGAACAATTTCTGGGTAGTAGATACGTTGCAGTGACCTCTCTGAAACTTGTCCAGATACGTTTTGGTTACGTTAAGCTACGTAGCGGGAACGTGGTGGCGTAGTAATTGCTACTTTCGTGGAACTTCTTTTCCCTTTCACACATCGTGTGGCGTGGTCGCTGCCTCTTTCACTTGCAGCTTATAAAATATTCTACTATCATTTTCTATGCTAATGCTGCTATCGTGTCACAAAATGGATGAATGTTTTATTTGTAATACGTACTTAATAATACAAAGAGAGATGAAATGTTTGATTATTTTGTCATTCCAGTATACCAGAATTATTAACCATTGCAAATTTTTTGTTGATAATGATAGATTTTTGTTGAAATGTGATGATGATAGAACGAAAAATAACAACGCGCCTTATTTAAATATATTTTTTAATAAAAAAATGTCTTTAATAAAATATGACAAAAATACTTATAAGTTGATACAATAGAAACCATTTTTATAAGGTTGTGGCGACGAACGAAAAAAGAGGAATACACTTCACCCTTGTTCCCTATAAATGGGAGCAAGATAATATTTTGTATTGACCCCAACTACTACTAGTGCAAAAACACAGTTAACCTTCAAATTCCAAACGAACCAACAGCAGATATGCCTCTATTAGGCAATCCAACTGCTAATCAAATGGTGTTTTTGTGGCGCCGGCGGAAATATTTGCCCATTGCGGCCATCATTAATTCGATCGATTAGGCCAATTTATTAGGTAATCCAATAGTCTACCAAATGGTGATTTTATAGCGCCGAGGAAAATGTTTGCCTACAGCCAAAAACTTAGGTTTTACTTTCAATACTACTGTATGGTTCGGTTACTTTAAAGGTTTAATAATGGTTTCAGATAGGTGGCAGGAACTTTCAGTACTACGTTATAGTCTCAAAAACTTAAAAGTAGCTTCGCACAAGTTACTGCTACAACCATAATACCACTTTCGAGTTCCAACAACTTTAAAGTAATTATTTTTGTTTATTGTTTCCAGCCTTATTTTGTGGAACTCCATAATCATGAAATAAATAAAGATTATTAAAAGTTTCACAGTTTTATTAAAATACAACCTGACAATATTGTTTCGACAGTTAACTGTCGAAACAATATTGTCAGGTTGTATTTTAATAAAACTGTGAAACTTTTAATAATCTTTATTTATTTCATGATTAAAGTAATTATACTAAGTGGTAATACTGTTCCACATACTTTAAAAGTTACACAGAAGTAATGGAACTACATAGTTCCAATAAATAGTAGAAACAACTACACAATTTTTAAAATATTCCAAACTGAAGTAATTAAACCTATAAAGTTATAAATTTAGTTGTAGTTACATAACAACTACTCAATCAAAGTTCTGATCTCAGTTACTGCTACTTAGATGCTGCTTAGGCAGCAGTAGCAGCAGTAATGTGTGAAAATTCAAATGACATAGCTCCTGAGACAAGAGCATCTTGCAGGAATCGCGACTTCTTTAGAGTAGGTAATGTTATGTGAAACGAAATAATATATGGCACTGATAGATATCATTGTACTAATTGCTACTACGAGTATATAACGCTGATTTGCGAATATATGGCATATATATGTCTCTTCACAAATTTTAACTCTGTTTGTTACATGTGACTGACTGAAGTCACAATATATTAGCTACTCCAATAACTTTAAGTAGGTATTCCCAAAATTCGTTTAAAATAAAGTTGCTAGATACAAATCATCTAACTGAGAGATATGACTCAAACTTTCAAATAGTATATAGAAAAGTTGATTATAGCTTTTGAAAAAAATTGCTGTAATCACATCTAATAGGCAATAACACGCAATTAAATCCAGACGTCCTTTGAAGTGGAAGTAATTTATTTAGTGTTTATTTAATTAAAGATATTTTGATTTTGGACGTCTGTTCAGTGCGCTAATATGTTTATTGTAAATACTTTAAGTTCTACGCCTACTGCCATCTAAGAGTGAATTTTAAAATTACCGATCATATATGTCTATTCGTATTTTTAACAGAAAGTAGGTAACCGATCTTTGTGTACCTATCTTATTGGTTGCATTATATTTCAGAGAAGGGAACCATATTATAGGTATTATGCAGATTGGTTCTCTTGTATAATGAATATCATAATATGTGATTGCACTGTTTTATACTGTGGTTGTACTGTTTGCACTGTTTCCAGTTTCTATCGACTCTCATAATTATTGTAAATAGGTAGAGATATGTTTATTGTGTATAAAACATATTTCACTCTAAATAAAACATTTGGTAAACTTTTGGTATGGTTTTTGCGCTGTAACTAGAAAAATATTAACTTTTGGAATTTGTACCCAAAAAATATAATTCCCTATGCACGAATATACAACTGAAGAAACATTGAAATTCTCGCAGGTAAACACAAAATTCATGTTTCCGTCAATTTTTGCTCTCTAACTCGAAAAATATCAACTTTTGTACTTTGTGCTCAAAAAATATGTTTACGTGTGCAAAAGTCGCATAAGAACACACAAATGAAGATATTGAAATTCTCCCAGAAATAACACGAAATTCATTTTTTGCTATATGTAACACGAAATATATCAACTTTTGGACTTTGTGCCCATGAGAAACTTTTGATCAGCATGATTTCAGCTATAAAAGGTCAAAATTTGAAACAATTTGGCCAGAACCCTTTTCTTATAAGGAACGTGCGATGTCCTTTGAAAAACAAATGCCGAATCTGAACTTTCAATGTTGCCAACTGTCAAAGTACCTAATAAAGTTTAACTAACAAATTTTATTGAAAATTAAGTTAATTTTTTTAATGATTAAAAAATTATGCATATACAAAAAATAGTATAAAGTATTCACACTTGTCCTTTAGAAAACTCCCCTCTACGCTGGTCGTTTTCTAATCTTGGATGCATGCGCTAAAAACATATCTTATGTAACTAGTACTTTATTATAATATTATAGCCCTAAAAAATGATGTTTCTTTTGGTTTTGTTTTTGTAAAATAAATTACTGTTAGGAAAACATATTTTCTAATTTTATTAAATGTATTCACATAAAAGAAACATAGTCAATAAAAAATTTATTTTTGCATTTACTACAAATTACGGAAAGGGTCGGAAAGGAAAAACCAATACAGTTTTATTTTTCAAGATTTTTGCAGTATAATCTTCACCTAATGAACATTTTCATTACAAAAAGTTAATGCTGTAGCTTACAGATTGTAATTTTGGAAAAGTAAATTCTCTGCAGGCAATTTTCTTGATTTGTATTCAAGAGTCGGTTAATTCCAATCTGTTTAACATCGTCCAAATATTCAAGTTGGAAATGTAACAAAACCAAGAATAAAAGTAGTAAATGTAAGTGAGAAAATTATAGAAGATGTGTATGACTTATAAACAGCTTCAAGAAGTAAAATATACATTAATAAAGGTGAAGACAAGCTGTTGCGTAAATATAAAACAAAAAATAATAAAATTAATACAGTTAATACTCGTATACTATTGAAGTAGTCTGCCGAAGTATTTCGCTACTTGACTAACAAAAAAGAAAACATTTATATACGTAGGGTAGAACAGTTATAGATTTTTCGAATTTGTTAGTGTTATTCGGTGTTTTCGCTGCTGGAAGTATGACCATTTTTCTGATAAATGCAATCTACAAAAGGTTTGTTCTTTATGTGGTGGGTGTTATAAAAAAGGATCAATGCAATATTGATGGGAGTTACATATATACTAATTGTAAATAGTATGCAAACGAAGTACTTAAAGGATATCAAATATGATCTTTATACTGTTGACATCAACTCCTCTAGCTGTCAGAGGCAACCAGGGGCGTCGGAAGTATAGGTCAGAGGGGGCGGCCAGCCCCCTCTATCTTAGAACAGGGGGGGCGTCGCCCCCCCTAGAAACAAGTATAAAAATAGTATAAAAAGTATAAAATATATTTATTTATTTTAATTACATATGCAATTGATTTGTTTTTACTAATACAATTATTATAATTATTAAATTGAGTTTAATTATTGTTTATTTATTTTCTCTTAATTACTATTCTTAATGATTTACAAATTATTTTAATTTTCCGCTCAGTCATTTGACATAAAAATAGGGATACAAAAATGCGGTTTCGATTTTTTCGTATAATAGAGCGGTCAATACTCGAGGTTAAATTATTTGTTTGGGTTTGCTAGATGGTAAATCTATCTGGGGACATTCGTTAGTTTGCCCATCGTTTAGTATGATGCTTTTTAACCTGTGGTCTGTGGACTCCCGGAGGTCCTTAATGACCTCTTAAGTGGTCCGCGAAGACTGTAATTATTATAGTGTTACATTATTTAAAAGAATAAGTACGAAAAAACGATTGCGACAAACATTCTGTCATTACGTTTTCAAAAATTACAATCATTGTCAAAATGTTCAAAGTCGGCAGATTCACAAATTATCAAAAGAAATTGGGAAGCATCGCACGCTTGATGATTTGCCTAAATTGAGGCGCACAAAAATGTTGTGAAACTGTTCACAACAGTCAGAAAGATGTTTGCCTGTACGTAAAATAGCTAAAAAGGAAGGCGTTAGCGTAGATACTGTACATAATATCAAAAAGATATATAACATACCAACTTACATAGAGAAGACAAAAAATGCATAAGAAAAGTGAGGAGTAACAAATACAGTCGAAGAAACTATGTGGAAGGTTGTGCAGCGTTTTGCGTTGCGTTCTTATAGATGACTAAACGTACGTCAAAATTGACAGCAGTACGTTACCAAAGCCTCAATTTTACAATGCAGTTGTGGCAGATGTACACTCGGGGAATCAATATAGTTTACACTTTAGTTTTGCCAGTGTAAGTTTAATTTTTATAATCACATACAACATGCAAAAATTAAAAACATTGGTAACTAGATTTATAAAAATGTAAACTATATTGATTCCCAGACTGTACATTATAGTTTAAGACCAATTAAAATAGATGAATTCTGGAAGAAAATCCCTGTATGGTAGGCCATGGGTTCTTGTGGCCTTAAAAGTTCAACATTTTTAAAACTGGTACAATTGGAGGCGACATCTACAGGAAAGAATACATACAAAAACGTTTATTACCCCTACTTTATAGCCTAAATACGTTTCTAAATTATTCTGGGCAGATTCTATACCTGCCCTATTCTGCCTACTACTCTGGTACGACCCTGGAACTTTTGAATTTTAAAAATGTCAATTTTGTGAAAAAAATAAGACATCTACCAAACTGTTCTAAGCTTCATCCCATAGAGCACTGCTGGGCTATTATAAACAGAAACTTGAAAAGTGGTGGCCGATCAGCTAAAACAATCAACAAATTCAAACAAATCTTGGGCGTAGCTAGCCGAAAACTTTCAGCGAAGGATGTGCAAAGGCTCGAAACTTCTATAGTATGTGTTATTTCTTATATAAGTAATAGACGCCGATACAAGCTGCTTTGTAATTTCAAAATAGAATAAGTGTAATTTGGCTAAAAGTTTAAAATTTGTAACAATAATTTAATGTTCGTTTAGTAAAATGAGTTGACTTTAAAACAATTTCTTTGTGCGTAAAACTCGATCTTAAGGAAAGTAAAAGTACTCATAAACATAAAAGTTCGACTATTTCTATTCGAAATTTCTAAAACTAGCAAATTTCCGACTTACTACAATATAAACAATTAATTGGGTCTGTACTACGCACAGTTTTTTACTTCAGTTGATGACTACGGTCAGTAAATATGATATGTGAGTTCTAGCGCGAAATCGCATTAGTTTTCTTATGGACGTGCATTTTGCATGAACGTCAGGGTCATCCGCCGGCGTTTATCGTTTATCGAAGATGATATCATGTTTATTGTTTATCGATCGTTCATCGATAAATGATTTCGTTTGATTATCGTTTATCGAAAAACAATATCTTTTTTATCGTTTATACAAAACGGTAAAAACGATATCGTATTCGATAAACGCAGGCGGATGGCCTTGAAATGAAAAATAAATCCTCATAAGAAAAGAATTTGGGCTAGAACTCACATAGCATAACTACTACGGTCTTATATAGAGGTTAATGAAAAATGGAAGCCCACTATAAAAAAATGTAAAGGGAGTCATTGAAAAGAAAAGGCTAAGAACCGGTGATTTAGTGTATAAATGTCAACATCAGGTTAATAAAGGCGCATGATACTTATATAAAAGTAACATAAAATAATATAGTTAATTACTTGTAAACAAATATTTAATATAGTTAATAGTTAGGTCAAATTAGAAAAATTACTTTTTAAAAATAAAACATTTTTACTTTATTTTCAAATAGCTAGCAGTTTTGAGCATCTCTGTCTTGATTATTATATCATCCTTTTTTTACTTATTAGAACTTTATGGTAACTTTACTGTATTTTCTCTATGAACTCGAAGTTCGCCCCCCCCCCAAAGTGAAAATACTTCCGACGTCCCTGGAGGCAACTGTCGTAGGTGAAAAATAAAATAGGGTATAATTAGTTAAAAAATAGGGAGTAATTAAAGAAATTCTCAAGTGGTAAAAAGATGAACGGAGAATGTAAACATCAACTATTTCTTTCATGTATTAACGCATAGAGCTATTATAAACATCGTGAAAAACTACTAATAATTAATGTACAAAGTTATAAGCCATTAAATGTATTTAAATGTTAAGATGCTATAAATACTGGGAATCGTATCCAGGACTTTCTGCTTGCCGGGCAAATGCTCTACCGCTGAGCTATTAGAGGTGATTCCCTACGAAAATAACAATTCTTCTACATGACAATTTTTCATGTAGAACAATTGTCATTTCTGTAGGGAATCACCTTTGAATAGCTCAGCGATAGATCATCTGTCCTGCAAAGAGAAAGTCCTGAGTTTAATTCTCAGTCAGGATGATGATTTTTCTACATGTTTATAATATTTAAATTAAACGTAGATAAAACTTAAATATAGAATTAAACGGTTCATCATATAGTATAGTGGGTGTCTTTTAAAACAGGCAAAAGTTAATTATTATGATACAAATATAGATATGAACAAAAGGAATTAATATGGAAATATTAAAAAAATAGTGGGAACAAAAGATGTGAAGGAACAATTTACACGAACAACTTGGCAGATATTTTAAATCAATACCATATACGTAGTATAAAGAACTTAATAGTATAGACACAGGAGATGTTCATAGAGATATGATTCTACAGTTTCATTCGGTCCACAAACATGAATGAAATAGGTCTCGATGTTATCAATAACCTATTTCATGTGCTGGGTTATCCGCTACTAAATGTGATCAATTTAAGTTTAGAAAAGGGATGCATTCTAGATAAACCAGGAGTTGGTATCTGTGTAGTTTTTATAGACCTCAGAAGACATTTGAAACTATTGACCGTAATATACTACTGTTAAGATTAGAATAGCACGGATTTAGCGATGTGGTCTTAACGTGGCTGCATAATTATTTATCAAATAGATATCAAATAACTAGTCAACAATGTGGTGTCAAATTCGGAGATAAATGATATGAATGTGTCTCAAGGCAGTGTCCTTGGCCCACTGCTATGCATACTTTATATTAATGATCTAGGAAATGTCCTAAATAAATTTAAAATTCATCTCTTTGCAGATGACATTAATTTATTTTCACGGTAAAAACTTCGTGGAAGTGGTTGAAACTGTGTGAAAAAATTTTGACTTATAATTGCTAAACAGATTAGTTTAAAATTAAAAGTTAATGGACTGAAAGCAAAATATGTATTTTTGGCAATAACGTTCTGCACAACAGGTTTCTAAATTTTAATTTAAGCGCGAAATTCAATAATGAATCAATTGAAATTGTCCAGGAAATGAAATATTTACTTGTAGGATAAAGAGCTAAAATTTGTATGGGGAGGGGGAGGTTGTATGTAAGAAGATATGAAAGAAGTATGGAAGTAGAAGAGGGAAAAAAGGTTTCTTGAAAAGAGTGTCACCGTTCTCATCCATACCTGCTAGATTAACAGTTTACAACACACTTATTCCGCCACGCTTTTATTATTGCTGTTCACTAATTTATACAGGATGCCCTAATTTCAATCGGTTGCCAATTCTTCAAAATAAAGCAATGCGAGCAATTTTAAGTTTGCAACAGGTGCTCCCGAATACAGCTTATGCTAGACGCTTTAAATTGGTTAAATGGGGAAAAACCCCTACATGTCCAAACAATGGTTTTTATTTTTAAAACGTTAAATAATTCCTTGCCTGTGGTATGATAATGTAAGTGGTAAGTTTGTACCAGCTACAGTTGTCCATGATCGACATCAATCAATTTTTATGTTAAGACTGGCAACAGTTCGAGTTCCATGAAATATTTATTCCACAAAGGCATCGTACATTTCAATCGTCAACAGTCAGCAAAAGCATAAATCAATTTTAAAAACACTAATTACTTATGTGAAAGCTGATAATACTTACCTAGTAGAAAATTTTTGTAATTGCTACATATTGTGATATACAGGTTGATTCTAAACCATTGAATTGTGTCTTTATTGCAAGATATAGAAAAAATATATAAAGAAAAGTTTTATAGTTTCATATGATAGATACTTTAAGAGTACTAAATAAAATACTTGACTTCCGGTTTAAGCTGTAGGTACTTCCATTTTAATTATTTCTTACGGGAACACACTGTATTTGTTTAATTATTTCGATGGTTTAATCAATTATTTAAAAAGTTAAGCCAGAAGTTAATAATTAACAAGATATTAACGTATAAAGTATGTGATGTTAACAGAAAATTCAGGCCTATATTGTTTTCTTTTTTTTAAAGATTATCGATCAATCTATCAAAATAATTAAAAAAGTACAGGGTGTTCCATAAACACCAAAAACCCCCATAGTTCCATTTTTACGCTATAAGTTTGGTTATATTTAACACACAGACTTCGCACGGCGAGATTACGCTCCATAAAATGAACCCCTTAAATACATTTATTAATTTCAAAGATATCAACACTAAAATTTAAAAAAAAGGTGATCTTAAACTTTTGGTCGGCAGTGTACTTACAGCTTAAACCGAATTTCAATTTCTTTATACATACTTGTATTTTTATTCTAATCCTTCATAATAAAAAAGCAATTCAACTTACTCCTAACCTTTAAAATACGCTACAGCACTGTAACCAATTCCAGACGCGTCCGAGAATACATGAAGTTTTTTTCTAACGGCCGAGTTTAAACTAATACATCTAGACAATTTTAAATTTGAAAATTTAGAAAGTTCCAACTTGAACAAATTAGGTAGGTTATTGATCACTGCCTCAGAAACGTGGTCATCCCAATCTATGTTCGCCATCCATAATTGCTGCAGCAACTTTTTTGCTAACAGAACCACTGGGGTTAAAAATCTTAAAAGATCGTAAATTCTCGCTACTTCCAATAAGATATTTCTTTTTGCGCAAGGGCGATCAATAGGGTGACACAAGTAGAAAAACACGTCCGCCATAGAGTCCCAATAAACACCTAAAACCTTAATAAAGATATATTCTTCTTTTTCTAATTGAACTGGCATTTTGACATCAGTCGATTGTACAGACGCAAGAAGTTCCGGATAGTTACTTGCCCACTTTCGTAACTCGAATCCTTCAAATCGCAGAACCTGTATTAACTGCAATTGAAGTTTTTGTGCAGAACCTACAAAATCATATCTCCAAATTACGTCATCAATATAAATATGATTAAGCAACGCATCTGCAACATTACGATACTTCGATTCTTCTAAATTAGCGAGTCCTTGAATGGTTCGCAAGGCTAAAAACGGGGAAGAAGATTGGTTTCAATCGTCGCTGTTCGTCAGGTGCGGTCGAGTTGAACAGAGGGATATTGTTACTTTAAATATAATTTAATTATTGGTAATTTAAATTCAGCAGTGTCGTAGGGCCCTTCGATGCACAACACGATGCAAGGCCCACCAGGAAACTCCCGGTATCCCGGTGGGCCAGCACGCGCCTGTGTATATATTAATTATTATATCTCGGTGCTGATCTTTGTATTATCTCTGTGATAAATAAAGTAGATATTAAGTATTTTAACTATTTTCTACTTTTACCATAAAGTATGGTTTATGAGTAGGGTTGTACTGATTGTGGAATTGCATTCTAGTCTGCATCGTTTAAGTTGCATTTTAATTTGATTTGGTCTGTTGTTCGTATGGTTGTGTGGTACCTTCTTTGCTGCTGAACGCTTAGTGCATTTCGTAATACAGCTCGTTTATTTTTGATATCTTGGCTTCCTGATTCCTCAATCATGAAGACTTTAAATAGTTGACCTATTGCTTTTCCTTCGTGATCACATCATTCTGTGTATTAGTTTCATGTAAACCTTGGTCTAAGTTTCACTCTACAAACTTAAATTGTTTTGTAAATGCAATTGCAGTATAGAAAGTTTGAAATTATATTTAATAAAAATTTCATCAATAATTGTATTTGCTAATAAATAATTCTTGGCAACTAAAATAAATAACTTCTTGCCGCACCCCTTTTATTATAGGGTAATTCCACATCAAGTGATCCAATTTTTTTTGTAAATACCAAATATACCAAGAAGATTTTCAGGAAAGTAGATCCAAATACAGCGACAGGTCGTACATACAGTTTAAGTTATCAGGAAATGGAATTAGCATGTAGTATTTTACATTAGTACTGTGTATCAAATTAAAATTTTCTTTATTGCGTGTCATAGTGATTTTAATTTGTTATAGTTGATAACAATTTGTACGTGTTCTGCTAATACTGAAAAATTTTCTTGACAAGTGTACCCAGGATATTTTATTTAGGTAACGTTTCACAAATAATTTTAAAAAATTTCAAAAACTCGTACAGGAATTTGTTAATTAATGTTTTATCTAACCCAGATTCCTTTTAAGTAATTACCAAAACAGAAATAGTCATTTATAAAACAAAACTCTCAATGTTCCCAATATTGAAAACATTATTAATGGTAAAATGTTGAACATTGCTACATTGTTAAAATAATTTAGTTACGATCCCATTGAGATCCCAATTTGAAATTTTTCACACATATTTAAAAGATATGCAACTCTATATCCAATTTTTTTCAGAATTCTTAATCATATGTTTTCTGAAAGATTCACGATCAAAGACTTCAGGAGCGCAATATAATTTTTCTTCATATTAAAGTATGCCATGCAACCCATCATCTTAAAGCCCAAATAATGGACTTTAAAACAGTTTTTGTTTCATTCCTATATCTTATTTCTATCAAAAGTTATAAACGAAAACGTAAACGCCAACTTGCTCAAAATCACTCATTTTTGTACACTTTAGAAGGGCACAACCCAAGAACCACTTGAGTTAAAAATATAATATTTTAGATTTTTACTTATCTTGAGGAGTATAACAGTTGTGCCAAATTTGAAATAAATCAAAAAGGGTGAGTTACAACTCATTGGATCACTTGACATAGCATTGCCCTATAGCCTGATATTTTGCAATATTTATATTTAGCTTAGAAATGTTTTCTATTAGTTTTTATGCTTTTTTATATAACTAGAAGTATCTTTTTCTTTTACCTGCCACGTACTGTGATTTATATTTGTTAATGTTTTACCAGTATCTCCCTCCTCTATTTATATGTTTCTCTATATTGTTCGGTTATTTGATCATGTTATTTAGGTGACCTATACTGTACATTTATTTCTGTAAATACTTTCAAAGTACTTCCACTTTTCCTATTTAACTATTATTGATTTCTCTTATCTTTTTTTTTTTCTTTTTGCAGCTTCTTCATTTCTTATTGTAGCGATTTTTATGTTATCCTTGATATCTTTACTAATTTATTTTCAAAATGTCTCTGTATGTTTTTCTATCGATTCTAATTTCTAAGTACTTAAACAATTACTGCAGTTTAATTTATGCTTTAATATCATCACTCCACGTCCATGTTGATGTTGCTTTCCACATACAATACATACATCGATACATTATACATGTGTTTGGTAGCCCCTATGATAATTTCCTTAAGCCTTCGCCACGTTTGGTATGCTGCCACTATTCTTAAATCTTCCATTTCATTTTTTGCTTTCCTGTATTAATATTTCTCTCAGATCTGACTGCTGTCTCTCTTTAATGTAATCGTATGTATTTAGTTATAGTTTCATTTTGCGTTTTATTCCATTTCTACAATTTTTTCTCATATTTTGAGTTTACAACAGTACAGAATTTTATTCTTTATTTGGTGCAGTTATTCTATGGATCCCCTTATACAGGGTGATTCAGAAATAACTGATATCCTTTAAATGATAGGTAGAAGGTAGACAGTAGAGCTAATTTACCTTGACAAGTATAGGTCAAAAACGAATAGTTTTCCAGAAAATGAATTTTAAAGTTTAATAAATTTTGGATCCAAAAGGATCCATGGTCAGTACCGAATCCAAAATTCATGAATTTGTATCCTTCAGTATCCTTCATTAATTCTATAAAGAGTGATTCAGAAATAAGAGTAATCCGTTAAATGGTAGGTAGAGGAGAGGTAGTAGAACTAATTTACCTTCATCCAAAAGGATCCAAGGTCAGGACCGGATCCAAATTTCAATAAAACTTTAAAATTCATTTTCTGGAAAACTATTCGTTGTTGACCTATACTTGTCAAGGTAAATTAGCTCTACTGCCTCCCCTCTACGTACCAATTAAAGGATATCAGTTATTTCTGAATCGCCCTGCATATGTAAAGTGTGTTTCCTACTAATTAAATTATACATGGTGTCCATTTAGTACGCAATAATTCGATATCGCTAAATACTACTAAATCTAGAGAAAACTGAGTAAATTTGATTTAATATTATCAAAATTTGAAGTTATAATTTGTACAAATTGTATAAATCACCCTGTACATAAACAAAACTTGAAAACATTTTAATAGTGTTTGTAGTACCCTGATACTACTGTCTGCGAAAACTGTTTTTAAAATTCAAATAAATTAATAAACGTTGCAGAAGTAGTTCTGCTAACATTAGGGTCCGTTGTGGGTGGATTTGATTCTTACCTGACGTCAGGGTCTGATATGGTGCTGGGGCACCCGCTGAACCATGGGAGACTGCATGCCATCGGGTAGTGTCTCGGAGATGAAAGTATAAGGTCAGGCTCGTCTGATTCTCAGAAACCGTCTAGAGCACTATGCTTAAGGGGCATTAGCCTCTCACGTTCAAGACAACTTCCATAACGGGTAGATGCCGGGATTCTACTTCGGTATTTCGGTACTAACTGGGAGGTCGGAGTAGCAACACCATTCAAAACCAAGTCCCGCCACATCTGAGGTTGGATTAGATCGGGCAGTGAAGTCCCACGAAGTTGAGGGGTTTGTCCCTTGATATAGCCCCCGACGGGTGAGCACGTTTATAGCTCCGGTACTACCCTGGAGAGCTAGTAGATGGTAGATAGGCAACTTTGCTCCAACCAGTGAGTTACTGGTAACATTTGCTATGCAAATGCGCGCGATTGGGTGTATCTCAATCACTTCTTTTTAGAAAGCAGGTGGGGATTAAGTCTAACGACAGGTGCCCCAGTAAATAAATCTTTCGAATCTGTTTGATTACTATTAAAATATGGCTTTTCAGGTACATTCTGAAAGGGGATCATTGGAAATCTATTTAAAAGAATTCTTCATGAATGTGAAATTATATGGATATTCAATTTAAGATTGGGGTGAGGAGGAAGGAGTGAATGGAACGCTTACTATGTAGTCTTGTAGAGTTATGAGGCCATACTACAAAACGATTTTATGATATTTTATATTTTCTATTGTTCTCGGCAGTGTCTGAAGGGGAGGCTGCTTAAATCATATATACCTAATATTTATACCTATATGAATATTCATCTCAATTTTGGTATGATGTAGTAACAGGTATTATAATTGAATTTATTAACAGTAGAAATCAATAATCAAGCTTCTAGAATAGTTTAAGTTGATATCCTCCCTGTTTTATGATATGGGTATTTACAAATAAAATTATCTTGTAACTGTCCATTTTATTACCCAATTCTATTACTTCTATTCTCTTAGCATTAAGCTGTCAATTACAAGAAAGTATCAAGAGAATATAAATAAATATGATCAATAAATTAGCCAGTAAAACCTTAAAGTCGCAATTAATGTTGTTTGTAGAGTAATAATCAAAAGCAATGTAATGTTCTATGCTTTCTTGTGGGGTTTAATTTATGTTACAAATAAATAGAACAGGGGTAATAAAACGTGTAACTCGTGTAACTAACGAACAGTCAAGAAAGACATAAAATCAAGAAAAATAGCCCGAGATCCACAAGCGTTTTTGCTATTAACTCCGGGTTGCAGACAAAATCAATTAAACGCGTGTCTTAACGTTGTAATTGAAAATTATTTTCACAAATAAAAATTAAAATATAACTTTCGACAAAATTTACTACTACGCCACTGTTAAATAAATCAACTTGGTTAATATTATACATATCGCACACATTCGCGTACAATAATAATACATTTCCGGTCGCATATCAATCGTTAAGGCGTAAACAGTTACTTTGTCCTTTATGCTAATATTAGGCACGAGACCTAATATTTATAGCTTCTTTCACTTACATATCAATCAGACTACGGATTTTATAAATGCATGTTTATTTTTGTCCAATACAATGATAAATCATTTCTTATCAATTCAATGCGGAAATTTGACTTTCAATCGATGCTTACAGTACATATTACGTTCTTACTTACATACATAGTCAATACTGAAAGCAATAGTACCAATTTCACTTTTAGAAGTATGTATTGCTTTTTTACTGTACAGCTTGTATCATTATCACAGCAAATATCAATGAACACATACCTATGGTTACAAACAATATAAAAGTAACTAATTATAATACAAAATAATAATAATAATAATAGTTTTTTATTTTACAACAGGTTACACATACCCGGAAAACGGGAAAAATAGGTACAAGCAAAAATACAATAATAATTACTAACTAAATATATTTTATTTCATACTGTCCGGTAAAAGGGTATTTACCGGACTCATTTGAGTCCGGTAAATGAATTATTACGTTACAAGGCCGGTAAAACAAATTACCGGACTGAAAATCCAATTTGAGTCCGGTAAAAAAAATTACCGGACTGAAAATCTAATTTGAGTCCGGTAAAAAAAATTACCGGACTGAAAATTTTAAATGCATTTTTTAAAAAAATGAACAATGTGAGGCAGTATGAAATAAAACGCCTTACGTCATACGTCCGGTAAACCATTACAGTAGCTCGTTTCAACATTCGAGACTTGGCTCCTTCGTCGCCTCGTCCCGAAACGTTTTCAACTCGCTACTGTAAACTTGGGTTTACCGGACTTATAACGTAATATACTATTACATAAGATTCTCTTGATTATTAATAATTGTAACATGTAATATTATTAATAAACCATCCATTTTAAACATATTCAGAGCACTGAAATAATCAAAATCACAAGTAGGATATACATCAGTCATAACGTAAGTAGCAAATTTTTGAAAATCGACGTTAAATTGATTCTACATGTTAAACAACATGGGTATTGTAAATAATAATAATACTAATTGCAACAACCCATAACCTGGAAAGCAGCCCCCAGAAGCTATGAAGCTTGTGCGGGAGGGACGGAGCGATTATTATTAATACGTAGGCCCAACGTGCGGCTGCAACCGACTTACAGATGGAAAACGCAAGTCCCACATTTGTGTCAAAGCTAAGAAAACCTTAACCAGATCTGTTAGTAGCAGGAGTCGAACCTGGGCCGTTTGGATGAAAGTCCAGCACGCTAGACAATACACTACCAATAATTTGGTACCTGTTGGTACCAAAATAGGGTACCAAATAATAGAGCAATATTCGAAATCGTGATCGCACAAAAGTAATATAATAACGTTCTTAAGCAGAACGCTTCTGAGAAGTGTCGACAGTTTCGATAAATAAAGCCGAAAGCTTTACTGGCTTTAAACACCATTTGACTGATATGTTCAACAAAACAAAGATTATTATCGAATATGATTCCAAGAACTTTAGCTGTATCTGATCGCTGTAAAATCTTATTGTTAATAGTCTAGTCGTAAGTTATAGGTTTCAGTTTTTTTTGTTAAAGACATTACAAAGCATTTACCTACATTCAATCGATTAACATTATATCAACCACATAAAATATCAACGTTACTTTGAAGATATTAGCAATCAATGAAATATTTTTAAATCGTCCGCAAAGAATAACTTATCGCAATGGAAAAGCTGAAGGAAGATCATTAATAAATATGAAGAACGGAAGAGGCCCTAAATTTGAGCCCTGTGGTACACCTCAACCTGGGATAAAGGAAATGGAGCGTACATCTTTATAGTCAACTTGTAAATTGTGATTAAACAAATACAACGAAAATGTTTAAATTAACGAGTCAGACAAACCTATATATTTTAATTTATTAAGAAGTATATATAAACGAATTTGATCAAACGCTTTTGAGATGTCTTGTGTATTTTAATTTAAATAATATAAATTTGACCCTTCAAATCTAACGCTTCAGAAACATACTGCGTAAAGCAAGCCAGGTTAGTTGTAGGGGCGAGATAAGGTGAGATATGTTTAACTTTTGTATAAATTGTATTGTAGATGATTCTTTCAAATACCTTTGCAAAATTGCACAGAATAGATATTGAACGATAGTTGTTAATAAGCTTTGGATTGCTGCTTTTCAACTAGACAAATACAAATTTCTAGAAACGCTTTTGTACTTAAAATAAGATTAAACAGCTTGTGTAAAGGTTTTACAAAAATGGGACAACAATCACGTACTAGAAGACTAGGGATCAGATCAACTCCGGTAGTTTGCTTGTTTTGTAATGTTTTAAAAGCAGCAATTACACTACATTCTGAAATATTGTCAATGCTTATTATTGGCAAGTTAATATTTATTATCGGAGTATTCGTGGGCAAGAGTGGGATCGGATTGAATATAGACACTTGAGACGTATTCAGAAAAAACATTGACATTAGCATCGTTGGACAATGTGTCCAATTGTTGACCATCAGATGCAACCATTGAACCAGGGATTCTAGTTTGTCCTTTTTTATATTTCTAATAAACGACCAGAAATTTTTAGGATCATAACGTGTATCATTATGTACATTATCAATGTAATTCTTATATGCAACTGATAACTCTTGTTTAATAGTGGAACGCAAACTTCGAAATTGTAAATAGTGGAATGACAGATTAAACTTTTTGTATAAGCGATGAACATTCTTCTTTTTTTCGTATTAATGAAATAATTCGATTTGTATTATACCATAGTGGAAACCGCTGACGTCTACATGTATGTTTAATTTAACGAACTCGTCCATAATTTTGTATAGGTGGTGATAAAATTTGCCACAGGCATTATTAACATCATAACTATCCCGAAATACCGCATAAATAAAAAGAGATTTACTTTTACTTTATATTTCCCAAAATCGATACGCCTATGAAGTCAGATTAACATCCCCACTTCGTCATCGTTAGAACAGCGGTTCCCAAACCTTTTCGTTCGCGGACCGCCAAACGACGTAACATTAAATAATAATAAATATACTTTTACACAGTGCAAAAACAATCTGAAATAAATAAACATCCGTTCTTTAGAATAACAAAAGTCGGTTTTCGTACCCCATCTGCTTCCCGCATACCAAATCTCAAACGACCAAAACGGAGACCGTTCCGAAATTGGCGGGTACTATCAGAGAGGACGGAGTTTTTTCCTTTCGACAAACGAACCTCGAAACCCCGTTGCAGAGGTGGGGGCGGTACCGAAAACTATAACCGGGTCCCAGACACATAGTTCAGTCCATCGTTCAAATCAGAACGAGATATTTCGAGAGGGAGCGGAGCTATAACCGAAAATGCTGACAAGTGGCTTTCGATAGCGGCGGATGGCGGTTCAACGGGAACGAAGTCGAGAATAGACTCAAACGACGCAGCAGGCGATCATATAAGACCTCCAGAAGTAGTATCCACTTAAGAGCCCGATTGGGCTGATGGTGACGATATTACTTTAGCGCGATTTTCTTGTGAGAAAAAAATCAGAAATCTCGAGTTTATGGATGTAACTTTTTTCTTATCATATTTCAAGTTGAGGCTTTTTAGCATTTTGAGATTGGCCGTCGTATAAAGATAATCGTATAAGGCAGGTTAACCACACTTCCGACTAGCTCAGTCTTTCGCCCTTTATAATAAAATTTTTGATTTTCTCTCAATTAAAAAAGTCTTATCACACTGGGGGAGAGCTGGTGGGTAGTGACTATACTTCTTACACCATGTACCTCATTTATTAATTGAACATATGTAAATAAAATGCAAATACATAAAGATAGAACACAAATAAATAAATCACCTCAGATCCAATAAATACACATATAGCCACAATATCAAACAATTTAACCGATATTACAAAACCCCTTTTAATCAGTGAAATTTATGAATTACCCTTGTATCCCAAAATAATAATTTAAAATAACAAAATCTATGTTAAGTACACAAAAGAAATTAGTATCAACCTTTATAAATGAACAATATAAGTATTACAGATAATAACTTTGGCGATAAGCACTAAAGTAAGAACAACGATAACGCAAGAATGTAACGTAAAATTATAAGAACATTCCTTCACATCTTCAGCTATAAAAGAAAATCTCCCTACAATTTAAATGTTATATACACAGATAATAATATTTATTGGTTAAATTAAATTCATTAAAATAAACGAACGATGTTATTTATTTATCTAGTAAACTATTAAACACTGCACAACGTAATGGTTATACTAACTCCTGACAAAAAAATGTTTCTAAATATATCAACAAATTTGGCTGAAGGCTTAAAAAATTTATACTGTAAGGAATGTTTTACAGATATCCCCTTATCTTGGTGTTGTGTTCAAAAATTACCGAACCAGGAACAAAACACTAGCCGGTAAAAATGAGGAAGAGGAAGAACCCTAAATTCTATCACGAAGATCTCAGAAAAAAGCCTTCGCTACAACGCGAGAACTTACCCAAAATCTTAGGGGTACTCCTACGAAAAAATGGTTACTACTCTAAAATAACTAAAACTTCTGATGTCTATTATCAGCTTCTTCTCCCAGGTAATATCCAGACGAAATACTACACAGTAAATTAGAAGACCTGTAGGGCACTACATTCACAAATCTCTTTACGGTGCGAAACCTTAAATAGCAAGCAGACCTAGACGGCTCGAGCGATCATAGTAGAACGGGGCGCGATCGAAATAGAACTATAACAGTCGTTTGAAGCCAAGATAGTCGTTTTGGCTCCTACAAAATCTCCATTCAAACTCTATAGTTTCCGAGATACCGGTCCCCGATAAATGGCCAGCATTTCGACACGCGTCTCCTAGATCGGAGGCGGATACACAAAAACCAATAGGCGAACCACTCGTAGCAAGCCGCGGACATCGAATGCCGTTAATCCATTTTCGATCGCCCCAAAAGTCTCGATGCCCTCGACCCCGGAATAGTGTTGCCAAAAAAACTTTTCCGACGGAAGTGATCGAAGGACCACGCTGACAAAGATTCCGCGGTCTGATTTTCGCTCCGACCTACCGTAAGATAGGGCCAGTCTTTGCCGCCCCCGCCTAAACGGTTTACCGGAGACGAACGAGATTTTAAATCGGGAGACGGGAACTTCCCAAAATCTCAACTCATAGACACACAAAAGAAAACGCGAAACGTTCTCTCAACCTGGATTCTGGTCGTTCGAGGGCGCGTTAATCGGGAACGCAAGACGAAAATTATTCCTGTTTCAGTAGACCGAGTCTTTAGCTTAGGATAACATGAATTAAAATAATTCTTTCAGTAATCTTGAAAAATCTTGAAAAATACGGTTATATCTGTGCGAACCTGCAAATTTTCAGAAAACTGGAGAATTTTTGTTGCTTTACTTAATTATAATAAGTTAGCGAGAAGGAGAGCGTTTCAAAAGCAGTTTTTTTGCATAATATGCGGAATGCGGCCTGCTACCAAAGGGGGGCTCGCCCATTTCCAATTTTGGTTTTGCCCCGCCTATGGCCGTGAAGACTGCAAGGATGATGCAAGGCCAGGACGACCGTCGACCTCTTGTGTTAATGAAAACATCGAACGAGTGAACAAACAGTGAATTGTACGTGGAGCTTCTCAAGCGCTTGAGGGATCGCGTGCAGCCAAATTTGTGTGATGATGATGGAAGAAACTGTCCGCAAGTTTCTGGTCCATAATTCGATCACCGCGCTAGATCACCCTCTTTATTCACCAGACTTAGCCCCCTGCGATTTCTTTTTGTCCCAAAAATGCAAAATCGTCATGCGTGGCGGCACAAACGACGAGGCAACGGAAGAGTCTGACTTCTGAAGACTTCCAGGGATGTTTTGAACAATGAAAACGGAGATCGGACAAGTGTCTTGCTACAAATGGGAGTATTTTGAAGGGGATAAAATTGATGTAACCTAGATTTTGTAAGATCGGGGGTACTAAGCTAAAGACTAATCTTGATTTCAATATAAACATTTAAAAATAAGTAATAATTCCCAGAATATCCACAAAACTATAGCACAATATCTATGTTTCTTTGTTGTATCGCACTAAAGTTTGCTAAAGAAAAGGCGTTTTTATTTTTATAGTTGCTCACTACGTTACAACCTGGAACTGCACTATATCGTGAAAAAACAATGTCAATAAGATGCCTAAGGATTCTCTAATAACAGCTTAAATGAAAAATGTTTTAGTAACATTTAAAACTCCATATTTCAGGAACTCACTTAGAATTTCCAGTGATACTTAATAGATACTAAATAGACAACCTTAATAATTAACACCTAACAATTCGAAAATACTAAAACACTCAGTCGGCAATCTTAAATTGTTAAGTATATTGCATTAAACCATTATTTTTAATTCAACTGCTTACAGATATGCACCCACAGATTAGTGTCATACTAAACGCATTACGTAACTGTCGCATTAAAACAGTTTTGAAATATAATATTCAACGTTGCAATGTTGTTGATGAGTTGCTTGCTGGCTGCTTGGTATTGATGACTTGATGACTACTCTTATAGTAGTAGTGACCAAAATTATTGATTTACTACTTTATTACATGCTACTATCCCCATTTCACAAACCAAACATTATCACTTTACCTTGTGTAACTTGAAAATATCTTTTTGGCCTCCTGTATTTTAAAACGTTTGTTTCAGTTTTGTTTACGTCAACTGTAGCTTCATATTTACGCATGATGTCGTAAAATGACAAGCGAATGTGGTAAAAATACTAAAAAACACTGGGCAATTAGAGATATTTAAGAAACCAACTATTCTTGTAATAATTAAGTTTATGTAATAAACTACATGTTACCTAAGTTATTATTAAAAATATTTCGGGCTTTAATAGAAAAAATTAAAATTTAATTAATTTAAATCGCCGCAGCGCCATCTATTGTACGTTTGAAAACTACAAATGTCATCCAAAAGCACACTATTATGTGCATGTTTTGAATTATTTTTTTTTATTTTCTATAAAACTTGTCGGCCAAAAAATCTTATACAAATCTCATGCGTCAAGTCATTTTACAGGGCTCCAACTAATAAGGCACTCGCCCTACGGGCTCGTGCCTTAAACAAAGTTGTCGCCCTGTAAAGTTCGACTTACCGCATTCGAGTGTAAATAGCTAATTCCTACTATCTATGCGATTTGGAAACATTTGGCTCACTTATCTCCCATTTTTTTCAAAAACTATTAGAGTAGTATAAATATTGTGTATAGGACGACCTCCCGTTCTTGAATGATTACACAGGCCCACAAAAGAAAAAAAGTCTTGTAGTTGGAAAGTGGGGTACCGTACCGTATGCTCTGTGTTGTGCTGAAAACCTAAGGATTTCGACATAACCTCGAACACTTCAAAAAAACAACCTCAAAAATTTATAAAAATGCATCTAAAAAAATCCTTGGGTGATAGGTCAATTCTGACCCCTGTTCATTTTCAGCACACCTAAAAACATATGGTATGGTACCTCACCTTTCAACTACAAAACTTTTTTCTTTTTGTGGGTTTGTGACAGACCCACAAAAAGAAAGAAAAAGTCTTGTAGTTGAAAGGTGAGGTACCATACCGTATGCTTTTTAGTGTGCTGAAAACGAATTCGAGGTCAGAATTGACCCATCACCCAAGGATTTCGACATAACCTCAAAAAATTTATAAAAATACATCTAAAAAAATCCTTGGGTGATGGGTCAGTTCTGACTGCGGAGTCGTTTTCAGCACACCAAAAAGCATACGGTATGGTCCTCACCTGTCAACTACAAGACTTTTTTTTATTTTGTGGGCCTGTGTTATTGTTATCATTATGTAGTGTATATTAAATGGCAAAAAGACATTTCACACGGTAAATGCCGGACTTGAAAAAATCGTTTGTTCTACCTTTAAAATTTAATGAAAATGAGCAATCGATAAGCATCGATTTCAAAAATTATTTTGCAGTTGTTTATTTTTCATTCTATGTCAGCTACTCTTTTATTGTGTCAATGGGACATTTGATTGCTTATCTTTAATGTATTTTTTATTAATGTGGCATTCAAATACAGTTCGAAATCTTGGAAATTTAGAATTCGAATCTCTGCTACTTGTATCAATAAATGTTTGAAACTGGAATTCAATAACATATATAAAATCGTAAAAATCTTTCCTTCTTGAAACCTTGAGCTTTGAGCAAGTTATGGTTCTCTTAGAAATGAAAAGTATGGTACTGTAAAATTTTAAGGTTTCAGAACTTCCCTTTGCAGTGATGGCGAACCTTTTTGAGAAATGGGTCAAATTTTGTTCATAGTTTTCTTTTAATAGTAGCTCGTGGGTCACTAAATCAGTGGCGTCACTTGGAAGGGGGGTAAAAAGGGTACAATAATTTGGAAACACCGAAAATTTCTTAACAGAAAAACTTGACAGTTGACTCCATTTTTTTGGTTCTCACTTTTAATCTTCAAAAAAGGTTTACGTTTTCGTTTTATTTTACAACTTTTACTTTTGCAAGTGAAGAGCAAACTTCGACATAGATATTTATACTTTAATTTTTTAATATTTTCCATTGTCTGTTCTCGCTTTTATGATATAAAAAATAAGTTTATAAAATCAACCCGTAGGTCATTTAAAAAGCCTTCGTGGGTCAGTGTCTGACTCACGGGTCATAGGTTCGCCACCACTGCTGATTAAAGCTTATTTGTTGTAAAGTATAAAAGTTAAGGATCTTTAATTTTTGGAAAGCTAATGAACTAGTACCCCTCCCCCACCTTGATGCTATTCGTTAAATGAGTTTAGAATAGGATAATTACTATTGTAGCTACCACACTTGTCACTTGCAGCTATTCACCCTAAGCTATTCCAAATAAATCAAATTCTATGAAAAAACAGGGTTAACTTTATGTATACCCATATGCCTTTTTGTTGTGAAAATTCAAAAATTACTCCTTCCTTTTCGCATTTGATGAAATGATTAAGTACCATCACGATAAGCGAAAGAAAAGTAAATTATCAATGAGAATTTATGGGTGCCGTTTAGTAAGGGAGTATATATTATAAAAAAAGCAAGCAGAAAGGGAGGCATTTTTTACATACCTGTCAATAAAGAGAACCCCCATATATCACCATCTTCCAGAGTTAAAAGGAAAATGCAAGTAAATAAGTACGCTGCGGTAGAACTTGAAAGGAAACTTATCTTCTCTTGACTGTCAATTAGTGACATACTCTCACTGGTTTTAAATACGCTTTTCACGTCGCTTTTTGCTTAAGGGATGCCCGGACACTTGGACGAAATATCATTAAGAATTGAAATTGGAGCAAGGGAATATACTATATACAGCCTTCTTCAGCTTCGTGGTTTTACCAAATTTAATTAAGTGAAAATAAGCTTTACGAGTAAAAATGCTAAGTAGGCCGAGTGTTTATAATCATGATTCTTCCTTAAGTAAGAGATTTTCGCGGTTTATCCTGTTTTATACACGGATACTGAAAAGAAACACCAACGCACAAAAAATTAATTTATCATAAAAATCTAGAATTATCTCTTCTATAAAAAAGGTATTATAGTAAGTGTAGATTTACGGATAACATAATCAAAGGTACACTGATAAACTCTTGTACTTCAATGTTGATTTCCGTTGGGAACTATGTATATAGTGAAATAAATAAAGATTAGTAAAAGTTTCACAGTTTTATTAAAATACAACCTGACAATATTGTTTCAACAGCTATGCTGTCATTATCAAAGGTAATATAATTATAAAGAAACACGTCGCTAAGGTAGATACTAAAATAGGTAACTAGATAAAATAATAATAATAATCAAAATTAAATATCTATATGGACTAGTCAAAACTCATAAATAGAATATGCCAATAAGACCAGTTGTATCATACATCAATGCACCTAATCACATTTTATCCAAAAAACTGAACCAGATTATTAACACGATAGGTTACAAATCGAAATACTCTGTTAGAAATTCATTAGAATTAGTAGATAAGCTGCAAAACATACATCTTCCACCACATTCAAAACTTGTTAGTTTTGATATTTGCAACATGTTCTCCAGAATACCCCCACAAGAACGTATTCCTTTATTAGATAGTTTCTTGATCAATAGTAATATAGAATTAGTTAAAAGGTTAGAGTTAATTCAATTATTTGACCTTTGTATAAGTCAAAATTATTTCACTTTTAATAACATAATTTATTTAGAAAAGGATGGTTTAGCTATGGGTAATTCTCTAAGTCCTCTATTAGCTAACATATTTATGGACAAGTTCGAAGATCGAATATTTGAATTAAACCTCTCTAAACACCTTATCTTCTGGTTTCGTTATGTTGATGACATTTTAGCTTGTTTTGACAGTTCTTTTGAGGTTATCAATGAATTTTTAATTCTTATTAAAAGTATCCACCCAAACATAAATTTTACACTAGAAACAGAACAAAACAGGGCTATAAACTTTCTAGACTTAAATATCAAGATCAACGCAGACAATCTATTTGAATTTTCCATATACAGAAAACCAACACAAACAGACATAACAATACCAAATGAATCTTGTCACCATAATACAAATAAGATAGCAGCCTACAGATCATTAGTGCACAGAGCTTTAACTATTCCATTAACAAAATCAGATTTCAGCAAAGAGGTATCAACCATTAAACAACTAGCACATGCAAATCATTACAATCCGAACATGATTGACACTTTAATTAAACATAAAGATTATAGGTTAGCTATCAAAAGAATATATCCCATTGACAATCAAACAGAAGACACAAATTACATATCTATACCATATTTTGGCAAAATATCAGAAAAATTGCACATATACTAAGAAAAACCAACAATTATAAAATAACATTTAAAACCAACACTAACACTTTTTCATTCTTATTTAATGCTAAAGGCAGAACACATGATATCATGAAATCGGGCATTTACCGTTTAAATTGTTCTTTTTGTAGTTCGGTATATATTGGACAAACACTTCGAAATTTTGACATAAGATATAAAGAACACGTACGTCATTACAAAAATAAACATCCTGAAAAATCTAATTGCGCTAAACACCTTTTAGAACAAAATCACACAATGACTCCTCAAAATAATATTAAATTCCTACATTTTTGTAATAACAAACGCAAATTAGACATTTTAGAAGCCTTTATATACATATACAAACACAAACTCAGGGTACCTTTAATGAATGAACAACTTGAGCTCAGTAATTCTCCGTTACTGGAAGTATTAGATATTTAATTCTGTTTATTATTTTATCTAGTTACCTATTTTTGTACCTACCTTAGCGACGTGTTTGTTTATAATTATATTACCTTTGATAATGACAGCATTGCTGTCGAAACAATATTGTCAGGTTGTATTTTAATAAAACTGTGAAACACAAAGTAAGGCTGGAAACAATAAACAATATGTATATAGTGTTTATACCAAATAAATAGAGACACTCGTCTCCCACATGTGGAAAGAACCATGTGGAAGAGAGCAAAATGAATCAAACAGTCTAAACAAAACACATCCTCTGTATATTATAAATAATCCAAACACCTTTGTGATGTTGAATTAGATTATGCCGTTACTAAATTACACCTAAATTTCAATTCTGCAAAAAAAACTTTTCAAAAAATTCACTACTTCAGAAAAAAGTACATTTTTCACAAACTGAAGAAAATGGTGTTTACAATACATACAGAATGAGTCTATTCTTCGTATGTCGTATTTCTGCAACTCGCTAAACCTAGTTGTACTTCTACGACTAGTGAAAAAATGTAGCTTTTCCAACTTGTATAAATAACTATTGCGTTGCTTTTTTTATGGTTTTCTAAAGGCCTAATCCTCAACCACTAAAGATTATG
The DNA here is from genome assembly GCA_929113105.1 of Agrypnus murinus. Taxonomy (NCBI): domain Eukaryota; kingdom Metazoa; phylum Arthropoda; class Insecta; order Coleoptera; family Elateridae; genus Agrypnus; species Agrypnus murinus. The sequence continues at coordinate 43,066,538 of OV816025.1, forward strand.
CGCTCTGGAATTGTTAACTATTCGGATATTGATTGGATACTAAATTTATCCAACACGCAGATGTTGAATAAAATTAGCATCTGCGTCTTGGACGAATACGTCAGTTCTCAGAATCCATGGTTTCATCTTGCAATTCCGTATATTCTACGCTACTTTCGTGGCCTGCGTATTCTAGTGCGGATAGTGCCAAATCCCCGGGCCAGCCATACTCTAACAGACAATTTTTCTAAATCAACTGGGCTTTAGAATGCACTCAACCCTTAAATTGTGTACACAGGTGTATATCTGTGGTAATAATAGTTACATAGCTGAGTAGTTACCCCGCCAATATGGGGCCCCCAACGGCCCAAATTACCTGAAACGGCGTTAAGAGTACTCCTCGGCTGGAATATCGCATTCTTCGGAAGCCTAGCCGGAATGTGGACTCCCCAGCAACAATCCCGTACATTATTATTATTATTTACGTTACTTTCGTCTTTTCCTGCATGTTTCGCTCATATTCATCATTTTGATGTCCAGTAAAGATTTCGTCAAAATCTTCGAAGCCGGATCATCTTTCTGTTTCATCAACTCTAAGGTCCATTGCCACCCTATTCATAAAAGACATACTTTGACTATATAAACAGGTAATGGAGCATTGCAAGCCCAGTCGTGGACAGCCACATACATGCTTTCCCAGAAGACGAAATATTCTTCAGAAAGGACTCTAGAGTAGACTTGAATTCATTGTGATTGGCATTAACGTGGGATTTTTATATTCCCATTTCTAATCCAGAATTAATAATTTATTGTCCAAGAGCCAATGCTGCACTTGAAACTAAACACGTCTAGAATGTTATGGAGCTACTGGTGTTGGAAATGTTGGTGGCAGCTGATCAAGACAAACCAACGACAACCGATGCTTGAAAGTGTTGAAGACTCTACATCATAACAAGCCTGTGTGTATCAAAGCGATGAGCAAAAAAATATTATTTGTTTAAATAAATGTATGCATAAATTTTTCTTAACATTTTTGGGCTAATGCGTTTTCTCCATGAAATGACGAGTACAACGAATGTAATCTGTTTTCGTAATAGTTTATAGCATTTTTTTAATAAAAAGTTTGTTAACAAATAAGTAAAAATGGGAGGGTATTTTGAGGAAAGCTAGGGAATAATTTGTAGATCAATAATATGTGCCCCATATGGGATCACTTCGCCAAGGAATAAACAATTAAAGAAGCACTGCTCGTTGTACGAAGAAAATGCGAGTGGTCCTTTCTTGTTACAGATTGCGTCCCCAGTACGTAATATGAGAATTGTCTCAATTCTCAAACCTGAATTCTTAAACCTGAAAACCGAAAAACACTAACGACTATTCCAAAAGCTATTCTTTTTGATGGCATAGCAACAAAATAAAGAAAAAAGTTCTAAAAAACCAGTTATATCGTAAATACCAAAAATATTGGTAATTCAGTAATCTGATAAATCCTGAAGAAAAGGTAATTTCACATTGATTTATTAAATTACATATTGTAACGGAAACTTCCTGGCCAGCTAGTTCGCGCTGTTAATAAGAAGTCCCGCTATATTACAATTTATAAAAAAAAAACATTAATCTGAAACTTTACTAAATCTTGGGTCCAGCAAACGTCTGCTACAAGATAACAGCCGCCGTTTGAACTCAGCATAAGTAATACCAGAAATAAAAGACACAGAACACAAGCGAAACAAAAAGATTTATTCAAAAATACAGTAATAAACAGGAAAAGATTAATACCAAAATCAAGAATCCAGTAGAAACTATAGTTACACCGAAAATTAGTTTGTAAATGCTTCATAAATAACCCCTATCAATAACAATAGTAATTTAATATAAACAATAATTATTCAGTTCTTAAAATACTAAAATCAATTTTAAGGTCAATTAAATTGAAATCAAATTAATCAGTATTTTATGATACTAAGCAAACAGTTCTTAAATATTAAAATCAAACAGTATCAATCAATCAAATTTAAATTATCCAAAAAGGACTCTGATAGAAATATGTACGATTTCTACAGAAAAGGTAACTTTAAGATAAACCTTGCAACTGTGTCAAATACAAAAATAACGCAGTCTTTGCATGCAAAATACATAACCTTACCAGAAAGATATTTTATACAGTTTAAAGATTAGTAATAATTTGTATATAGAAAGATGTTGTGTAACTTATCTTCTTGGCCTATGTATCTTGTACCTAATTAAACCATTCGATGTTTTAGATGCGGCTCCAAGGGTAATAGATAATAATCGATAATGTAATGCTTCAGAAGGTGACTTTCAATACGATGGACAAAGATGCGTAACGTAAAAACGTAGCTTAAAGGGAAAAAAAGTTTAAAAGAGAATTCTGCAATTAACAGTTTATCCCCTTAAGCTACAGCATACCGAAATAGGTGGTATTATCGGCTTCAACAGAGAGGTCCTGGGGATAAAAACTGTCTCTTGTATTTGGGCAGAGCTTCCTACAAAGCAAGGAATTGTTAGAAATTAACCCTAATGAATAAATTAGTTTAGAGGAATACATGAAATGCAGCGATTAAATGCCAATTAAATTTGGATTTCCTGTGTATAGAAACTTCAACTACGTAAAAACCAAACGAGATCCACAGGAAATAATTAAGCTTTCATCCACTTACAAACCTTAAAGAGGAAAATTATTAAAACTTCAAAAGTGAGTAAAGCACAATACTACTTGTTCCCAAAGAATTTACAACTAAACTGATAAAAGGGAATAATAATTATCTTTTGAAAAATTTAAAAAATATAGTGATGAGTAAAATTTACCAACAAAGAATCCTAAACTGGAACATGACCAAATAAAGAATAGCCAACAGAAATCTCTGCCTAAAAGTATGCCTAAATTAGAAGTAACAAGGTTGATAATAACACAATGGATGAAAAACCTTTTAAGAAGAAAATTTTAGGTTAAACAAAGAAGTAAATTCGAACGGGGGAAAACAAATAAATTTGTTACAATATGTGTGCAGCAATTAAGGCGTAGTGTTTGTTACATATATTAAATGTATTAAATTAATTAAGATCTAAATAAATATGTAAAGCTACCTTATTTACGTAAACATACAATGTAACGTGTGCATTTATTAGAGATCGACTCGCGGTGCCGGCAAATCTAGTTAAAGTTTTCTGCAGTTTTTCCTTAGCTGTAACATAACTGTGGGATTTGTACTATAACATCTATAAGTCGGCTGCAGTGCTTCCTTTCCCACAAGCGTCTAGCTTCTAGGGCCTGATTTCCAGGTTATGGGTAGTATTGTTATTATTATTATTATATTACCAGCATAACTACCATTGAAAAATCAACGGTTCCTCTCTGGTCGCGTCAGCTTCAATGCTTTAAGAAAAGAGATCTATTTAAAAAATCTGAGCTGGAACACCACCAGCAATCTGCGTGCATACCACCAATCACCATACGATCACGCATCATTCGTTGGGCGTTCTTAAATAATTACAGTTATGTCTCCGTAAAAGCTGGTGAATTTAGAGAATTACTGAATAGATCTTAATGCCGTTTTCACCATTCGATAACTTGTTTCTTGGAGAGTTTTTTTGCATAAAAATTGTTCGGAGAGTTTTTCGAGAGTCGAATAATGAGCAAAATGTAAAATAATGATAAAAATTGACAAAACTAAGACAAAATGCCTTACACTGCGAAAAGGGTAACAGATAAAGGCAAACTGTAATCGAACAAATTGTCTCCCTCAAAAAGATCTACAAAAAAGTCCCTGGTGGCATATATGTATCTCTTAAAGCTTACTCACAATCAAGATTTTTCTAATAATTATTTTTTCAGAAAACTCTTTTCCCCTGGAATGTTCTCTTACCCCGTGGATAAAACGCCAGTAATTTCTGTATTTCTTTACCTTTAGAATTGCTTCAAGTATAATCTGTGGAAATTGGAAGCTTATAGCTTACGTTATCCAAGAGATATATAGCCATAATTTTGTTTTTTTTTAATTAAAAATATACTTGTGCATATTACCCCTTTGGGGTAAGGCCCACCTATTTCAGCTTACTAAGTCTTCTAGTTTTTGAGATATTTTTCGGTAGACATCGGAACTGACTATTATTAAACTTATGTTTGATTACATATTATTAAATTTGAAACTGAAAAAACAGACTATAGAAGTAAGTACATACAATTAGCCAGCTAACATATTCTATCACAATCTAGATGTATTTCCTTCTTTATCAAGCTAGACGGATACCAGTAAAAATATATACCGTAACTACTGTATCGTTTAGCTGACTTTTGTCGATTCGGTCGGATAATCAGAATCAATTTATACCTTGCAAAAGATTAACGTCTATTACAATTAAAATTGATTTTTAATTTATTTGTGCTATTACACTAGTTTACACGAAATTTCTCAACGAATGAAAACCACGTTCTCTTTAGTAGAATTTTTGTGATATTTGCATAAAACCACTTTTCAGATAGTTACAAGACAATAGAACCTATAGGGATGTGTAAAAGCTCTATTTCGCATGGTAACGAATTCAAATTCATAAAACTTATAAAGGAGACTTTTTTAACTATAGAAATTACAAATGACATCATTAGTTTAGTCGCTATAACAGAATGTATGAGAAAAATATTTATTTTTATCGACTTTTTTCTGTATTTTTTAAACTATAATTAAAACTGCAAAAAATTAATAGGTAAAAAAAGTTAGCTGTCCTATGTTATGGAGAGTTTAATTACGAAAATTTTGAGCCTAAGTATGTCGACATGTTTTGTTTTAAAACTATGGAAATGTTGTTTTTCCTGATTTTTAACATTTATTATTTAAAAGACAATTAATACATAAAATATTTTTTTAAATTTATTTTAAAAAACCAGCGCGCGCGCAGTCTTGCGACGCATAGCTGAAGCATGGCGTAGCCCATACCAAGTAAGTTTAAAATAATTGTGTTAGAAAGAAATAGAATGGAAAATAGTTGCAGTTAAAGGTCTTTGCAATAGAATACAGGTCGACAAGATCATTGGTTTTGGTGGTGTTTCTTTCTGAGTTATGAGCTCTATAAGTAGAATTTATTCAAGCGAGAGTCTCAAAAATTTGTACAAATTCCTTGTATGATTCTATAATTATAGTAGCGTTTTATTTAATCTTTTTCTTAAACCGGCCAAGTCCGGGCTGGCGCCCAGACCTGGCCTCCCCTTCTTCAGTATTCCAGGTCCGGGCTAACGCCCAGCCCTGGCTTCGTCTTTATACGTCGGTCAGGTCCGGGAGCCAGCGCGGACCTGGCTTAATCTTTATATGTCCTGACCTCCCTTTTTTAAAAATTCCAGGCCTTCTCTTCACTAATTCAGGTCCTGGCTGGCCCCCGGCCCTGGCTTCATCTTTATATGTCGCCCGGACCTGGCCTCCCCTTCTTTAATAGTCCAGGTCCGGGCTGGCGCCCGGCCCTGACTCCATCTTTATATGTCGGTCAGGTCCGGGCTGGCGTCCTCCCCTCTCCACTAGTCCAGGTCCGGGGGTCCAGGCGTCGGGTTCATCTCTGGCCTATTCTTGAAAATTAAGGAAATTGGAATTATTCAAAAACTGTGCCGAATTTCGGATATGTGTATTAAAGGGGCCATGGAGGTGGGGAGGGGGAAACACTTATTTAGTTTAAATGCACATTTTAGTTCAAATGCATTTTTTAGTTCCAATACATTTTTTAGTTCCAATACACTTTTTAGTTCAACTGTTGTATTTAGGTTAGGTTAGACTAGGTTAGGTTAGGTTAGGTTAGGTTAGGTTAGCCCAAAAGTCCGAAGAAGTCTCGCTACAGTGGCGTGCAAAGAGGACACAGAATTGTACACGTTTTGTATCACCGTGTAGAAACCGGAGGTGCTAGGAAGAGAACAAAAACACTTTTGGACACTCCTCGCTGCCCTCTTTCGCGTAGAATTCAATTTTGCTGCAGCTCTTACAATTTCTAAAATAAGGTACACTGTCATCTTACCTCAGCTACTTTGTAGTTACATGTAAAATGCTTGATGCAGAGGTACATTTGAAAAATTGTAGCGTCTTTGTTTATTATACCGTACGAACGAAAGTTGGCAGTTGCATAGAGAAATGTCTGGGCTATCATCTACACCTATTGCAATACGATAGTCCGATTAGGTCTCTCTACAGTGGTGTACAAAGAGGACCAAAAATTAGACACGTTTTGAATTACCCTGTATAAACGGGTGGTGCAAGGACGGAAACAAAAACGCTTTTGGACTCTCCTCGACGCCCTCTATCACATGAAATTCAGATCCGAGTTGGCTGTCGCCCATCTCCCCCTCCAGTTTTCCTAACCTAACATTTTTTGAGGGCACGCCATTTCGACGGGTCAACTGTATAATGTAGCCGGCGTGCCGAGGAGTCGCCCGGTATGCTAAACTTCATTTAGTGTTAATAAATAGGCGAGCTAGGAGGGTTCAAAGCCAAAATGGATGGGGCCGGTCCGTTCCACCTCAATACCGGGCGTTTCGGAAAGTCGGGGTTTTCTCTACGGAATCGGCCTTATCGAGGCCGGCATGGTTCACTGTTGATGGTTTCGGACGAGCGGATTTCATAATTAGACCCTTTTAACACTCGTTTCGGTTTTTGCACGTCTCGACCCTGAAGATGGTCTCTTTCGGGTAAAATGCATATAGGCTTTCTCATAGAGGATACACAGGGCTATCTTCTGGTATAACTTGTTCTGTTACAGGTCTGCAATTACAGACGCCACGATCTTTCAAAGTTCGAAAAAGTCGGTTTTTTGGCCACAACTGTACCTAAAAACGGTCTACGATGGACGATGCGCCGATATGTCATGTGGGTCCCAGATGCTATACAATAGTGGAAATCCCACGTCGATGCGACGTTCCGTTCTCGAAAAACAGGTTATAACGCGTTTTGAGGGGTGGGGGGAAGAAAACAAAATCAAATCGGACGAAACCGGGCTTGATGGTTAGAGAAACAAATCGTTCACCACACGCCGTAATTTCAAGACGTTACAGCAATTCTTGCCTTATTTTTAAAAATGTCCACCTTTTCGAAAAGCGACATTCCTGGAGCGATGATCTTTTGTTTTTTATCGAAAATTCGTAGGCATACGGTTAAAGATGGGTAAATTGCAAGCCTTATGCCGCAAACCACGTCTCCGTAGACCTAAAATTGCCCTCCCCTCTAGCTACGCCCCTATAATTCGGAAAAAAAGTAATTATCCGTCGCCGATTTTCGCGACGATATCTCGCAAAAACCCCCGGCCTCTACCCCCCAAACGACGCCTATCTTTTTTTCTTATTAGCAGCAGTAAAAGATTATAAATTTACCCATCTTCCAAGAAGCCTGCACACATTTTTAAAAACCTGTAAACCTCGCAAAAGGATTTTGTAAATTTGATTAAATGGAAGTTCTAAGAAGGGTTAAATTTGTCATTAAAAGGCTTCCTACAACTGGTTTATCTATACTTGCTTACATTATCAGGGGACTTCCGGAAATCTACCTGAATGAGAGTTTTAGGAAAGATTAAACTTCAATGCATTATACACAATGTTATTTGTCTAAATGGAGATTCCACCCCTCTAAGAAAGATTAAAATTCAATTAGGATTTACATAAAGTTAAAAACTTGTATTGCAAATTTTTGTTGTAACTTTAGTTTTGTGAGTGAACCACACTGTAGTACAAAAAAAGTCAAAGCAAAAGTGTTTAAGCATTACTGAGAAACTCAACGTGTTGCGGGAAATTGATAACAATTATAACTGTATACAAAAAAGAAAGACATCGCGACTCGCGGTAAAGTTTGGAATTACTCGCGGCAAAGTTTGGAATTACTCGCGGCAAAGTTTCTGCCAGTAGTTTAGCGACTATAATAAAAAATCGCGAATCAATTTTAAAATCAGTTGGTGAATTTACAGCAAAACGTGCTAGAACTTATGTTTACAACGACGACTACGTCGCGACGTAGATGAAGCAGTTTTAAAGTGGGTGCATTTAATTGGTGACAAAAATGCACCTTTATCAAGACAATTAATTAAATACAAGGCGTTATACAGGTTGCGGAATCACTCAAATTAATATTAAAGCATTAAAATAATATTTACAAAAGGTAATATTTCTTTATAACGAAATTTCCCTATAGCGAATTTTTTTTCGGGATTTACCGACTTTGTTATATAGAAGTTCGACTGTATTTTAATATTAAGGGGTTTGCATGGTTTTTGGGTTTGATTGGGAATCAGGTCAAAAAACTATTTTTCCCCCTCCCGAGCAGACGTTTTGCAAAGTCGGCAATTTTTTTGCGGAATCGGCTTCTTCTGGACCGGCACTAACGCTCGATTCCGGTTTCGGCCATGTGAGCTTAATTATTAAGGCCCTTATCGACCTCGTTTCGGTTTTTTCACTTTTTGACCCGAAGATGGTCTCGAAGCCGGAAAACGCATATGGGCTTTTCGGTAGACGAGACATCGCGCAATCGTCTCGTATAACTTTCCCGGTCACGACTCCGTGAATAAGGGCGCCACGATCCTCCAAAGTTCGCGAAAGTCGGTTTTTTGGCCATAACTGTATACCTAAAAACGGTCGACTAAAATCGCCGGGGCGCTAATATGTCATGGCCTAGCGTAAACCCCATCCGCCGGTGAAACTCCCACGTCAATCCGACGATCCGTTCCCGAGAGAAAGCCGAGAACATATTAACAGGGGTGGGGGGAGCCAAACAAAAGCGAATCGGACCAAACTGGGTCCGTTAGTCGGAGGGACTAATTGTACACTACCCATTGTAATTTCAAGTCGCTGTGACGTTCCAGACGATTTTTGGGTATTTCGGACCACGGTGGCACCTAGCAAAAATGAAATTACCCAGAACGATCGTCTTTTGTCATTTATCGACAATTGTTGCCCATGCGGTCGCTTGTGGGTTCTTGCCACGCCGAATGCCGCAAACCGTGATTCCCCACGCCACTTAATCTCTGAGCTATGGCATTTTAAATTTTGAAAAGGTCAAAACTGCCCCTCCTCTAGCTACGCCACTGTAAGTCAGAAAGGGTTAATTTTCGGGCACCCATAAACAGGGCAGGTCGGACTAGGCAGTCAGCGATTTTCACGACGATATCTCGAAAAAAACGGCCTCCCCCCCCACTCCCCGACGCCTATGGAACGAACCAGGATTCTCTGGGGTACAAAACAACCGGAGTGAACCACCAAACATGCCCATAGCGTGATTTCCCGATTTTTTGCGCACAAGATTGCAACTAATTTTTTGCAATATCTCCCCCCCTTTCTTCGGAGGGGGGAGGTGGTACCAGGGTACCAGAAGGTGTAGTACTTCGGTAAGGACCATCCACCCAAGTACCATCAGATTTGGTGGAGCAGTGCTCGAGATTTAAGCAAAACAAAATTGCCAAAACTCGGAAAATCCCAAGTTTGACCCCCCCTTTCCTATCTAACACTAAATGAAACGGCAACTGCTTCCGTACTTGCCCTTCGGGCTGGCCAAGGCTCGTCCGGAGGGGAGACCGAGTTTTGTTTTTTGTTAATTTCAAACTTACTTTGTGTGATTATTTTACATCAGTTTAGGTTTACTTGAGCAATTTTCAAATTTTATTTTTTTTTTCATTTGTAGTGAATAACTTATTTTGTTCGAGGGCGTGTTCGTAGGGTGTCACTTTGTCAGAAAAAAATAATAAAATTGTAAACTTTAACGTCATTTTGCCGAGTTAGTAATATTAGTTTAATGTGGCTTTGTGAGAAGATGCATCTCATCTAGCACAAAAAAACCTTAATAACATTTTTTCGTATGATGTCATTTACATGTAAAATCGGATTCGTTTTACATTTCAAAATTTTTTAAATAAATTGAATTTTGAATTGAAAATTGCTAAAGCAAACATAAACAGATGTAAAATAAATAAATTTAAATAGATTTTTTTAAAAAATCATTTTTGTATTAATTGTCTTTCTTAAATATTAATAAATGTGAAATATGAGCAAAAGTAAAATTTTCATAGTTTTAAGAAAATTGCTATAACTACCACAAAACATGTCCAATATCAACAAACTTAGGCTCAAGAATTTGGATATGATACCATGCGAAATAAATGTGTTACATATCCATATAGGCTGTATTGCCTTGTAGCTATGCGAAAAACTAGTTTTATGCAAGTATCTCAAAAATACGAGCTAAAATTCTACGATAGAGAACGTAGTTGTTATTCGTTGAGGAACCGTTGCTACCGTTTGGCAACGTAAGTCGTAGTAATAGAAACGAGAGTTTATTTTAGATAAAATTTTAATGGGAAATTCCATTGGAAAATGCTGAACAATTGCCAATAAGAATTGAGACTATAAGCACACCATATTAGCACATTTTAAGTACATCAACGGAGTTAAGAATGGGATAATAATCTTGAACTAATGACAACCAACGGAGGGTAGCTATCATATATTACACAATTGATAATGCCAAAGGTCCTGCTGCAATATTGCAATTTATAATTTTTTTTTCTAGACTCATTCTTATTTGAAAGTTATAAACGTAGTCTTTAACACTCATGTTTGTGTATGTTTCAGCATTCACATTGCTGTTCTATTTGAAATGTCTTTAATGTGTTTATTATTAATTTAAGTTAGGTGTATAATGGCAACTAAAATATACTGTTCTTGTAAAAGGTCTTTTTGCATGCATTATCTCTTTGAAAGGGAAGCAGTCTAGACAGTTTACAATATATTATAGGACTTTATTATTGATACTGTTTTTATGTGTATCTTGATGTGTTCTTAAGTACACTGTATAAGTATAATAAGGCAACCACTGAAAATATAAGTTAATTTTTAATGAATACTTAGTATTCATTACAGAACTTTAGCATAGGGAACGTTAAACAATTATTGTTTTCGTTTCCCCCACATACCGTAACTTAGAACATTGTGAAGAATAATTTAAGAGGTATTAGCTATTACTACAACTTGATGCTAACGCACGATTTCTGAAAGATTATTTCATAAACGTTTCATAAATTAATATAATTTTGCTAAATGGATATTCAAAGCGTTAATGAACTTTACGCTAAATTAAAAAGTTAAGCAGTTAACCTTTACTCATTATCAGGTTCGGTGCTTGATTAAGCATTATGGCGACTACATCACAGAAAAACTTTTGTAGATAATCCATAAGGATTGAAAATTAACTGGAACTTAAATGTCCCTCTTAAATTACATTCTTATCCTTTTATTGTAAAGAGAACACTTAGAAATAACTACGTATGCTGTAGTATGTAGATTCGTTTCCCACGATGTTAATGTCATCGGTATAATCCGTATAAATTGTTTATTATTTCTAAATTTCTGTCCATCTTTATAATGCATTATAATCCAGGCTTAATGCATGACATTTCCAAAAATGAAATATCCGTACTTGGCAAATCATCCCACATATATACCATATTTATTAGCCACCTGATATCATGTACATTGAAGCCATGACTAGAGAAGAAGGTAATTATTAAGAAGAAAACTCCGAAAATACTTTCTAGTCGCCAAAAACGAAACTTCTGTAACGTTCTTTTTAAATAATACTAAAGATGCTGTTTTAGTCGTCTATTAACAAAAGAAAATATTTACATTAACACTAATTACAAACACAACTATAAACAGTTAACGAACTGAAACTAGATTATTTACAGACTATTTATTTAATTATAACATTTATATTTAATATTTATCTTCTATTATTTTATATACACATTTATATTCTACTAATTCAACGCGCGGAACGTGCTAGAAATCTCGGAGCCTCGTTCACCTGAGCAACCGTCAATGTCAATCATTCTGCCGCCAGTCTCGAGCGACGTAAAGCTTCTCGCTTGTTTGCCGCCAGGCATAGGGGTTTTCTCGTTCATTACACTACTATCCGAATAACCTTGTTTCCTGAGCCTTTAAATACGTTTCGTAAGTAATATACCATGTAGGCAATGTAACATATTACAACACTGCTTTCTTTCAACTTTACACAGTAGTTTTTAGAAAACTAAAGAGGCAGATAATCCAAGCAACCGCAAGATTTACTCAGCAACCTAAAACCCGCAACACACGATCGGTCGCCCGCGACCACGTCGCCGACAAAGTTGGCGACGACGCGACATCGGGGACGTGGTCCGGATAATTACGAGATGTTTAGATTTGCCGTGATTTATTGCATAAACAAGTTGGGCTTATAGCTGGTTTGTGTAATAAAATAATAAAAGTATCGTATTTCCTTAAAACGTGTGCATCGAAATGAAAGAAATCATTATTGAGTTCATAATAAAAGGTTCGTATAAAGATTTAATTAGTATTGTGCAGTCGATAATGTCTTTCATTGTGATAAAAACGTTTTAAAGAAACACAATACTTATAATTTTATTATACAACATGGTCGCAGACGACCGTGTGATGGTGCTCATTAAAGATAGTAACCCGATCAAAAATTTGTTAAGAGAAACCTTAAAACAGTCAGGACCGGATCAGGTTCTAGTAAGGCATTTAAGATGTGGCTCTGATCAGATTCCAATATGGCGTGACCTATAAGGCTCTTCCTAATCAGCCTAGGATACGGCCTACCGGATCTCAACCTTTTGTACGGCATGCCATATTGTGACTAACCCAACCATTTTCGGAATTCCATATTTTAACTTATCCGATCCCGATATGATTACTTGATTTCAAGCAGTTTTCGTTTTAAGTTGCTGAATTAAACTAATCAAGTATCTAGTATACTAAACAATAACAGGCATTACATTATATTATTATAATTCCAATAATATTTAATAATAATTATTATTAATGCTATGCTATAGGGAATTAGCTACCATAAACAGTGATGTTCTCAGTTATTTTTCATAACTACCTCACACTTAAAAACGTAATGGAGTTTTGTAACATTGTAATACTTATACAGATTGGAAACGCATGGACTTAACATAGAGATATAAAAACGTTCATAAAACTTTTTACTCTACTGTAATACTATTAACTTCTCCCACTATCAAGATTTATAGTAGACGTTTATTGGATTAAAATGGGAGCGCAGCTGGGCGCGGGTGCACAACATGCTCCGTTTTTATGAACGGATTTAAAGTATAAATACCAAGTGCGTGCATATCCAATCAGTATACCACATCCAGTTGCAAGTTTTTATCAATTGCTTCTATCCCATTACCACTTTTATAAACACTCTTATATCCCTTTATCAAGTTCATGTGTTTCCATTCTGTATATTTAGTTGCAGAATCGCATTATTATACAGATTTATTTTCTGATATATTTATTACTTTGTCAAGCAGGATTACACTTTTTATTTTACTCGTACAAACAATAGAAACAACTTAAATAACACTCAAAATGAGTATGAGGCTAATAAAAATGAATTTAACAGCAGCGGAATCATATTAATTTGTAATCTTGTATACGGTTTGCATAACAATCATCGAAATTCATAAACGAAATAATAACTAGCCCTATTGTCAAAGTAGTGAGGTTGCAGTAGGTGAAAATGGTGTCAAATGACTCATGAAACTAATTCATATATAATATAAAGAGCTTGTTTAGGGTATGTGTCCTACTTTGGAAATTGACCAACAGAAGGCTCAGCTACGCGATGGTGGTCTTGATAACGCCGTTACAACAGGCGTTACTGCACGATGCAAAGCTTAAATTAAAAAGCGCATTCTAGTGAGGAAAAGACATGACATAAAAGCAGCTTTATTTTGATATGAAAACAGCGTACTTAATATTACAGACACCCACGTTATAATTATCTACCTATGCTATTGGTCTTGAAACTTTAAATGTATAATATATTATATATAATCCATTCCCCATTTACCAATATGGTGTAGGGGTGTATAATAAAAATACATAATATGTCAAATTCTTGGGTATAAGGTTCAAAAAATGAATTACTAAGTAGAGATGCAGAGTCTCAAACACATTTACCCCAAAACATATTTGAATGCGTGCATCTCGTGTCAATCCACTATTTATTCGTTCATGGAATTAACATTGACAGCGACAAGTGGCTGTGATGCTATCTATATTTGTCGTATACGTGTGGTCTCCCTACTTACGAGTCTAGGTGAAGCCGAAACAATATTGAATAGGGGTAATTGTCTTTGAAATCCTGCATCTCCAGTAATATATTTTTGAAACCTTATATCCAAGAATTTTACATTTTCTGTATTTTTATTATACATTTAAAAGGTTCAAGACCAAGAACATATATATATATATTTGTAGTAAGGGTGAAATTTGCAACTTTTAAACACCTTGTAGTATACGACAAATATAGATGGCACCACATCCACTTGTCGCTCACGAACGAATATATACTGGATGGACACGAGATGCACGCATTCAAATGTGGCCTCCCCTACTGACGAGTCTAGTTGAATACGAAACAATATTGTCTTGGGATAATTGCGTTTAAGATCTTGCATCTCTATCTAGAAACTTATTTTTGAAACCTTATACCCAAGAATTTTACATCTTATGTATTTTTATTATAATTAACTTTTTAGTTGAAAGATGTTTTTTGTTATTATTGAGAAACTATTGAATTTAAAAGTTTATGAGCAGAAGCAGATCAATAAATGTAGGCCAACGTGAATGCATTGGATTTTTATCCTAACTTTATTTGTTTTGTTTCATTGCACAGACTCAAGCTTTTCAGAAAGAGAAATTTTTACCTTTTTGCTTAAGTCCTTTCTAATTTTCCTTTACCTTACTTAGTGTTATTACTTTAGTGTTGTTTTAAAAGAGAAACGCATAACCCTCCGCGACGGGCATCTGTTTAAATCAAATTTTCTCACCGATTAAATAAGTTGGTGATGGACTAAATTACCAACTCCATTTTAAAGCTTTGAGCAAGTTCAGAATGGACTAGAAATAAGGCCGGTTCTTCGAACCTTGACCAAGCAAATTCGCCAAGACTTCGTCAGTAACAAGACCAAGAAAAATCACAGAGAAGTATCCAAAAACAAGAACCAGCAGCACAAGGACATTCAACAAGTGAGGAACAAGAACTCTCAGTCCAGTCCACACACTGATCTCACTACACCAGTACCAGTTAAACGGAAGACTGATACCACAACTGCACCGTCGATTAAACGGAAATGCTTGATGCGACTCCAATTTTTTGTGGAATGCAGGGTTGCAGCTGTACCTATCATTTCCGTATAATCAGCAGTGCAGTAGTAGGATCAGACTTGTAACTGGTACTGGAGTTGTGAGATTAGTGTGGTGGCTGAGCTGAGAGTTCTCGTTTCTCACTTGCTGAATTTCCTTGTGCTGCCGGTCCTTGTTAATGGCTTTGTGAATTTTCCTGGTCTTGTTCCTGAATTGGCGAATTTACTTGGTCAAGGTTAAAAAAACCGACCTTATTCGCTATCCTAATTGAACGACGTAACGCATAACGAACTCGAAAGTACCAAGTGCTAATTAAGAAAAACTAAAAGAACAGAAAATGCGATGATTTGGGTGAATAGCGACAAATAAGTAAAAAGCATATGAGAAACCAAACCAACAGGTATCAACAAAAATAAATAAACCCAAACAAGGAGGGAAAAAGGATTAATTTGGAAACAACCCAGTTTTCTGATGTACACTACCGCCCTTAATTATTCGAACATCTACATTTTTGATCTTTTTCCTAAACATTTATAACTGCGGGTGCATAATAAACAACATAAAAACAATATTACAATACAAACACCTTTATTAAACAAAGATAATTTTACAATAAATATGAATTGCAGCCTCAGCAATATGTCCATCTCTAGCACGTATTACTGCCTTACACATTCCGGCTGCTTGGTAATTTTTGCAGTGTATATGCTCCAATTCTTTGCCATTCTTGTTGCAACTCTTTATAGAGGCCGGTTCGGTTAGTTGGCATCAATTTCCAAAAAATTTTGTCCAACTCATTCCACATAAGTTCTAGGGGACACATCGGGAGACTGCGGAGAACAAATCATTATTTATAAGACATTTTCTTTTTGTATTGTTGTACACGTAGTTTCTACAAAGTTTGGAGGAATGTTTTAGGTAGTTATCCTCCTGGTAGTCGAAATTAGCTCGAAGAATCCTTTTACCAGATGGCAAATGGAATCACAGATTAATATAACATACCATATGTTATTAGTACGTAAAATTTAAAATTTAGCTACCGTGAGAATAATTATGAGCGACAGTGACCATAGTGTGTACCTGTATGTTAGGTGGTAAAAACGTAGATAATTTCATAGAATCTTTTAAAACAAGAAACGGTTGTTTCAATTTTAACAGTAGGTAGCAAGTTAACTTAAAGATTAATAATGATTCAGTTCAAGAAGATATTACATATATCAAAACAAAACTTCCGTTTCAATTCCAAATAAGGAATACTATTATTGTATAACTATTATTAAGTATTCGATATCACTACTCAGTTTTTTATTAAAGTATACGGTAAATTTCTATTTAACTTATGATGCATTATCTACTAAATAGAAGTTTTGTTCAAATCATTTCATAATCACTATTTAAATCGTGTTCTTGTCCAACAATCCTGTTTAAACACATAAAGAAATTGAAATATTATACATATCAGTACTTAACATGTGTATACTAACTACTACATAGTAGTTGTGATTGTAGATATAGATACCGATACCTAGGAATAACGTAGGAAGGACTATTAGATAACAGATTAACAGCTTTTACGATACTAGATTTAATATGTCCTGTAATAAAATGAAAATGCAGATAAATGAATTGAGTATTTTCTAAAATCTGCATATTATTTATGCTCGATGGTTTGCTAATTTACAGCAGATACATATTTTGTAATTGTAAATAACTAATTAGTAGCAAATTAGAATGTCTAGTTTAATTTCCCTTGAGAAGCTTTTATTGCCATTTTACTATTTGTGGGCCATGTTAAGTGAATTATTATTATTAATTTCTGAATTAAATTGGGTCATTTTCAAAATTATGTTTTGAATAAAGATAATAAATGCATACTGCTCCCTATATTGTGTTTACTATTCTGGTGTGATATTGTAACATATTCTTAAAATACCGATAATGTGCATATCTTGAATTGTTCGTTTTATATTTCCTTTCCCTTATATGAAAACTTCTGTAATTACTATATCATAAAATACACAAACACAAAAGAAGTTAAAAAAATTGTGGTATTCAACCTATTACAACGCTTAAGAATAGAGATAATCATCATACTGTCATTATAATATTATGCTATAGATAATATCAAAATCTCAACTTTCATAAAAAAAGTTGAGATGCGAGTTTTGCATATTAAAAAACAACAGTTTTGCAGGTATTTTAGAACTTGTATTCCAATCCGCCAAAATTTACCACATATGAAAATCCGTTAATATTGTAATTTTTGTTAAGATTTGAATGGTGCCAAAAGTTAAATTCTTATGGAAATCATATTCATGATCACCATCAAATGCTATTCAGAAATATTGCAAAAAATAAATTTGGTATTTCTATAGACATAGATATTTTCAGGTCTAGTCCAGTTCAAAGTTTTCAATAACTATCAGTTAGAACGGGTTGTACTGTTCTATGTTGAGATCGAAACTATTGTCAGAGAACCACTTCAGAAACGTGTAACTGCATACTGGAAGAAATATAATATACACATTATATGGAGAACTTGAAAAGGCTAACTAGATGAGACGCAAGAAATCATAATGAGAAATTGACCTTTCTGGCAAATATAAAACACAAATACAAATTGATTGGTCAATCTGGAGAATGCTATAACAGCTTAAAAAAGGTTTCACACTTGTATAGTAAGGCACCAACTCTTTTGACATCGCCGTAGGTTCCTGTTCTAAGACGGGCGAAGCTTATCTAACCTTCTAAATAGGTTACCGGTTTATTTTGTGGTATGATTCCATTTGCAGGGCCGCACTTAAAATTAGTTAGTGAAGGGCATATCTTACGCACTACATTGGCTTCTTGGTATTCCGGATGCCGACAATGCCAGATTTTATGATGAATCAATTAAGTTATTACTAAATAATAATAAAAATATGCAAGAACTCATGAAACAACAGATCGGAATATTTTCTACGACAATGTCTAATTTTAACAGTTCTATACAAAATCTGAACCTAAATGAACAAGAATTTACAAAGAATTAAATACACATAAACAAAAAATTAATTTTTCTCTAAAAATTCCATTTGTAGACGTATTAAAATACGACGTTTTTAAACTCGACCAACTTCCTTTAAGTATTTAATCATAAGTGCCACGAGGTTTTATTACACGCAGCTTAAAGATTTAGGTACTTGTACAACCATTCATGAAAATGACTACATATGTCAACAAAATGAAATATCCAGAACGCCTAAAAAGCCCGTTTGTGAAACCCTTTGCTAATTTTCTCAGAAAAGACCATTCCGCCAGCAGGTATCACTAAAACCATCCAAGCAGAATTTGAAATTTGGCAGTCTGTATTAAATAACCAATGGATCTTCATATCATCAAAACCAATTCCAGTTACCATTTCATGCTGAGCAATTCCTATGGAAGTATTCACTTTACAATCTACCGGAATATTCCAGCTCATGGAAAATTGTAAAGCCTATACACCCACTAATATTTTACAAACGAGCACGAATTATTCAGGTGTACACATCAATAAGCACCGAAGATTGATATTATTAACGACGACTGTTGCATCCACAACTCTTTAAACGTCAGTCATGAATCATTTACTTTACAGCCTATTAAAATAGCGAACATCAACCTAAATGATCTAAACTATGCAAAACATAAAAAGCATCAGTTCGACCATCTTTTTCAGGAATGATTAGAACATCCAACTACTTATCATTATCAAAGTTCGTACAAATCACTTTTTTCGGTTGTTGGTTCGATAATCGGAAGTATGTTCTTATATTGCCTATTCTACAAGTCTAGACTCTTTAAAATTCTATGGCAATTAATTTATAAGACAAACTCAAGATCAAGCTGTGGTACTTGTGAAAAAATCTTCAATACGAGCATGAATGGTGTACCTGTTAATCAACTCCAATTATCTCAAATTCTAGAAGAAGAAGCCGCTCATCGTGGAGGCGAAGGTAGTGCAGTTAGTGTACGTGTACCAAGTGAAAATATACCTATTGTACTAACACAAAAACCGAGAAGATCGATCTCGCGTGAACCGTCAATAAACTTCAATTAAAAAAAATATATATCGACATAGAACAGTAATTTGATTTATGGTTAAATTAATCCCCATAAATCAATTTTATCAGGGGAGATGTTATATACCCGCTATAATACTACTAAAACTGCTACTATTATTTTTTATATTAGTAGCATATCTCTCATGTTGACAACTAAGTACAGGGGGTGCATACCGGAACCCTGCTTAGGTAGAATTAAACGGGGCGCTGACAAGGGCACACCTGGCCTATAACATGGTAGGCCGTGGTGGCATAACCTCCAAGCCCAGACTCTTTGAGGTTGGATTCAGTCGGGCAGTGAAGTACCTACTATACGTCATAGGAATAGTACGCATGCTGGACTAGAGGCCGTCTCATTTTAGAGGGACCCTTTTATAGCTCCGGTACTAGCCTGGTGAGTTAGTAGAGGGTGAATAGGCAACCTCATTCCCAGCAGTTGTCGTGATCATAAGCCCAAAGGCAGGGGGGCACGTTAATCAACACTATTGTATCCTTAATTGAATTCATATGGTAGTTCAACAATGCATACATAAACATAATTTTATTTAAATGTTAATCGTGGTTTTTAAATCTGATAAATATTTATATTTAAATATAGAATTACCATATGCTATAGTTACGTTTAGTATTATGTATGTAAATAAGTTTGTTAATACATATATTATTAAATGAAGTATAAAGGGTAATTAGTTAAAAATAGCATTTTTAGTACCTAACTTTTCATACTGGTAAGAATATTCCCAAATACCGCCTACTTGCTTTACAAAGCATTGGCGATTACGACTCGTAGGAGTTAGGTTCTTTATCAAAAACCGCGAGCGATCTCAAAAGCTTTCGAGTCATACTAAAAAAAATTTTAATCACCCAAAAAAAACATTAGTTTTGTCATTCAGACTATGTAAGTATGTTTTTATATTTGCGTGTCCTAATGAAGCCATTAAGACATGCACTTTGCGTGTAATAATTATTCATTGGCATACATTCTACTTTGAATCTTTGAAATTTGATCGAGATCCTGCTGCTTAGCGGGCTTTGTGTGTATCAGACAAGGATGGGAATTTCTACGTCCCGCGGATTACCTAAAGTTAGCGAGCTTAAGTGAAAAACAATTGCATAATTTCTAGTGTTGCAAATTGTCATGCTTCTTACCAAAATATCCCTAACAATTTTTTTTAAACTAAGTAATTTTTTAATTATTTAATAATGAAATAATGTTTTTGTGTTTTGATTTAGAAGTGGACTGTATAGATATAGCTGATTAATGAAATAAGATTAATTGATTTAAAACACTTTATTTACAACCATTAACTACCAACTAGTCGGGGTCTAACAACGGGTCGTTTTCTAAACTCGGACGCGTGCTCTAAAAACGTCTCTTATGAAACTAGTACTTTAATATACTATTACACAATGTCATGCGTTAGAAGACTCGATTCCGGACAGAGTGTCGAGTCGAGGTCTCTAGGAAAGCTCGGCTCGAGGTGGCCACCTAAGTTACCAGATTTAACGCCAATAGACTTCTTTTTGTGGGGATATTTGAAAACAAGTCTACGCAACTCTGCCAGAATCATTCGATGATTTACGGCAACGGTTTGTTCAAGAATGTCAACAATAACTCCTGACATGTTTCGGCATGTTCGAGAAGTATTTGAAGCACTTTATGGACTTTATCACTGTATGGAAGTTAAAGGACGGCAATTTGAATACCTATTTAATAAAATAATTTGTCTAATAATATCCTAATAAATTCAAATACTTTATTGAAGACAACCAAATACTGTTCTGTTTTCTAATTAATCGTAACTGTTAATAAACTTACAATAGTCTGTAACTCGAAGACTATTCGTTTTAGACACCAAATATTAACATTAATGAGTAGACTTCAAAAATTTAGTAGTAGATTTCAAGAGAATCCCATTAAAAAACTAAGGGTTGACCCTGGAAGTGAGGGGGCAAGTGAAGGTTACGCAAAGTATACAGAAATATGTCTCCCTTCGTATGCTATTTGACTGCTATTGACTGCCGTTTTTCCTGGAAATCAATATATCAAAGGTTATTTAGAGTGGATAGTTTTCCTTGAAAAGCTCATATTAAAACAAAGGTGTATCCCAGACTCGAGCACCTTCTTCCTACCATAAACGGACAGTTTTACGAATTCGTCTCAGTTTCTGATTATCATAAAGAAATCCATTAGAATACTTCATACCATCAGGCCCTTCTGCTTGCATGTTCTTGAAAATTATCGACATTACAGATTAGTTACGTAAATGGCGCCATCTGTTATTATTTTTTATCACCAACACCAACTAACACGACTTCTTATGGCATTTGAAACTTCAGTTTGAAAGTCGTTGATAAGGGTCTCGCATTAATGATAATTGCTATAAAACACCTAATTTTAAGTAACATTCATTATGATAAAAAAAGTTTTAACTAAAAAAAAGGAGTAATAGGGTATAATAACACGTTTATGTAATATATAAATCAAGTGACTAGGCATGAAGTGCTGAGTTTAATTGGAGAACACCTTTGATTAAGTTCCAAATTAAACTATCATTAAATAAGTTCTGCAGCAATCAATATAGTAACTATAAAGATTTAGATGGTCCCAAAGACTGACAGCATCAAACTCATCGTTTTCAATGACAACTTCACAGCCTTTAATTTAAGTTACTCATTACCATACCAATTTAGTCTACAATACATTTTGCCATATAATCATCCCCCAGAATTCCAGAAATACTCAATGCTCTGATTCTCAATAAAAAGGTTTAATATAACAAACGCTCTAATGCAACACTCTTTTCTTATTATTATAAATGTAACAAGGCCCTAAATAAAAATGACTCAGTAGAGATATACATTTTAGGTGACCTCGCCTGAAAAAACCCTTGATTAGCTCATCTTTCATAAGCACCGTTTCTACAAGTTACAGGACATATAGTTTAGAAATACAAAAGCTGTTATATAAAACTTGCCACGCCACTGCCAATTTCTTTAATTCACGTTGTTTATTTTAAGCAGATCCCTTTTCACTTTATATTTTGGCGGCATAGTTAGTCCAAGCCCACCATTTTCAAGCGCTTACTTGTGTTACATTGTAGTATTGTAGATGAATTTGCATCGCTTAATTGTCATAGTGGTTTTATACTTTACTAAAATGCACGTCGCTACAAATTAACACATTATTTACACGCCCCACTTGCTAGAACCTTAATCAGGCCTTACTGATGTCTTCTTTTAACTATTATAGATAATAAGGTGTCTAGAATTTTACAATAACGCTACTGAACACAACACCGAAGACAACTTAACTGGTGGAGATCTTCGATAGCCTGAAATCATGAAACATTCATTGTAAGTTGCAAAGGAGACACTCAATCCAAAAAACTAGGACCTATTCAATCAGAAATTTCCATAATTGGTTAATAAGAAGACTACATACTCAAGACTGTTATTCGATTCTTGCAACACTCTAAGCCAAAGACTTTCTTGGCATCATTGAATTCTCTAAAAGGTAATTCTAAAAAATGTCATATTTGACTTTTAGTATTCTAAATAGTCAACTAACAACAGGGTCAGTCTTAAATAACGTGTAGTTTTTTAAGGGTGAGCTCCAATAATTAAATTCGATGTATCCACCGAAATGAGTCAGCAGCTGAAATCATTACGCTTTACATTAGATGTACAAGTTTAATTGTTTACACGTATTCATTAATTGGAAACTCTTACACCAAAATCTATTAATATTACTTTTCCTTGGAAGAATTGCAGATTATAACGTAGTGGATCCTTTCATTGCAGTTTAGGATTTATTATGGAACGTCTCGCAGTTCTGGTTTGGTCTTTGAGAATCTTTACGACCGCCTACATGTCTCCTCAAACCTGATTTTTTCTGAAGAATCTGATCTTCAGCTCTTTTATAGTTTGGGAACTGTATTTATTTCACAAAGTGCCATTTAAATTGTAGTAGTATGAAATTATTGCCGTCTCTTATTGTTTTCTGTAGTTATTGGGGTTAATCGATGATAACTTTTACTCCTTTTATAGCAATAGACTATTACATTTTGAATGATCAATTCTATCTGTTAATGATTGAAGATAGAAACCATAAGCTATATTATTTCTTCTTAATTAACAATTCCGCCAAAGGATATTTTAAATTCTTATGAAGTTTATCGATTAGTATGGTCATTTTCTAAACACTAAGCACGCGAACCGCACAATAATTAGTTAAGAAACTTGTACAAAGAATTTTATAAAATATATTTTGCATTTTGATTGATGTAAAATGTAATAAGGTGTTTATTAAAACTTTGTAATGTTATAGCATTCATGTATGATTGCGAGGTATGTGCACTCACAGTTAAAGGTCAATGTACTTAATACGTAAAGTTTTGAACAGTTATAAAAATTAATAGATGGCAAGCTTAAAGAGTATGGACGAATGGTAAAGAAGAAAGAGAGAGAAGATGTATACGTGCGTTATTAACGTCACCTACGCAACGACATACCGAATGACACTGCTATATCTTAACTATCAGTATTGAATTTACTCGTAAATGCTATATGAGTAATATTTTCAATTTTCTTTAGACACTCATAATAAGGTGGTCTTCATTGATATTCAATTTATGTTTAACTATAGAATCTCAATTTAAAATTAATTATTCTTGAGTTTTATAACTACGTATGGTGTGGTCGGAATAATTTTAATATAATTAGTAAAAACCGATTTTTTCGCAAAATTTATAAATTACTAATTAAGTGAGTAAGCTTACTAGATATAAATTAATTTAAGTTAGGATTTCAAAGTTCTCAGATTAAAGAGGTAGGTATAAGTCAAGATTCGGTAAAATGGAATAAGTATCTTTATCGTTTAATAAAGGGATATACGAGGGCGTACTTTTATGTTATCTACTTAGCCATGAAACAAAAAAGTGACGATGTCAAACAAATTATTAAAAAATTGCTGTCACTGTTAGAAGTACACGTGCTAAGCTGTGTTTAGTTTGTGCCGCTTATAGAGATTTGAGACGGTCTATTTGATGATAAAATGAGTGAAATCAAGGTTGAACATCGCAGCGTAATAAAGTTCCTGACAAATGAAAGCAATGGTCAATAAACAATTCATGAAAGAATGGTTGCAGTGTATGGGGAAGATGCACCATCTTATTTTCAAGTAAAATTTTGGTCTAAACTCTTTTGATGGGGTCGAGAATCAATCAATGATGACCCAAAGTCCGGACGGCCCGTTCAAGCGCAAACTGAAGACATTGTGCGAAAAGTCGAAAATTTGGTACTGCAAAATCGGCATGTAAAGATCTCTGTCATTGCCAATGAAGTCGGTATATCCGAAACAAGTGTCCTGAAACTGTTGCATGACGATTTGGGAATGAAGAAGGTGTCTGCACGGTGGATTCCCAGATTGCTTACACCTGAACAAAAACTGTACAGAAAAGAAGTTTCCCAAGAAAATTTGGCCGAGTTGGAGAGGGACAAACATTTTTTTCTCGAATTATCACCGGGGATGAGACTTGGGTACATCACTGGGACCCTCCTACTAAACAAGAATCCATGCAGTGGGTTCATAAGGGCTCTCCACCACTAAAAAAGGCCAAAACACAATTTTCTGGAAAAAAACTGATGGCAACTGTTTTCTGGGATGCTGAAGGAGTCTTGCTAATTGAATATATGCCGAGGGGGTCTACCATAAATGGAGAGGCCTACGGAAACAATTAAAAATTTAAAAACCGCTCTGGAGGAAAAACGCCCGCATTCTTATCCACAAAAAAACTTGTTGCTGCACGACAATTGTCGGGTTCATAAGGAAAACCAAGTTCAGCAGATAATCAATGACTGTGGTTTTATAGAGTGAAGGCATCCACTTTATAGCCCTGACCTAGCTCCGTCAGACTTCTTTTTATTCAAAAATTTAAAAAAGCATCTCAGGGGAAAGCGTTTTGCTTCTGATGAAGAACTCAAAGAAGCTGTTCAAGAATATTTTGCAGGGTTACCGAAGGAATTTTTTTCTGAGGGTATGGGGCAATTGCAAAAAAGATGGAATAAGTGTATTAGTGCTGAAGGGAGTTATATAGAAAAATATATTTTTTTTTGTTCTCTTATGTGCTTTTTTTCATGGCTAGGTAGATAACATAAAAATACGCCCTCGTAACTCTACTTTGTCTTGAATCATTCGAATTCAAATATTTTTTAGCGTATTCACATATTGGCTGAATTACACTGTCACGCAAAACTGAGCGTTTAGTGTACAATTCACGTGTACGATTAGGGAACAAACGATACAAAACATAGTAAAAACAAACATAAAGTCAGAGAAAAATTAGAAAGGAGGGTGTCTTATTTCATTATTTATTTTAAAGATAAGTGGAGAATTAATCAAAGTCTGTAAGAGTTGCTTCCAAAGAGCTTTTGATAACTCTAATAATAAATGTATTGTTATCGTGTTAATGAAGACCAGCTTAACCAGCATTAGTAAAAAAGATCAAATGGGTCACAAAAAGCTCCAGGACAAAGTTGGTGATCGTAGGTTTTCAACTAGCAAGAAACCATATTGCATCTAACCTTAACCACGAGAGCCATCATTGTAGGAACAAGAGTCAAGAAAAAGGCAAGAAAAAAAAGCCTTCGTTATTATGCACGCTAACGAGACTTTACCATGAGTATAAATGTGGTTGCTGCGGGGGTGGAAACAACGCTAAGGCAGAGGAAAGGATGAAAATTTGTTATGATTTCAACTTGCAATAGTGTCTTTCTATCACGGAATTGACTAGGTACATCTATTGCATTTTACGAACGGCAACTTTGGACTTTAATTTTGTGATGCACGAATGAAATGAGAACTGATCAATTTCGTTCATTGTGTGTTTAAAGGAACTTATGTCTTCGTCTTCAAAAATAAAACTTGTCATGCTTTATGCTGACACGAACCGAGGACAAAATAAAACTTCATGCTGTAGCTACAGTGGGTGGGCAAATTATTAGAAACTACGAATTTTAAGAATTTTTTTAGGAAAATGATTATTTAGAACGCAAATGTTGGTATCTATTGTTACCAGACTGCTTCACAATAGATTGTCTATCCGCTATGTCTATACTGGCACCATTAGTATATCATCTACACTTCTATGAACGAGTTTTGTGATTATTATACACACCCAAAAGGGTACGTATTAACCGCCAGATGGCAAAAGTTTTTTTTGTTTATGAATTATTTTCTTTTAAATGGGAAAAAGAAGGGACATTCTTCCAACAAAATTTACAGAAATTTCTATATTACATACTAAAAAAAAAACAGATTGCTCTTAAAGAAATATTGCTGTCATAGCTAAGAACATGCGATTTGTAGAACAAATTGTATTGAGAATTGGTCGAAAACGTCTTACAACACTATGTGACGATAGAAGAATTTGGGGTATTGGATAGCGATAGGGATAATGGGGTAAACTGCTAACCAAATTGGAAGACGTTTGGTGAAGCAAGGGTTAAAGTGCTGCCGACCATTAAAAAAAAGAATAACGGAAATGTGACGATAGAAAAATTTGGGGTATTGGATAGCGATAAGGATAATGGCGTAAACTGATAACCAAACTGGAAGACGTCTGGTGAAGCAAGGGTTAAAGTGCTGCCGACCATTAAAAAAAAGATTAACGGAAATGTGACGATAGAAAAATTTGGGGTATTGGATAGCGAGAGGGATAATGGCGTAAACTGCTAACCAAACTGGAAGACGTCTGGTGAAGCAAGGGTTAAAGTGCTGCCGACCATTAAAAAAATATATTAACGGAAATGTGACGATAGAAAAATTTGGGGTATTGGATAGCGATATGGATAATGGCGTGAACTGCTAACTAAACTGGAAGACGTCTGGTGAAGCAAGGGTTAAAGTGCTGCCTACCATTAAAAAAAAGATAACGGAAATGTGACGATAGAAAAATTTGGGGTATTGGATAGCGAGAGGGATAATGGCGTAAACTGATAACCAAACTGGAAGACGTCTGGTGAAGCAAGGGTTAAAGTGCTGCCGATCATTAAAAAAAAGATTAACGGAAATGTGACGATAGAAAAATTTGGGGTATTGGATAGCGATAGGGATAATGGCGTGAACTGCTAACCAAACTGGAAGACGTCTGGTGAAGCAAGGGTTAAAGTGCTGCCGACCATTAAAAAAATATATTAACGGAAATGTGACGATAGAAAAATTTGGGGTATTGGATAGCGATATGGATAATGGCGTGAACTGCTAACTAAACTGGAAGACGTCTGGTGAAGCAAGGGTTAAAGTGCTGCCGATCATTAAAAAAAAGATTAACGGAAATGTGACGATAGAAAAATTTGGGGTATTGGATAGCGATAGGGATAATGGCGTGAACTGCTAACCAAACTGGAAGACGTCTGGTGAAGCAAGGGTTAAAGTGCTGCCGACCATTAAAAAAATATATTAACGGAAATGTGACGATAGAAAAATTTGGGGTATTGGATAGCGATATGGATAATGGCGTGAACTGCTAACTAAACTGGAAGACGTCTGGTGAAGCAAGGGTTAAAGTGCTGCCTACCATTAAAAAAAAGATAACGGAAATGTGACGATAGAAAAATTTGGGGTATTGGATAGCGATAAGGATAATGGCGTAAACTGCTAACCAAACTGGAAGACGTCTGGTGAAGCAAGGGTTAAAGTGCTGCCGACCATTAAAAAAAAGATAACGGAAATGTGACGATAGAAAAATTTGGGGTATTGGATAGCAATAAGGATAATGGCGTAAACTGCTAACCAAACTGGAAGACGTCTGGTGAAGCAAGGGTTAAAGTGCTGCCGGCCATTAAAAAAAAGATTAACGGAAATGTGACGATAGAAAAATTTGGGGTATTGGATAGCGATATGGATAATAACGTAAACTGCTAAATAAACTGGAAGACGTCTGGTGAAGCAAGGATTTAAAGTGCTGCCGACCATTAAAAAAAAGATTAACGGAAACCAAGAGAAAAAACATCGTCATATGACTGCAGATGACTGGAAATGTAACACTTGCTGATACTCAATATTAATTGGAATGTTTTATGAGTGTCTTCATTTTGCAAATTTGCTTCTCAGATGAGTCAACATTTCAAGTTCTGACTGATAAGTTTTCATTCGGAACCGTGCTAGAGAAATATATCATAAAGATTGTGTAGTATAGGTCCATAATTTCAGGTAAAGGCTCTGGCTGGTTTTACATTATTGAAGGAACCATGCACCAAGATCAATACATAAATGCTTTAAGAACCAAAATGTTACCTCAATTAAAAGAAAGAATGGCGTCCAATTTAAGATTTCCAGGGTTGTTACAGAATACCTGGAGAACCAAAAAATTTACGTTTTGCCATAACTTAGAGACTACTTATCTCAACCCAATAGAAGATCGTTGCGAACTACTAAACTGGAAAATTCCCAAGGAAATTATTGAAAATAGGCATTGATTGATAGAGAAGCTCATCAGCGTGTGGAAACCTAATGAAGACATGCGTATAAAAAGTGAGTGTATAAAAAATATGACACGTAGGATTGAAGTCGTTATTGCTGTGAAGGGTAATGTGACAAAATATTCAAAGCATGTAATATTTTCATTATTTCTTACATTTATTATTAAAAAAATCTTTATATTTAACTATAACTTAACTATTTAACATAAAAGAATAGTCTGATAAAAAACATTACCTCGAGTTTATTACTGAAGTGAAAAAAGTGTTTTTATTAATATGGCAAAGCAAGGTGTGTTTCTTCAATCTTCATGCAGTTATTTCATATGGATTCATAAGTTTTTAGCTCCAGGTACACATATGAAGTGTAACTCGGATTATTCAGTTATTGAAAAGAAAAATAAAAACACGATAGTCCAATAGAAAACCCTCGAGATTGGTTTCAGATGGTCATGTCTTGGGGAAAGACAAGTGATGCTTTTTATGTTGATGAAATGAGATAGCTACAGAGAATTCCCAAAAACTTTGTTAAGTGACACTGAACCTTTTCATGCGGCAAGAGGAAACTAGTACTGATTTCCGAAATTTCGAAGTGTACATTTCTAAGCTCCACTGCAGATGAAGAGAAAATAAATTTCTTAAAGTTACTTCCTTATGTCAAATATTTGTCAAAATATTTTGTGCATTCATCATTCACATACGTTTTTGTTCAGCTGTGTTTAAACATTAGATTCAGTAAAAATCTTTAACAATCAATTTCTGAAAACGTGCTTTGGGACACGCAAGAGCGTATTTATTGCTAATTTGGCACACCAAATGTGACACTAATGAAATGAGCAGATGATTTAGGTCTTGTGACATTTCTTAGTTAAATCACTACCTAAGTAGCTGTTGTGGCTTCTAGACAAAATAATAAACCAGCAGGCTTCTAAAAGAAACATAAAATAAAACATTGATGACTTCATAATCAACATTAAAATAGTTTTCTAGTTCAATATTAGAACAAAGTTCTAATATTCTAAAACACCATTGAAAGTTGAAGCAATTGAGAAGGTATATGCAACCTAACCTATATATGGAAATAAGAGTCCGAAAAACTAGAAACATTGTAAAATACCCTCGATAAACATTCTTATTGCTTTTAGAAGTTTTCAGCTATAAAAGCTGAAATAATATAATTATAATATGTATTAAAATATACCAAACAGATTGAACAAGATATGAGATTATGCTGATTTTCTAGTTGTACGTAGAATCATTTAAACTCGCGAATGGGATAAGGATACAAGATACAACTGCAAAAAGATACAATAAATCAATTAATAATAAATACAATTAACTTTTGTTAATTGTAATTGTATTGTCAAAATTAACTAAATTAAAATAAAATTTTCTCTTAGCTAAAATGCAGAGTTTTTATTTCCTGTTTTCTACCTAGGTTTACTTCCAGGGTTGCTTTACCATACTGCGTATCGTAAGTTTAGAAAATTTTGCTTTAAAATATTAATAGGATGTTAAGATTTAAGGAATGTTAAGAGCGTCTTACAGATAAAACCCATTTCCTCTTTTAATTTACAGAAAGGAACGTAATTATGGAATACTCGGAATGGGAACAATTTTCTTTAATCGCTTTAATGTATTGCACGTGTATGCAACAGAATCAAATCCTAGAAAATTCAAACGATTGGTGATTAGGACTTTTCACCAACACAGGCTACAACTGTACAAATGTAAATGCATCATTTTGTTACAATATTCTTCTTGTTTTCATAATCTAAACAAAACGCACGTATCCTGCAACAGAATTCTTTGCTTGGTCAATTGCCTAAAAAAGTATAAAAAATCTGTATGACGTCATCACTTTATCCATATATACCCGAAAAAATAGTTTTCGAGATAAGTCATTAAAATTTGTTAGTACCAATTTTATTTCAATTTAAATTTAGTTTAATTTAAATTTACGGCTGCAGCGAATTTTAAAGGTGTACGGGATCTATTTATAAGGGATCATAACTTAAATTTTTAACTGGAAATTTTGATACGTCAGACGTAATCTTATTAAATCTCTGCTTAATTTTGGCAGTTAATTAACTAACAACACTATGTATAAACTCGTAAAGTTTGTAGCTCACGCTCAGAATAACAACAACATAGCTGATTTTCAAATTCCGCTTTGCAAATCCGTACAATCTCTTCTTACCATATAAACAATTTTATGTACTCATTAAGAAACAGAATTACTCATGCTCGAGGTACTATAATTATATTCAATTAGGTATCTAGCATGTAATGAAACACTTTCTTTGAATATTTAATGGTTCTTGGTATAAACCAAGATCATGTATGAGCAGATGGTAAGCGAAATGTAGGAGGATCTGTGAGAGAGAATTTATGTATCGTGGTTTATTTTTGTTCAAAAATAATAGATGAAATTAAACACTGCTCAAATAACCATTAGTTTTAATTAATTTAAATTACTTTCATTGCATTTCAACTAGTGTTTATTATAGAATTAGAAATTAAATTCAACACTGTAGGTGGCGCATATGGAAAATTTAATTTCGTATCTAATTTGTTTTCTTTTCCTACAATATAAACAACAATTTTCTTCACAGTAACCTTTTTGTGTGTAGCGTTTCAATTCTTCTTCACTCTAGCCCTTTATCAAATTTTATTTTTATTCACTTCGTTGAACTTTTCGGGTCGTTACATTTTTGGCGACAGCGACATTATTTTTGTAATTTTCGACTTCACATTTTCGTGAAAAATCCCTACTCAAAATATGATGATGATGATAACAACTGCAAGCAAGGCAGGCCGGGACAAGTGCAATTTGAATCGGAAACCACAAAGTGCACAAGTCACGACCTAATCTACCGCAGCTAAGTTCGTTATTGATTCGCGCCGAGTCTTCCTCTTCTTGTGCAGATGTCTTCGACAAGTTCTTGGTGGTTGATTTTTCTCTTCCGGTTCCTTTTCCTCTTTATACACCAAGGTAGGGTAGTAGGAGAGAGGCGTCGTATTTTCGATTTTTTACTTATTCATTGGATTTTGCGAGTTCTAAAGGTTACGCCAGCGTTTATAAAGACGGGGGTAACATCAAGAGACTTCTTTTCTTAGGGGAAGTTTATTAAAATTCTATCGATTTAGTCTTGAAATGGAACTTGAATTATTTGAAATTCGATATTTGACGAGACCTACATTGGAAAGTCAATTTTAGGAATTTTAAATTCTTTGGAAGTACTGAAATAAATAAATTTCTAATAAATAAAAATAAGGTTCTTTCCCTTTGATTTGAGATCCCCTTAAAAAGAAATCAAACCTACAAGGTAGAACAACCTGCTGGGGTAAATCATAAAACATTTCGGAACGACTAAGAACACAAATTGATCGAAAATTGATAGCTACTTTTACTCAACACTTTTACCGTTGTTTTCGTAGCAATGAATATTTCATTAATTACATAATTAATTAATATAAAACCAATACATTTTGTTTTATGATTATATAAACATAATTAAATGGATACGGAATACTGCAAATATTCCTTGCGAAATCCAATTTGGATACAGCTTCTACATTGAATTTGGTATATTATGCATAAATGATGCCGCTCAACTAAAAAGCAGTCCAACCTCAAAAAGCTAGAAAACAAGTGGCAATTGCTCTCTAGTATTTTTCTAGTAGAAAACCCAACTTTTTTACTGAAAATTAATACACATACCAGTGTGTGCTCATAGGTGTAAATATACATTGTGAGAATTACTTAAATCTCAAGTTGGAAATTGTATCAATTGATCTTAAAAATTCAGTAAGATTCAGTACGTAGAGAAAATCATGATATCTTGGTATTGCCTCAAAAGACTTATCTTATTGAAGCTTCAGACCAATGCCGAGACCCAAATCACTAATATCATGGCAATATATTATAATGAACAGGGAAAACATTCTTGACTGGCGGCGAAACCAGACGTCTAGAGAAGACTTAAGAGTATTCGAGACGCCTACACGCACAACACCAGTCAGAACATTCAAGAGCCTGGTAGAATACATCACGCGAGATACTATATAAATGTGGGCCGCCGTTTGGGAGAAGGTCAACCAGTTAACCAGAAGTGTTTAGTTTGAAATAGTACTAAATAAATGTCTGTGTATTTAATATAAATATTGTAGTAGATAAATAACCTTTAAATAAATTAGTTTAAGTTCGTTAATGGTTTCATAATTTGTGCATTTAATTAGTTAAGTTTAAACCTGTGTAACCTGTGTAAATTGTAAATATTCTCTTCTTATTATACTTTTAAACAGGATCTTTACTTTTATTTAAAAATAACGTAACAATCAATATTCATGATGTGTTGCTTTTGATGTTCTTACTTCTTTGCAACATTTGAACGATTCAGAAAAGTCATGCAATCCACTTCTTTTATGAAATAGTACTTCGGTTATAGCTTTAAACTAAGATTTGTTAAATCCTTCAAGAATCAATAGGTCGATCTCAAAAGACCACTAAAGCACTAAAATGCAAAATAAAGTTCTTCACGAAACATTAACTAAACGACTAACTAATACATTTATGACTGATTGTTGTCCCATATGAGGAGACAACAATGTATTAGCTTCCCCTCTGCTGACTGCATTTCGAAGAGCACGCAATCGTGATAGTTTTTGATCAAACCTTGTATATCTAGATTGACAAACTTTTCAACATCTAATCTTGAAGGCAAATAATAATCAACCATAAGACTATAACTATTTTGTTAATATATTGTTAATATATTTTGTTATATATTAAGTGGAGCGCAGAACTTTGGAAGAGAGCATCTTGAGCTTAATTAGCCAAACTAAAGAGTCATTTTCACAGTAGTTTTTACGGTTACAAAATAATTTACGCTAAGGTAGTGAAATCTTTATGCAAAAACTAAAGAAAATTAAATCTTTTCTCTCCACCCTATTCCCAAGCAGCATTTTTAGGTATCAATACGTACCAGCAACTATGGGTGAAACCATTAAGTTTTTGCCACTAGTCACAAGCACGTAATCGCTGCCGTTTTATTACGTGCCTGGAACCAAAATGGTGATCAATTTTTTGGTAGCAGATACGTTGCAGTAACCTCTCTGAAACTTGTCCAAACACACTTAGTCTACGTAGGGGGAACGTGGCGGCGTAGTAATTGCTACTTTCGTGGAACTTCTTTTCTCTTTCGACACATCATGTCGAGATGTTGCTCTCTTTCTTTCTCTTGCAACTTAAGAAATATTCTATTATCATTTTCCATACTAACGCTGCGATCGTGTCACAAAATGGGTTACCATTTTCTTTGTAATACATACTTAATAATAGAAAGGAAAATGAAATGTTTGATTATTTTGTTACTCCAGTATAACAAAATTATAAATCATTGCAACGTTTCTGTTAAATATGATGCTGATAGATCGAAAAATAACAACAGGTTCTTTAAATAAATTTTTTTTAATAAAATATGACATATAAATTGATATACATGATAGAAATCACTTTTATATTATTTCTAAGACACAATTTGGCATCAATTTGTTATTTTTAATGAAGGTTATAGTAAAAGGTCTATTGACAATTATAACAAATTGCAAATTGATTAATAGCATCAAATATTTTACAAGTAAATATGGAGTAGTTTTTAAAAATGCACCTTAAAACAATATTCGCTGTAAAATGCGTATCTAAGGTTTGTGTCACTTAATTACCAGTAACGGGAACTAAACAACTTCTACTTCAAAGTTATTGTTACCACGAAGTATAAAATAAGTTAAAAAATTATTCTAGAATTTTCAAGTGACGCTTACTATAAAATGACGTCAACGTTTTCGTAACCACTTTCCAGTTCCTACTATATCACTGCAAAGTTCCCATTGGAACTTTAAGAACGCTTACGTTTAACCTCACATTTAACAATAAACTTATATTCTTTATACTGCTACACAATAATTAGATGCGGTATATTTTAAGGTGGTGGCATCCAAAGGAAAAAGAAGAATATACTTCACCCTTGTTCCCTACAAATGGGAGTAAAATAATATTTTGTTGTATTGTCCCCAACTACTGCCAGTGCAAAAATATAATTAACTTCCAAATTCTAAACTAACCTACAGCAAATATGCCTCTATTAGACAATCCAAAGACCTATCAAATGTTGTTGTTGTGGCGCCGACTGGAATGTTTGCTCACAGCGACATATTGGTTTGGCTAGACCAATTAGGTAATCCAATAGTTTATTCAATGGTGATTTTATGGCGTCGACATGATCTCAGCAACATATTGGTTTAACAATCAAATGGTGTTTGCGGCCATCATTATTTGAATCAATGAGGCTAATTTATTTGGTAATCTAGTAGTCTGTTAAATGGTGATTTTATGGCGCCGACAGGAATGATTGTCCACAGCAACCATATTAGCATGGATTACCTAATAGAAGTTACTGCCACTTCATGGTAATTTTTAATAGTAACTGGAACTTTGTAGTCATTCTCAGGTAAAATAAGTACCTAGTAAAGTTCCCTGTATAGTGATTTTCCTGGATAAATTTTTAAAAATTTTAAAGTAATTATACTAAGGAGTAATACCGTTCAACATACTTTAAAGCTACTTAAAAGTAATGGAACTACATAGTAGTTCCAATAAATAGTAGAAACAACTACATAATTACTAAAATATTCCAAACTGAAGTAACCTTATAAAGTAACCTTATAAAGTCATAAATTGATTGATACTTATGTATCAATCAGTTACTTATGTATAAAGAACAAAATTACCATACTCGTAGGCTCACAATATTTACAAGAATTCAGATGCCCAGATACATGGACTAAATTCATGGTAGTTGCAACTACCTAACAGTTCTACTTAGAGGCCAAATGTTGTCAACCAATAACACTCAAAAAAATTTAAATACAGCTTACTCGTCCTTGATATTGTTACAACTGTATCAAAATTGAACCGGTAACTACAAAGATTTAATTTAGGAAGTAAGTTACCGTTTACTTTGAGTCTATGAAGTGTCAGTATTCGCACAGGCATCTTTATTACACGACCATCAATCAAATAAAAGTATTACATTTTCAAAAAATGAATGAATAGCGTTCAGTGAAAATACATTTGTCGAAAGTTTTATAGCTCTCATTAAAATGCAACTGCGGTGATTCATAGAGTAGTTTTATGGATGTGTAAATTATTTTTCGAGCGTTTTTAAAAGACATACCAACGACGAATGCCTTGCGGTAGTTCTTGATTCAAACGATCTAATAAATCTGGGATATTCTTAAAATTGCAAGTTTATAACAACCATCACCGACAAACACAACAAGAACAATAGCGAATACCCTCTAATAGTTTGAGCTTTTCTTCTCCCTATTGAATCTATAATTTCTTCTTCGTGCAAAGAAACTTGAATCCCATATATACCTACAATAAGTTTCTTCGAAAAAACCGATAAATAATAAAAACAAAAACATTTCAACTTAAAATGTATTCAATACCGTCAGGTCAACGCCATCATAAAAACTTCAACGTGATTGCTCTTTGTTTTCAGTTCTTATTTTGACTACCCGTGGCGGCAAGCCACAAGTATGAAACAAAAATACCTTCTTCAATGTAAGATATTATAGATAGTATGCAACCATTTTGGTAATGTCATTGAATACTTTAAGCTGGATTTTTTCTTTCATTCATTTAAAAAAGAAAGTTTCAGTCTAAAAATTAATAAAAAAATTTTGTCCTAAATCTTACATTATTAATATTTACGAAATCCCTGAAATCCCGAAAGGTTTCCCAATTTAACCAGAAGGTCTAATATTTAAACGAGGAAAACTTGGCGAGCCTACATTAAAACGCATCGCAATTGAAAATATCACAAAAGATCACCAACGATGCCGCCTGGCAGGGAGTGATGAAAAGAGGACTACCGAGAATGACACGTTTATTTAGTCTTTCATTATCCAACCAAGTAAACAGATTATCTATTGTCTTAATACGACTGAAAGGATTGTGAAAACAAATAACTGGCAGCAATGAGTGCGGATGTTGGATAAAACCGTTGAGAGATTAAGGGAATAACTATGAACACAGGATGTTGCCTTGAATGAACAGTTTTGCGGGAGAAAAATAATAGAACAGGAAGTTTTGAAATTTTTTTCAGGGGAAAAAGCTAGCGGGATGTGTCTGAAAAGAAAGGATTTATTTTAGCGCGTTAATACCAAAATAAAAGCTACCAGTGAAATATCAAAAAAGAAAGAAAAAGATTGTTAAGTAACTTTTTTCATTTTAGGAGCAGAAGCGTTTTATTGTATCTGAAACAATTTATAATTTATGCGGTTTAAATTTAAATGCATAAAGCTCAAGAACGAAATTAATTTTTTTTTTTAATATTTTTTCATTTTAGTTCCAAATTTGTTGCGAAAATAGTAGCTTCAGGATAAGATATAAATATGCAAAACACGAAAATGTCATATAAACTGAAGTTGTTAATTAAAGGCATTTCAAACGCTATATATCAAGTCGGAAAATTAATTATTTGACTTTGACTTCCAGAATCTTCAGAAAGCTAACAGAATACCGGGTTATGAAGTATAATTTCTCCTCTCCGTTTGAATATCAGCCGACAGCGTACTGTAACCACTTTTCAGGCAATTTATGCATTTTATGCGTGCAAATGACGATTTTATATATTGACATAACGTTTACTACTGTATTAAAATTTTAATGGCAAATATAAATTTTAATATCTACACTTCATTTAAATAATTTTTATTTAACTTTGTTTATTATTTAAATGCTCGGCTGGATAAATTACAAATGGAAACCATTTATGAAATCAATGAAGCAGTTTCATATTTTCCAGTATTGTTATTTACATGTTTTGCTATAGGAAACTGGAGTATTTTGAAACAGAGGGCTAATGAATAAGATTATAGGTCGAAATAATTGATGTTTATCAGCCTTTCGGCTCATGGGACATTAACTGCTACGGATTAAAAATTAATGATATCTTGTATTCCCCAAACGTTAAATATCTAGATTCTCGTGAAAAGAGGTTTAAATGACAAATAGACACTA
The DNA here is from genome assembly GCA_929113105.1 of Agrypnus murinus. Classification (NCBI taxonomy): domain Eukaryota; kingdom Metazoa; phylum Arthropoda; class Insecta; order Coleoptera; family Elateridae; genus Agrypnus; species Agrypnus murinus. The sequence continues at coordinate 43,104,363 of OV816025.1, forward strand.
TGGCGGATAGACATCTGGATCTGAATTTTGAAGATATTGGTATACCATTTTCAGTGTTCAAGTATTTAAAAGCCTATTAAGAGGATTAACTAACTAAACAATAGGCGGAAGTATACTAAAATATCCAGATGACATCCACATACTTGCTGTAATAAGGTAGTCCATCCTATATGACCATGACTCTTGTCTATGTTCTGAAATAGATTTAATGTGAAAACCTAACAATTAGGCTTAAATCAAAACTAAATATGTACATTGTACATAATTATATAGTCATTGCAAGGTAATTACGGTTTTAATTTAATTTTTAATATCAAGAGTATCGTATTATTCGGGATGGTAAATTTTGACCTGTACAAGAATCACTTAACTAACTGCTAATATCCCCGCTAAATCAACTGTTGAATCATTTAAATTAGGAAAATCAAACTTTAGGATATGAAATAAAACTTAAAATGCTGCCTTAGGAGCAAACACAAAATTAATTTATGCTGGAGTGGTACAGCAACGTCCAACCACGCATGTCATCATTTGAAAGCCCTTTCATTCTGCATATGACACAATTTTCTTGGATTTTTATTGATCTAACCCAACCTCAGAGACAGTTAGAAAAGTTCATCAGCAACTCCAGAATAGGCTTTTCAACTGTCAAGAAGTCTAAAGAGAATTTTGTATCTCTACTTAATAGTTACTATTTCTGGGAAATCCATTTTTAATGTACTGAGAGAATAATTGTCGCCGAGGTCGTTTGCGGTCGATGCAGGACAATATTGAGGACGCTAAAAAAATTTATGCAATCGAAAAAATATGTAATTACAAATTTCATTGGTGTTAAAACCAACAGTTTAATTTATGAAAAGATGACTTTCCTTTGCAGCGTTTCTATGAAAATGACATAAATAAAACAATTCGTTTTGTAGAGATACTGGCACTAAGTTACTTGGCGGCCGTTACCCTTAGTAACGGTCACGAAATTGGATTTTGCGACCTATAGTGCGTACGCGATGTGTCCACTTCGCGTACGCTTGCAGTAGAGTTTATTTGATTTGGAATAAATTATACTTTTTGCAATAAATAACATTTAATCTGTTGTTACTTTAATATGGATCGATGAAACTAAAGAAATAGATAATCATATACGCAGAATTAAAAGGGCTCTTAAATGAGCCCATCACTCAACCCATCGTGCCATTAAGAATTATTACGGCACCAGTGCAGTATAAAGTAGTTAAGTTGGAGGTAGGGGGGTACCTTAAAATGTGTAAATATTTTGTATATCTTTTTTTTTATAAAAAAACATGTTTGTATATTATGTTGATTGACTTCGGGAAGGAATAGGCACCTAAAGAAATAATGCCATATTTGCGATGCCAACCCTTGCGATAATTACTCAAATTAAAGTATTACTCAAATCAACTTCAGAGGAAAAGAATATTTGACACAATATAAAAATTACAATGAATAGTTCAAAGTTCTTCAGTTGACTTTTTAAATTGGGTTTCTCTGAGACCCGCAGATTACCTCTGCTTCCTATTTTTTTATGATCCATCTACACTTCTACACTTAACTTAAAATTACACGGTAGATAGTTATTTCAGTAAATCTTGACAGAACATCAACTTTAGGAATCAGAATATGAAACGGTTTGCATATTTTACTGCTGCAGTTAACACATTCATTAATATTGCAAATTGAAAATATCTTCAAAACGAAGACTGAAAAACAAGAAAATATGAATTATGAAGAATACTAAAATTAATTCAGAAATATATTATTTAGAAAAAATAATAGTAAGGGAACTACAATTGTACTATATAGTGTTTTGGAGACCGTAAACGACTATGTCTAAAGTGCCTATGAACTATAGATTATTTTAAGCTTCACTTAAATCAGCGCTTCACACTCGTCACACTTCCCTTGTAAGGCTAATATATTCAGATTTATGCTAGATTCTGCTAACACATTAGAACACATACACATATTTACAATAAAATGCATTAAAAAGGCAAATATCAGCTGAATGTAAATAAATTGACGGGTAAAATAATATCCCTGAACAAATATTTAGAACAGATCGAATTAATTAGAATATTTTTGGTGCGCTTAATTTATCTCCTCCCCTTCAAATTTATTTGCATAGCTGATTTACTTAAAGCAATTTATGGCTTTGTTTGGTTCATGATATAAAATTACTCCAAATATGCAAAAAACTTTATTAGAATTTCATGCTTTAAATTAATAATAGACTAAAATAACTAGAGGAAGAAAGCCGTATAAATATTTAAATAAATAAATAACTACAAAATAAAATATACAAGGCGTTTAAAAGAGACAATTAACAAAATTCATATCGTACTTTAACCTGCATTTAAACCAATATACATATGCAAATGCGATGGGACTCAAGCAGAATACGTAATGACTTGAAATTAGTACCGTTTACATTATCTTGATTCTTTCACGCTAAATTATCGCAGGAAATTTGAACCTCTGCCTGTTATTTATACTACTACCACAGCACAACATTCGAATTAGAAAACCCCTCCCATCTGTTATCCTTGTTGTTTTTTCCCAGGCAAAATCAGTTTTGAATTTTGGCAGAATAATTAACTCTCGTGTCATCCTGACTCTCCTCCTTTCCTTCTTCACAAAATCCGTCTTTCCGTCGATTATTACAATTAATATAGGCCGGGACTAGTGCAATATTGGTATCAAAAAACAATATTGTCACGCATCACGGACTATACAAAATGCAATTCGTTTAAATCTTCTTTAATCCTCTCATCTCGAAAATTCGAACGGGACGTTCCTTTGTGGATATTAGATTACATGTACAAAAAATTCCATTGCCTCTTCCAATTTTATTGTAGCAACTCCTCAAAAACCATTATCCTTTAAATAACCATAACTGTGATGTAGTCACGCAATCTGTTGGAATTGGCCATTAGTGCTTCTCAGAGGACTTCGATTTACATCACTGCATTTAGTTATTTAATTTTCGATATAAAATATCCCCGTAACTTCATTTTTTCTTATTTAAACAATCTACACAGGAAGTGTATAATTTGAATTCAATAAACATAACTTAAAAAAGAAATGTGATTCATAGTCTGGATAGTCCCAATAGAAAAATAAGTACACTTAATTGCAGTGAGGAAATCGCTTAGTAATAATAATTGTCGTTTTTATTTTTATTTGAATTTTAAAATTGTAAATCTTTAACAAATAATTAAATTAGAATTTAATTATTAGAATTTCATAGCAACATGTCTTGTACCATGTGAAATTTATGGCATAGAAGATGCAAAAACTTAAAAAAGAACGAAGTATACTAGGTGAGTATTACAATCTGCTTGTAGTTTTACTAAAACACGAATATATCACAAATCATGTATAAATGCAAATTCGCATAGAAGAATTATTACCCTCACTGGAGATCGAACCCAGGTCTCTGGCTCTCCATGCCAATGCTCTATCCAAGTGAGCAGTCAGGGTCAATCTACAGCAGGACGGCAATAATTCGAATCATATAAGATGTATTAGATATATTTTGCTTTATTAGGTTCATGGTCCGGTAATTCGTTGGAGACACATCAACCATCAAATCTATTCTAATTTGCAATTATAACATCAATGAATAATTAATATTTACCTTCCATTAGTATAATGCAAATATACAATGGATGAAGATAATAAAACTGCAACAAGCAGACAGTACTTGAAGTTATTCCCACAATAAAGAGATCCCAATGCTTTCGTCGTTGGAAAAAAATATGCCATCAATCAACCAGGTAAATGAAAATTGTATTCCGCTATCTTATTATCTAACCTGCTATGTGTATGAATGTACAAATGTTTTTGGTGGAGTTCTTAGCGAGAAAATTCTTGGAAGGTTTTCAAGACTCTTCTAAAGAGGAAGATCCTTCTTAGGCTCGTGCAAGATGGTGTAGTAGAGAAAAAATCCATAAACTCTGCAGAATACAATAAAATAGTATCGGTTTTCAATATATTGTGCACAGTAAAACAATACACTAGAGGGCACTAGACCACTCTAAAAGTCCAATACATTTAGAGTAAAATATCTAATCTGTATCTTCGTGTAGATAATCGACTTAACTTCAATACTATGTTAGTGTAGATTTATCACATTCCAAAATAATGATATCTTTAATCATTTGTGGCAACTTAATCAGACTGAAACAGTCAAGCAAATAAAATATATAAATAAATAATCACACAGAATAAATAGCTATACTACTTTTAATCTAAATTTTACTACTTTTTAAAATTCCAATCTAAATAGAAAACAAATTATACAAAAGTTTTATAACAATTTTTTACTCTAAATGTATTGGACTTTTAGAGTGGTCCGGTGTTAAAATCTTACACTAATTTTTTTACTGTGTATCTTAATCCAATATAAGCGCCGACATTTAAAATATGTAGCTATTCTGGCACAATATCAAAATATTTCTGCATAAAGTTTATATGTCATTTAATGTTTTTAATTATGTGAGAAATTCGTATCTACAGCTAATATTAATATTAACAATAATTTAACGGTTATAATGTACATATGTGTAGGCTTATACAACTCCTACAACGCATAATCGATAACATAAAGGGTTTTTTCTGTTTGGTTCTTGGTTGAAGCTTATTCGAGTATCATAAAGTACCTCTTTAAAGTATTCAAAATTTAACTTTGTTCTGTTGGTAATAACATCCCTGCATTGGGTGCGTCCAACACCAATATAGCGCTCGAAGCGCTGTAGAGAAACGACATTTTATTGTTATTACTAACATTTTTATGCAGCACTTCAAGCGTTTTATTAGTATTGGACGCATCCATTTCTTTGTTTCTTGAACTACTATATACATATATAAACATAACCTTTAACTTTTAAGTTGTAAAAAATCACAGAAAAAATAAAAAAAACATTAAACTTCTTTGTCCTTCCATCTTAATCTAAAACTAGCAAATCTGTATTATGGCATTTGCTTGAAATTATTATCAATCATTGTTACCAACCGTCAGATAGCAAACACATTTTTCTAATCAACTTTAAATTACGAACTAAAAAATACAGATTTTTAATTTTTTGGCATAACTATAAGAACCAAAGTAGAAAAGAAATAATTTAAAAGTGGTCCTGCGTGGTAGAGATCGTACCTTTCGTTCAGAGGGGCAGGGGTTCAAACCTCGGTTGCGTCTGAATTTAAGAAATTTAGTAAAATCGTGCTTGAGTTCCTTAGGATAAGGTATGAAGGTTGTAACAGTGATAAAGTACGGGGAAGCGTAATGTACTTGCTACAATAGCTCCATTACCTACATAGTTGCACTCCCATAAGAGTTTGTATGGAACTCCGACACTGCAAAATGCGGTAATAGGGGAATGGATTATGTATGTATGTACGTAGTATATTTAATATTTAAGAGCGCTAGATTAAATTAAATTAGAAAACTCGCCGCAAGCGGCTTTTTTTTAATTTGGACGCGTGCTAATCGTGTCTTATGAAACTTGTTTTTAGAATTAGTATCATTTCATGTGAAATTTATACTAAAATTGTTTCTTCTAAAAGAGTAAAAAAATAAATATACCAAATGTCAAGCTTCCTTGAACATTTTTACAAAGAATTAAACCTAGCAAAAGGCCTGTAACAACATATAAGGAAACAATAAACTTCCAAATGTGTTAATTAGCCAAAGGACAGTTACAAGCAAACTACATAAAGTATAAGCTAATCATCACAATCAAATGAGGATTAGACTTCTGAACAAACTTCATTCTGAAGGAGGGCAGAGTCCACTTTCTCCTTCTTGGGAAATTTGAAACTGATATAGCTTCATATGAGTTTCATTGTTCGTTGGAGAAAGATCTCTCATGAACATGTAGTTTGGGATGTTTCTCTAGGCTTATAGCCTCCCCACAGCTACTAGTCCTACTAAAAGTAAACTTAGAGAGCATTGGAAGAAATGTTGATCTGAGAAACTATGTTCTGAGTTCCTTCCACCTCTGTATTTTGGTTTTATTGTGGGTATCTTGGTAGAATTGAAAAAATAAATATTTACTAGGGAAACCTCGTCAAGACATGACGGTTAAAAGCATTGAAGGATTTCCCTACATACAACACTCGATGTGTGATTACAATCCTTGGGATTTTCGTAAGTGATTAATTAAAAAACGCAACCAAACATAACCAGTTAAAAATTCTAAGCCTATCACTCCTCTTTCCCAGCTTACCCTCCTCTCTTCCGATATACTATATTCTAGTCTGGCTTACCCCTCCCCGCCGGTTTATTGTACATAAATACATACGGAAATTCTAACTTACGAAATGATAAGAATAAAATCAAAAATTGATCTTGTTTAAAGCATTCTTGAAAACGTGTATTAGTACATATTTCAAAAACATCACATAAACATCGTGTTGTCAAATTCCCTGCGTTTTACACAAACAATATGAAACTGCTCTGAATAAGCAATTGCCATCAGCTATTATTTGTATAATAATTCTTCTGTTGTTCATAATTTTTAACTATGCGGTCTACTCAACCTAACAATTCTTTAAACATTAACCACGTATTAACCGCTTATTAATGATGGAAGTGGATGGCTGCATCACCCTTTTAAACTTATAAGCGGGAGTAGTTACGAAACTCACCACCGAACAAAGTGAGTTGGCGCCCCAAGTGAATGTCCGATTCGTCCGTCTCAAATTAAACATTTTATAGTTTCTCAAATCAAAAATATAAAAATTAAGTAGTGTTGACTAATCTACACAGCGAAATCTTTAATATAAAAAAAAAAGAATCGCTTAGATCGGCCCCGGTGGAACTCTCAAACGAACTGGAACAAAAATAAGCCTTGTGTTTTAAATATATTGATTTGTTAGTTAGCTGCTTATGATTTTCAGACATGCAGATATTCCTTTTACCTTAAATCTCTTTCGTTGTGTAAACTTCATCCTTCTATGTAAGCGAAGATGAGTTTTAAACTAGGACACTTTTAAAGCAATTACCTTGAACTAACTAAAGTAAAACAATAAATACAGGCTGAACAAATTGATAAGTCAATAATCCGGAAAGGCTAATATTTGCGGAAGGTCATGTGATGCTCGCGGGACAGAAAAGCTCTGTTTAAACTTAATTTTCTTTCTAGAAAGTAAAATCTAAATAAATGATAACAGTTTATTTCCTGTATAAAAGTGCAATGAATACAATAAAAAGCTTCAATAAAAGATACTTTTAAATTTTCCGCCATTATATTATAGAGTAGACGAGGGATTTCTCGATACTATTTGTTAAAGCAATGCATTTATTTCATTGTTCTTGCAATATAAATTACCTATCACTTGCAAATACGGTAGCAATCCAATGAGTAAATGCAAGAATAATTCATTTGAAATGTTTCTCCCTTCTTTGGAAATGAAAAAAATTAGCGCCAATTTATATGTTATCTTTTAATGTTATGGTAGGAATCTCTGGTATGGAAGAATAGCGACGTTGTAAAGTATCTTTTAAATAAGAAAAACAAGATGTACAAAGCCAAACGCCTCAAGACTAAGATTATTTATCGATTTCATTTTTTAGCTTTTGATTAAAAATTAACAGTTTAAGGGATTTAAAGATGTTAAATCCAGCAAGAAATTCTGGTTATTTTTCCCACGTCCAACGGCAATGTATTAAATAAATCACTTTACAATCGATAATGTGCCATAACTTTAGATTCCTTTTATATCCTCAGTAATTTTTATATACTTTCAGTAACAGCAAGAAATTACACGTAATTTACGACACGTTTTAAGTTGTAGCAATACTAATTATTGTTATTGGTATTAAAATAGGGGGAATCGTTTTGAAAAATTGCGGAAATAAATCCGTGTCGCTGCTGCTGCGTATTATAAGTCATCTAAATAATATTCCGATACTCAAGAGATCGTATGTAAATGTTTTGCAACATTTAAATACTTCCTCGATTTACAGTTTAAATATTTATTCTCTGAGTCTGACAAAGATGTATTTGTTTGTTTTTTGTATATTCAAATGAACCGCTTGCAAGTTAGATGCCACACACGAAATGGCCATTATTTAAATTTTAAATTATTATAATTACGTTTTGTCCTAACGGGACCCCCAAATTAAATTTAAATTACGGAATATATCTCGGTTACCATTTTGTTGTACAAATAATATCTTTTATAGTTTAGGAAGGGTCCAATGGTTTCGTGTTTCGAATAATTATTACATTAGTGAGTAGCAGATATTATTCATGGTCATAAAATTCTAATCTTCAGATTCTAGATACCATTCATAAAAACTAACCATGTATATTTTAATTTGTCAGCTTTTTAAGTTGGTAGCAAAAATTAAATTATCGACAGTACTCAAGGTATCAACTTAGAATATCCTTCGTATACATATTTTTTTACTTTAATGGAGTTAGAGGATGTACTATTGAATATGCAATTTACCTCTTTAATTAATTTGAAGGTTTCATGATCTCGTTATCTGCAAAATACAAAAAAGGCACAAGCTGAAGACATCAGATCATACTTAATTAATCGATGTTTTATTCAAATTAATTGCTAAAGCAAAATCGAAACTAATAATTTATTTGTCTTAATTACGAGATATAAATTCTGAATCTCGTTTTTAATCTAAAAAGAAGTTTAGTATTTTAATTTATTGCAATTATCACGCTTATTTTTGTGAATGGTCCCAACTAATTAATCCTGTAATTTGTTGAAATCTTTTATAAACAAAAACCTGCATTATTTTTGTATTGGAACTTAACAAAAGAGAAAAAATCTTGATTTTAAGATTCTAATTTATGTATAAATCATGTTGTACATTCTGCAACCCTGTATACACGGTGATTCAGTACTCAATGATCGGACTTTGAGGATAAGCTTCTCTGGTTATTAGAAACATAAAACCTTAGTAACTTTTTTTGATTAAATGAACCTGAAAATTTCGAAAATTTTGACCGACGTTTTCAGAAAAGTACGTATAATTGATGCAGGTCAGTGTAGTTAAGTCGAATAGAAATAAATGCAAGATCTTTAGAAATTGACACCATCAGTAAAAACGTGACATCTGTTTAAACAAGCACAAGGATGCAAACGACGCACATTCCATTTTTTAGATGTTAAAACAAAACGATCTATTAATCCGGGGGATTCCCCTTTATTCTAATAGTAAACGCAGACAGAAATGACATCATTTTAATACTGACCCATTTAATGTATCATTAAATTCGATGTGTATGCGTTAATAAACAGATATTAGTTTTAATTAAGTAAAGACATGTTTAGCTAATTTGATCTATCCATCAATAGGTATTGTTATTTTTATTGGAATTCTAGAATGTTTCATTATTAAAACCTTATTATTACGTTTTATTACTAAAAGCTGCAGTGTAAGGGGTTTGCAGTTTGTTATCATTTGAGAAACCAAATAGTATCGGGTATCTCCTTGATCTTGACCTCAAAAGATGTGTCCCTATCACGAGTACTATAATTTTTTATTCACAAACCTGCAGTATTGTATTACACATAGGGGTTAATGTGTCTATTAAAAGAATTTGAAATTGTCTTAGTAATCAGAAACAACACAAAACAAAAATACCATTTTTGAAACAATATCCATCGAGAGGTCGTTCTCAACATGCTTTGTTTATTTAATTCTGTTTATCTGTTGTTATTCTACGAAACACTTGGCCAAAATAAAGACGTTTTTATTACTTTACGCTATCCTTGCACATTCTAGTAGTATTGAATATCGGCTTGAACTAAAATATGTGTCATGTGCATTCATACTATTAAATTTGAAAACATTCGGCTGAACTTCGATGCCGTTTTTCTCCAAAAATATAGAAATACGAGAAAAATGGTATATAGGAATTTTCTTTCTTTAATGGTTATCTAACCACTGGCAAAGTCTGACTATGTCTTAATGGGTCACGGTGTATGTAGGTCAAACACTATATGCGATATGTTTAAAAAATATATGGTATGCCCGAATTCTTCTTCGATTATCTTGATCCAAGTATTATACCTACTGTATTGTGGTCATCACTACTTGCCCCAAACATGATCTTCCTATTATAGTATTAAGCTAATTCTTAGAAATGTTATTAGTCGATACCTACTTTCAGTAAATTTGTCAATAATTCTTAAATAGACAGTAAGCAAACATTTATTTGTGAACAGTTTCAAGAAACACGCCAAAATCTCACTTAAAAAAACATTTTGTTGTAAAGATGTCCAAAATGACATTCACACAACTACAAAATGTGTAGGATAGGCCAAATTACCAAACTTATCTCGTTGTGGTCTAGATTTGAAATCGGAAACAATACATATTAGGCAAACCATGAAATCTCAAATTATTTAGACAATGGCTACCATTTTATGAACCTTGATACCAAGTCTATTACCCAAAGGTCCCGATAAGTATGTGAATATGTATGTAATTATAGAAATATACTTAGTGAGTCATTCAGGTTGCTTTGGTCGTTTCTAGCTTTCTTATTCCTACGCATATCTACTTGTAGCGTGTTTGTTTAGGCTTAAATTAATGCACATAATGAAAATGAAACTAACTGATAAGAACTTTATACTAATTGCTAGGGTGCCTGTGCTTGGGAATAACAATTTTATCTCTGATATCAACAATCAAAACAATGGTGACTTTTTCACCAAGAAGAATTACGACACTATCTATACACGGTAGAAGCAGTTACGACGCATTAATTTTAAGGGGTGATAGAAGACATGAAAAGGAACAAAAAAGTCAACCTTGCTCAAGTATAATCGCAGCTGGGTCTTGACCTTGTTTTACAAAATCAAACAAACAAACCGATTATAACAGCCGTTTAAAAATAATAAACATCCGAAGCAGATTAGTCGGGTGACTAATTTTACGAAAATTGTAATCGGCACTGTTCTTCCGTAAACAAGATTTGTGCGTTGTACGTTAAAAACACGTTGATTCATAACAAACCAACTGTAAAAATAAGACAATAATTGACCTACATTTGATATTTATTAATTTCCGGAATATTTTCAAAACTTCTTGACGTATTTGTTTTTTTATTAAAAAAATACTATCTTTTGTAAAAGAAATTTTGATTAAGGCACCTAAGTACCATAAAATTAAAGATTTTTTTAATGCAGTCAAAACAAGGTGTCAACAAAATCCCTTAACCTAATTACCTAATTTAAATTAGATAAATCTTCTATTTAAAAGATATTATCTTGTAAAATCATTAAAAACTGTTATTAGATAAACATCAACTCGTGCTTTATTGACAAATTATTATTTCAAAGTTCAACAAACTACAAACTCAGTATTATGTCACTCTAATAAAAGAGTTATTATTTACACAGCTGTGATCAGGCATCGACCCAAATATTCTTCATTAAATTGCAAGGTTGTAAACAAAACGTGCTTTTTTTTCAACTTCAACAAAGATCCACATCAGCATTTTGTGCGAATGTGGAGCAAGTTTTTTACAAATTTTACAGGGTTGTCACGTTTCTTAATTGAGTAAAATTAATTTTTAAATTTTAGATGATATTAATTTTTGTTAAGTTGAATAATGATTTTACATTAAATAATATTTTGAATGCAAATTCTTATAGAAAAATTTATCGACTCTGCTGGGATTCGAACCCAGGACCCTCCACTGTCTAGGTGGTATCTCTACCAACTGAGCTACAGAGTACGACTACCAGCATAGCGAGAAATTCTTTATATGAATTAGATATTATAAACTTTTTAATTGTAAAAAGAATTCTGTTTTACGCGTAAACGACATACGATACCGTAAAATGTTATTGAGGTTTGTTGTTGTGATAGATGAGATTATAATGAGAATATAATGTGATATTAACGCGACAAATGGCCGGTTTCAGAAAGCTTGATTAAGTTCTGATTAACTTAATTGTCATTAAATTTAAACTTCAGAAATTTCATTGACTGAGATTTAACAGACCTTGAATTTTATCCAATCATATTTCTAGATTTCAAATTTAATGACAATTAAGTTAGTCAAAGTTTAATTAAGCTTTGTGAAACCGGCCAAAAGTGATGTTAAAGTTTTCAACTTTATTATTTTTTTTTTCTGAAAATTAGTCAATTCTAGAACAAAGTTATACAAGACTTTTTTGTTCCTTAGGATATCTTCTATCACCCCTTAAAATGAATGCGTCCTAACCCCTTCCACGCTGTAGAATACGATACAGCTTAGACGGGTTAGTCCGATCAATATCATTACCATATCAATTTTGGTATTGCCTATAAAATTCGCGTTTTTGCTTTTTCAAATTTGTATAGTCCCAGGGAAAAGGTTACTTGACATATGCACCAAAACTTCTTTTAATCTTCACTAGAAATCTCAATAACGGTAGGATTCAAGTGCTCTTGATTATGTAAATATTACGTTTGGTCAGATATAGGCATACTTTTCCTTTAGGCCAGTGTGCTTTTAATACAAAAATCTTTGTATAAGTATAGGCAGTTATATTAGTCTTGTCCTTTGAATATTAACATTTCCTGGAACCTCTCATAAAAATGGCAAATTGAAACTATACCTCTTAGCTCTTTAAAATGCACCTGTTATGCAAAATTCGATGTTTTCAAAACATCGCACCTTACAATTAAGGTTCTGAATTAGCATCCAAAGGTCTAATAATGCCTGCGTTATTATATATATATATATATATATATATATATATATATATATATATATACAGAAATATAATTTTAAACTCGCAACTACGCCTTTTCGTGTCACAGTCGCAATGACAAATTTAAAATGGTCTTCCCGTAGAAGGAAGCAGGTTTTTCAACTTCAGCCAAATAAAAAAGATGGAAGATCTTCCATTAGAATTATTAAATACATAAAAAGAATCTATAGCTCTAATGTTCCACACGTTTCCAGAAAACGGTAAAAATTCTGAAAATGTCCATCAAATTTAAATCAAACATAAATTAAAAAAAGCTAACCCGCTACTTCTGCAACTTTCAATTTTTATCTCTCATAATCATTAGAAAACCAGTTCACATAAACCTGGATCTTCAATTCACATCTAAAGCGATTTATTAGTTAGCTATAATGAGAAAACATTCAGAAGGAATTCAAAATGAAACACAACATTCACGAGTTTACAGCCTTAATAAACTTCACTGTTAAGGTCAACTTAATAACGAGTTTACAGTTAGTTTAAAGAAAATCACACAACGAGAAACACCCGAACAGAACAACACCATCATCGTTCTTGTATCATCTCTTTTTCATTTTCTTCCTGGACCCCGAGGTAAACTTTCCAACTGTAATTCCGCCAAGTCTCTCTTTCAATTAACTACAACTTATTAACTAAATAGTTAGAGGCGTCGTAATTTTATTGTTGTAATATTAGTGCTGTACGTCAACTAGCTCTATTAATTCTCTTCAAAGAACCATTAAGGTAGGTATCTAGCTATCTATCTATATTCTTTTTATTATTATTAAGAATACAAGTGAGAGAATTATTAGTTGGGATTATTATTGCAATAAGCTTGCGTTATTTTGATGGGTCGTTTAGTTACGGGTATTATACTTCTATAGGTATGTATATAGGCACGTTTGAAGATTTTTCAGAATTTAGCATGAATATAACTTTCTACTTTCAAATTATTTTAAATGTCAATACGACTATAAACATAATTAGCTATTTATGAAATTTTATTATGTGCACCGCACATTATAATAGGCTACCATAAAATTGCCTAACCTGTAAAGCAAATTTTTTCGGGTCGCTACTTCTGGAAGCAACTGTACATTTTGCCGTTGTACTGTGTGTGAATTAAGCTTACAATTATTACACTTTTCATAATGAAAAGTTATTTATAATCAATTTTAGTAGTTTGGTCTAGAAAATTCTTTCTATTATGTCATTGCGAGAAACATCCTGAAATTATTCTTCAGATTTGTGTTCTAGTAAGCTATCATCAGTACAACAGATAACAAAACTCTCTTGTTAAAGGTTTACTATTATTGTAGAGTCGTTTAAAGGATAATTTTCTACCTGCAACAATTTGTTTAACAAAAAGACTCGTAAAGCATCACCATAAACTATAATTATTACAATTATAATTACAAGGCGAGAAATATGTGTCATTAACAATTAAGAAACTGGGCGTTGTTAAAAATCTTAAATGCACTTTCGCGTTTTCACTTGTAACATTACACAAGGCAATTTTCTTCCGTCACAATTGAAATGTAAAAACATAAATCTCTCCTGTCCTTTTTGTTATCGTTCGATTATAAGAGGAAAAAATCTTATTTATTGTTTACTGTATTTTAAAACACGTGTTATTATAAGAGGATTACATTGTACTGATATCAGAAGCGAAGTGCGACCTAATAAATTGTACTATAGAAAGTGCATCGCTGCATTAGAACATGCAGTTCCAAGGATGACCACTACGAAAATAATAGTGTTGAAATATAAATACACTTTTAATAGTATCGATATCTCAACAGTAATTACTACCCATGTCGAGCTACTCAAAATAGGTACATAGCACTCATAGCAGCAATTTTGATCTCTATGTACGAACTGTTATTTCTTCGATGTTTATCTTGGTCTGGAAATAAAATCAAAACTCAAAAGACCAAGGGTTGCGTTTGCGTTTCTTGTAAAGAATTAACTAACTTTAAACGGATAGATTTTAGAAACCTTCTGACATAGTAGGTATTGGGAGTGACCAGACAAAATAGTTTTCAGAAAAAAGTAAATTCTTCATTATCTCAATATTGCTATGAGAGATGATGGTACTCTTCACCCCACAGCATAATGACGCTTACTAAGATCAAGGCTGGTTTCGTATGACATAACATGAAATAAAATAAGGTATTGATTTGATGCTAAAAAATCCTTCTATGCAACCGAAATGAAAACAACTGTACATGCTAACGAAAAGCATAGAAACAAAATTATAAAAAATATATCTACCATCCAGAGATGTCCATTCATTAGTGGTCAACCTCATAATGGCGTAAGTAAAAGTGAAAAATGGTTTCAGTAGTACAACTAGAAATAACTGATGTAGTAATAGTAGCAGATGTTTTTTAAGATAAATATGGATAACATGTGTTATGCGCCAGATTAAATAACAGGAAAATACCGTACAAATTAAAGAAAGTAACAAACAACTGGTGAAATAGTTTTTATATACAAGAAAATGGAATAGATGCGAAGCAGATAAAACATGGGTGGTTGAGAAATAATTGAGAAGTATGCTGAAAATATGCTTTCGCTTTCAGAAAATTGGCACATTATTGAATTACACTAACAAGTATATCTCTAGATTTCGGTAGATATATGCAAACAAAATTAATGTGACAGTCTGTTGATCGAAAAGTCTAAGAAATTTGAAAAATTAGGTCAAGAACATTCATTTTAACGTTTTGCTTAATGTTTATTCGGATCACTCGAAGAGATACATGAAGTATTTTTTATTACTGAAAGTTCAGAGTTCGCATATACTTACATAAAATCATTCGCATCAGATACGGAGAAGTATCAATATTTTGAAGAATCACGCAGAAAAATAATCTTTCAATTGTAAACATTGAGGTTCTGATTGAAATTAGCAAATAGGTACATACATAATCGTTAGTCAGATAATTGACACAAAATAATTTAATTATTTCTCATTTGCATACAGTGTGCACTATCGACTAGTGACTTATCTCATTTTACCCAAAATATGGCTTACGCCCTCTTTCCCCAAAGCATCGAATTATTCAACCAATTTTATAACTTTTGGGCAAGGTTTACCAGGAAACTAATCAAATCGTTAGATATTAAAAAAACAGCGACAACATTCTGTAGAAAAGATATACGTAAACTAGAAAGAAAATCGAATGGAAATAGGGCACTTGTACAAATACACGCATACAAAAGTAATTTGGGTTACCTTTTTCTGCAGCAAATAGTAAACTTTAATGCAACAACTTAAAACATTTTCTACAAGAGCAATAATTCTTATTTCAAGTCAATAGAATATCAGTTGGGATAACTACTCCAAATCAATAACATTCCTGAAACTGTAGCTCCTGGTTTTTAATATTATGATCCTTTATCAGCTCAGTTTAATTAATATTAAACAACACTTAGTGGATTAGTGCCAATAAACAGGCAGAAAGAGATGCTGCAGTGATATTTGATCAACTATATTATATCAACACTAGTAGGTGAAGTTAGAGATCACTGACTAGTGATCACCGAGAAATAACAAATTTCACATTTTCAGGTGCCATTTAGGTAGTGATTTGGGTTCAGTCGATAGGAATTGCAAAAAGCTAAAAAAAACCCCGAATATCATTTTCAGCTTAACAAATTTTGTTTTAGCCCATGTGAATGGCAAGGGGCTGCCGACCCTTTTTGAATTGTCCAAGATTATTTGTCGAATCATTCTCATGTTCCCAGGAAACTTCATGCCAAATTTCAACCTTCTAGATTAACGGAAAGTACGAAAAAGCTTCTGGAACAGTCAGACTGACACTACATGGATTTTACATTTTCTGTAATAGTAATTTTGTTATAATTGATCACCGACTCCCGGATGCCAAATTTCGTGGAAAATACCTGGCAAAGAAAAATGTTTACTTTCAACGATCTAGGCATGGGCGATGTAACTTTCGAGTAAACTACAATGAAGAACCTTTATTTTTTGGTCCATTGGACATTTTTTGGGCCATGACTTCGCTCCCTCTGTTAATTTTTCCAGGTTCAATCATTTTTGGATTCCCAGGAAACCCCATAACAAATTTTACCTTTCGAGGTCATCAGAAATCGAGAAATCCCTATGGAACAACAGATAGACAAACAAGCATGACGGGGATTGTGACTTTTAGGTATCATTCATATCATATCATCATCAGGTACGGATTTATGCGGAGTATTAAAAAAAATTCGGATCTCGTTTTTCAACAGCATTAAACAAACTTGAATGGACTTATTTTTTAACCCAAGAGCCAATTTAAAGTTTTAGTTTAGGATCTCGCAGGTCTAGAATTCCTCTCATCAGTCTCAACAAATTTCCATTTTCTAAGTCTAGTTTTAAAATACTATGTATCTTCCTTTCCAACGCTCTTATTATTTCTAGGACGTCGCTTAACACAATGTATGTAGATATCTATATCGGTAGAATGCTTTCGATATACCCTTTTGTTATATCGATATATTGAATTGATATATGTAATCGAAGGTACACCACGTCACGTGCTCGACATGCATTCATCACCGCTCAAACGAACAGTCATTTATGCTTCTTTCACCTCATTCAGTATTTTGGTAGGACAATCATTTTTATTATAAAGGGACCAGCGCGGAAGGGTAATATTGTGACAGTAACCCACTCACCTGCATTACGAATTGTGGGGGATTTGTTAATTAAAAACTAAGTTAATAGTTACTAATTATCATATACGAGGGAGGAATGATAAGTGGTTAGCTTAATAATGAGAAATTAGTTATATGTTTTTAAAATGATATTTATTTTTCATAATAGTCGTATCTTGACAGTGCAATGAATTTTGTCCAACGATGTTCTACTGCACTGATTCCATCACGAAAGATGCTTTTCCCAAGGTTGCAAAATAAAATCTCTACCTTTCCAAAAAAATTTTTAGCTTAGGGATTAAATGGAAATCAGAGGGAGCCAAATCCGGCGAATAAGCTGGGTGCGAAAGCAAATCGTAGTTTATGTAGTTCCTTGATTTTAGCCATTGCTGTAACACCAGTGTGGGGGCGTGCATTATCTTGATGAAAAATGATTTTTTACGTTCTGAGCTTGGTGCGATCGTTCCAAGAGGTTAGAGTAATATTCATAATTTATGGTTTCCCCTGTTGGGAGAGGGTAGTGTGAATAAAAAATAAGTTTATACTTTAAGAATTAAGTTATAGCACTAGCGAAAGCTTATTAGTTTCAGCTATAAGCACTAGCATTTGCTGTTAAGGATGTGAATAACCTTCTGCTTATACTTACAAGCTTATGCTAGAAAATTTCAGTGTAAGCTAGAAACATTTCATTAAATCAGTTTACCCTCGCTCCTATATCTGTCAAAATTATGTCAAAATAAATTGTAAAAACAGAATTTATCACGAGTGGTCGCATCTCTTGTTGCATCAAAATGAGTTCCGATAGTGATAGTGATGTTCAGTCCGACCTTGTTGAAGTTGAACAAAGTACAAATTTAAGATTTGTAGAGGCTTTGAGAAATCATAAAGTTTTATTCAACAAGTCACAATTGCCAAAAATAAAAAAAGCAAAGGAAAATGCATTACTGATGATGCAGGAATCGTACCAAATAGCCTATGGAAAAAGTATTACCATAAAGCAGTTAAAAAAGAAAATACAAAACATGAAAAATGAGTTAAAGAAGAAAACAGACAGGAAAGAAACAGGAAATAGAAAAGTTAAAACTTACACGTATGCAGATCGAACGAGAAAAAAATTTAATGGACAAGTTACGTCAAACTCAACCGGACATTTGTAATTTTAGTTTCGGCTTAGATGTCTAATACCTATATAATTAGGAGTATTATTGTATTATTGTGAACTAAACATTTATTGCATTTATGTGTTAACTAAAATAACTTCAATCATTATAGGTATAACTGATTAATTACATTTTTAATTTCTTCTCTCCTTTGTAGCCCTCGCCTACGAAGATTATTTTCGACCTCATTTTCTATTTCGATCTCCTCTTCTAAAACTTCTTGTACTTCGTCATTCCTGTTTTCATCGTCATCATCGAGAGGAACTTCATCGTTCAAATATTTGGCTATATTATGCCGCATATTATTATTCATTTGAGCATAGATGTTGGATCTTTTGAGTATTCGATTATCGTGAACCGAACCTGGCCACTGTGCGTCAATAGATGTGAATTCTTCTTTTCCATTACACGTTGCCTGAACATTTATACTACAGTACCCTTTTCTGTTGTAGTATTCGTCTCCATGCCGAGATGGTTTCGTAATTCTTACGTGCGTGCAATCTATCGCACCAATTGCAGAAGGAAATTGGTACTTAGCACTCCACTCTTGCTGTGCTTCGTTAACATTATGTGTAGGAAATTGTATCCAGAGATGTGCCTTCTCAATAACTTTGATCAGTACAAATTTCACCGTTTTACTGACCGTTGTCCGATGAACACCTTCATCCTTTCCAACTCCAATTTGAAAGCCAGGATCGCTTAAGAACCGAAGAAATATCTGCATTTTCTGTCTTGAGTTTAATGCCCCTCCTCTTGTTTCTCCAGTATTTTCAAGAAAATGCTCTGCTAACCACTCGACATTTATTCTCGAAAATCTATATAATTTATGATAATCTTCATTGCGGCACTCAGTTCGTTGGGGGTAATATTTTCGAGTTCTAACATTCATGAATTGTGCCATTTTGACAATATTTGGCTGAAGTTGTACAAAAGATGATATTTCAAGCCTCCTATTATCAGGCTTAAGAAATTATAAGTTCTTACTTAAAAGTTGTAGTATTTGCTGTATTTTATTCACACCAAATTGAGCTTTTGCTGGAAAAACTAGAACATACTAGAACGAAATGACTTGAACTTATAAGTTTAAGCTAAAGCTAGTTATTATTCACATAAACCCCAGCTGTTGCTATAAAAAATAAGTTTTAAGTTCATACTACAGTTTTATTCACACGGCCCATAGTGCACCTACTCTTTTGTGCAATATTATTTTCTTTTAATACCATATTGTGAATCTTGATATCTTTTTGGGCGTCCAGAGCGGTGTTAGTCTTGTACAGCCGCGTTTAAACTCAACCGCTGAATCTTAAAGCTTCGAAAATCGCGACACCTTTTAAACCTTTTATATCCGGTCGGGCGATTATGACCTAAATAGCGGCCTGTTTTTAGAGCGTAAATTGCTAAATTAGAGCACCCCCTTGTACTATCCTTGTTTACGCCGTCTCCATAGTAATAAAAGTAATTATATACCACTGCACCTACCTACTTGAAGTTTTCCACTTTTCAAATTATTTTTATTTTAAATTAAATATTAATTTAAATTTAGACCGGACGTAATCTAACGTTTGCATTTCGGGCTTAATTAGTGTTTTACAACCCTCTATCGTCTTAATTACAGACACTAAATTAAGCCCTTAATACATAATATACTATTAAATAACATAAGTTTTATACCGTCGTAATGTTCAATAGCTTCCATTGTACAGTAAATAGAAACTAGAAAACACCAAACTATTGAAAGAGCTGGCTATCTTATTTTCAGTACTGTCAATTAAAAGATCGAAGTCTCAAACACGATAATATAGTTACCTATTTATATAGCAGATTATTATATATAAAAGTCTTTATACGCGCATTTTTTAAAGAACGAGCGACGAATGAGCGAGTGATTCATTTGCGCGAATTTCTAATACAAAATAATACAAGATTTTTTGAAACGACTATTAACAATAAAAAACATAATTAACTAAAATTTTTAATACTGTTTCGAATTCAAAGTAAACATAAAACCAAGTAGGCAATAGAATTTTCTTGTTGCCAATAGATGGCGCTCGCACATTTTTGTCAGTGGAATTATTAGGGATTATTAATCTTTCTTTTGTGATATATTCATATCACTATATTCAAATGGGTAAACTGGCATTTTCTAAACTAAATTTTCTTACTATCAAATTAAATTATTTGTAGAGAACCTAAAAGGGCCAGTGCTTTTTACATATTTGTGAACCACAAGTGCGCAAACACTACGTTCGCGTTCAACTGTTATGTTCGCAAACAGATATTTAAGATACAAGTGTAATTATTCTTTATTGCGCGAACGGTTTAAAACACGAGCGTTTTAAATGACGTGACTGCAATGAAGAGACTTTTTACACGTGTATCGTACCACGTTTTATCTACGATCATAACGCTTTACTAGAGTATTCATTTGAATTGATAGTTTTTTAAATTTGTGACTTACGTCATGTATATCAGGGTGCTTTGATTTTTACGTGCTAAGTTGTTTAGAAACCAGTCTATATAAAATATTTATCATGCATCTCTTGTTGACATTAGCGTGCAATAATAGCTATTTATTATACAAGTGTCTTATAAGGCAAATAAGTCACGAAAGAAATGTTTAGCCACGAGAGCTTGCTCGAGTGGCCTAATTTTTCTTGAGTGACTTATTTGCTGTTAACACACGAGTACAATACATAGTTTTATCCAAGACCTCTCTCTGTAAGAGTTCTTAAAAAATCATCAAAACCCAAAAATTTTATATCTACAAAGATTAGTAGTAGTCTATGATTTGGTTGCCATGTTGTTGTTGACAACAAATTTATTATTTGAGAAAAATTTTGCAAACTGTTTCAGCGCTTGTAACATTGTTGGAAATGAAAAGAAATAGTTCTCTTCCTGAAAAAATTGCGAAAGATGTTGAAGAAGTCACATCGAGTTTGCTACCCAAGAAATCCAGGTACGCTTATTACAAAGAATTGAACGAGTTCAATAACTGGAAACAGGAAAACGATGTTTGTGGGGTAAGCGAAGACGTGCTGTTGGGTTACTTCTTCAACGCCAAAAAAAGATTCGCGGCCTCTTCAATGTGGACGAAATACAGCATGTTAAGATCGACATTAAAGCTTCACGAAAATACAGATATTTCACAATATGGCAAGTTAATCGCTTTTTTGAAGAACGAATCACAAAATTACAAGTGCAAGAAATCAAAAGTTCTTGAAAGAGAGCATATTCAACAGTTTCTAGCAGAAGCACCCAATAAAAAATATTTGATGTTGAAGGTTGGTCGATTTTCTTATTAGAGAATGAAATCTAATTTTTTTACATTACAGGTCGCACTAATTTTTGGTGTGTCAGGTGGGTGTCTGTGTTGTGAATTATTGAACATGTCAATCGATAACGTAGAAGATAAAGGATCCTATATGTTGGTATATGTACCAGATACAAAAACATATGTTTCACGTAGCTTTACGATTATGGAAGAAGGATTTGCAGTTAATGTGCTGGATATTTGTAGAAAATATATGTCTCTCCGACCTAAGAATATTTCTCACAACAGGTTGTTTTTGTGCTATAGAAATGAGAAATGCACAGTACAGCCAGTGGGAATAAATAGTCTATCCAAAATACCATCAGTAGTAGCTGATTTTTTGAAATTACCAGTATCAGATTCTTACACAGGACACAGTATGAGACGCACATCAGCGAGTTTATTGTCCAACGCTGGAGCCGATCTTGGTATGGTCCAACGTCATGGCCGATGGAAGTCGACAACCGTGGCACAAGCGTATGTCGAAGAGTCAATTTCGAGCAAAATAGACATTGCTAAGAAGATACTGGGTGGAAATTCCGAAACAGAATGCAATGTTATTGTGAATACTGAGAAGCAAAAATCGAATGAATGTGGAAACAACATTGAAGTGACAAAAAATGAAGCAAATAAAGTTATATCTTTTAATATAAATGTTAACGTAAATCTCAACAAATGATTTCATCTGAGATTCCTGTTTCTTATAATTGTAATTTTATGAATTGTATTTTTTGATGTTCAATAAATTGTTCTATTTTCTGTAAACTGTTGAATTATATAAAAACAGTTTTATTATTGATTCATAAAACCACTTGTGTTTTATAGACCCCATAATTCAATCAAAAACATCATTTTTATAACGTCATAATAAAGAGGTGTTGGATAAAAAATTTTATAACACTAGTTCAATAAACGTTAACTTTTTACACGAAAATCAGTGTAAAAATATTTTACCTGTCAGCGCCACCTATGTGAAGGCTAAACACCTATGATTCTGCCATACTAATAAATAATTATTTGCAAAGCATTTAAATTTGAGAATTTGTACATACTATCTTCTAATATTAATACAGATCGATGCATCGAGAGGAAACTCGATATAATATGCAGTTAATCAGTTAACTAACGCCATGGGCAAAAGAGAGGCATTAAATAATGTACCTATTTGGATTGTCAAAAAGTAACAATAAGACTACTTAGTACACATGTATATAGAAGTGCATCTTGACATTTCTGGTTAGGCTTAAATACATAAAATATTGCACTACGGTACATGGTAATTTCCTCGAAAAATATTAATATATTGTGGCAAATGGCTTTCAAGTATAAAATCCACTAACTGTACATCCAGCCAACAACGGCACCATCCACTCAGGTATTATGTGTATCTATAGAGTGATTTATAAACCCTATACTGTTTCCCAAGGTCAGTATACATGTTATTATAAAAACAAGCAAAACCGTTATTGCAAAGCTTATTTTAAAAGGCTTCTTCTTGGATGATTCTGAAGCATTTGAAATCTTAGTTTCAACAATCTATTTTGTATAGAATAAATGAAACAATTTTCTTATGCTATTACTTACAAAACAAGTTGAATTTTTCTTCTTCCATCTCCATCACCGATATAGCCATTCCATAAACTGATTGCCTGAAACAAAATGAAAATTCCGTATTAAAAAGCAAATTACTTTTTAAAAATCATTATTAAATCCTCCGAGGAATATTCAGGAAAGAAAGACGAAACAACGTTTTACAAGCAAGTACCTAAGTACATTTTGTTAAAACCTACTTTGAAGAGTTAAATTAGTAAATTCAAAAGTTTTAGGAACCTACAAGAGAGAGACTTGTCACATAAAATTCTGTAAATCCTGCAAACTTTAGAACTTTGGAATTATTTAAATGGCTTAAATATTTTCTGAAAACAGGGAACGTCGACTTTATAACATTACCATCTGAAAAAGACAATTTGGAAGTTAAATTTTTTGTTTGTTTAGGAAAATCTTCCAAGCAACAACACTTTTATTAGTTTTTAAAAATGTATATCACAGATGAAGTGCAATGTTTATTTATATATGAATTTCATATAGTTATATCACAGCTGAATCATGAAATTCATGATTACCACACATGGCTATCCAAAATGAATTTTTTCACACCAGGACTAATTTTAAAGGCATGTCCTGTTTGCTCAAGCAATTAAGTTTCCTCCTATTTCACACATGCGTGGTTTCGAGAATTCTAGGCATTATTAAAATTAAATACTTAATTGAATTATTTTACCTGAACACCTACACAGCCGCTGAAAAAAGCGTACGCGCACATTATACAACAATAATGAAAGCAAACATCAAAGAACAATAAGAAACCCGCACACGACGAACAAAACTGATAAGCAATGTCCGATAATAAACCAAAGAGAGACTTGAACCATTGCACACTCACACGTATACATACTCACACACGTTCACGTCACACAAGGAGTGTTAAAAACACAGAGACTCCTGTTAATCGCACTCCTCGTTCTTGTGAAGAGTGAATCACCAGCCGACCGCGATCAACTGGAAGGGTCAAGCCAGAACAGCTGGTCACTGCACTATCGACTACTACGTGGTCGTTTGTGTTTAAACTAAACCGATCTCGATGATGATGATGATGACGGTGACGATATGTCGGCTGCTTTAATTTTAAATCGCGACCTTCAGGATAATTGTTATTTCTTGGGAATTAAGTATAGGTCGAGAAGAACAAGTCTGCAGCCGACTGGTGGATCCTTTTTTGGTGGTTTTTAGAAGAAACCTTAACAATTTTAACAGAATTATATAAGTAACTTTTTTCTGTAATTTATAGTCGAACAAAAAACTTTGGGGTTATACATTCAAGAAGTTTTCAGGAAATTCTTGGTTAGCATGGCAGAAAAGATTCACGCAAGCGGAAATGGGATGATAATTTATTAAGATTATTTAAGAACAGTCATTTTTAAGGACAAACCCATTTTCAACAATAATTGCATTTTAATAATTGTACAGGTGCCCCCTTAACCCCATATACCGAACCACCTATGGGTTACTATTAGTGATATAAATGTATCGTAGTCTATTGCTTATAAGATCTTTCCTTTGATTTTTTTAATAATATTACCATTACAACACGTGGTTTGTTGTATACATGACTTTAAATTGGTTACAAAACAAACTGAATAGTACAATAAGTCTGAAAATCCTGAAAAACAGTTAGCATTAGTGTCTTCATTACTGTATCTAATAATACCTATATTAAATCTTATACTATCTATAGAGAATATTATTCTCACAGTCGGTATTCGTACAAAAAGTCCAATTCAATACTCTACACTAATTGACGAGAAAAATTGTCGATTACCAAAGACGCGACACCGAAGGTGGAGCATGTTTCGAGTCAAATGACTATAAAAGGCGACAAGTTCCGAGTTTTGAGGAACGGAAATTTCTTCAGTAAAATAAACACCTCGGGTGTAATTAGAGAATTATACGAATTCGGAGGAACAGACGTTTCATCCAGATGCAAAAAAAGTAATTTTTATCGATGTCAAAGTAACAAAAATGACAATTTTTATAAGTACATACTATTAGAAAGATAATTATCGTATATTTAATTACATTATACCGAGTAATAACTCTCGCTGCAATACTGTGAAAATTTGTATTCTAACGTCATTTGCACACGAGGGAAATATTCGGTAATAATACCACAAGTGTACATTCAAAATTACCGATGATTGTGCCTGAAAACGTGTTGTATTGAAACAACAAGAGTTTTATATTCATTTTTGCGTAAGCCTTTAAGGTAAAAATTAAATAACCGAATTCAGTTTCTAAAGAGATCACTCAGGCCTGGATTAGCCTCTTTGGCGCCCTGAAGCTCTTCTATGGCTGGCGCCTTTTGATGATATATCATCAATCAATCAATCAATAGTATATGTTACTATAACGGCGTTGTCCAGTCGAACTGTCCTTCTTTAGAGAAGTGTATAGTACAGTCCCATTATTTTTAAACAGTAGCAATAATATAACGGCGTTGTCCGGTCGATCTGCCCTGCGTTGGAGAAGTGTAGAGTATAGACCCTTTATTTTCAAATATTAGCGATGCCATAACGGCGTCGTCGTTTGATCTGTCCTATTTTAGAGAAGTTTAGAGTGTAGCTCCTTTATACTCAAATAGCAGCGGCGATTGAACGCGACGCTGGAGCAAAAGCACCAGAACGATGTTGGCGACATTGAATATTACCAGGTTTGACATTCTGTCTTACAATAAATTTTAGGTTTAATAATAATAATGCACAAAATATTCACAATTTAACATTAATTTGACAGTGGTCATGTTCTGTAAAACGATTATATTAATCTAATATATACCGCCGTAATTGTAATTTAAAACAACTTTTTATTAAATTTCCCCTATAGTAGTACAATTTGGGATCCAATACCAAAAACTAACATCAACAAAATCCAACGATTGCAGAATAAAATCTGTAGAATAATTTGTAGTGCCCCATGGTTTGTTCGTAATCAACAACTCCACCACGAATTACAGCTTCCAACAATAGAACAGTTTATCCGTATAGTAGCAAAGAATTATTTTGCTAACCTACCACAGTGTTCTAGTGCGGTCTATTTGAATCTCGGCCAAAAAGCTATTCACCCGCGCCTAAAACTGAGGCTACGACAAGACTGTCTTCTCTTAGAAAGTGCCAATTCTAGTGATGAAAATGATAATTAAAATATAACTTGTAAACTCTTTTTTACACAGTGCTAGAGACTATCTCAAATGTTATTAATGACAACATTTAACGTGTGTGATCAGTGTCGCGAATATCACTTTCTGCTGAACCGACTAGCGAGAAACAAAAAAAAATATATTAAATTTCCGTAACAGTGTATCAGTATTTTTTCTTTATTAATGTTTGTGTCAGGTTTGCTCCAGGATGTCGATACTGTTTCAAATAGAGGGGCTAGGAGTGTAGAGCAACATCAGGCACCACTACGCGATGGAAAGGGAAGCTTGAGCAAGGCATACAACATAGTGCAGCAACTTTTGACTTTTTTCAATTCGTTAAGCGTAATTGGACTGAATTTGCTAGGTCTTTCTCCGACCATTTTAAGATTCGAAGAACCGGCCTTATTGGCAACTCTGGCGGCGATAGCTATTCAGAGAATGTGCACAGTGATTAGATGAGCGCTTAAAGATGCATTCACATAATAACTCGTTACCGCTAGTAAAGCAGTAACAACACATTAATTTAACTTACGTCAACAAGTATGGCATTGCAGCATCTACGATCGTATTTAAATTTTATCGTATTTTTTTTTCTTTAAAATTTTGGAAAACGTATAACCGTGTCACATGAAAATTAGTAGCGGGCGTTTATCCGCATTTCCGCGCTTAAGTAAATCTCATTAGTCATTGAGCGATAGCGTTGCATTTAGTTTGTGTACAGTTTCCGATTAGCCATCGTAACTAAAGTATATAGAAACATTTGAAGCAAGTTCTATTTTTCAATAGAAAATCATAAAAACAGGAATTTCAGGTTTTCAATTCAATTTTAATGTTCCGGCAGTTCACTCCCAGACGTTTCCAAGAATTTGCTATTCTGCAAATCATGTCTGACGCTGGCGCCCCCAAAACTGTGGCGACTGAAGCCCGAGCTTCGTAGGCTTCAGTGTTAATCCGGGCCTGAGAACACTTGAATGAAGAATTATCTCATTATTTTGGATGCACGAGTGATATTCGATAGAATCAGATCGCTGTAGTTCTTGGGAATTCCGTATGGCATCTTTGCATAGGAGGAAGATATTCTGAAAAGAATTCAGTTCAATTGTAATTTTCGTGTGATTCACAGCTAAAACAATCACATTTCGATAACCACTTCATACCTATAAATCAGAATTATCTACAATTTTTAATACCTTCACTTTTCAGTTTTCTACTTTGTTGAGGGACTATTAGATCTCTTAGGGTCAGTTTTTACATCTCTAGTTAATATTACTTAACTGGAAAATAATTCGCATATAGTATTTTTGTTGGAAAAGATTATGTCAACAGTAACCGACAGCCAGTTAAAACTAATCGAAGATTTACCACAAATTGAAAAACCAATCCTTATAGACCTATAAATGATATATGTGTCTATTTTTGCAGTTTTAGCGCCAAGCATATTGGTAGTTTTGTTTTTTATCTCATCTTTTTCTTATATCACCCTTTCTTTAATAGGAAGTTTGTAATAGATGATCAGATTACGTGTATAGCAGATAGATGGTTTCGCAACGTCTTGGAAATGATTTTTGTCTACCACAAAGGTGAGCAGAAATGTTAATATCACGTTCCCTTTTCATTTAAACAGGATATTGAGCCCCTTTCTAACTATAGCTTGCAAGATTCTTTTTTCAAAGTATAATTTTGGGTAAGAAGTTGATGAAAATAAAATATGTTCTAACAAAAATTGCAAGTATTTTTTACTTACAAAAAATTCAATACAAATAAAATAAAATAGAAATATAATGAAAATAAATCTTAGAAATAAAAAAAAATAATTAAAAAAATTAAAATTGCATCCCGCATCATGTACCATATCCCCAATGGGTGACCGCCCTCTAGTTTGCGCGCCCTGGTTTACTATATCCTCAACACCACATTATCATCATTTGAAGTACTTTTTCGAAGAAAAATCTAATATAATTTCTATACCAAAAGCTGAAGAAGCAATAGCCTAAAGGTTAGTTGAGCAACTTTGGTAGTGCACATGTTTGTCAAAACTAGCATTTTTTATAAGGCAACAAATTTTCACCAAAAACAGAAATTTGTTCAATAAAATAAAAGCTCTTGTGTAATTACAGTCGATAATTCTATTGCGAGCGCTTGATTCATTTTATTCCATTTTTGCTTGAAATCCAAAGAGCAACTTTTGCGTTTCTTCATAATTTCCGGCAGATTTATACTCGATAAAATCTTCTACTACAACCAGAGATAAGATTCCTCGAGCTAAAGTTCTCGGAGTCCTATCAGATTATGAAAGCATATTTGGTCTCATAGAAATTTTTAAAAATCGTTTTTTCGTGTCGATCTTTGGCATTTCGATAAGACATCGTCAATATCGAAACTCTCCAACTAGAGTTACACTTATCGTTCCTTTAAAATAATTTTGTGTGCTTTTTGATGGTCTGCAGGATATACAGCATGATTCAAATTAACATGGTTCATATTGAACTCTGAAATATTTATATTTGACATGTTTTCATCTAGAACTTTTAAATATTTAAGAACCCCCTCAAGGAAAAATCAAAATTTCTCTTTTAATATGTAAAATGATCAAATCTTCAAAGTTTCATAATCCAAGCATTCGACAGTTTCAAATTTTAAAAGTTGCATGTGTGATAGTTTTCAAGATATAACAGGTTCAACTTCCAGGTCCATAAAGCAGAATTTCAGTTTCAAATAAAGACCCTTTTAAGTCTCAAAGCCGAGTGATTCGATATTTCATTCGAGTTTTTGAAGTTTAAAAAATTTCTAACTTTGTCAGACACGATTCTGTTTCAGATACCCAAAATTTATGTGTTCCAATCGCTCTCAGAAGTCTAAAAACTTAACGTTAGCGCATTTTTTGAACGACATTTCATGTATTTCAGTGTGAGGTTAAGTTTAAAACAAACACATTTTCAGCTTTTCTTCATTTCGGAGCAACTTTCGATAATGACTTTGTGTTTCGTACCAAATTAAAATTCGAGTAAGAATTCAGTTCTTACTAAAACGACTGAGTTCTTGTTTTTTTTAGCCCCAGATTGTCAGACATGAAGTAGCGAAAGGAAGATCAACTGGTTTCGACAAGCACACGGTTGTTACTGACCTGTTTCTATTTCTATTCCATTCTGTATCTATATATTCTAAAATGACTATGGTTTGGTATTCCTGTTTCGAACATTATAAATACCTTCTTATTACCTGAGTATTGCCTCGAAAAAGGTATCTATGTACCTTTTGTTAAGGTAAAAACCTGCATTAACTTAAATATGTAAAATTCATTGTGCTGAGATATTACCATTCATTCATAATAGTAGTTAGGGTCCCATGAGAAGAGATTTTTGCAATTTAACCGGTTGGGAAAAAAGTAGGTAGTCGACAAACCGTAATATTCGAAAAATTTAATTAGGAGCATGGGATCCCATTGCTTCTACAGACACTCTTACGATTTAAGCATTTGACAAATAATACCGCAAAATAAAAAAAATTAGCAGTAAAAAACAACAGTAAGACTGAAGCAGCAGACTATTGGCCGTTGACGCATTTGAGATAAGAAACTAGTGGATTCAAAGGTTCGGTTTACACTTTACATTTATGACTTCGCTTTTACAACTGGGGGTCAATATAGCTATTTGTGACATAAAATATAGGACGTATATTGACCCAAAAGTCGAATTTAAGATTTTGCAGGATCAAAAGGCCGATGACTAATGAAATTTCGATAAACAACTTCTCCTCCTTTCTAGCTATTGCTGCATGTGGTTAGCTAGTGGTAGGTGTTAAATTGAACTATATCCATAGTCCTAATAGTTGTTGTGCTTCATGGATATCTTTTAAATTTAGCTTTAAACTAGTCTGATACATGCGGTTTGTACCTATTGTTCTTGTAAGACTATATACATATGGTTTGATAGATTTTCGAAAACTAAAGAGAGATGTAACAAATAATTTATTTACTGGTCCAATGGTCTTAGAAAAAGTCAGACTTACGTAATAGATGACTGCAAAGAGTTGGATGGAAGAGAAATTGTAGTTATTACACTTTGATAACAAATTTTGTGGTGCATTTCTCTTTATCAATACTATAAGATTTTCTGTTAAAACTACTCATTATTACCAAAAAGAAATAAGATTTAATCATTTCAATCTACATTCACAAACCAACTCACAAATATTTTAAAAAGTATATGAAATTCACAATGGATACTTTAGGACAGACAGACAGGCTAAAATCGCCTAAATATCTCCAAAGTCACTGTTGTTTGCTTCTAAGATGAACAGAACGCTTTTGTGGACCAAAAAATATGCTAGCTGGAAAACAAAAGAATGGAGACAGTTGTTCTCGGATGATACACACTTACTCCAGCTCTTGTTGATCAAAAAGTCAGATATCTCCAAAAGAAGATATTCTGAAGCTGTTTCTTCCATGTGAACACCAGATCTCTCGTATTGGAGAAATTGCGAAAAATCTACAGTCGAAAGAGATATTGGAATGAAAATTATAACCAGAACTCGAAAAAGTTGATCCCAATGGCAAACCCATCATTCCGGGTAAGAAATCGAAGGTAAAAAGATCCCGTACTTGGATTGGCCAGGCAATCGCTGGACTTAAATCAAATTGTTTTTTGGTTATTCGTCACAGTCAAAACAAAAATGATAGAAGCAGTAACCTAGATATGGTTTCGGGTTGACCAAATTTTGGAAAACTGCAAGAATCTTGTGGATTCCATGACAAAACGACTATAGGAAGTTAATATTAAAAAATAATAGGTAATTAATGGTGCTTATATAAATTTTAAGGCTTTTAGGTATAGTCAATAAAGGATTAGGTATTTGAAAAGTCTCACTGTGTGTTCAGATTAATTCACACACTATTCTAGATACTAAGACACCATATTTGCAAAAATCCAATAAATAATTTATCCACGCGATAAAATACAGGTTGCTTAAATATTTATTCATGTATGACAAAATTCTTGTTAAATAAAAAACATGAGTGTTGACATGGCCAATATAGTTCGTACTACTTTTTCTCTTTAATGCGTTTAATTTTACTTAATACTAAGTTTTTTTGATGAGGCAACAAATCTGCGCAGTAAAAACGGGGGATTTTTGTAAAGTCAACAAAATATTTTTGTATAGGATTGACAAAACTTATTTTGTCAATACTACTAACAGTGCATACTTTTAGCGTTACTGAATTTCAGGTTAACAATAGAAGTATTCCTTGGCAGTAGTCCACTAGGATAGTCCAAGTAGCTCGTTTTTCGTCCAAAACTTATATAGTACTATTTGATTATCACTACCCTATGTGTTTTTATCTTCGAATTCATTTGCGCTTGAATCAAAGTCAGATAAGAATTGAAACTAGTATATGGGAAAATTTGATATGCGCAATTTGAATATAACAAAACTTTACCAGAACAACTCGTCAGTAGTGATGGAAATTTTGCATGAAATGTCATTAGTACACAATAGCAAACTGAGAATAATAAAAACTGATTTCAAGTAATTTACAAACTTGAAATGTGTTGTAATAGCTTCAGACTACTATTATAGTGGTTATTATTTAGCAAAAGCGGTTGAGACCCTGATGCTCCTGAAAGGGTTCTATAAAAGCATCTGCAAAATGTACTAATTCAAAATCTAATCTAACATAGTATACAATTAAGAAAGAGGTAACAAATTAAGAGTTGCAGATTCTTGCAGTGAATCTTGCAAATGCATGGTGATACTATGGACTATTATGAACTGTCTTTAAGGAGACTTGATATGTTAGGCGCCCTCTACAAAGCATCCAAATAAAGGAAATATTTAATTTAATCAAATTAAAATTTTGGGGTAATGGTATTATTATAAGCGGAAAAATATATACTGTAGAACCTCGTCATTAGAGACACCTTTGGGGGCACCAATGGTGTCTCTTATATGGAAGGTTGACATCTAACTGAACAATTTATTTCGAAAGGATACTTTTTTTAAATTGTAATTGCTTGACATATACCATTTTCAACGATTCTCCTTACACCCCAAGTGGAATTTTCTTGTTTACACTTTATTACATTTACTTTCTCGCGTACTGTAAATTTATTTTACTGTGAAGGCAAGTTCCTGTCTACAAGGATTGTGAAAAACTAAAGACCTGCAAGATTATCTTCGTTTATAGTTATTTTATTAATTTCGTTCAAGTAGTTAAGAAAATTAAGTTTTTACCTGGAACTGTACTTAATGATGAACCATGTCCGTAAAGAAACGTGTAAAATCCCATATTTGTCTATATGTACTAATAAATACATTTTGAATGGCAATAAGTCTGAACCGGTCCAAAGTGTCTTCAATACTAAGGTACCTTTAAGGTGAGGTTTTACTGTATAGGAATTATACAATTATTTTGTATAAGGATAACAAAATCGTTTGGTATAAAATCATCCATTTCACCGTTTTAAAACAAGCGGTTATTCAAGCCAGCAGCTTAATATTCATTATAATCATAACCTAGAATTTTCCCGTTTTACAGAAATATTTTAATTAATTAAAATTCTCTCAATAATTAGTTTCTGGGTCTTCTCATTAGTTTTTCACATAAATATTAATTTTAAAGCTTTCACGTTAAACACATTATAATGTTAACAAACATGAAAAAACTACACGATAGATGTTTATTCTAGTTAATCGGATTTATTATTAAAATTTTACTATATACAAAGGATTAATTGATATTATTATTATTATTATTATTAATTTACAAATAGATTTTATGTGATGATTTTGAAGATTCCAGCTTTAACTGCAAGATAGAAAGAAAATTGATCTATGGTAATTAAATTTTAAGATGAACTCTTAAGCTCATTAATGTGCTATTCTTGTTCTCATTCATTAATAAACAGCAGGAGATTATATTATTCAACTTCTTATTTACTACTAATAACTGTATAATCTTGTGATGTCAATCTTGTTAGGAAGGTTTTAGAAAGATTTATCTCAGGAAAAAAAGAAAGCTTTTACAGTCTTTAATAAGTACACTAAATCCTCCTGCAAGCTTTCAGACCGCCGATAGCTTAAATTCTAAAAGAATTTCAAAAATCATTTAGCATTTATTGTTAAAAGCACAATTCATAATAATACCCAAAACTTTTGAAATTGATCTTACCCTTGAGTAAATGTCAAAAAAAGGGTTAAAAACATTCTTCTGCATTCACACAAAACCCAATGAAGTTTGAAAAGGAGGAGAACTTCAAAAGGAAGAGATTATCCTTCTTTTGTAAGAAAAGATTTTAAATAATTTAAACCTTTGGTTTCCAGATTTTTGAAAGTCCAGAATTATTAACATTTAATTCCAGAAAATACGAGAAGTTCAATTTCAGAGCTTTTTCTCCCTTTTAAGACTTTTCTGTAATTTTGTAGAATGTGCAGGAAAGATGTTTTAAGGGTATCAGAGCGTTGGCGCCAAGTAGATAATTATAGAAGTTGCACGTTTTTGAAGTTATAGATGACCCCATTTCAAAATCAATTATGTACGATACAGATTTTGAAAATATGGAGTGATGATTTTTATAGATAAATTATTTATAAAAGTAAAAATATTTATAGGTATATATATATATATAGAAGAACAGTTTAGGAGTTGAATGAGCCTTAAATAAGCACGTTTTGTTATTCAGAAATAGCAGTAAATATGCGTTAATTTTCAAGATTTCTCTACAATTTCTGAACCGTATTATTTAATATATTCTTTCATAACCTTACTTTTCTGTTTGTAATAATAGAAGTCAGTTTATCAAAAAATATTATATCCATTTTAATCATCGTTTACGTCCATGGATCAAAAATATCTCTACATAAACATTTTCATTATTTTAATCGGGAATATTTTTATAACAATAGGTATACCTATTTATTTCAAGATTATTGTTATTTGTTATTCTCTGTTTATCCAAAATATTATAGATATAAATAACTGTGTTTGGTGAATCTAAAGAAATTTTAAAATATCTCAGTTTACGAGCTCAAAAATTCCTAAAATAGGAACTACTAAATGAAAAAGTAGTAGAATCGACATTTCACCAAAACTAACCAATCGCATTCTATTAATTTAATTTTGAAACTCCATAATATTGTTATTACTAAGCCCATCATATAAACTAAAAATATACATATATGTATACACTTACCTATTAGATTCCACTATCACAGAACCAAAATTTATTTTAAAAAATCCATCCAAGTGCATGGTCAAAACTGGAACGCAACACCATTCTTAAAGCGCACCCGTAACAGAAAGAAAAAAATTATAAAATGCAACCACCCAGGTACCCTACCAACAACCAACGTAAAACCACCGACGAATGACGAAACCCGACTGGTTGTCGTAAGCTTGTTTTAGTTCTTATAAATACAACCAACTGCCGATGGGTTTATTGGTAGGGATATTGTATATTGGCCATAGAAGATCTCCATTCTATATACTCTGTTTATATGGTACCTATATGATTTTTAATGGTGGTGGTAGTGCGATGGGGTGCGGGTTTGCACAACTGTCCTGTCAGTGGGGATGGTTTGTCGGGGTGCAACTCGTATTCTATTGTCCTAGGACGCTTTCAAATGAAAATAAGATAGATCGCTTGCTGTTAAGCTTTTGCAGTTTTATTTTTAAAATTGAATAGGAACGATCGATACCATCAATTATTGTTGTGTGTTGGTACTGATCCTTTCGTCAGCTTTTCAGTTAATCCTGACAGGAAATTTCCAAGCGTATTTTAAAATCGTTAAATTATACAAAGCACTATGAAAAGTTTGTTAAAAAGAAAATATCAACACTAACATCAAAATAATACACTCTGGGAAAGGAAATGCTGGTGAAAATTCTTCGAATTGCTGTTTTCATTAAATTTAAACAAAACAAACGAGCTATTTATAAACTGACTTTCTGTTAAGTTTAATTAAGATAATATGAATATATGGTATTTCTGTATTTACGTCGAGATTTTCCCAAATTAGTAATTTTTTAAATAAAAATATTTTCCAGCCATTTAGTTATTGTAAATAATTTCTTTCAAAACATCATAAAAACGATATTCTAGTAAGTAATATAAAATATATCACATATTATAAAATTACATTGAAACCAAGTTACTCAATCTTGAATTAGATCTAAAATCTAAGATATTCTTGATCAGTCGATCTACGCAAGCCATTTCAAACAACTTCAAATGATTTTTCACTAATACTTGCTACATGAGTACTGCTATCGGTTTTTTTTCATGAAATTCATGTATCCTCACATGAGCTCATGGCATTCATTGTCAGTCTCACGGCTGTGTAGCAAATACAGGTAATTCTCTCCCCAAAACTGGTCTGAACCATCTTCCCTGTTCCATTATTATTTCCTGGTTGTTCTGCATTGTTCTAGAAAGAGAAACAGATGTGATATTTGTTAACATGTACTGCAATATACAAAAACTGTTGTTGCTATTTATGTTACTAGCAATTTTTGATTTGCAAAAACTTGTAGTAGGCAAATATTTACAGTATCTTAATTCGCTAAAATTAAACAATTCTATATTGAGTACATCACTATAATTTATGGAGTCTAAGAACTCTGCATGGATAATCAAATTGTTGCAACAATAACGTGATGGCATCATGCGCAGAACGAGCATGTCAACCAATCAGCCTAATTTCAGTTTATAAACTTTATTTCAATGCAATTGAAGCTAGTCAACCACTACACCACATAGAAATACCAATCAATGAATCATTTCAACCAATTTGTCAGCTTGGTTTCTGAGGTTGGCAGTTCCATAGTTTGATTGGTTTAGTTGATTTTAAAGTGAGCTGTTTTTACCTCTACTTGCTTGCTACTGCTACTCTACAATTCTGTCTCTTACACGATGCTTTCAGGCGCTTGCATCCACTGTTGGATATAAGCCTCCTTTATGTTCTTCCACTGTTCTCTGTTTTGTGCCTTGTTTATCCAGTTTCCTGCCACTTTGCGTATATCGTTGCTCCATCTTGTTGGTGGTCTACCTCTACTTCTTTTGATTTTCCTAGGTCTCCACTCTATGATTCGCTTCGTCCATCTATTATCGGTCATACGGGATACATGGCCGGCCCATCTCCATTTGGATTTCGGGATGCGTTAATTATTATTATTAAAACTTAATATAATTATTATTATTTATTGCCATGGAGATTAAGCATTTTTTACTTTTACTATTTGGGGCCTTTCGGGTGTTTGCCCTAAAAATGATTTACATATTCAGAATCAAATTTCGTAAAGCGACACCAACTTGGTCAAAGAGTGTTCGGTGGGGAGTTCTTTAATTATACCTAAAATTTAATTTAGAAAATGCTATATAATACCCATTTGGGTATTAGATATCACAAAAGAAAGATTAGCAATCGCTAATAATCCACTGACATAGAATCACTACATCTAGTCACCTAGGCAAGGCCGCCATATTGGGGTAAAAACGCACGAAATTATTCATTATTACGGTAGTGGGGGTATCTTGACCGCTAATATTAGATGCAGTTTAAGAAATCGATGAAATTGCTTTCATTTGTGGGTATGAGTGGTTAAAAAACAACTGATTATTTTTAATATTCCTTTTATTCAATTGTGTAAATTTTCGCCATCATTTGTATGGCTTCTTCGGACACATGAAATTTGGATATTAAATGTAACAATTGTATCAATTGATACTTTTGTCCTCTCCCATTGTATCAAACATATAACTATGACTTTTAATATCCAAATTTCAAGTGCCCGAAGAAGTCATACAAATGATACCGAAAATTTGCACAATTGAATGAAAGGAATATTAAAAATAATCAGTTGTTTTTTGACCACTCATACCCACAAATGAAAGCAATTTCATCGATTTTTCAAACTGCATTTATTCATTATTTTGAGCAATATTGAATTTAATCAAATCCATGTTTGCTTTAAAAGGTTTTCCTTATTCTGAAAGATCAAACCTCTAATATGTCAAATACGTAAAATGTGGTTTAATATTTGTCCATTATTAAAGATCGCCCTTCTCTGCCCCAATCTGGCGGCGTTTTGCGATACTCTGATCGACCAGCGCGTCCTAAGTGATTAGATGTAGTGACTCCACACTGACAAATGTGCTAGTGCCATCTATTGGCATGTACTTAGTTTTATGTTTACTTTGAATTCTAAACAATATTACAGATTTTGGTTAGTTATGTTTTTTTATTGTTAAGTTCGTTTCAAAAAATGTTGCGCAAAACTCGATGCGCGAAGTCATCTTCGAAACATTTGCGCAAATGAATCACTTGCTTCTTCGTCACTCGTGTTTCGAAAAACATCGTGCCAGAATCTCACAAAGATAATAAATGATAATTAATACAGAATCGGGATATAACCTATTTCACATAATTTCAAGTACAATAAAGAAAAACACAATAGAAAAACCAAATTGAACATAATTATGACGTTGACCTTTTTTTTATTCATAAGATTTATCAGAAAGTGAGCTTCCATTAGTCTAATTCTATAAGTACAGGGCTATTCAAAAGAAGTTCAAAGTTTTAAAAGCCCGCTTAGAAGTTCCATTCAGTTCCACGGCGGATCTGCTTCTTGTTTAAAGGAAAATGGCGAGGCCGAGAAGTAGTTGTGTGTGCTGTGTGTTTGTGCAAATCCAATATTCAAGTGCAACGTGAATTCCGCCATTGCGTTGGTTTAACAAACAGCCGCCTCGTCATAAACAAATTTACCAATGACATAAATAATTCAGGCATGAAGAATGGTCGTCCTCGCTCGTCAGATGAGAATGTTGAGAGTATCCGAGATGTGTTCACACGGTGCCCTAAGAAATGTATAGAACACTCACACTCTAGGACCATAGCACTTTGAACCTTCCTCTACCTATGCGGAATGTCTTTTTGTCTTTTATCATTTGTTTGAAAGAAAAGTTTGAAATCTGCTCCATCTTTCTAAATAACACTATATAACAAAATCAAGCAGTCACTTTTGTTGTTTGATTTGCATGGAGGATACAATTTACTACTGCTATTATTTTATAATTTTGTTTGATCGCAAAACTCTAATTTTCTGATTTCTAGACATGAGAATTTTACAATATAAGAGTTTTAGTACCTCCAAGACGAAATACTGGTCCAGTGGACCAGATACCACTTTGCCAGCTTAAAGGTGACCTCTAATATGGATTTAATATTAGGATAATCTAAATGGAACGATTTAAACAAAATGGTGGACGACTTATGTATTGAAGGTTAAAACTATTTAAGTTCGAAGACAGAAACATTGCATTAATATTCTATATGTTGCAGAGAACATACCATAAAAATAGCCAGTTTTTAAGTAAATGGTCAATGGCATGCTCTGAGACTTCGAACTTGACTGATATTATGTACTTATAGCACTCAGATTTGAATTCATCCTGTCATATACTCTGAAACTTTTCTGAGAGTGCTTCTGAATATTTCAATTATTAAAAGTGTCAGTATAGTACCAACGAATGCAACCTTTTCTACAATGACCTCGTATTGGGACAAACCTTTCTCTACCAATCCTCAAGTTTGACTTGGACCTTTTTAAATATGGTATTTCACACTTTTATTATGTAATGCAAAAAGGTGTTTGTATGGCAAAGAAATGAAGATAGGTTTTAGTCTATACGAATAACGCTTGAATTTCGAAAAAAAAAATTCTTATACGATGTTCTGTTAAAACGACTTTTCCCTTCCACTAGTAAGAGAAAATACTAATTCAAGAATAGGCTGATGATTGAGAGCGTATTTAGATAGTTAGGAAGCTATTTCTTTACCTTTGTACTGAACCATGCTTGATTGTCAATTTTACTTAATGACTTGCGGTGACCGGCAACTTCAGAAACTTCCCAACAATTTAACTCACTTACTAATAATTAAATCTCATCAAAAAGATATTTTAAGCTAGGGAGGGTTAATGAATTAACAGTTTGTACTGACAGTACAAGAAGTTTAATATGACGAACTCCCAAACTGCTCTAAACTATAGTTCAACCGCGAATACAAAAGATGAGTCATTTTATAACCACATTTGAATAAACGTTGTTGAAATTCAGCGGCGTATGCTAGGGCCAACAGATTTTCATTCCTGATTCAACTTTTATTCTAAATTTAAATCAGTTTGTTCCGCTACTGAATCTTTCTATCATTTTTTGTAATTTATTGTTGGGCGATGAATCCGGATGGCGGAGCATCCTTCATACCTCATGGCACCGATTGCTATGATCATTTGGCCGACTCTACTAGAATTTAGCCGAATCTGGGATTTTTATCGAGCCAAATATCGCATTGACACGGGACCTACAGTTTCACTACATATTCCATCTCGTATACCACGGTATACGGTAACGAACGGTAGGGAGGGAAGGGGTTAAAATAATGCGGACGTTCGTTTTGTTCTTAATCATTTAGAACTAATCCACTACTTAGCTTTTAAAATTAAAACATTTGAACGATTTGACGATGAATTTCTTGATGAGGATCGAGTTATACCTTGTTTCGAAGATAAAAGTAAAAAATGCTGAAATTGTAACCATCGAAAAGCACTTACAGTTGTCGTGGGAATATTAAGATTATATTGTATATTGTAATAATGTATATGTAAATCTTAAACAAAAATATAAACAAATAAACAAAAAATGCGTTAAATTGCTGAATTTCCATTTACTCATTATTTAGGGAGGTATGAATCACGAACGTTCCAGGTAGGGGAGGTTCAAGGTTTGCGAACAAAAACGAACGAAGGGGGGTGCAGAAAATTACCAATTTTTGCGAACGTTCTGTTTGAATGGGTAGGGCTTACCCAAGAGTGACCCAACCTAAGAATGATAAAATCGCCCGAGGATGAGATAATGATGTAAACTATGTATGAAATGACTCAACATACTCAGATATCGCACCGATTGATTTAAAGCACTCGGCACTAGGTAATTATGAGTAGTGGGTAAGATTATCTGACAAGGCAAACAAAATCAAGAGTGGCCTTTACAGAGTAAACATAAGTTCCATTAAAACACTAATATTCTTGTATACCTCCAGTATATCAATG
The DNA here is from genome assembly GCA_929113105.1 of Agrypnus murinus. NCBI lineage: Eukaryota > Metazoa > Arthropoda > Insecta > Coleoptera > Elateridae > Agrypnus > Agrypnus murinus. The sequence goes on from OV816025.1 coordinate 43,145,087, forward strand.
GTTACACAGAAAAATATTTTTTGTTTAAAAATATTGCGACAAAAATAGCATTAAACTTTTCGTTTTTAAATAGATCGGTTAATACGTAATAGAGCCCTGACCAATAAGAAAAGAGGTGGTAACGGTATTTGGTACGACCTGCATTATCGGCTTCGGCGTGGTTTTATTTAGGTTTTGCACGCTGTTACTGGTGGTCTGTAGATAAGCAGGAAACAAAGAAGAAATATCTCCACGATCGCGTACATCTAGCCCGAAAAGCCTTTAGATAGAAGTTTAGGAGAACATGTAATGGAAAAGCATTTTTTTACCGCCAAATAAGCTTTCTATATTACATAAATAACAGTAACTCACAATACCCAATTTTTAAAAAATCGTTTTAAAGGCTCAAGAGCTGTCGGTGCCAAAATGTAATACAATGCTTATGTATGATTATCTTTGATTTGACCTTGTTGCTTCCAAAGCAGTTGCAATCCGAAAGATATGTGTCGGATATTGATTTAAAATATTTTTTTAGTTGCCTAGAAGCCTTTTTTAATATACTTACTACATGATATTCATAATAACTGTAACTAAACAACCCAAATATGTATAGTGATAGACTAATAGTTTAATCAAGTTTACTTACAAATTTACTATAAATTCGTGATTAAATTGTCCAATAGCCCACAACACAAAAATCCAGACTGAGGGTCGTAGCCAGAGGTAGAGATAGAAAGTAAACACAGGTCACGATTGATTATATACTGAACAACAAGTCATAATACAATAGGTTATAAACATAAGTATAAGGACGGTTAGGTCCTCCTAAAACTAACATAAACATGAGAATGATCGGAACCACCCACTACTAGCGCTAAGTCCTACAACTAAGCGTTAGGAAACCAGGTAATCGGTACCCCTGGGTACTACCTTCTAGGCTCCTAAAATTAGTATTTTTGTTAGTACAACTAAGCATATTAGGGGCATCAGGTAATCAGTGCCCCTGGACACCAGATTCATATATTCTATTTAATCCATGATTGATTAAACTATATTAAAATAATAAACATAGAACAAAATACCATTTTATTAGATTAGAAATGTGCTTGTATTATATAGTGTGTTTACTGTAAAACAAAGTAAATTAACATTGTCGAAATTACGTAAAAATTAACTATTGCTATGTCCATATCGAGCTATATGTGATTGGCCATAAATGAAGCAAGGCAGTTAAATTAATCTGCCGTTTATCTTGACAATTAATTGTATGACGAAATGTCAAAATCTATGTATATTGATTTAATTTTTATTTGTTCTAGCCAATCAGAAAACCTTTTTGTACAATAAAAGCTTTAACATATCATTGCTGCTCCCTTTTCATTAGACACTTTGATTTGTTTCTAACAATTATCAGATTTGACTTTCTTTAAATTAATAATACCATTCTAGTATAGCCAATAGAGTCATGTATACTAATATGCAATTACGTACCTAGATATTGAATATTTAGACCGTTATGTTCAAAACATTTTTCTCGTAAACTGGTTTCTATTTATCACATATTAAAATGTTTTGAAAAGTTTACTAGTGTGTATAAGACTTTAACTTAAAAGTTATTATAAACTCGTCTTAACACATTAATGTTAAAACCAAAACTTTGTAGGTTCTGTAATCTTTTAAAAATATAAATAAATTACTTAAACTACGGAAATGTGAACCATGTTATTATTTGTGGTAAATCCACTCTACTCAGGAAGCGGAATTTACGTTGTTCTTTTCTGTTTTTTTCACTTTACAACTTTAAGTAAAACTTTGTAATTTTTCTTTTTTAATTCTTTATTAACTGAAATCCCACATCAGTGTATATTTTTCTTCCTCCCAGGACAACATATATAAATCTCTGCAGAAACATTTATTTTCATCTAAAATTGGAACAAGCAAGATTGAAGAAGTTGTTTCAGCAACTTTCAGTAAGGATTATCGGTTATACCCTCTGTGTAATTCTCGAGGGGAAAGGTGTGCAAAGGGATATTAAAGAGGATTCAGAAATTACCCTAGTTGCCAAATGCCGGTGGTTATTCAGGCATCCTCCAGGTAGAAAAGTAAGACCTTTATTATAAGGTTTCTGCAGATTGCTTAGCAACCACTGTGTTGACATTGTACTTTCAAAACGACTTAACATTCCAAATCTTAATATTAGTTTCTGTTGTTTCTTGTTTATTAATTTAATTTAAATAATTCTCTTTTTCTTTCTGTTGCAGGTAAGTTTCTACATTAACATAACCAAAACCATAACCAAAGGGAGAATGCGGTATGTTACACATTCATATTTAAATTTTCTGTTTGAGTTTACAGTGTTATGAAAAAACTATTTTATGATATTTAAATAAAGCAGAAAAGAACAAAAGTATGATACCACCCAAAGCACGTTCACCCTTTACTTTTCAACAAGCTGTAATAATGAAGAACGAACGTAATTGAAAAACTCTCGTTATTGGTGTGTACTACGTGTTGTCACCTCCTGGAGAGTTTTTGTATGCCTCTCTTCCATGTAGTTTCTAACCGAGGTGACTTTTTTTAATCCAACCAACCCTTCGGCTCGACGTACATAGTTTTTTATTTAATTCAAGTAGGGTACAGATTGAACATTCGATTATAATTATAGAGTTGTTTAAATAATTCAGGTGTTAACAAATTAGATATTATAACAATAGTTGTTACAGGGGTGGATTCAGGAAATAGAAATTATAATAAACGTACGTCAGTACACCCTTTTTAAATATTCATATATGTACTTTATTATAATTAAAATTTTTTATTTAGAGCGAATAATCCTTGGAATGACCCTTTAGTATTATAATGCTTCCCGATGTCTAGCGCAAGATGCCCTAAATTGTTTTCTTCAACCTGTTATAGCTTTCGAACTAAGATATTTTTGAAATCAGAATTATTTTTAAGTATCAAACCGTAGAAACAAAAGAATTAAGCAATTTTGAGATACACCATATTCGTATTTCAAACAATGATGCATACGAGGTGTGTGAGAAAAGTAATGAGACTGATTTTTTATTTACCAAAGTTTTTATTTTTTTCAAACAACAATATTGTCCCCTTCAAAGCAGTTTCCTTCGGCAGCTATACACCGGCGGAGTCGTTGTTCCCAGTCTTGATAGCGCGCTGAAAGGCTTCAAATGGTAGGACCTTTAACATGTCGGTCACATTCTTTTGAATGTTCTCCAGAGTCTGAAAATGACGTCCTTTTAAGACATTTTTCAATTTCGGGAAAAGAAAAAAGTCACAAGGACTCAGATAGGGTGAATAGGGGGGCTGGGGAACAACAGCGATTCCTTTTGAGGTCAAAAAGTCCGTGATTGAGATGGCCGTGTGACATGGGGCGTTGTCATGATGAAGTATCCACTTGTCTGCATTGTCCGGTCCACACGTAGCACCCTTTTTCTGAGCCTTTCAAGGACATCTTTGTAAAACACTTGGTTGACAGTTTGTCCTGGAGGAACAGATTTTTGTGCACGATCTTTGATTTGCTCATTCGAGCTTTCTTCAGTCGAGGAGATGTCTCAGTGTGCCACTCCTGATTTTGTCGCTTTGTCTCAGGATCGTACTCAAAAAATCTAGGATTCATCACACGATTGAAGAATTGGTGGTCATTGGCAATGATCCAAGAAGATCAACGCACACGTTTCTTCGATTGTCCTTCTGCTCAGTTGTGAGGTTTTTCGGCACCATTTTGTCACAAACCTTTCGCATGTGCAAATCTTTGGTTGAAATTTGATGTACGGTGAAAGTATTTAAGTTTAACTGGTTACTCATCATCCTTATTGTTAAACGACAGTCTGATCTCACAAAAGCCCTTACACGTTCGACGTTTTCTTCAGTTTTTGAAGTTGAAAGTCTCCCTGAATGAGGTTCATTGTCAACGTGTTCTCGGCCTTCCAAAAATGATTTGTGCAAGCGAAAAAACTTGTGCTCTTGATAAGGAATGTTCCCCATAGGCCTGTTTCAACTTTTCAAAGGTCACACTTGCGGATTCCCCAAGTTGAACACAAAACTTGATGGCATAAGGTTGCTCTAAATTCCGCTGTTCCATTTTCGTAACACACAACAAAAACACAACTTAACTGATGGCGCTCTCAAAAATCACGTGATGGCTGTTCGGAGTTTAAACTCGGAATGAGCATTTGGAAGGGATAACTTAGGGGATAAAGTCTCGTGAAGTAGAACAACACAGCGTTGCCAGATCGCTCGCAGTGTTGTCAGTCTCATTAGTTTAGTAGAAGTAGAACAAAATGATAATTTTCTTAGACTTTTTTCTCAAGACTAGATTTTAAGTAATACGTTGCAATCTACAACTACGGGAAGATTTTTCTAAATAAAAATTAACTTTCTAGCTTCATCCAAGACGAAGTTATGACGATGCAAACTAAGAAGGGACCCTTAAAAGACTTTTTAATGGTCAAGGCCATTCTATATGCCAATCGGGCACCTTCCGGATTCGGATTCAGCAGGGAAATTTACATCAAGAGCAGTTTTTAAAACGCGTGTGTCATCGAGTCTGGACGACCATGTCGAGTTTAGGCACGCTGCTCCCCGACTATATACCAAGAAAAAAGTACCATTAAAAGCTTCGATGATTCTATAATTGCCATTTATAAAATAATTTATTGGTACAGTGAGAATTGGTGTTTTTGAAAATAACATTTACATGAATTTCAAGTTAAGGCGGCCACAGCACACTATAATCTTATTAAATTTTTCGCATTTTAATTTCTGTATGTTCTGGGTGGGTTCAGACACCCTCTATAATAATTCTGATTATAATTTATTTGGTTATTGATATTTGAGTAAAAAAAGTCATATTCTATAAATTTTCTTAAATACCAATAGTTTCTGGTTTGGTATAGTGACTGAGGTTACCAGAATTTAGAAATAACGGCCATCGACTTAACTTTCGCAGTTCGGTATAAATTAACTGTGATATTAACAACTAACTACAGTTGAGAAATGTAGAATACGAATAACAAACAAGATGACAAACGGGTAGCATGTTGCAGAAAATGGCCATACAATTATTTGCTTATTTTAAGCAAGTTAACTGAGAAGTTAACTTCGGTTTCATTGAAAGCTTAGAGGGCATGTATTTTAAGCATTTCGTTTTTTACACATGTATCTCGTCTGTTGAATCTGTTGATAGACAGTAATCTTGTAGCAAAGTCATTATTAAAGTAGTGGCACTATACGTTAAATTGTGAATTGAACATTTTTTTAGATACTGTGCAATTTTGGATAGCTAAGAGCTTGTTAAGAAAATTACAGAGTTAAAGTCTATGCTGTCTAGATTTGATAGAACCTCCTTTGCCTTTGATCTCATACGACAGTTGCAATAAGATACTTCTTTCCCGAGATAAGATATAATCTAAAATTAAACTATAAATAGGCTTCTTAATTTCAGCGGATCCAATAAAACAATACCAAAATTATGGTTAAAAAGGAAGGTGATAGCCCTCCTTAAACCGGGAAAACCATGCGACGACGCCAAAAGTTACCGTTCATTATCATTGATTTACTCTTTATTTAAACTGTATAAGCGACTTATATTGTTCAAAATTAGACTCCGAATCTTATCCCTCACAAGTGGGTCTCAGGTCTGGAAAATGTTGCACTGGCCAAGTACTCAACCATACCTAACATCGACATCGGGTTTGAAAGAAACGAAAAAACTGACGTAGTCTTTGTAGACATTGCAATAGAGTGCGATCAACCATGCTTCTTTTTCTGAGTACACTTAACGATATGTTTAAGCGTTTTTGAAGCCACATTTTTTGGCTAGTCTCGGATACTAGTCATGTCCAACGCCTCAAACGACTGCCCAGTGCTCTGAAATACTCTGTTGTCGAATACTAGTGAATCCATGCCCCGACACCTTAAACGACTGCCTGGCTGTTCAGAACATTACAGTGACAAATATAATACAAAGAAAAAACAAATGAATGCTGAGCAAGACAACACAAGATATGACGACATAATAGGTGCAATAAACAGATTAAGAATATCGTGTAGAGAAGATAATATCGAAGCAAAGACGGTAAACTGGGATTGAAAGTAAGGTTGTAACATGGGCTGTGGAGAATTTGTGAAAAAGCCTGAGTAGAAGAACAGATATGTATTAAGAAATTAGCAGAAAAATCTCGTAATTCCAATGTATAAAAACGGAGAACCGTCAGAATGCGATAATTATAGATCTATATGCTCATCTGCAGCATGCTCTAAAATTTATAATAGAATCATTATAGAGAGAAGATAAAAAAACAATGGAAGATGAGATGGCAGTTTCCCGACCTCAAAGACTAGCAAGTGATAATATAAGCATACTAATAAATTTAGTAGAAAAGGCAATGAAAACAGGCAAACAGCTAAATCTAAGTTTCATAGATCTCGTTTAATATTATATAGATATGTATTACAAACAGCCTAGAAGGACATTTCTTCTATTTATGTACCACGAAAACTAATACTAAACTATAAAATGTCTACGCCGCAGTACAAATAATTGAGAAAGGTCTAAGATTTTCGAAATGCGAAAAGGAGTAAAGCAAGGGAACATATTAAGTCCACTACTATTTATCATGATATTGAACGCTAAAGGAAAAACCTACACCTAGAGTTGGGTAGAAAAACTTAAACCCAATAAAAATTGACAACCTCCTCTAGGCAGCATTAATAGATTTTATAGCTGATACGTACAAAGACTCCCGAACATATAAACAAATGGAATATAGAAACTCGAAGTGGAAAGAAAATGAAAGTAATGAAGCAATACACATAACATGCAAAGGAAATATAATTGAGCAAGTACCCTGCTACCCAAGTACCCAAATACCGAAGTACAAATACGGAACTATTAAATCCTATCAAAAAAATGAGCAATGTATATTATGCATTAAATAGAAATATACAACATACAGGGTGTAACTAATATAACTAGAAACCTCGTAATGGTGTTAGCTGTTTTAGTATTCGAGAAAATCGCATTTTAAATTTTAAATATGCCCATTGTACATTACACTCTCACAAATCATTAAAAATACCAAACAAACAAAAAATGTTTTTAATTTTTTTAAATTTTTAAAAATTTATTTTTTACTTGTTTCATATTTTTAATATAATGTGAGTGTAATGTAATGTGAGTGTAATACAATGGGTGTACTTAAAATTTAAATGCGATTTTCTCGAAAACTAGCTGAAAGAAACTATGTTCTAAATCATTACAGCACTCCCAATTACGAGGTTTCTAGTTATATCAGTTACATTCTGTATATGTGACCTCGCAAGCGAAAAGCTACGTTATGAAGGTAAATACAGTTTCGAGAAAAATGTGCAATATTAAAATTGGTCAGAAATATGGAAAATCTTCTTTTTCGTTTAGGAGCCTCATTCTACGTTATATTTAAATTCAAATAAGTTGTTTTGCATTTTTCTCATTAATTTCGCCTTTTTTTTCCGAACCAAATTCAAACAGGAGAAAAAAGGCACAGTATGGATTTCAAATTCAAAAACGGAATAGACTACAAACTTTAAAAATTGCTTAGAATACCTTATTGTCTAATTAAGATTGATTTCTAAGTTGATTTCCGTAAACTGCAATATACTCGGCCTTACAAGGACCTTCTAATACACATTATTATAACTAAAATCATAACTAATTCATATCGGCACCCATAACGAACTATCGGGAGATAAATGATTGGCAGATTTTTCTGTCTAAATAGGACTTTTCCATATGACTCTTTTCCGTAACAAAGAAAATTGTTAAAAATCCGCACAGTTTATAATTCAACCGTACCCAGGCTCATTTGCCGCCTATAGGCCCACTCATATTTACGCCCTTAATAAAAAGACGTTGCGTGATTGCATGTAATTTATTAAATAAATAAGCAAGCATACTGTATATAAAAGGTATTTTTTAAAATTTTTAAATTTTAAAATTTTTCAAAAAGTCTAAATTAATTATGAATTATTTATTTTGTGAAGGTACCACACTTACATGTACCGAAACGTGCGTCAATGTCGAGGTGTTACTTGTCATCTGTTGTGTCACAAATTATCCTAATTTATTTAATTTGCCCTAGTACGTGCTACTATATCAAATAGTTTAAGTATAAACCTTATAAAACTTTAATAGTTAAAGAAAGTGTTCCAAGAATTATTTCCACCTTTTTAAATTTCCACGAATTCATTTTAATATTCCAGGACAATGTAGGTTAAATTCTTTCAATAAAAATACTATTATAAAATAGTTAAATCCTTTAACAAAAAAAAGAAGCTTTCCAAAAATTATTGCCTCCTTTTTAAATTTCCACAAATTCATTTTAATATTCGAGGACAAGAAATGAAGGTTAGTAAGTAAAAATGTGAGTTAAATTATTTCAAAGAATACTACTATAAAATAGTTAGTTCCTGGTATTATTTCTCCCTTTTTAGATTTCCCCGGATTCATTTGAATATTTCAGCACAATGTAGGTTAAATTCTTTCAGTAGATATACTACTATACAATAGTTAAACCTTTTAACAGAAAAAGAAGTTTTTCAAGAATTAGTTCTTCCTTTTTAAAATTCCACGAATTCATTTTAATATTCGAGAATTTATTTACTACACACGTAAGTATAATTTATGCAAAAGGCAAAACTTACCTAATGTTAAAAATAAAAAGTCACTAATCCAGTGAAAGTAAAATTACACACAATTGAGATAACTGAACAAAAATTAGTAAAAGAATAAAGGAATTATCTAAAATGTTGAAAAGATTTTGCACTTCCACCGTAAAACACGTGTTTATTTTACTTAATGACCCAACGGGCTAATAGTTCCTGTAAAGAGCAATAAAATAATCTCGATCCGTTCTTCGGTTCTATTGAAACCCTCGATGTCTATCCACAAATAAATTTAAACTTTGTTGAAATTTATTTTGTTTAGTTTCAGGTCAAATCCCTTTGTGAAGTATGAATATTGACGCATTCCAATAATTATAAAATTTTGATAAATTCCATGCAATTTTTTATTTAAACACTTAAATCAAGGGGGCGATCGCTCCGAAGTTTGCCGTCCTAGGCCCGGGCCTCTCGAGCCTATTGGGTAATCCGGTGCTGACCGCACAAATTATTATTTATCTCGCAATGGTACTTTTTTACTTTCGGGGCAACCTATATGTAGGTACAGTGTGTTAATTTAAATAGTACTTAAAATCTCCTAAACGGTACAACATATCGATTTCACCAAAAACACGTCAATTTGTTTTTTTGAGCGGGACATTTAAATATAGCATTGTCAAAATTTTGCATCTCACATCATCACCACCCATCCCACAAACTTTAAAATGTTAATTAGAGCCCCTCCCCCCCCCCCCAATTGTGACACCCTATTTTAAAGGAAATAAAAACGAATCTTTTGGCACAAAGAATTGCTGAGATTAGGGAGTCTTCTAACGACTCTCTTTCAATATCATTTAAATTATTTCACATACCTATGATATTTTGTATAGTTTAGGAGATATTCAAGGTGGGAAGTTTTCAAATGAACGCACTGTATATGCATGTATATGGGGTATAGATCGGTAGTGGTGCCAACAATAATAGTCAAAATGAAACAAGAAAATAAAATAACCGCGGCGAAAGAATAACTGGAAAAACAGAACTAGAGGCAGAATCAGAAACGAAAAAATAGGAAAAGATTCACAACAAAAGGTCGATAAGGAAACAACTACAAACAAAGCAGTTGAAGCTGCTGGACACGTGCATAGAATGGATGAAGACAATCTCGTAAAGGTTACACAAGCAAGAAGATTTGAAAGACCGAAGAAATTTAGAAGAAAGAGGCCAAAGACGGCAAACAGGAAAGAACGGAGGAAATGGGAGGAGTCCACACCCAACGCTCATTAGGGCAGAAGAATCTGAAGAAAGAAAGAAGCATAGAGATCTACCACGCTTATTGTATTAAATGAAAGTAACGTTGCAGTTTTGCATCATAAATAAATATATGCATGTACGTTTTGTATGTATGCATGAATGCATGCTCACTAAGGAAAAATGCAACATAACTGTGATTTTAATGCTTGAAGTGAAACTTAATCCGCTGCATTAAAGGTTCCGTATCTTTGTCACCGTAATAAAAAAGTTAGAGCTCCATTAGGCGTGGAAAACCCCAAATTACTACCAATGCTTAATGCTAAACTATTGCAGTGAGTTTCTGTAAGTTTCTAATTTTTTCCAAAAGTAATAAAATATTTCTAATTTCTACTAATTTCCGGCTCAATTTACACTCTAGTTACCTTAAGTAAATTTTTGACATCTCAGTTTCCTTGTAAATTACAAACATTACAAAAGAATAATAACACCCCTCTATAAAATGCTCGTTCCACTCGTACCTTCAATTCGTTTATAGTATCATAAATTATACAGGGGGTGGTTCTAATAATAAACGACAATAAAGTCACCTCTCACTAAAGTACCATAAAGTTTCAGGTACAATCATAAAAATAAATAAGCGGACATAATAAAAACGAGAATACCGCAAATTTCGCTATGGTTGAGTTGATTTATAATTTATAATATATTTATATTAAAAAGGCAGGTGTGTATTATGGATGTGTGTAAGTATATTTTGTTAAATTTTAAGTTCACCGTTACATATCCAGGTGCCATTTTTCTTCAGATATTATTCAAATCTGCATACATCTTTTTCACGGTTCGCTAGGTTTCTGACGTATCGCTGCATCTTCTGTAATTAAGCACTGTGGGTAATGTGTACGTTTTTAAAACAATATTAACCCAACAAACTGAAACAAGTATTACCTTTTATCTTTTTGCATAATCAACAGACTGCTTAATTAAAATATAACTGTCAAAATTCTTACCTTAAGGACGCAATCAACTAAATTATACTATCTCACAAGGTGTTACTAAAAATTTTATTACAGGAAACTTAAGATGAAAATATTTAATAAAATTAACCCTATATTGAGTATCTTAACAGTTTCAAATTACTAAATTTCGAGTACGAAGTGGTCGGACAAAGAGATCAAAAAGCTAAAAGCAAAATGGGAAATTTTTATTATTATGACATGCAGTAAAGAGATGGGATAAGCTGATGGTGCAATTAAAAATACGATGAAGATTGAAATTTAAAATATGCCTCACCTGCCTTAATGCACCTGCTAAATCCGTTTCATTTTTAAGATTTAATTATGCGCTCGTGCCTTCTTAAAAAGAAAAAGACTTTAAGATGTATACATATCTCTCTTCTTCTCTCTTTTGCTAACAAAATTATGTTCATGTAATGAAAAGGACTTTGATTAAATGTGGATTGAAATTTAGATCCTCCTTTGAAATTAACCGAAATACTCAAATAGGCAGAATGCCTGCTTCTGTATTCATGGATATCCTGAAATGGTACTGATCGATTCTTGTAAATCCTATTTCTGTTGTAATTTATGAAAGTTAGGAGGTATGAAATTATAAAAGCCATATATATTATTTGCAAAGCATCAAACTGAAACCGCACACTATAAATACTGCATAATATGTGAACTGGCCTCAAGAAATTCGAAATCAAATTTTAGGGTTTGCGGTTCGACTGAGCATAGAAGTCTCCTTAAAAAGTTTACCACCACAACAATCACATGCATCCATAAATACATACGAATAAGTTCAAGCCTTTCTCTTCTTTTTTCAAAGAGTGACATTAAAAAGAAAGCTTATTACACTTCCACAAACCTCATAATGAAAGGTAACCTAAATTACAGGAACCTTTAAAGTAAATTATTCAAATTTCCTTCCGCCGTCACTCACGGAAGACATATCTTTTAGTCAATCCTAAAAATTGGAAGACAGGCAGTTCTTAAAACTCACAAAAAGACGATAATAATCAACTAAAGGAATCATTAAAGAAAGATAGCCGGTGGGTGACCAGCTGCCCTGCCACGTGTTTCCGGCACAACAGCGCTAAAAACGGCAGGTGCACGCACTAACTATTTTTTTATTTTTATATATGTAGGTTTGTATACGTGTGTGTGTTAGTGTACGCGTGCCAGGGCCACCAATCCTAATTTATATGATTATGTTTCGGTGCTTGCCAGATGCCGTAAGAAGTCCCATTAAATGGTTGACGTTTTTGAAAAAATCTTTTGGTTGCATCGATGCAATGTGTTGTTGCACCTATGCGCCACTTTAAGTATCATTAAAACATCTGTGTGTCGGGGTTAATTAACAATCTCTTATATCTTTACCGACAGTCTACTATACATCAGTTGTATACATTAACACATAATCAAAGACATTATATGAACCCAAAATTTTCTATACAACCAACCAGCAGCTCTTCCCATTTAGAATAATCTACTTGTCACTATGTACTGACATAGTGCGTCAGGGGTGTTTTCGACTTCTACATACCCAGGATATTTTAAATCTCCGCTTGTATAAATTTCTTCAGTGTTTCATACCATACAGCCACCATGATATTGAGGTTAAGTACAGTTCAAGTAAAAATATGAGTTGTATTGTTTTCCTATAAAAACGATAACAAGGTATCACATCATACAGAGGCGCCTCTTATTACTTTTAACAGTAAAGATGGTCTTTTCTTAGGCGCCATGACATAAGTTTATCCGTTCACCATCTGTTGTACCGTATTAACTTAAGTAACCAGAACGATTTTCGTTAAAATGTTACGTCATGAGAAGTGTTCCCCATTTTTTTGCACGGTTGTGCTAATAAGTCAACATCTATTCAAATTAGGTTAGAGAAACTGTTTAACGTCCACATTTCATTTGAATGTGTATATTTAACTTTAACTATCTGTTCACCAACTTGTATTGGGAGTAGGGAAGGAAATATAAACTATAGCTACACAAAACACCAAAACTTAATCGCGCCAATAAAAAATGCCACTTCCAGACAAGTAAATTGAATAGAAACGATGTTGAGTTGATTTTGGGCATACAGTTTATGGTGTCCATTTCTGTGGACATGCATATCCACTGTGTGTCCTTGAAATTGTGTTTTTAACTGAAAGCTACCAAGCGTATCATTTTGCATTACTGTCTTTAGTTTAGGCCGACATAAATTGATTTCGTTTTATCTACTTTTAGGCGAAAACATAGGGCCGGTTTCATAAAGCATTGTTAACCACATGATTATTTCAATTATTGCGTATATCGGGCATACCAGGCCTATAAACTGGTAGATCAGAGTGGGTAGCACAATGGTCGAACAAGGTTCCCCATCTAAAGTGGGGCACAAGTACATACAACACACTAGGGTGGGCGTGGCAGACCACACGGCACTTACCCAATGCATTGGACCGACCTCTCCTATCCCAGGCTTGTCTGGGTAACGGTTATGTAGTAAAAAAGCCTAGAGTCCCCGCCTAGGCCAACAGCAGACAAATGTGTGGTAGAGATACACGCAAGTGTTCTCGACGATTACTCATAAACGTTGCAGAGGAAGCTCTGCTACCATGAGGACCGGTGTGGGAGGAGGACAAGGTTTCTCATGGAGCAATGAGTATCCCGCTATTTAACTGAATCCCAAGGAGGAGAATCGAAGTGAGATTTATCCCGGCTCAAAGGGGTAAATCTGGACCTACGGGAAACTGCATGCCACCAGGTACTGTCTTCTGAAAGCTATTCAGGTTACCCTATGGCCTCATACTTGTATTGGGTACTGTAGTCTGAAGCAGCTTCAGAACCTTTACTCTTAAAGGTAGTGATGCGTAATGGAGTATTACAGCCTCTCACTCTCAAGACAACTACTTTAGGCCTATTTTAGTCACTCAGATATTAGGCTATAAGGAAGGGAATGCCATTGAACGTTCTCAGGATGACTGATTGACTATCGCGTATGGATCCTGATAGTAGATAATAGGAGTCCTGTCCATTGGACAGTTGTAAAATTACAGAAAGGATTCAATAGTATTGGATATCGCAAAATAAAGTTCTATGTAAGGAGTAGTTTAGAGTAGAAAACTTAGTGTTTAGAATTTAAGGGAGTTAACAAAAATTTTAAAATATAAAATTTGACCTTGGCTTGGTAGATTTTTATTAGTTTCTATGTACAGAGTGTTAAAATCGCAATTATTGCGTAACTGAAATCAGTAAAACGGTCGCACTAGAAATACCACTTTCTTCCACCATCGAGTTTAGATATGAAAGCTAAACGAGTGTATTGTCTATACCTATTCTTCCTATTTCTTTCTTCATGTGTGTTTTCCAACCTCCATACATAGTCATATAGTGTAACCCTTCTTCTCATAGAAGAAAACTTTTATTGTTTGGACTAGGTACTTCCAGTTTTAATTTTTAGGCTGCAAGGCCACTTTCCTTATAAATAATGAATGATGATAGGAGGATGTATGCCCGGACATACGGTTTTGGTTCCTGAAGCCTCTCACGGGCCCCTTAATATTATTACACTGTATATAGGTTTGTCATTTGATGTACAAAATCATGCCAGAAGTTGTATCTGTAACTTCCGATCCTTTGGGAACTCGGTCTTGATTATGTCATCAGACTTGATTGGTAGCATTAGAGACCCATCGAGACGAATAAAATTATGTGTAATTTGTCCGTTGACCTCCAATCGGCAACTTTTTATCTTTACACTATTTACATGCACACAAAGGGCGGGAGCTAGTTTATATCTTTTTTCAAGTTTATATATTAGACAAAAAATCAGATTTCTTAACATACTGATCCAAGATGGCCAACTTCTGGTTTTGTCAAAAATTACCCCAATTCCGATTTTTAAATGGAATACGCTGTATATTTTCGCAAGTTTGGATTTTACCGGTCAAAATTGGTATGATCCCAATGCCAAATTAATTATTTTTCCAAAAGCAAATCATTTTAAAAGGCTGGGTATTGTCTAAAATGTTAAAAAATAATTCCAAATGCACCTAGAAAATGCCATTTCACCGATACCATAAACTACAACTAATTTATTAAAGTTTAAATATTTTTAGAACAGTTTTTAATCCATAACTTGATTTTCTTAAGTAGAAACAATACGGACCACCTATACGATATTAAATAGGGAATAACGAATTCGACGATATATGAGGGTGTATCAAATAATAATGCCTGTTGGGTTTTATTTATTTTATTTAAATAAAAATAACGGGTGTTTTTTTAAATTTGGCGTCAGAGCAAGCAATGAGAGTTCGATTGTGAACGCACCTTTGAATGTCGCCACGCCGCAGTGTATCTAAACCTAACCTCACTTTTAAGTTTTGACATTTTGACATTTGAAAAATAGTGGTCTATTCACAACAAACTCATAGTCATAGCTAACTAGGACGCCAAATTTAAAAAAACACCCGTTAGAAGTAAACAACATACACGCATTTAGCCGAAAAGTCTCATTAATATAAAATTAATTCTCAACATAATCGCCGTTTTGTACAATATATTCAGTTCAGTTCACAAAACCGGTTGAAAAAAATCTTGCGGACAATGACGGAGCCATAATTTTATAGCTGATGTAAGTACCTCCAGGTTGTCGAATCTTCTTCCACGTAAGTCGTTCTTCATGGACTCAAACAAGAAGAAGTCTAATGAAGCGAAATCGGGACTGCATGGCAAATGGGATACAACTGACCAACCTATTTCCCCAATTACCTATTAGTTGTGGCAAACGGCGTGTGCGGACGAGCATCACCTTGATCCAACTGAATTGAATGAATGTTCTTTTTCGGTATTCTTCTTCTGATAGCAGTGATAGCTTTCTTTAGTTTTCACAAGGTAGTGATATACGTATTCCGATTGACTGTTGTCCCAGCTTTTAAAAAATCGATAAGTATCACACCTTGATTGTCTCAAAACACTGTCGCCATGACTTTCCGAACAGATCTTGTGCGTTTGAATTCTTTTTTACGAGATGAGCTGCTCTGTCGTCATTCTTTGGATTGATTCTTACACTCTGGTTCATACGTGTATAATCTCATCACCAGTGAACAGGATTGAGAAAAATGTATCTTGTTGGTCTTCAAGAAATTTTGCACAAACCTTGTTGTACCCCAAGTCGTCAATGATTATTTGCGCTGACCCAATATTTGCAGAGCAGTAGCAATTTTATTAAAGATAATGCGGCAGTTTATTAATAATTATCGTCAGTAACCGAAGTTGATGGATAACCACTTCTTGTTTTCACCCAACTTCTTTGACCTTCGACGTACCTTGCACATGTAATCGCCATACCCATATATCGTTCGAGATTTGAATTACAGAATCATTCTGTAAATGTTCCAGTATATGGATAAAAAGAGATGTATTATTTAATTTAGACAATTATTTAGAATGCATTAAACAGTTGATGTTTATAGTACTATTATGCAGTTCAAAAGCGTCGGAGGAATTATCACGGGAATTGGAAGAGGCCGGGTGGTGGAAAGCATATGACTGATTCTTGAGACCAAGGAAAAAAGCAACATCATACTGGAAAAAATAGCTTTTATATAGGTATTTATTTTAGTAATATACTTTTATTTGTAGGTAAATATTGGATATGAGCGTATGCCCTATAAAAAGCGAAAAAATAAAAACTTTGCCTTGGGCTCTGGAGCCTGGGCTGCTTTGGCTCCGCCATATACTGAGGATGAGAGAATATATAGGTTCAAATGGAAAATCCATTTAAATATGTCACCATTATATCAATTTCTAAGAAATGGAGATTTCAGGAGCGCTTTCTTGTTGAGCCATTTCTCCGTATATTATAATAAATAATCACAAAATAAAACGGTTTTTTCGATTTAAATTCTTATCCTTTTAGGACCATCACAGCTTAACCTAACCTCTAAAATATTTATCCAAATTGCTATTACAAATTACTTTGCTGTTCCATATATATTAATTATTTTCATATCTTCCTTTCAGTTCCACATTGCAAGGGCTATCTATACTCTTATTTATAACGCAGGATGCGATTATATTGCCTCATGTTTAATATGTGTATTACAATGACTACAAAAATTGTTATAAATTCCTGACTGTCAATTTTATTGATAAGCAGCTGCCAAACTTAAGACCCCTTTCGCTACTTAAAAAGCATAATTGTTGAGGCTGCTACTTAAATGAAGTTGCGTGTTGTTAAATATTTTAAGGGATGCATATACATATATGTAGATGGGTATCAAAATTTCCGAAAATTTAAATTACTGTCATATAACAGTAAATGACACACTAATTGCAATTTATATACGAAATTTTATTGTAATTAATACAAGAAGTCTTACTAAGACTTTTTATCGAGAAAATATAAATTGCCAAAAGCAAATGCACTTTTAATTACATTTGTGGTTTGCGGTTGAAATTTCACGAAAACTTTTTTGTGGTCCGCCATTATTATTATATCCGTATTTTGTAAAGAAGAGGGCAAAGAATTCGCGAGCTCAACTTTCTTGTTTTATTTTCTCAAGTTGTAACTTTAGTATTGATCTTCTGCGAAAAAGACTAAAATTAGAGCAAACAAACTTTTGATATCGAAAGCTTTGTGTGCACTTTTATCATTTTCCCTCTTATTGTTGATTTCGTATATCTAGAAAATTTATTGATGTAAGGAATCTGTTTGAGACTTACTCGCTGGTCAAAAGGTTTTTACATTTAATAGTAATAGACAAGCTTTGGATATTGTTACTGGAAAGAGTTTACACTAAACTACATTTCTAATGAGGGCCTTTGTAATGAGATTGATCGAGGCAAATAAAAATGTGAGTACAAATCTATGAATAAATTAATAAGCAACTACAGGTTTCATTATTGGACTAGTGCTACTGGTCAGAAGCAATCGTTAAGGCATACAAACTTTTTTGGTCTTTAATCAGTACAAGTTTCGATCACAACTTATAGTGTGTAAAAAGTAAAGAATACGATGGTAAAACTGGAAGTTTTGAAGTATACCAAAACTACACTTTATAAGATCATGTATTTTATTGGATCTGTTCAAGATAATCGCGACTACATTCTATACAACACTGCATTCGTTCAAATAATTTTTAAAATGCCGTACGTATGTTGTTTTTGTTTTGTTCCTTGCCTTTTGGAAATAAACAGATCTCGCATGAAGCGAGGTCTGGACTATAAGGAGGATGATGTAGCATATGCACTCCAGATACTTGGAAAAACGCTCTCATCTTTTCTACTCTGTGGGTTGATCAGTTGCCCCGGTGTAGGAGGATTTCACGTAGACGTGATTTTAGATGCTTCAACACTTCAAGTCCTTTTTACTTTTGTTAGCTAGGAAAGACCCTTACAGTTGACTCGCGCCTTGTTTTTGGGTCAAACTGATAAATCCAGCTTTCATCGTCAGTTACAATATCAAAATGTATTTTTGTTTCTCCAATAGTTGGTGCGGCACCCAACGACTAGCATGCTTCCCTGACACCAAGCGACTCATGCAAGGTTGTTGTAATCGCTGCCGATCCAATGTGTTGTAACAGTCAATTTTTTCTGTGAATTTTGTATTTTAAGAATACCTCGTATATTGATACAAATTTTATTGGTTTATGCTTTACAAGACACCCTGTATATTATAAAATTCAATTTTCAATGTTTATTTGCAACACCATCTAGGTATAGTATTATTTACTGCAAGATTATCGAATTTTCTTTGTGATAAGTTAATTCTTATTGTATTTTTTCTTCTATTAATTAAAGTTAACATTTTAATTGTTATATATCAATTTTTCAAATCACTTTGCTATCCTCCTTGACAAATATGAGACCACAAAAAGTTACGCCCGAAAGTTCCTTGAGCAAATTTAATGCTGCAAATTACTGATCCGTGTATGACCTATCTTCTTTCTTCGATAACACAAAAAGAAGACGAGGTGCAAAAAACCATTCGGATATTTTACCTAACCTCCTTCATCTCGACAAACCTAATAGTTTCCGAGAAATGCGACAAAAACGGTTAGGGGGCGTGGTTTGCCCTCATTATCTCTTCGAGCTCACCACCTACAGATGTTGACTTTTAGGGGGTTATTTAAAAACCCACAAGGAAGCCCTATGCAAAAATCCACGGACTTACCTCAACTTTCCGCTATTCATAAAAATTTGTTCTAAATTGACTGGACTATTATTGCAGATATTTATTTTGTTTTTTTATTGGATATTCTTGTGTTCTAAAGAAGAGGTGGAATTCGAGACTTGCACGATTGGGGCTGATTCATGTTAAGATTTAGAACTGTTATTGGGAGCATTAATGCTAATATTTTGTTATTTAAATCAATCGTGCTGGCACCCTATCCACAACTCCCCCCTCCCCCCAACCCCACCCACAACCTGCATTAATTTAACAAGAGACGTGTCGTACTTATTGTTCAGACTAAGCCGAGGTCGGTTAAGTGGAACGTAAGTATTATTGTTTAGAAGATTTTTCGAGTTTACGTATTTGTAACAAATTGACGCCCAAGTGTGGGGCTTAGTTTTTGCTTGTTACAATGTAACGTTGCCTTAATTGTAGCATAGGTGCAATGTAGGTCATCCCTTGCCGTTTTTTTCTACAGCACCTAGGTTTTCGTAGTAACAGCAGAATTAGGTCATCCAGTACGAGCGTTATCTGTCAGAACAAGCTGTTGCTCTAGTAGGGGCAGAACTAACAAATCGTCGGCTTTATATGAAAAGTGCGTAAGTGCCAGAATTGAAAGAATTGAGACTTTAACGTCATCTTGTCAAATATTACTTTTTCTATAAAATAAATGTGAGACATTTATAGACGAAAATAATTAGTAGATGCCGCTTAAATAGCAAATATAAAATCAGCCACAAATGCAAAAGCATTCACAGCAACATGAAAAGTGTTACATTTCTTGTAAACAGTCTTTTCGGACTTATACACTTTTCATGTAAAGCCGACGAAATGCTGCAGTAAGCCTTTCTAGCGCCTTTCCTTGATTTAAGCCGCGTTTGAAACTGTAAAATGGCATTGCACGATAATGCTCTCTTTCCATTGTAACACTAACTTTAAATTCCTCGTCGTGTGACACAAATTTCAGAATTGAAATGCAATTTTGGCAGGCGGTTGCTAAATAAATAAACTTAAAAAATACTACGACTAGTTAATTGGTTCCTCATATAATTACCTAAATTAATGTGGTTGATTTCTGAAATTCTTAAATAGAAATGATCATCTATTGGGATAAGCTACACTCTTCTATCCCACTTTGTGTCGGCTCAATTAGTATCAAAAATCTTAGATTGCAACAGGAGTCAAATGTTACATCTTTTTGTAACCTACTTCTATCCTTTATTTAGTAGAGGGAGATTTTTAGAATCGGTTGATCTCGGATGAAGAAAGAATAGGGGTCAACAAAGTCAATGTAATCACTCAATCAGAGTGGTTGTTTTCAATTTATTTAAATCGCACAGTTTTAAATTGTCGATGTTATCTGGTTTCGTTTTCTAGACTTTATTTTTCAAATACTCCCATAAAAAATAATCACAAGGATTAAATCTGTAGAATGTGTCCTGCTATATCTTGTTGATTTGGGTATAATTAAGCCAACGTGGAAACTATTCATCTCTCAAGAAATTTAAATAGAGTTCTACTGTTACAACACCCTTCGGAATATGACTTCAAAACTCGTTCCTGCACTATCTTCGACAAAACGTTAAGTTTTGGTGAATAATGTCTCTGATTTTCGCACACTCAGCAGGGATTCTGTACCTCACAATATCCTTCATTTTTCCGGCGAACATAACCATTGAGAGATAATGTTACGTCACCAATGAGAAACATGAGAAATTGATTCACAGAATTGTAAGCGCTGATCGGGACCATCTTAACTTAATTCTTGAATCGGAACCATCTTAGACGGGTCCACATTTCTACTTTTAAGTATCTTATCACTCTCCTCTGTTATTCCATGCTCTAGAGTTAACTCTCCGGTTGTTTGATGAGAATCTTCTTGTAGACTGAGTAGAGTATCATGGCTGGCGATCAGGTGGGATGTCAGACAATATGGGCAGGTTGTTTATCCACGCAAACGAAAACGAATCGTGGAAGTGCTGATTCTATTGTCAGCGGATTTTTGTTTTGATTGACCGATTTAAAAAAAGCCTGCACTACTGGATAGATGACAAGAGTATCTTTAAAAAAGTGTAACATTTGACTTCTGTTGCAATTTAGAATTTTAGAGTTGCCCCACGTTGCGCCGCTATTAGGTGGGATAGAAAAGTCAAATTTATGCCAAAGGATAAAACTTTCTTTTCAGAAATTAACAACATCAATTTAAGGAATTTGGTGAATTTACTGAAGGCGGTATTTGATACTTCGAATTATTCGATTTTCTGCTGTACAGTTTCAGAAAAATGTTGTGTGAGTCAAAAAAATATATTGTTATTGACTGACATTATATCTAGAACGGCACCAGATTTATAGATATCTAATTGAAGATACCATTGCCACATCCAGTCTGTTCGAGACTCGGCGAGTTGTATATATAAGCCATGTCGCAAGAGGGGGTAATTTAGTCAACCAGTGAATTGAAAAGGAATGTTAAAAATAAATGTTGTATTGTAAATAAATAGTCTGTAAATAATCTAGTTTAAGTTCGTTAACAGTTTATAATTAGTGTTAGTAATAATATTTCTTTTGTTAATAGACGATTAAAATAGCATTTTTAGTATTATTTAAAAAGAACGTTACAATAACATAACCTTTAATTAACAGATGAATCGATGCAAGGGTAATCTAAATCTTTGGCTTTTACTGAAAACATATCCACTAATATGCTGAATAAAACGAAATGCAAATTAGTATTTGTTATCAACAAATTACCAAATTATTGAATTTTAATTTTACAATTTTGGTTAAGTCTAATTCATCTGCCAGGTATTGTATTAGTAAAGGTAGTAGTAAAATGTAGAAAGTCTTCATTTCATGATTTGTTTAACTGCAACGGACTTAACTGTAATAAAACGTTTCAGAAGAAGATGTATTTATCGAGGCTAAACTTTTAATTCGTTCTGAATATGATAAGATTTTATTGACTCACTGGCGAAAACCACGAACAACAAAGCATTCATATTAAATCTTCCATCTAAATTTTAATAAAATTTTACTCGGCATTTCATTGAACATGTACGAACCATAAATTTCCTTTATATCTCTAAGATCCAATACCAAAACTAATAAATTAATGTTTAAGGGTATTAAACACATATACATGTACAATATACACCGAGAGATAACCAAAGTTTCTGTTATATCGAATTACAATACCCATAGAGTTTCAAACAGCAGTAAAAGCGGTAAGTCACGTCACAAACCGTTTATTTTGTAACCAAAGACACCCCGCGAGAGTCCATCTACCCTTTAACGGTCAAATCAGCTATTAAAGATATGTTAACTGACCATAACGCGAGCAGTAAACCGAAGGGGTCGTGTATTATTCAAAACCCCGCGCATTTGTATTGCACGATTAGCAAGGTGCTAATGTCTTGTTTGCTCGAACAAACTAAATTATTTTCTAAAGCTGTTACATATTTTATTTTTATTGCACCCTTTATTAGCTTTCTCTTAACCCCTCAACGTATTTGTTTTGTATCTTCTTTAGTCCATCTATCAAGTTAGGAAAATCCGTATTCGTCGTAGTTGAAATAAAATTGACAATGACAACTTTTCCAATTCCATAGCAATTTCTATACAATTTGGATTTTTAGAAAAACATTCTTTGAATCTGGTTTTCATAGTTCTTCGACCGTACCAGGACAAAATAACAAGCGTAATCCAGATAATTTGAAATGAAACATTTTTTTGCACATTATAGAAGAGAAAATGACATTTATTAGAGCAGGTTACATACTAAAGATCAAAAAAACAGTTTAATAAATAACCAAGGACTACAGAGAATTTCTAGAAACTCTATATAAGAATAAGTTTCATTCACATAAGGAAAGGTTTTTCAAGAGCTTTGCCAATTATGGTCAGAGAGTCTTCCGAACATTTTTTCTAAATAAACGTGTTAGATGAGTCCTATGTAACATTGAACTGATCGCAAGATGAACCCACAACTTAAATAAAACTTTTCGGTTGCTAAATAAGCATTTATTGATAAATCGAATGGTTGATTAGAAAGATTGTCCAAAAGGAACCAATTGTTTAAAAGGAACCAATTGTCCAAAAGATTAGATTCAGTTTTGCATCTAAGGACATGAAAATGTAGTATTGGGGTATATTTCTACACTGCTGAGTCGATTGAGGCCACTTCCATGGGCCGGAAACAAATTTTAAATTTCATTGTCTATAGAGAACGATTTGTACCATTGAAGTCTGCAAATTCAATTTTTCCAAATAGGTTAGATGCGGAGCGAATTTAGTTAAGGTTAAAAAAAGTGATTTTAACTTTTAATTGAAGTTAGCTATGGAGTAAGACTAGATTAAGTGTGGGGCACATTGAAAATAGCCATTGAATTTAATGAAAAAGTTGATTCCCACCTTTTTACCGATACCGATGAAACCGATAGCCATCTTAGATTTCAAACGCGCACCGAATGTCACTAGTCCCACAAGCAAAATTTTACATTTTTTGACTAAACCTATAATACTTTACTAATGGTAACACAATATGAAGGTCTGACTCATCCATTCTTCTAAAAGCGCATTTTGCCTTTAGGAAAAGCCATGACTTGTATGTCCGAAACTACTTAGAGGCATTTAGTAAAACATTTCCTTTTTCTATTAGAATAGGTACCAAGAAAAGAGAGTTATAAAACTGGGTTAATACAACTTATCGAGTTGCCTAAATTAATTAACGGAGTGATCCTTATCAGGCACAATTTTCGCTAGATGAGATTCTAGAATTTCGTGAATAAATCGTGCAATCGAAATACAATCGAGATAAAAATCCTGGTGAGTTTTCCATAAGGCTATATGATTCTTCAATAGCACATTTATCATCACACTTCATAAAACAGATGATTTTCAAGTACATTTCTTGTAATTTAAATTTAAAGCCCACTGATTATCATCTCTAAAAAACAAACGGTAATTTCCTTTTTTTATAGTCTGCTTTGCTAAGGTGTTTTCAATATTCACTTCCTACCATTCAAATGTTTGGCTGCTATCTTAATTATTTTTTTCGTTACTACAGACGACGACGCTTAACGAATTTTATCAAGCAGTTTTATTGTAATGTTGATTCCATTTTTTCTAAAGGTAAGATATTGTCTCAAAGTCACAAAATCTAATGTCTCTTAATTCTTTTGTGGCATGATGATTTACATCAATGGGTTGTCATTGTCAAAACAAACTGGTGGTTAAAGAGCTCGGTAATACTCTCCAGTCAGTCTAGCTGGCTGTCAAGGGTATTTCCAACAATATAAAAGAAGAAGAATGGTCGGCTTCCTTAAGCCAGCTACTGAAGCTCACAGATTTAACGGTTTCAAAAAGCACTTTAAGGACACTGCTCGTTGTCCAAGTGCTATTTCAAGAAGTCTTAAAGGTTCTCCAGAAGTGCTTTGGACCTGATTACACATCAGGTCTCTTATTATGAGCCATTGCACAATATTTAAAAATGGAGGGGTACCTGGTAAATCCAATTTTAAAAACTTGGGGGAAATTCGTTTCATTGTTGATTATGAGATTGACTACTGCTTTTAATTGCTGTTTTTTCAAAAGTATCGTGAGTATTCTGTAGTTTTCTATGAAAGTAGCAAAAATATATTTTACCAAGTTCTGAGCCTAAACTATGACGAAACCCAACCAGCATCTAAGTAACAGTAACTGAGATCGGAACTTTGATTGACTAGTTGTTACGTAACTACAACTAGATTTATGACTTTATAGGTTTAATTACTTCAATTCAGAATATTATAGTAATTGTGTAGTTGTTTATACTATTTATTGGAACTATGTAGTTGCATTACTTCTAAGTAACTTTTAATATAATTAATATTATTAATATATGGAACGGTATTGCCGCTTAGTATAATTACATTAAAGTCCTTGCAAAGTGGTGCTACGATTGTAGCAGTAACTTACCCGAAGCTACTTTAAAGTTTTTAAAAGTAGTACTGAAAGTTCCCGCTACCTGCCTGGAACCATCGTTTAACCCTTTACCGTGGCGGAACTTTACAATAGTATTGAAAGTAGAACTTACGTTTTTGCTACCCAGGAGAATCACTTTAAAATAATTTTTCGTAAACTACTCCATCTCCATATTTACTTGAAAATGTTGGAGATCATTAATCAGTTTACAATTTGTTATGATTGTTATTAGATGTTTTACTACATAACCTTCAATAAAAATAAGAAATTGGTGCCAAATTGTGCCTTAGAAATTGTTATGTATGTAACTTGAAGTTGGCAACATTTATTTGTAGTGATGTAACTAGCCAATCCTGGCCCTTACGTCAATACCACTTGAGTTGGTTTGGAGGACACACATTTTGTACAGTGTATGCATTGTGTATGTAATGCTTCCTGCTCACTCAATATTAATAAAGTTAATTAATGACAATAATTGAGTATCTTTTATTTAAATACATAAAAGAACATAACATGAATAATATAAAAATGGTTTGTGATGCGTATCAACTTACAAGTATTTTTTTATATTTTATTAAAGACATTTTTTATTAAAAAATATATTTAAAGAAGGCGCATAGTTATTTTTCGACCTATCATCATCACATTCAACAGAAAAGTTGCAATGGTTTATAATTTTGGTTTATTGGAATGACAAAATAATCAAACAATTCATCGCTATTTGTATTATTAAGTACGTATTACAAATAAAATAGTAATCCATTTTGTGACACGATCGCAGCATTAGTATAAAAAATGATAGAATATTTGTTAAGTTACAAGAGTAACAGAGAGTAACCAAGCGACACGATGTGTCAAAGCGAAAAGAGAAGAAGAGAAGAGAAAAGAAGTTCCACGAAAGTAGCAATTACTACGTCGCCACTACTACCCAAAAATTATTCCTCATTTTAGTCCCAGGCCGACCAATGAAACCGTAGCAATTACGTGCTTGTGACTATTGGCAAAAACTTAATAGTTCCACTGGTTGTTGCTGGTACGTAGCGATGACCAAAAATGCTGCTTGGGAACAGTATTACGATTCTTGTGGTGTGAATTATCCACAAAGTGAAAACCTTACACTATACAAATCATGTCTTCCAATCAATTCATTTTTATTTCCAGACACAGTTTATCAGAATCGGAAATAAAAAGGAGTAAACGAGTAGGAATTTGACTACTTAAATAAAAGATAATCTGGATTTGAGATTAGAAATTATTTTGCCGGTCGGTCAAGAATTATTATTATTCAAGACATCTGGAGAATCCGAAGAAGTACGAGTTTCAAGAAGAAGTACGCTTAGTTGTATACCTATTTCTTAAGTATTGATGAGTATTTATTATAATCTTATTAAAGCATAAGATTTAAATTGATATTGAAGTCGAAGGCTAAGGGTGCATTCGTTCGAAATATCTCAATATTCTGACATCAAGTGCAAATTGCACTTGAATCGTCCAGTTACCTGTTGGAATCTTGGCTTTTGCTGATATTATTTGCCCAAGAAATGTTCATAGGCTCAAGTATTAGTTGACATATTTTGGAGGTATGGTTATAGAGTATTAATAGTCTTATGGTACAACGTAGGAAGTAAAAGGTCAACCTTAATCTGAAGGTCTGGACATAATCATGGGGGGTGATGAATTAATAAATTTTTTAATATGCATTTCAGTTCTAAATTGCTTCTAAAAATTCTAAATTGCTTGTAGAAATAGGTGTTGGAACATTATCGGATAGTGCAATCAAATCGGCTGAAGATTTTTTTATTAGCATTTACTCGTGCTGTCTACATAATGCAGAAACTTCAAAATCAATGAATGAACTTCGGGAATTACAGTTTGGGAAAAAATCACCAGAAATGCTTCCTCCTACATATGCTTCATTGAAGCTACACATCCAACGTGCACATTACCAAGAATTTGTGTGGAAAAAAGCACTGGAGGCTAAGGCTATTGTTGCCTGATTTACTTGATTGCGGATGGTACGATGATAATGGTGAATTAAAACCCAAATTGATGGGAAAAGATTTCATTTAATCCAGTGTGGGTGGTCTCTTGAGCAGTGCAAGAACATATATTCAAACCAGGATGATGAGGATGAAACAGTGCAACTCTTGAATTTATATTCTATCACACAGGGAAGTTAGGCCCCGCATAAAGGACATTTTTAATTGTAGTTTTCATGTTTCATGACATATATTGGTCCCCATTTTGAAAAATGGGAGATGGGTTGTATATATGAATAAATTAAATACTTTTTTGAATTCCTTGACCCAAAAAACATATAATTTGACACCAAGATCAAGTTTTTAGGTTGAGTGGTTTCGTACGAACAAAGTACGAATAATCAAATAATTTTAATTCGCCATTTTCCTAAATGGCGTCCAGAAAAGTGGCTCCCACTCATACACAGTGACCACCGGTTAAAATATCATCTGTACTACTGTAATATATAATCTAGCATGGTGGTTGCTAGTTAGGTTTCAGGGTGAACCAACTTTGTAATTTTACATATTTTACTAAATGCGCCTCCCCACTATTATCAATGATCGAGAAATAACGGAAACAAACTCAAAATATTTATTTTCTACACGAAGGAATTCTACACGACGCTACGTCTAGAGAATGTGCGACAATTTATTAATTATTTAACTTAATTTACATATTTAGAGTGCACCGCCACGCATTCTAAAGTATATTCAACAAAAATATTGGTTATGTTGTTAAAGGATGCATACTCCTATTTTATTGTAAATATTTACTGTTTCATGCAATTTCCGCAATGAGGAAATGAGTTGCAGTTGTTACAATGTTAATCAAAATACAGTTTCTCTTTGTTATACTTATTAGTTTGCTTGCTAGTTTATTCTGGCAGTTGAAAATAACAAACAGAAATAAAAAAATAGGAAAAGAAAATTCTATTCTGCGTTACGTTGATTTAGTAAGTAAACAAACCATTTTCCTCAGTTTTTCATTTAGGAAAAACGCTAATCTAACAAACTACCGCACTATTTTATTCTTTTCTGAAAATTGCACCCTGAAATTTACTGGCGTGGTGTGATATCTACAAAACATTCGTAATTATTTATTGCAGCTTTTTTATTAACGAAAAAATAAAAAGACTTTTTATCTTTTTTATACTGAAATAGTAAAATTTACTCAAATAGAAGGAAGAGGTTTTGGAAATATTACTTCTAAGTCTATTAGGGTCCATTAACAAGTTAGCTTGATGGAAATGGATTACGGTGGGAAAGTTAATGAAGTGAAAAGGCAAAAGAATTTTCTCTCTTTGATTTGTTTTTAACCACACACAGCAGACACAAATCGCTGGAAAAAAACTCCAGTAAATAACCGTTTGCGTGTGTTTCTGATTAAAATTATCGCAAGAGTTGCTTTAAACGTCCACATGTTCGAAAAAGCTTTATTTCGGAAATGAATGTTAGAGAAATTATGACGGGCACGAGGTTTCACATTGCATTGCTCTATACAAATACAGGGGAATTCAGAAATAACTGATATACTTTAAATGGTAGGTAGAGGGGAGACAGTAGAGCTAATTTACCTTGACAGTATAGGTCAAAAACAAAGTTTTCCAGAAAATTAATTTTAAGGTTTTATTGAATTTTGGATACGGTCCTGGCCTTGGATCCTTTTGAATCAAGGTAAATTAGCTCTAATGCCTCCCCTCTACCTAACATTTAAAGGATTATCTTTATTTCTGAATCACCCTGTATAGAATTAATGAAGGATACTGAAGGATATATACTGAAGGATACAAATTCATGAATTTTGGATCCGGTCCTGACCACGGATCCTTTTGGATCCAAAATTCATTAAACTTTAATAGTTATTTATGTATTAAGGGCATAAAGAAGCTTTTATGGCCAGAAGCGTTATTTCTAGCCCGAGGCGTCAGCTGAGGGCTAGGAAAAGGCTGTAGGGCCATAAAAGCAAGTTATGCCCGAAATGCATACACTATTTTATGCACAGATTGTTTTTATCTCAAATCTATTATTGTGTAAAAAATATAATTAAATGAGTACGTAGGTTACATCAAGCCGCTGTACGTATACTTATGTGCATATATACGAAGTACGTTACTATAGTTACTATCTAAAATACTTAATTTCAGCTTATTTTCATTGGTGATAAGTTTACAAATTATATTAAGAACCAATCAAGTTCTACAAATACAGCTCTGACATTTAATTGACGTTTCATTATTGCCCGTCGGATCATAAAGAGGCCCTTGGGGCATAAAGAGACAGTTATGTTTAGATAGATCTATCAATAATAGTCTAATTATAATGCATCTGTGCATAAAATTCATTTTGTATACTATACTTGTCAAGGTAAATTAGCTCTACTGCCTCCCCTCTACCTACCATTTAAAGGATATCAGTTACTTCTGAATCACCCTGTATAGTAACCTTATTTTTACATGTGTGAACAGTTCTTGATTATAGACCACTGAGGTTGTTTTCAATCTTGTAATTCTAATTTTTACCAACTTCTGAAAGGAAATAGTAGAATAGAAATATCTGAAGAACTAATCTTTCTCTTAGTTAAGAAACATGGTCAAAACGGCCGATAAAGTTTAAAAAGTTGGATATTGAGCATATAATAATTTGAATTCAATGTAGAATGGCGGCAGGTAAGTCGGCGAGGGGGGGTAAGTCGGAAGATGGTAGTTAATTTTGGTGGTGGTAATGGCGGTGAGGTTAAGTTGGAGAGTGGGTGGAATGGTTAAGTCGGGGAAGGTTTAATAAGTCTATGGGCTAATCGGGGGGGGGGGCAATAAATCGGGTTGTGGAGAGGGTAGGTCGGTAGATATAAGTAGGAGGAAAAGCCAGGGGGGAGGTTTGTGGATAACTCGAGGAGGGATTAGTCAGAGGTCTACCCTTTCTTTAGCGTTGTCAACCGTTTTTTGACATTTTTGTTTTAAAGCCTACCAACTTAAACCTGTTGGAATTATAGGTTATGGTATACATGCAAGGCAACGCTTATGTGCGTCATAGTCTAATGATTTTGTAGCTACGACTCTATCACATTGTGATAGTGTTGTAGCGAGATTCACACTAGTATTCTTATTATCTGCTGCCTACTAGCATTTTGTTTATAGGTTCTAGAAAATTAAGCTGAGACATACAATACCGTATTTTTTCTGTTTTAATTCAGTATTTAATGTAGGTCGTAGACATTTAAGATCAAGATATTTTGTAAAATAGGTAACTGTAATAACTTCATTGATCACTGATAAAATGCTTACTTATGTTTCTGGATATAGTATTAAACATATGTCATCATAAGTACTGTGTAATATTTATTTACAGTATTAAAAATAGACGCAGTGCTTCCAAAGTGCTCATGGAAAGATTAGATGATACAGCATTTTATAAACATATCATATATTCATATTAGAGGTGATAGAAAGGTGTATGTGTAAAATTATTGTCCATGGAATATATTAAGAACTATTTTCAAGACGTCGGTCTGTTTATTATAAAATGTGTTGGATAATTGACAAACCCCCACCCAGTATTTGGTCTAAAGGTTTCTGAAACTGTGTCCTTAGAAATGTTCTTCTGTCCTCTTATGATTCACTAATTTTATGCCAATAATTACTTAACCAGTCAGCATGGGTAACTGTACAGTGATTCACAGTACTTGGTACTTTCAATAGTACATATATTGATGATATTTACAACATTATTAAATATATAAAATAATCTGACAATACTTTTTGAAATAAATTAAGTTATATTACGGTAAAGAACTATGATAGTACGCTTCAATTGACAGGACAGTTCTGATGATACTAGTAAATATATGTATCTGTAGATCTTCTGCATAACACGAAACAATCGACGATGGCCGAGAATTTCTATATTGTCAACCGCTTTTGGACTGGCTAGCGGCGTTGTCACGATGCTCCTCCCATGTGTGATGAAGTTCCAGACCATCCCATGAAACTTGTCATACGAACTAACAGCAGTCAAATCCCTCCTTAAGAATGGGGTAAATTAATATATTTTTTGGTTTTACTTGGTGTCAACAAAGCATCAAATTGTTATGACGGCTGCGTCCGTGTTCACGTCATCAGCAACTTCCGGAAATGGTTTTCGTCCGGTCATTTTCAGTAAGTCCGTTTTCAAGAAAAGGAATTAATTAACTTAAGCATTTAGCACTGTTGACGCATATTCCAGAAGTGTTCCTGATGGGCATGCTTAAGCAGTTGAAGTCTTGCAGGTTTGAGGCACTGTAAACTGATGTGAATCTATTTTTTCTGTGTTCGTGGTTTTCTGCAGTTCAAGGTGCTTCATAACCTTCATCCAGATTATTTTGGTGATATCTTTTCAAATGTCAATCTGCCCGGCTCACAGTAGCCCTTCAATAGACGAAGGTATGAGAAAAACTGTGCATTAAGTGAAGTACCTTTACCCGGATTTAACCTACACCTCTAGTTCATACACAGGCCGCTCCCAAATCTGTCTTAATGAGTTTCCAACAAAGTTGCACACATTATACTGTTATTTTCTTATTCCATTGGCCATTGTATCTCGGTTAGCTGCAAAAACCCTGTTCCATTTAGCCACAATGAATCCTTTGAGAAATATATGTCAAAGCTAAAGTTAATAACTTTGTTTAGAATTAACTGACACCCACCTCCATGCCATGGCATCTTTCTAAGATTTCTATATTGCAATTGGCGACGCATTCAGATAGTTTTTTCGTGGTAGAGCAAATCTATGTCAGGGCTGTTTGCTGAGTCACTTCAAAAGACCTTTTTTGTCGATTTCATCAGCAAATCGTCTTCTATCGCAGTCGATAATGTTGTTCTGAGTAGCGCAGCTTGCAATTCCAGTTGCGGAATCGTCAATTTCTGTAATCGTCATCTGTAAAGTTCTCAGAGTAACACCTTGGCACTCTTACTTTTTCAACGTATTTTAGCTCACTAAACAATTTATGCCACAGGTGATTTATTTCTTGCAGGAACTTGTTGTGCCACCAATACCACATTCCCAGGTTTTTTACACTCTAAGGTTACTGAAGGTACTGAGAAGATGAAAGAACATCACTAAACCGCAAATTTAACGCTTAGAAGTCCTAGTACGCGTTGGAATTTCGGATTTTTTTCAACACTTTTCATTCCGTCCGTTCTGCTAGTACTTATGCAAAACCACTTCACTGTTGCTTGTCTACTTCCGAACTTCGAACTCTCTTTTGACAATTATTTTGGTAATAGCTTCACAAAGTCGGATTGCTTCCTCGACCGTGTCCGCACCAGATAGGCAGTCGTCTACGTAAAAATTATTAATATTGGTAATTATTTTCTGAA
This sequence comes from Agrypnus murinus, assembly GCA_929113105.1. Classification (NCBI taxonomy): domain Eukaryota; kingdom Metazoa; phylum Arthropoda; class Insecta; order Coleoptera; family Elateridae; genus Agrypnus; species Agrypnus murinus. The sequence continues at coordinate 43,177,491 of OV816025.1, forward strand.
CTCTTCTAAATGTTCGTTTTTCACAAACATTACTGAAGCAGATGAAGTGACTTCAAATATTAGCACCTCCATCTCTGGGTTCCGGGGTTGGGTACCATAAAAAGTTCAGTAATTGGCAAACCCTCCTTTTTGTCTACTAGGTTACTGAAAATATGTTAGTGAGAATGTTACATTGTTTTTTATGATTCAATAATTTTAGAGCTAAGATTACTTAACTATTAAAATTCTACTATCTATCCTACGTAATGCGATATCGTTTTAAAAAACCATTACAGAACGCTTCAATCAACATGGCACTTCTGACACTAGTAAGTCTTTCTTTTCTTTTTGCGACAATATCCGATGGATCATTTCATTGCAAAACATGTATTTCCTTGTTGTTACTGTGTTATTATGGTTCTCTACGACTTGTGACTAGTAAGTGGTCAAATTTTCTATATTCATAGTTATTGATCTGCTCACAGTGCAATTTCAAATCTTATTTGTAGTTTAATGCACTTTAATAACATTTAACCACTCTTTTTGGCATCTTATGATTCTGAATAAGTTGCTGAACCTCAGAGCGTGTCCTAAGCCTAATGTTCAGAACGAGCATTAATCCACACATTTCTCTCTTAATGTTCGTGATAGCATAATCTGAGAAACACTAACATGCCAGACTAGTCAGAAAAGCTAAATGAAGAGGATCATTATACAAAGCACAAATGTAAGTTACGACTCTGAGTGTGGCTGTATTTAAGACTCCTTCTCACTGTGTCAATAGGCTAAAAGCTGTAATGTAAAAGTTTTTTGCAGAATCGAAGAAAGATTTTCCGGACAAATCTTCTATGAGAAATGGTTCTGTTCTAAATTTCATGCTCGCTTAATGGATTAATCCAAACGCGACTATGTAATGCCAAAGCATAATATATATCAGCGTTACTTAAGATATATGGATACTTTAGGACATTTTTTATGGTGACTAAAAGCAATCAGTGTAGAACACGCTGCCCTCTGAGTATAGAAGTAGTGTCAATGAGAAGAGCCGAAGAACAAAGCAGAAGAAATAATGGTAAAATAGTGAAGTGACACTATATTGACTGTACAGTTAAAGGTCTGACTATTGAAGTCTGAGAATTCAAGATTTTAGTTACCCACGAAAGGGGTAACTATGACGGCTAATTATGAAATCAGTATACAACTATTAACTGCAGTTAATTCTGTCAGTTGCACGCTAACTTCAATAGGCGTCGAGAGTTGACTTTGATAGCTATCGAATTTAACCTATAAAGTTCCAAATCACATTTGCGACTGCTAACAAGGTGTTAAGTTTTCTGTGCCAAGAAATAAACCACTACAAATACACATTTTCGACCGGGCTATTGGTTTTTAAACAAATGGAGTTTTACAGAATTCTTGGCAATTTTAGTTACTGTGTTGATGAGATCACTTTTCTTTCCAGGAAAGCCACATTTAGCGATGTCTAGCAACTAATTTGCAATTTTTTGCTCCCTTTCCCTTGTCATAATTGGAGGAGGTCCTGTTTTCCCTAAAATATTCTCTGAAGTTTTTCCTTTGAGTTGGTCTTGTACATTGTTCTAGGAAACCCAAAATGACGACTTGCTTCTCTGACATCTTAAGTATTTTCTATATAGACGCAGATGCAATGTGAAAGATGTATACTGGATTATAATAATAGAAAGAGACATCGTCGCCTAGTGGTTATTTCGCAGTTTTCGGCCACTCCATCGAAAAAGGGACACCTACGTTTTTTATGTCTGATTGACCCGCCACCGAATTAACACAATATTTTGGGAGATAAACTAACAATCTACTAACGAAATCATAGCTAAACATGCATACTTATGCTATTTTGATATAAAAAGTGGAAATTTTAACGAAGAACAATCTACTTACTATTTTCCAGTGAAGCTTCAGCTGCAATTTTTGTACTTTTACCAAAACCTTCACTTAATAATAATGGCCTTATGAAAGTAAGTTTTAGTTCCAACTATTGCCACTGCTTCACCAGAATTGGCGTGGATATAGGCAGGTGGCCAAAAAGGTATCTAAGATTTATTTGCTGAGAAAATAGAAGATTACGATATTTTTAATATTTTCATAACACTGGCCAACAAAAAAAATTTCTGCTGACTTGGATCTGACACTTGATTTTAACTAAAATTGGTACGCTAATGCCAAATATAAATCCCGTTTTTCCCAATCACGTCAGGTTTTTTTCTACGGCGTTTCTTGTTTGCCGAATCCAAAATTCTTGAAAATCGTTAACTAAATGCAGCAAATTCTTAATTGTTTACGAAATTCTTAGACATTCCAAATACATTTAGTCATTAGCATAATATACACTTGTACTTCATAATATTTAAGTACTTAATTAGATAAGTAAGTAATAAACAATTGTAAAGTAATCAAGTCTACTAAGCTAGTCCTCATCGTCAACATATTAGGGTTTAATGAGATTTTATTAGAAAGTATTGATCACTTAAAACTATTTAAAAGTAAGCAAGGGTGATAACAAAATGCTAGTTACATGTTAGTTGTTAGTGAAGAAACTGCATCATGTCTACTACTCGAAGATGTGTAAATAGTGCCGATGCTTTCTGCTACATTTGTGGCAGCTTCACCGTTCCCAGTCAAAGGACAAATATTAGTGTTTTCGTTAAGAAAATGTATTTGGCTTATTTTGATGTAAAACTTGCTGATCAAGACAAGTCATGGGCTTCACATAAAGTGTGTAAATCATGTGTGGAAAATTTGCGGCAGTGGAGCAAAGGAAAACGTCTTTTAATTAGAAATTAGCTTTTGGCGTTCCAATGATATGGCGAAAAACCACGTAGACGATTGTTACTTTTGTTTAACTCAGACCTCCGGTTATAATATCAAGAATAAGAATAAAATTGTACATCCGAATATTGACTCCGCGATTCGACCAGTACCTCATTCCGATGAAATACCTGTGCCAGTTTATAAAGAGCTTCCTTCACTTGAGCACTCGGATGCTGAATACATGTCAGATGTTATTGAAGAGCAAGATGATTCAGATGTAGATTCTGCCAATGAAGATATAGTTTCTAATTATGAACCACAACGCTTTACTCAAGCAGAATTAAATGATTTAGTAAGGAATTTGGGCCTATCAAAGGAATCATCGGAACTGCTAGCTTCAAGATTAAATGAAAAGAACTTACTCAAGCAAGGTACGAAGATAACTTTTTATCGTAAAAGGGAAAGTGATCTTGTGCAATATTTTAAACAAGATTGTGAATTTGTTTATTGTAACAATGTGCCAGATTTGCTAACTCAAATGGGCGTTGTACAATATGACCCAAGTGAGTGGCGTTTGTTTATCGACAGTTCCAGCAGAAGCCTCAAGTGTGTCCTACTACACAACGGGAATGTTTTCGGTTCAATTCCTATTGGATATTCCGTTCAATTAAAGGAAACATATGACGACATTGATAAGGTGATAGATTTACTAAAATATACAGACCATAACTAGGTCATCTGTGTGGATCTCAAAATGGTAAACTTTTTACTTGGTTTTCAAAGAGGATATACAAAATTTCCTTGCTTTTTATGCCTCTGGGATAGTCGAGATAAAAACCAACACTGGATTCAGAAACATTGGCCTCCTAGAACATCCTTAGTTGTTGGAGAAAAAAATATTATAAGTCAACCTTTAGTCGACAGAGAAATAGTATATTATATACCAAGGGACTAAAGTGCCTCTTTTAATCCCGAAGGTGCAGTTTGTTGCCCGAGACGTAGTCGAGGACAACAATCACCTGAGGGATTAAAAGGCACTTTAGTTCCGTGGTATATACGCTATTTTTTGCACTCCGTTTTGCCTAATACATTGAGTTAAAGTTATATTATATAAAAAAAGAGTTAAAAATGTACAATCTAATTGTATAGTTGTTAAATAAATGCAATTACAATTACAAAACCGATTGGAAATGCTAAGTATAGTATTGCTAGACGATTCAATATTAAAATAAAATTTGATCTGGTACAAATTCCTCTATCCGTACATCTACGAACAACCTGACATCCCGATTGTACTCGAAGAAGTGAAGGTTGATAAACTAACAGCTTCCACATTATTTCATAAACCTGAAGATTGACTATTTAGTTTTGTTAATTGTGCTTATGTCTATGTCATTGTACATATAAATCACAATAATTAGCTCATATTGTATTTCGAATTTGGTTAAACTAGTATTTTGAATAAACTAGTTGGCATAGTAACATTAATTTGTTTGTTTACTTTTAATCCCTCCAGAAACGTTAATTGTGAACACGCCTAACCTTACTATTGTAAAAGTAAGGTTAGCATGTTTTGTGGTATGTTCACAATGACTGTTTCGCGGCCAACTTCGACGTTAAATTAACATTTGTTTTACTTTTAATCCCTCCGGGATTAAAAGTAATTCTAATCCCTCCGGGACTAAAAGTGACACTTTAGTCTTTCAAACGGAAGATTAAAATGGCACTTTTAGTCTACGGAGTGCAAAAAAGTAATTTTTCCACCTCTTCGCATCAAACTGGGTCTTATGAAGCAATATGTTAAAGCACTAGATTTGCAAAGTGACTGTTTCCAGTACATATGTGAAAAGTTTCCACGACTAAGTTACGAAAAAATCAAAGCTGGGGTATTTGATGGACCTCAAATTAGAACTTTAATGATAGATCCAAATTTCATCAACTCTATGAACGAAGCAGAAAAAGAAGCGTGGACTTCATTCACGATGGTCGCGAACAATTTTCTTGGAAACAAAAAAGCATGCAATTGTAAAGAGCTAGTGCAATCAATGCTTGAAAAATTTCACCGTCTAGGTTGTAACATGAGCATAAAGCTTCATTTCCTTCATAGCCATCTTGATAGGTTTCCCGAAAATTTAGGTGCTGTAAACGATGAGGAAGGCGAGAGATTTCCTCAAGATTTAAAAACCATGGAAACTCGGTACCAAGGAAGATGGGATTCTCATATGATGGCCGACTACTGTTGGAGTGTTCAAAGGGACTGCCAAACCAAAATGCACAGCAGAAAGTGCTACAAACGAAAATTTATTCCCTGACTGTTGTTTCTTTATTACTAACACTTTTGTAGTTTTTTGAATGATCATTGTGTAAATATTGTACCTAAATAAATAAATGAATTATTATAATTTTATACTTTGTTTATATCGTATAAGTTCTTAAGTTACAACTTGGCCGCATTTGCAATTCTTCAAAGAGCATAAAATCATATAGAATTAAATTTTGACGTGATACGCAAAGACCAATATGATTTTCGGATTCAGCACGCCAAAATTAGTAAAGAACAAATCTCATATACAAGTCAGCAAAAAATGTGTTGGCCAGTGTAATTTTTCTTTTCTCAACCTATTCTCAAAATAACATTTATTGCTTATATTAATGGAAAAAGTATAAGACATGGGTGATAACTCATAACCAACTGGATTTCAATTGGATGTTGATTTTAATAGTATTGCTTTAAAAAACAATAAATGATAGTCAATGAATCAGGCCTATTTTTATAACCAACATAAAAGAAGTTCAGGAACGTCATTCAAACGAATCACTTGCACCAGTAATAAACCTAAAGGAAAGGGGCTCAAGATGCTACGAAAAATATTATTTACTGTCTGTAAGCTAATTCTCATAAGAACGCCGTTTCCTTCCGAACTTTTCAGTAAATTTTACCGAAATTAATTTAAATCTTGGGTGTACAAACATCCTTTGACAATTCATGAAAATCTTGTTAGGAATGTCCAAAAAATCAGAGTCCAGGAAAAAAGGTGAATAACCTTATTTGTCAGGTATTAACTTTCAAAAGATCTTCAAAGTAAAATTATTAAAATTTACAGCAGGGAACGAAATTTATCACCATAATAAGAACCTGCTGAGAGGAATTTGACTTTCAAGACAGGCAATTGACTTTCTTAGAAGTTTAGAACTAAACTTGGATAATGCTAATCGTAAGATGGTGTTAAAAAGAAATTCAGCATCAAAGTACTTTTAAAAATCAATACCTTTCAGTGATGTTTCTCAAGGGGAAACTTTTGTTTACCGTTAACTGAATTTGGAAATTAAGAAAGCTTTTGAGATTTAATTTAACAGTGTGTCAAAAAATGGACAAGAGTAATAAATCGACAATAATCATCTAATCGTAGAGCTTTTTGAGCTTGAGTTTGATTTTATTGTAGAACCGTTTTTGAGCGAGTAGGTATATTTGATTCAATAAGCAAGCAATCCACGGAGAATCGTTTAAAAGTGAATAAGCAAAGAAAAGAGGATTAAACGAAACCGACAGAGGACAGTTTAGTTTTCTCGTTTTGTCGTCATCATAATTTGCATGGAGACAAACATACATCTGCTCTATTCTATACAAAAGAATAGGAAGTCGCTAACAATGCGAAGTTTTGAAATGTCATAGTATGTTACAACATGCGGACTGACATAAAAGGATCAAAAAGGCTTCAGGAAGACTCTTTTTATTTGCCCAATAAGAAACTGCTAAAGAGCTTCAAGAAAAGAATCTTTTCTTTTTTGTTCTTTCATATTTCATCATCAAAACTGATATTAAATTATTATAAAGAACGTACCCTACGCTGCTGGATGGAAGCTTTGATCGAAGATTTAATTCTACCCGAGCTGTTTATATTTATTGTATACATTTTTCCAACCCTTGTATAGTTTATTGTTGGTTCATTCTTTCTTCATATACTCTGTTTTAATTAAAACTTTATCCAGTTCCCAGTTGGTTTAGCGGGAGTATGCTGCTGTTAATTTTTAAAATGTCATGCAAATGTATGGAGATAGTAAAATACTTTTCTAGGTTTATGTCTCTTCTTTTAAATTGTTTGCATTTAACTGCGCCTTTTTAATTGCGAGTCTTGTAATACTTTTTGCTTTTATTTTCAGTTATTCATTTCGTTTTTATTACTTAATTTACATTAAGAATTATTCTTGTGTAAAATCTCATATCTTTTGACACACTTTTCTCACTTAAAAGTTTTCTCTAATATACATCTCAATTTCTTCCAAAAGTATTTCTCCCGGTATTCCGAGACATTTGTAATGTTTTTTAAATGGAACCTACTAACAGGGGTTTTGCATTTCTGTTCTATAAGAATGTCTTGTTTATCAATACTAAAATCAGTTGTCCGTAACATTGAACATAAATGTTGTACAATCATTCTTTAGTTACTGGGATGTCGAGCTCAATCTATAATCACCGAGCAGACTTTACTGAAGCTTTCTAATGCTTGACCCGCTCGAATATTGATGGAAAAGTGCACAATTGCAAGCTTTATCTCTCCATGACAACCTATTTTTTCTCCAGAAAGATCTAGATATCCTGGACAACATTCCAGTATATCCTAGGAAGTACTTCCATAGCTTGATAGATAAAAGACTACCGTAGCAGTATAGTCTTTTTATTCGAGCCTTTCAAGGAAGTAAAACTAATCTGTTTTACAATCCTTACAAGCCTGATGTCGAATTTACTGAAAGGCCTGGAACAGTGCCTGCTCATTGAGTTAGTGCTTGGGTGGGCAGCATCTTTCCCAATAATGTCATAGTATAATATTATATAAGTATCGGGGGGTCCATTCTACAGGTTAGGGACTTTACAGATCATCAGTTTTAGTTTCAGTACAATACGGTTCATTACATTTTAGTAAACGAGCGTTTAAAGGTGGGAAGTGTAGGCAAAATCGGACTTCAAATCAATAAAAATTTTGTATCAGAACAGGTATAACCAGTACGATATTTGTTGAGCCAGAATTCCCATAAAGGAAAAAGCCGATGACGTTCTATTCTCGGAACGCAACGGTCTACCACGGCTTGATATCAATCAAGAATGATCAATGATGAGATGGAAACTGCCAGTTGCATATTATATAAAATAAGAATTTTTCTTATAAATTAAATAAATTCCAATACTAACTACGGACATAAGAGCAGTATTATAAAAGTATCCTACAAGAGTTTTGGGTTTATAAAGGGATTTGGTGGAAGAATGTGCTGTCAGAGGCTCAGTTTTCGAGCTATAAGGACACGAAGTCGTGATTTCACTCACACTCATGGGACTATACTTTAGAAAAAATATTCGCTTGTATCAAAAACCAGGCTGGGTGATTCCGGTAGATTTTTGATTCTGAGAACGAATCCATAGTTCAAATTGCTCGAACATAAAAGGATTGTGGCTTGTGTTTACGCATTTTAGTTCCCAATAGCTTCCGATAACTTGTGAACTATTCCTAACAGAGAAAATCTAATACAGATTTGAATTCACAGCACAAATTTCTATAAGAAGCTTTTTTTCTCGAGAAACATTATTTTTTATTGAACAGCGTAATCTGTTCTAATTTTTGTAACTCGTTATTCCTAAACGATACAATTTAGAGATGTAGTACATAATTGTTTGCTTGCTCGACCTTGAACAGAAAGCTTTATTTTGTTCCCCAAAGCCAGTATTCCTAAAACAGTACTTCGCTTTCCTAGGTAGGAAAGTATTTTTATCATCGTAAAAGTATTTTTATCAACTTTCTTAGAAAATTAAATTTTCCTCACATATTTTCGTCACGAAATTGCCACTTTTCCTCCCTATTGAGGAAACATAAATATAAGTAGTTTGTAAGCTTATTTAGCCGGAGAAGGACGAGTTTAACCTCAAAACTGTTTGTGCCCTTATTAACTATTCTAGAATAGATTTTTGATTATTTAACCATTATTTAACATTATTTATGTAACACTTGTGCAGACAGTGATCAGTCCAAGTTGCATCTAAGTGACAAAGATACATTAGTCCATTCAAATGATATTGCTGGCGGAAACTTTGTGGTAGTACAAGAAGAGGCTACAATAAAACACAGAATTTTGTCAATTAGGGAAATTACACGTAAAACGAATATAGAAGTTAATCCAACTTATAAATTCGTACGTACAACGCAAGAATATAAGAATTTTAAGTTGTTTTATTAACATTAACATTGTTAACTTTTCCTTGTAACACTGTACCTCACTATTAGGATACAGTGTTACACAAAGCACCAAGTTGAATAAATCTTAATGTCTCTAAAAGTTGAAATAATCAAAGCAAGTTAAATGTAAAAGTTGAAACAAGATTCGTACCTCTTAAACTAGGAAGAGAATAAATTTTAAAATTTTTATTTGGTTCTGAATTATATCAAAAAATATTTTTTGTGTAACACTGTTCCCCCTCTTCCCCTATATTGTATGCATTGTAGTTAGCATACACTTAGTTGTAGTTAGAAGGAACAGTGTCATTGAAGAAGTTTCTGAAGAAGAATCTCAATCTGGTAGAGTCGTTTCTGAAATTAGACAAAAAGTCGGTAAAGATATCTGTAAAGGCATAACCGCTGAACAAGGTTATCTGTCGATAATCTGATTAGCAACTTGGCATTTTTTGGAAATAGATTGATCTAAATAACCTTCTGCAACCGTTGTTGACCGTCAACCTCCATGCTTTCTTAATGACAATATGTCTCCATCAGCTACAACTTTAACTATAAAGATGCAGAGAATGTAGAATGTAGAAAATTTGCTCTGGCTATGATTTTAAAATCCAAAGACAAGCTCAAGAAAATTACATGAGAAAATTTCAGGCGGGTCGCTCTTTGACAAAAAATAAAATATTGTTCAACTTTTACCTGCGAAATTCTAATTAATGGACACAAAACAAGAAAAATACACAAATGAATCTGCTTTTAAACATTTAAATATTTTATTAGTAAACACATGAAAAAAAATGAAAAAAATAAACGAAAACAAAAAAATCCTTATTATCTAAAATGGATTCATTTAATTGATGGTGCCAATTTGATTTAACAAGGAGGTAAATTCAAATTAATTTTAAACAAAACACTTTCCACAACTAATTTTTATTTTCATATATATATTTCGCCCACCAGGTGGACATCATCAGTGAAACTATGACGGACATCAACAGTTTCACTGATGATGTCCACCTGGTGGGCGAAATATATATATGAAAATAAAAATTAGTTGTGGAAAGTGTTTTGTTTAAAATTAATTTGAATTTACCTCCTTAATCTAACACCCACAGTGCTCTACTAGATAATTGATTTAACAAAATAAGAATCAAAAGACAGTGTTAATGTTCTTTGTTTTGCTTGATTTTTATTTGATCAATCCCACAATCTTAAATTATAATAAAATAAAAAAAAGGAAACGAAATAAAAACAAAGTTAAATTTTGAAAATAAATTGTTAAATTCAAGAATTTTGCGCCATTCTTGGATTATTGCACACACTATTATTATTTGGCAGTTCTCTGTAAATTTACCTGGTTATTTGTAGCATTGGTGAACACGCATTTCCATAATTGTTCTTGTAGGTCTTCTTTTGTAATTTATTACAACTATTAAATATAGAACAATTTACCTCCAATACGTGAGTACATACATCAATTGTCTATTTTGCAAAAATTCTTATTACATCCAGTTATAAAATTTGCTTCCATCCAGAAATAAAGTTATAAAACGTTTTCAAAAAAAATTTCTTCTGATAAATAAATAGTCCAAACACCAAATTAACATTTCACTTTACCTTTTTATTTAAGTCACTTTAATTGTTCAATGTTATTTTCATTATTAAACACTTTTTAAAAAACACTAATTCAATTTGTATGACATTTGTCATAACCTCACTTTTTTGACATCTCATTGACGTAAAGTCTGCTACACATAACCTCAAAATTTTAACAATCCAACATGGCTTCTGCTTTATATGAAAATCAACAAGCAAGTAACCAGATTTTCGATTTACTTTTATGTTTTCTTGTAAAACAAATGACGATCGTCATTTCTCCACTAACAAAAATTTGGTAAGTAACTAGAAACAATTGAACATCTAACCTAATAAGAACTACATAACCAAAATGTTGCTAAAAAATTAAATGAAATGTTTAAACAAACTACATAATCGGAAAGAGGACAATTTTCCCTACATTTTGGTATATTGCATGTCTAACAAAAAACAAATTTTACTCCAGGATTCAATGACAACCATCTTGAATTTCCTGACAATACATGGTTTTATAAAATTATAGATAATTACATTTTCACCCCTTATTCCCTCCTTTTTTAATAATTAACTGAATCCACATATTCCATCACACAATATTTACAACAATTTTGGCACCAACATTTTAAATATTAACAATTTTATCATATTACCAGGTAAGGTTGAAACGATACAAATTATAAACTTCAACAGGCTAAACCTTCTCTATATAGAGCTGCCCACTTGAAAATTCTATTGCTAAAGGTGCTTTAGAATTTAATTAAGAATATTGCAGCAAAACATTTTGGCTGCAAGTTCAAAGATTAATGAAAATTATGCAACTATGCTGAGATTTGTTGCATCGTTAAACCAACATGGGGTTTGGCCAACTTGAAATTTAAGAATAAAAACTGTAAGTATTGTGGTGATTACTTGCATACACCTTTCCATTTATGCCTTTTATAATTTCCAGGTGAAAATACACCTTATGATGGCTTTAAATATTAAAAACAAAGTCCAACGACCCAACGATATGCAAATCGTAACTTGTCAAAATATTTTTTTTATTTTAAGTGAAATATCCTTTTAATATCTATCTACTTCTTATTATTACCAAGTGATGTAAAGTGTATCCTTTACCTATTCAATAACAAAATTACTCAATTTTTTCAAATTAAAAAAAAAGCTTATGAACGCCTGAAAGATAGGCAACCCAAATTACCTATTCAATTATAAGTACTGTAAATCACAGCAATATGTATACGATAAACAAAAAATAGTAATAAAGTAATGAACCTTTTATAAAAATTGGTTCTTATTATTAATTTTGTTATAAATGAGTATCAAATATCCAAATATCTCTCATAAATAACCTTGAGTGATGGCATTTTATTATTTATTAATTACAAAAATATTTTTTTACTAGTTATTATTATTAGAATACTCTTCATTAAGTAGAGAGGTTTGTGTAGACGTTTTGTGGCGCTAATAATATTTAATATTTATTTCCTAGTATTTATTATAAACACAATTTGAAGTATAAGCACAATTAAGAAAAATTAAAATGCCATAAATTTTAATAAGTTTTAAATAAAATTAAATTCTAATTAATTATCAGAAGAATTGTTTGTTTGTTGCGTCCTTTTTGAATAATAACTATAATAATAGAATTATTTTTGTGATTTTTAAAGTGTATCCTTTATTTACTGCAACAAACTAAAGCAAATGTAAACAATGCGTCATTACGGTCCATCAGCCGGATGACAACCTAGGATGACAACCGACATGTCATCCATATTGGATAATGTGTAGTGAGTTTAAAGTAATATTCATCTGGTAGTTTGATATTAAATCCTCAATCTCCTCTCTAGTGAAAGTGGCAGCTTTTTCAGCGTGTATCCAGTTCTTTTTTTTAAACAAATACAACTTTATTAGGGTATTTTATACCCAATATCGTTACCTACTTTTCTGGCAATCACATGACAGAATGAAATTAAAATTCTCAACAAACAAATAAATGACGAGAAATAATTAAAACGCAGTTTTATTTAATGTAAGTCCTTTTTTATTCAATATTTGATAAAAAAAATTGAAAATGTAAATAATACCTGTAAACCGTAAACAACCTCTTAAACATATGTCCAAAAAAAAATTCTTCAGGCCTAGGCCGTAACCAAAAAAAATGATATCCACTCTTTTGATGAACTATAGGTACAACAATACACCTTTTATATGACACTTCTCCAATAATAACAAAGATCAAGGAGTGGTCAAAATATAATGACTACCCTGAACTCAATGCGTAACAATTCAAGGTACGTAATAGTTATTTACGTGCCAAGCTTTGTAAATTAATCTTTACGGGGGAGCTGGAAAGTTTGTGGGGCGAGCGACGAAGGAACGAGCCTTCATAATCCAGCGAGCCCAGTAACGATTAATTGCAAAGCGTGTTGGGTACAGATTTTTATTTCCACCTTCATCAGCATTTTTTTATGAATTGTATATTTTTCATAAAAAGACGGTACCACAATAATTTATAGCCATAACTTTTTGTTGATGAGGATTGTAAAATTCTACAGGTCTCTTTTAGGAGCCCGTAAAGTTTTACAGAGCTGTGGCTGTAATTACTCATTTACTTAGTTACATAAAGGCCTGTAAAGTGTCATTTACGTAGAGGGTGGAAATAAAATATTTTTATTTATGGGTCAATCTACCAATTGCAAAGAAACAGATTACTGTGATTGTATTTCATAACTATTTCATTAAAAAGTTAGGTTTAATCTGCTAACAGTTGTAAAATACATTTTTTAACAATTACCAACAAAATATAGATGTATAAAGTAAAACATAAGAATAATTCAAACCTGAACAACTTCAAATCTTGTTATGTGTGCTGTTACTTTACTGAGTTGTCTACTTCCCTATAAATAAATTAAATGGAGTGATTGATAAATGTTTACAAGATTACGTTCACATAATTCCTACATGCCTTTTTTATAATTATGAATAATAAACAAAAAAGGTTGCATTTGTCGTTTATAATTCGTTACGTATATTTGCATCACTTCTGTTTACTTCACAATTTCTGTTCGTAATTTTATGTATACGTTAAGTATCATTTGAAAACTACTGGTAACATAACCATCTTTGCCCCTCCCTTGGCAATGCTTATATATTCGCTGATTTTTGTTTCCGAGTTTAAAACAACAAAACTGACAGCTGAACTTATCTGTGTCAGAATCGGTGCCGTTACTCCTGTTACTGCGATATCAAGTTACGTAATTACTTTAAAATTAATTCAAGCTATCAATTGAACACACATTTTGACGAATTTTCGGAACATTCGATCCGTAACAATCTAACCTCAAAGAGCATATGGTTATGTTCTCGTACAGGAGTGATCTAAATTCAGTTAAAATTAATTAGCTTTTCAATTTATATAAATATTTTTTTGAAAGTTTACTCATCTTTTCTTTCAATTGTCTAATGTCCTCATTTTTGGTGCATCGAGCTCATTACTGTCTACATCTTTTTCTGGTATTTGCGTTAGTTTGATATGCGCACGACAATATGTTTTTTGTCATTTATTTCTTCATATCAGTTATACATAAATAGAAATAATCAAAAAAATTCAATTTTTATTTTTTAGGGTTCGATTTTTCATTCGGTAGAATGGCTCTTATAATTAGTGCTTCTGATTATTAAAAAATCAATTAAAAGCTGCAAAAGATTTCAAACCCGGATTATATCCAGTAGATTACGATTTTCGCTGATTATTTTGAGAAGAGATGACTGAAGCAGCGGATAAGAAATTTTTATTTTTATCTTTTTATTTATTTTTTAATTTACCTTTGATAATGACAGCTTAGCTGTCAAAACAATTGCCAGGTAGTGGTAAATTAAAATAAATTTGTGAAACTTTTTACTAATCAGTTTTATTTATTTCAGGATAAGAAAAAGCTTATCCTTGTTAGAAACCGAGCGTAAAACTAAAAAAATTTAAAAAAATACAGGTTTTTAACTTTTTACTAAATTTCCCTATAATTTTAATAAAAACCTAAGACGCGGAACTGCATGGAAAATGGATTTTTTAAACGGAGTTTAATACGTGGATTCAACTTAACAGAATCAACTTAATGTACGGCCGTCTTTTCAGTTCTTTAATGTTCGAAAGTGCAGCTCTGATAATGTACTGACAATGAGATCCAGAATAATGGCTGTTCGCTTTTTGAGTTTAAGGTTGGCGTTTTTCTGAAAACGGCCATTATAATCAAGTAAAAAACTTTTTTCATTTGCTTGATTACTTGGATTGAATTGCAATCAATCTCCACCTTCAACAAACTATCTTATATATGAAATACTTTTTTTTTTCTAAAAGTTCAAGTTACGCTGGAAAAATTTGCAATTTAATTTAACATTTGTTATAACGTATTTTCCTAATTTTTGTTGCAGATGTATGAACGCAGAATAGCATAATCAGTTTTCCAGGTCTATGACTACAATTATCTCTATTGTAGAAAGTTTTTTCTCTTTACAAAAATCATTTTTCACAACAACAAAATGCGATAACAAAAAATATGATTAATATTAAGAAACTGGGCATTTCTATAACATAAAAAACATCTTTAAATCTGTTAAATGAGAGCACAAGAGGGACACCTGGACGACGTCTCTTAGAAAAGTCTAATAGTTGTCGGGTAGAAGAAAGGTGGAGTGGAGCACCCGAGCCCAGTGGGCCCCATTCTTTGTTATAGGGAGCCCGCGTGCCGGCTGCTGTGACTGCTGGGACTCAACAGCTGCCGGCCAGGTGTTTCAGCACATGTCCACCTTGCCCCTTCATGTACACACATTCAAAGCCCTTATAATACAACTCCTTCAAGACTCATTGCCTGTTGTAATTGCTAAGATTCGCTTTAAGGAAAAAATGATTAAAGGTTATGGTCTCTATAGTGGTTGTTCGTGAACGTGTGGGCGATTTTTAATCGATGATCATTTCCTTTTCCTCTAGCTCTTATTGATTAGTTACAAGTTGGTTTATTTGTATATGTATCAGCAAGTTGATTCATGTAAAAAAATAATCTTTAAATCTGAAAAACACTGAAAGGTGTACCAACGAATGGAAAAAAATATACTTTATAAACCAGCAACAGGAAAATCATTCCACACTGAGAAAGTTGAAATACTCCCCTATTAAACAGTGCTGGTCTATTTAACCGAAATACGTTTTCTTTTATCCCGTTTAATCAAAGCTCTATTATCAGATAAGAAAACCATCACTCTTATATAATATTTCAGAAACAACAGAAACAGACTTACATCTACACTACATCTATACAATTATTGCATTAGTACTTATTGCAGACTTTAATAAATAAAGTAAATTACTCGCATTACTACAATAATAATACTATTTTTATTTATTCAAAAGAAGCACTTTTGGTTTGGTTGCAAATAAATTAAATCACACAGCCAGATGTTTTACTAATTCTGCTCTTCCACATAACCCCGTGCATATAAATCGCGATAAAAAAATATGTTTGAAGAGTTTACAAAAATATAAACGTAGTTAAAGTAATAAGAGCAAAAAAATATAGAGTATTACTTACATTATCAGCTTTAACAGTTTGTTATGTATGTGGCTACCTTTTTCAATTAATATTTTTTGGGGGCACTCAGTTGAACCGTAACTTGAAACTGAAGACATCGGTGATTGTTCTTTCCACCGATGTCGTCTACAGACTTTCTTGGATTCTTTAGAGCGAAGCTTCTCTAGTACTTTAATATATCGGTGGAATTAGCAATGCAATTTTCAATTTGGCGTCCTGCGTTGGATTCTGTTGCTGTTTACCCTAGATAGTCGTCGACATAAAAGTTCTTGATAATGGTATACTTTAGGGTAGTCTTCTTTGTGAATTCTGCCTTCAAATCCTTCACGTATTGTACGCAATATGAGGGTTAATGCAGGACTAAAACTCATAAATTTAATTTCATAAATATCTGCGTCACAGGAATATTGGGACTCGCGATCTTCTCTGAACTATACTCGGTGAAACATGCATATGTTTCCGATGAAGCATATTTAAATTGTCTATAGAGCTTTTGAAGTTGTTGAGATCCGATCATTGGAGCAAATTGTCATACAGGCTGGAACTATTAGACAGCACCAGCGTCTACAGCAGCTTCTGTTTGCTAGGATTGATGACTCTAAAGTGATTCGCCTGGGGTTGAATGCTTTCAGCTTCTCAGAGTCTGATTTCTGGGGGATGTGCTTTTTCGCTAGGTGTACTCTTAACCTTTATGTAGTAGGCCTAGGCAAACTTTGAATTCCTGTACGTCTTTCTTTCTTGGCTTTGAAGTCGTCGATAGGCCATGGTGTAGTTGTTAACTATCGTTGCTCGTGGTAGCTGCTGACGAATTGTTTTGTACTACTTTTTAAGATTTTAAGCACCTTCTATTGAAAAGCTTTTTTTGGCTAATTGATGTAGATAATTTTCTGTACTATGTTACAGATATTGTGTAGGTTAACTTTTTTGGCTGTGACCCACTCTTTAATTTGTGGACGTATCAGTCAAACCCTGATTTGATACATACATTCTTGATAAGACCACCACAGGTACATTGCAATTATGCTGAAGTGGGTGAAGTGCCAAACAATACCATGAGCTTCTGTTTGTAAATAAACTTCATAATGGTGTTGTGGTGTTGCTTAGCGTCGAGAGAAACAGAAGAAAGATTTAAGTTGGGAACGGTGTGTACGTCTTACATTTTGTACATTGATTTTATTTCTTTATCTTATTGAATAATAAATTTTACGTCTCTTGATTCCTCATAATTCTCCAATCTACTCACACAATTCTATCCACTCTACCCTCATAATATTCCACCGCTAGCCACGGACGCGGCGACGAATGCTTTCTCATGTTCTCTGACTTCAATATTGCTTCACACTGCATCTTCAATAGCATTAGTGCAAGATCTGTTACTCTGCAGAGCGAGGATGACTTTCTCGCCAGCTGGTCCGCTAAAAAGTACAGGTCTCTGACTCTCTGTTTCGCCTCGCTAATTTGACACTGTAGAATTGTGAACAAAGTGATATTTGTTTCTGAATTCATCTACACAGCGTATCTTTGAATTCCAACAAGGTCTGTCTAATGTATATTATAGAATAAATATTATTATTATTATATTTCGCAGATTCCTAGTGCAATTGGGATCGTTTCGCTCCATGGGTTTATTTCTACCAACTTTTCATCTACACTCTCTACATCAGATCATCAAAAAGAAATATAAAGTTGTGTAGCAGCTGTGCAAAATAAAGGTAGCATGTCTGAGTCATGAGCATGGAACTCTAGAACGAATAGTATTGGGCTCAGTAGCGCACCTTGTAGAATCCAGAGTTTGATGTGAACACCACAAAAAAAAGTTTCCTCTAGGATTATTAATAAAACTGAAAAAAAAGAAATTTGTATCAAATCATTCTGTTGTTCAAGTCTGAAGGATGTTTTTAAGCAAAAATTAAAAACGTGAATATTAATTGATTGAAGCTGATGTAAACACACCTCTAACAGTATACAGGGTGGAAGAGGTTACTATGCGTTAATCTTAAGGGGTGATAGAAGACATCAAAAGGAACAAAAAAGTCTGATAAAAAGATAATAAAGTTGTAAACTTAAACATCATTTTGGCGCGTTAATAATATTAGTTTAATTATGGGGTTTTGTTAGAAGATGCATAACATCTAGCACAACAAAGAACCTTAATAACATTTTTCGTATAATCAATCGTTTACGCGTAAAGTTGAATTCTTTTTCTCTTTTGAAGAAGAACTGAATGGTAAACGAGTTGCAGATTGAATAAGTGAGTGTATCAGAAGGTTTATTCTTGATTTGCCAGAAAACGTAAAGCGCCTAATTCTCCATTTAGACTTGTACCCTGGGTAAAATAAAAATGCAGTTGCTACCTGTAAGTTACAACACATTCTTAACAGCCATCCCACTTTGGAAACAGTTGAAACGAGTTTCTGGGAAATCATTAAAAAATTGGCTAAAACTAAAGATCCAAAACATCAAATTGAAAACCTAAAAACCCACAGTTTTCTCGATTTTAAAGCATAACGTTTGTTTTTTCTTTGAGAAAGTTAATTTTCACTTAATATTTAGAGATTTTGATTTCTGAGTTTACTTTAAACTTTACTGGCTTGCTTTTGTTCTTAATGTTGTATAATAAAAAATATTTACCATTCAAGTTTCTAATGTTATGTTGTTTCTTATTTAAACAGCTTTTCATTCATTTGGGACGTATGAAGTCTATTCTAAAGATACTATAGGGCGAATCAACAAAAACCTTTTAATTTTAGGAATATTTTTAGATACCACATGGTCAAGTAATCAATGCCCCAAAAGATTATGAGGTAATAGTTTGCATGATGTAAATTTTAATTTTACCGAACGTTTTTTTCTAAACGCTGGTTGTGTTTATGCGCATACGCCCTTATTACATGACGCCCTGGATATACTGTACGTGGTAGATGCAATTGTTATTTTTATTATATTTACTATATTTATTACATTAAGTAATTATAGCATTCTTTATATTAAACTAAAATAAAAATCATGTCATAAAATAAAATCATTACAATCCGAACATGATTGACACTTTAATTAAACAAAAAGGTTATAGGTTAGCTATCAAAAGAATATATCCCATTGACAATCAAACAGAAGACACAAATTACATATCTATACCATATTTTGGCAAAATATCAGAAAAAATTGCACATATACTAAGAAAAACCAACAATTATAAAATAACATTTAAAACCAACACTAACACTTTTTCATTTTTATTTAATGCTAAAGACAGAACACATGAGATCATGAAATCGGGCATTTACCGTTTAAATTGTTCTTTTTGTAGTTCGGTATATATTGGGCAAACACTTCGAAATTTTGACATAAGATATAAAGAACACGTACGTCATTACAAAAATAAACATCCTGAAAAATCTAATTACGCCAAACACCTTTTAGAACAAAATCACACAATGACTCCTCAAAATAATATTAAATTCCTACATTTTTGTAATAACAAACGCAAATTAGACATTTTAGAAGCCTTTGAGATATACAAACACAAACTCAGGGTACCTTTAATGAATGAACAACTTGAGCTCAGTAATTCTCCGTTACTGGAAGTATTAGATATTTAATTCTGATTATTATTATTATTTTATCTAGTTACCTATTTTTGTATCTACCTTAGCGACGTGTTTGTTTATAATTATATTACCTTTGATAATGACAGCATAGCTGTCGAAACAATATTGTCAGGTTCTATTTTAATAAAGCTGTGAAACTTTTACTAATCTTTATTTATTTCAAGAAAAGAATTTGTTACTTCATAGGGGAGGCCTGATGTAGACTTAGAAAACGAGCTTGAATAGTGAATAAATGGAAACTCAATCGGAGCATCGCTATGGCATACCAAACCCATTTCGCATCAAGTTGGATATTGGTCAATTAGTTTAGATTTAATTTGAAGCTCTGAAATTACTTGCGCAAATGGTATTCCTTCTTGGTTCTTAAATCAACATCACAGCAATATAGAAAACTGTATTTAACCCTTATTAACGTAATAACTAAGAAACATTTTTGGCATCTGGTTATTTTAATATTACTATTATATTTCCAAATTTTCTTTTAAGTTACAGTAGTTTTGCTTGTACTGTATTTATCATAAACCTTATACAATTAACGATTCTGCGAACCCCTTGTATTTGTTCACAACCACATTATGCAGGGTAAGAGTTATACGGTTCTAGTTAGATTGCATTATGATTGACAGACGTATAAGCAGCAAGTATTTTTGGTCCATTAGTAGGAGATTAAATAATTCAACATTAAGATTTCTTTAGCTTGTAATCCGTGAAATTCAATGTAGTGCATGATATCAAGAATCACGTATGGTCATTTCATTCTCATTTAGAATCATCAGCGTAACATACTGGATTCTAAAATCCAGGAGGTGTAGTTTTTCATTTTGTAATTTATAGAAATTGGGAAACCGTTAATGCAAAAGTTAATTTGACGTCTATTCAATGTCAATGACACTATAATTCATAGCGATTAACATTTTCGGATCACAGTTTAATGTGGTATATACTAAAAAATACTCCTATTGTTAATCACCAGTAATGAATAAACAAAAAGTTAGTTACCAGCTTTTATTAGTCGAGATTCTGATCCAGAACTGGAACGGTCATTATGAATTATATATAGAGCCATTGCCATCAAATAGATGTCCGATTAATGTAAGAATTTGCAAAACGAAAGTTTGAGTTACATGGTTTCAGAATTAAGTGTACCATGCTAACGTTTCCAAATAGGATGAAATGGCCATACATGACTCTTAATATTGAATTACATGTATGGGCATGAATAGTATGGGTTCAAGCCTAGAAACTCTTATTATTCTTATTCGACATTGCAAGTGATGTTCAGCAAATCTTATAGGGCTATAGTGTTCTAAATATTACTCCTAGTAATTACTTAGGAATTTCTGTTATACATCTTACCTGTACTAAAATCTGAAGGTGTGCTCAGTATTCATCAGAATATTTCTAAAATCTTTAGAATCTGAAAATAATCACAATGAAAGATGAAGAAGTTTCCCTTTGATGATACAATTTCCTTGAAGTGGAATAAAAGTAAGTAGAACCCATTAATGATATTACTTTTGAACATCTTTCGTTGACAGATATGTTTAATGTTGGAAATTTTTCTTATTTTAAAAATTCCCATCTTACAAAACGTTTTAAAACGGATGTATCGTTCAATCAATCAAATCCGACGTTGCAGAATAGAAACGATTTATTTTCATAATTTACCGTATCTTTTTTCAAACTGCATTGCACATTTCTTTAAAGAAAACAACAGCAAGATTGAAAGTAACGCAAGCAAAGTAGATTCGTTTTATAAAACTTTCTAAGCATAACACAATTTTCGTTATACAAACATCCAAATACAAATACAAAACTCAAATTCCAGGTAGACATAGTGGAGCGTTACAAAATTAAGAATCCCCTTTTG
This sequence comes from Agrypnus murinus, assembly GCA_929113105.1. Classification (NCBI taxonomy): domain Eukaryota; kingdom Metazoa; phylum Arthropoda; class Insecta; order Coleoptera; family Elateridae; genus Agrypnus; species Agrypnus murinus. The sequence continues at coordinate 43,199,131 of OV816025.1, forward strand.
AATAAGTTTCTGCAAACGTTTTTGCCCTTTATTTGAATTGGGTCGAGGTTTGTTTACCCTGTGATGTGTTTACGTAAAAAATTAAATCGTTCCGAGGAATACATTTAAATGTATAAAATCCCGGAGTTTATTAGTTAAAAATGTACTTTTTCAGCCATATCACACCATTTTACCGAGGCGGTACTTAATATTTCAGTAAGTTTTTGATTATAATACTTTTACAAATGATTCTACAACGTGATGGAACTTTTTAAGCCAGCTCATAAAACTACATACCCTTTTTAAAGAAACAGGATCTTCAACTTTAAAAACCTATTTACAGCCCACTTTTGGCTATAGTTTAATCGACCTATCTTCATCTACTCTCAAAGTTGCGCCTGAACACTATGTATATGTTTTTAACCTATTAAAATACTGTTACACTGGAGCTTATAACGATTCGAATAGGTGAAATATCTCGGAACGTTACAATATAGTAAAATGGCTCCAAAAAGATTTTCTTTATCTCCATTTTTATGCGATCGATTTTTTAAGTACGTTCTGCCCGCAGAAGCATGTTCTTTGAGGACGCTAACATGATCGCAGATTGTCTCCGAACCATCTCGAGGAGGCTAAGGTACATTCATACATTTTTTTTGAAGATGTACTGCTTTGAATCTATGCATCTCAAATATTGTGTATCAGATATCTAGCTAATCAAGAAACACCTAGCAGGTAAAAGAAACTTCAGAGATTGAGGAAAGCGCAGTTGAAAAATCTTTCACCGCTTAAGAAAAAGTTTTTCGTTTTTACCGAATTCACAGAGATACACTTAATTTGAATTTAAAGACTGTCTTACAAATTGATAAATATGTAAATTCAAACCTTTCGGTCGTTATTCATAGCTGGAGTGTGCCTTGTCTTGAGTAACATATCATTGGAAAGGTCTTATTGACTAGATTAAGAAAATGGAGCACATTTTGAGTCTACAACCTGTCATGCGACCTTCAGGTCACGCCAAAAGTCAAAGAATGGTTCCGTTAGAATACCATATCGTAAAGAAGCGTAGAGTAAGCGTAAGCGTAGAGTTCCAAAGATCTGATCAAGTAGTTTAGAAAGTCTCAGCACAAAATGGATCTGTGACAATTTTTTGTCAATCTATCAAACGCTATTCAAGGACGAAAGTCATCATCATATGGTGTCATTACAACACCCACTGAGCAGCATATCATTCGAAAGATCTCATTACATGATGAGTCTGCGACCGTTCCTATGACATTTAAGTTACATTAAAAGATGGTTTAATTACAACAACCATCACCGATTAACATATGGTTTCAAAAATCGGATATCGTAAGTTAGAAGAATGCAATATAAAATGCGTCTGTGGTCATTCTAGTGATCTCTAGGGCATGACAGGGGCGCCGGGGTTTATTTGACAGGTATGGGGCTCTTGTCGGCTCCCAAGCAATGCATCCTCGCAGAACCGGGCTGTTCATGCTTTGGCTTCTGACAGTACAAATATAGCCTTTCACATTCAAGACAACTTCACCCTAACGGGAACATACCGGGATTCTACTTCGGTAGACTCAAAATGAAGCTCTGTCAGGGGCGCACCAGGCCTATAACTGGGAGATCGGTGTAGCAAGTTCATACAAAACCAAGTTCCGCCACATCTGAGGTTGGATTCGACCGGGCAGTGAAGTTCCACGTAGTGAGAGTAGTCCTAATGCCGGACAAAGGGTTTGTTCCTTGGAATGGACCCCGACGGGTGAGCACGTTTATAGCTCCGGCACTAGCCTGGAGAGCTAGTAAAGAGTGGATAGGCAACCTCGCTCCAACCAGTGAGTTACTAATAGCATTTTGTTTGGCAAATGCGCACCGATTGGACGTATCTTAATCAGTTCCTTTTGGAAGGAACGTGGGGATTAAGTCTAATGACATGTGCCCCACGTAAATAAATTTTTGGAAAAAAAATACTAATCTAGCATAGGTTTTTGTACTGTATTCTTTAGTATTTCTTTCATAATGGCAACCCACGTTCTGAGCTTCAAGTTTTAGGATATATTAGATTTTAGAGCAGAAAATGACATTTTTGTATAATTTCCACAACAATCACACACAGTCCAATATTGTCCTTTGCCGTGTTCTCGACGCCGCAAGAATGGTCAACATGTGTTTAAAGGTCACATTCTAGGTCTACAATAAGTTCACAAACGTATTATGTACTATATATTCTTAACCTACATGATGAGTTCTTTCCAACGATATGCTGCTCACTGGGTGTCCTAATGACAACCGAGTTCTTAGTCCATTTCTACAAATTAGCCGAAAATTAAAAAAGAATATATCGAAAGCCACCGGTCATGTAATCCGTGACATGTTCTTTGTTTTTTTAATTTTGCTTTCACAACTCCAGGTTAGTGTAATACCACAAAGTTACTAAGAACTGGAGATTGTAATCACCTCTCTTTTCCTCCAATCTGAATCAAAAGACGCATTATTGCATACATAGCAATAGTACCTATGCCACCATCTTGTTGGTTTATTTTTTATATTTCTTTCACCTGCCGGTACGTTCTAAATTATGATCTATAGGCCAGGAAAACTAGGTCGAACAATGACGACTTCTAAAAAATTCCCAACAAACTAGATGTTTGTATGCCTCTTTATTTTGAGGTAGTAAACAAGCTCTCAAACTTTTTTTTATACGAGAGGGATGGAGGAAGATTTACCTTTTCACAGAATCATTTTTCCAATTACATATATCGAAAGCTACCAGGTTTTCGAAAAAAAGTGGTTATTCTAAAAATTGCTGCTCGTAAAATGTACTACAACCCAGCCAGCACACTGAGGTTATGATGACGTTATTTTTAAGTCTTTATTAGTCGACGTCATATGACTAATAAATGATGTGCATAAGACGTTATATAATGGGACGTACGTAGACGTCTTCAAAACGACGTCTTTTGGACGTACAATACAATACGTACAAGTTTCGTTAAAAAGATATTATTTTAGCAGGAGCCAAGAAATACTGGTCATATTAAGCAGGTGGTCACAATATAGGGATGTTTTGACTGTAGTATATAATAAATGTTATTTCCAATATTCAACTATTTATTTATAATTCCTGTCTTAGTCCTAGTATAGGACGTTTTAATGACGTCTCATATTGACGTCTCTGGGTTGTGACATAAGGATGTCAGTTGTTACTGCCGAAATAAACGGCGACATTATGAAGGTCCTATGACTTTTCTTCGTATAACTAACCCTTTCAGTGATATAAGGGTCTGAAAGTACTGATACAAAGGACCCACAGAGTCCTTATGAAAGATGTCTCTCGACCAAAATTCTTGAAACTTTGGTAAATGATAGTCCATAATGTGTAGATCAAAAGTGTCAACGGGCACAAAGTCCAAAAATCGCATGCAGAAAAGTCGAAAATGATCTACAACTTGAGCAGAAACTAGAGTAATTGGACTACATTCCAAATAATATGTGTATTAAGCCTATCAGATATACTATTTTATAAACGCTCCTAGTAATCTACCACCGGCCGAGGTGGTGTAAAAGGAGTGCATTTTCACAAATCATCACTCATTTACGACTCATCACTCATATACGAAAAAATCATAGGACCTTTTCTATAGTGGCACATTTTACGAGCAACAATTTTATTAATAACCAAGTTTTTCGAAGATTTGATAGTTTCCGAGATAATTGGCTTGTTGGAAACTTTTGAGAAGCTTAAGTCTAATTTCCCTGACCTACTATATAAAACCGGTCTGAAACGACATCCTTTAGCCACACATGTGGTAATCCTATTCTCAATCTAGCACATATGCATTGTTTACTGTGTCACAATTCCCGAAAGAAACGAAAAACTTAATTAATGGTTAAAGTTTTAAGTTTTAACCATTAATTAAGTCTTCTAACTCAGGTGGCTGTGAGTATTACCATTTCTAACTCAGTTGAGTTAGAAATGGTAATACTCACAGCCACCTTGAGGATATTATTTTTAGAATTTTATACTCAGTGCAATGTCGGTTAGATCAAGATGCATATCTATAAAGTCTTGTACAGTACTTCAGAGCAATCATCCAGATGAGAAACAACATTTGTGGAAATAACATAGTCATCAATCAGCATTCCAGGCAAGTTTTTTGATTGTACATCAATTAAATATGCGGCAATAATACATTACAGCCTTAGATTCGAAAATAACTAATGTGAAGTAAAAATCAATCAAACGTTGAAAAATATTGATTGTATACCATGAGCCAGAAATATTATCGTCCGTTTGAATTTCCTGCAAATTCCATACAATGCCAATGTTGGCACCACTCGACTTTGTGACTATGGATGCATTCAGAGAAATAAACCTATAAAGCGCTACATCCACACACTTTGTTGCAGCGTTTTATGTTGGCTAGACTGGATCGACCGTATAAACACGAAATCTAAAGCAACTTCACTTTGACAGCTAACCTCAAATAAAAGTAAATCCGAATTTAACTTCAAAGAGTTCGTCCTTGTCTTGAACTCTAATCGTATTTTAGATAACTTTTCCATATTCATTCAAATGCCAAAAAAAGTTATGTGAAAAAATGCCAGAAATGATGTTTACAGCTAACGTAAAATGCTCACTTGCAATGGAAAATGAATACGTTTGAACAATAGGAAAATGCTTAAGCTAGCCACAGAAAGTGCTTCAAGAATCAATTGACGTTTGACCTTAGAATATAAAACTGTAGGAAGGAACATAATCGTCTACCACATACGATCGGGTTGGGGTCTCAATATGGCGGTGTAGGTGTTTCCGGTTTTGTAATGAGATATTTCCATTGGCGGTTATCACTGTCTCGAAATGCGCAGATAAACTACATAACCTCAATTTTAAAACATAGTATTTTGAAATTAACCTTAGAATATAAATTTTATAATTAATATTTTAAACAAACGAATACTCACTTATGAAATGTAATTCTCTTCTTTGTATTTGTCGGTGTTTGAGAGAAAAGCAGATTGAGGTGGTGTCTAATGGCGGTCAGTGTGACGTCATATCCGTCGTTTTTAAAGTTCATTTCGTCGGTTAGTTACGCTCCTTCCTACAGTTTTATATTCTAAGCGTTTGACAAACCGCCCTGGGAATTTTGAAACTGTGGTGCTGTAACGCTGTAGTTCGCTGAATGCACCCAATAATATTTTGTTAACCTCAAATAATACATGTAAATGACCGTAGTTGCCAACTAAAACTGATAAAAACCAATATTTCTGCCTCGATAGCCAGCGATAGTATTTCTTAGTCATATGATAATATAATCCATTACATTATAAGCCAATCAAGTCCTCCTACCGACCTACCGCGGGATATTAGGATCACGAAAGCTTACGTTGCTGAATAACGAGACATGTTGCTAAGAGACTGTTTTGCAACAACACATCCACTAAGGAAACAGTAATGTATTTGATTATTTTCGTTTGTTTGAGTAGTACACCTTAGAACTAGATTAAAGGGCATCTGACCTAGTTCTTTTGTTTTCACCCAATTCTACACTTTTAATCCTTTTTTTTCAACGAATGTCCAGGATATCGAATTTGTTTGAGGTCATCAGTTTGCAGTTGTTTAAAATCAGATTAATTATGGTAAGCCTGAGTGCTAACATCAGTCAAACAACACAAACATCAACATGAGTAAATTATTCAGCGCTCTTGAAAGCCAAGTCCGCATTTGATCTTCCAGTTTTGATTACCAGGCCCCAAAAGGACTTGTGCAATTAATAATTTTGAAAAGCACGCGCCGTTATAAAATGTTGCTGCCGGAGAATATTTTCCGGAACACTGTTGCGAAATGATGATTAATAATTTTGAAGTGTTATTATTTAACATGAAAATCCAAGAAAATATAAAGTTTACTGGATTTCTTCCATTTTAAAAACGCCTTCGACGCGTTTCGGTGATTAAGGAAGAGGGAAAAGTTAAATCGAAAATCCCGCCCTCTCCTTTATAAACCGATTTCGCTATGCAAGTGGGCATTCATAAATTTAAATTTGCGAGTTGATTACTTTGACAGTTTTACGCATTAATTTTAATTTAATGTCATTTATTTGATTTGGGACAATTCGGGAAATTATTATTATTAGGTTAAATTCCAAATTTTACTATTATGATGGATGGTAGGGTCTTCGTAACGGTGTTATTTATAGCTTTCCGACGCTGTTGAATAATACATTTTGTTGGCCAATAACTTTATTAGGATCACGTTCTATTGAAATATTCTTTTTTCATGGAATTTTCATTTTAATTGAATTTTTGTTTATATTTTAATATTTTGCTTTTCTTTTGAGAACTTCTTGTAAAGCTAACAATTAATTAAAATAAAATTTGATAAAAATAAAAGAGTAATTTTAGTTTATATATTCTAGAAATTAAATTACAGAAAAGCTTGGAGCTTTAATAACATAACAAATTAAATCACCTTTGAAGTAAAAGAAAAATTTCTATTGATAACTAGTTTAAAACTGAGACGTGCCCTTTCCAGTCTCTATTACAAACTTTACTCAATATTTCTTTTAATAAATTTGTTTAATTATGTAAATGAAAATATCCTAGCTTCATTTTTCGATTATGTTGTAACTACCCTTTCTTATAGCTAACCAAAATACGTACGTACACGTCTTAAGAGTTTATGAATCTGTCATGAAGTATTGTCACAGATGAAATAATTCATTTTAAATTATTTAACAATTATTCTTATATCGAGATCCACTGGTTTTCATACCAGTGTAATAATTAAACCAGTCAAGGTTCTACACGTGTAGTATGGGATATCGTCAAAAGCTCTCTACATAGTTCCAGTGACGAAATTGCTTACGTCAGCATAGTATAAATGTAAAAATGTTTTTTAAACGGCTTGCCCAGCGCCTCCACCAAAATGTCATGTTGTAGTTGATATGTGTATAATTGATTTCATAATGATCTATGCTCGGATCCAGTACTATGAATTAAACACAATGGCTTAAGATACTGAACAGCACTGTGACTTAATCGCAATCACACTCTGTAAACGTTTCTTGTTACTGTCTCCTGTGCCTGTGCTAAAATCTTGAAAACATCTAAAAGGTGTGAAAAAGCGTAATTAGACTTTCCTGGATGTTTATTTCTCTAACATCGAACATTTGTTTACACATATCTTATGTTGAAGTTAAAAAGTATTTGTTCAATACATACCGAACTACAAAAAGAACAATTCAAACTGTAAATGCCCAATTTCATGATATCGTGTATTATGGCTTTAGCATTGAGTAACAATGAAAAAGCATGAGTGTTTTAATAGTTATTTCTGTTACTAGTGGGATAAAGGCATCATTATACGAATGTGAAATTTTCACGATGAGGTCGTAAGACCGAGCCGTGAAATCACACTAGTGCTATTAAGTATGTCTTTATCCCACGTGTATCATACAAAATTTTATCTATCACTGCCTCATTAGGTCATTCATTACCTAACTAACTCATTATCTAACTCAACTGAATGATATAATGAGTTCTTATGCAAGCAGACGTAGATAAAGGTTATTTTGTAATTATTGATTTTTGGTAATATAGGTGCATTTTTTTCTGATATTTTTCCAAAATATGTTATAGACATGTGATTTGAGTCTTTTGTTTGAGCGCCAGTGTCACATCTCTACGAATTTTTGCATACATCAATTTATTTCGATTGTGAGGTCTTTGTTTGTATCCTCCACAAGTGGTATGCTTCGTACTGCTCTGGACTTTGGCAAATAAAATCGTTTGTGTTATAGCACTTGTTTAATAAGTGTTCCAACCTACAGCAATCACAACAAAGTTGCCAATTGGAATTTGACAAATAAATGGCTGTCAGATACTTAAGTGTAAAATTTATTTGTAAATGTTATATTAGTACAATATGTCAATATGTATGTTGTGGATTTACATGACTTACCTGCGTTAAAGGTAGAGCCACGGCCCCTATTTGAGCGAGAAATTGAGGTACACTCAGTTAGCACGTCACTTTCTTATGTGAGTGCTGCCAGTTCTTACTAGTGGGAGTGAGGCTGCTATTCACTCTGTGCTAGCTCTCCAGACCAGTTCCGAAGCTATTAATTGCTCACCCGTCGGGGTGAGGTGAGTCCCTTCACTCCTAGTCCAATATGCAAACTTTCACCTCCACATAGAAGTCAGTCCAAGTGTGAGCTGAATTGGCTACCTAGGATTTGCCCACCATTGCCTACCAATTAAAGGCTTCGACTGTACCTAAAATAGAAATATACTAAATAGAATACACTCAAATATCTCAAACTCAAACATCCTTTAAGGTGATCTCCCAGGCTAGCATTATCTGGCTCAGTCGTATTGGGTTTTCTGTAACTCGGATACCCCAACCAAATCAAGGATAGGAAAAACCCTGTCTGCTCTGCGACCCGCAAACTCCGAGAGGCCCGTGTCAACCAAGCATTGCAGAGTAGCTGATCCACAGCTTTGACTGCACCAGGGAACTACCTGGCGACACGATCTCTCATAGCTCAGTGGCCAGGATTCCTCTAACATGATAGACCTAATTAGTCTGCGCGTAGTTCAGTCCAGCCTTGATCTGCAGCCATCCATCTCCAAAATAGTCGTCCTGCACATATTATATAATTAGTACAGACATATATAGTCATTTATGCATAAATTCGTTTGTGCCAATTATGCGCGCGTTATTATGTCTGCCACAAATGATCTTTGTTCTCTGCTGAGCTGTCACAAAAAAATGTCGTTTGTGTTCAACTACAAGAGTCCCATTCTACAAAAATCACAACACATTAATGTGTCAGATCCTGAACTTACATAGTTATTTGGACATGAATTATTAAAGAGACGACGACACACGCATTTTAGATTGCTTTATGAACTGTGAGTACTTTCTGATTCCAGTAACAACCTACGTTTTATAGTTCAGATACACTGGAAATAAAGAGGGGTGATAGCGAAAAGACTGTTAGCACAAAATTCCTACATGCACTTGTCAGAAATCCATATAAGTAATTGACACTTTTTGGTCTATGAAAAAGGCCGGAACAGAAGACAGTAACACTTAAAACATGACATCGCTCTTGTTTCCAGAAGTAACTTCGTAGCAAGACTAAAAAATATTAAAATAAATATTTCTCATTAATTGGGTCCACAGCAGTATTCTTTATCTCTTCCTGCACTTTGCTTCCCTCACTAGAATTGAATATACATTGTTAAAAAGTCCTGCATCACCCAAGCCTATTATGATTTTTGAAGTTTAACACACATTTTTTGCATACTTTCGCTAACTACTTTCAACTATTTCTTGGTATTTAGTATTATTAGTACATTCACTAAAAATATTAAAATCCTACAGAAAAAAATTAAATAAACCTGTTTCAGAAAATTTATATAATAGGGGAAGATTATGAGGTGATTAGTAAGTCGTTAAGGTCCATTTAAATTTTATTTCTATGAAACATTTCTATGATATTTTAAGTATTTATATAAACACTGCAATTACTTTACCTCATTTATTCACTCTTTGAAATTTGCCAAAATGTTCAAAATGACACCCAGACGAAACAAACAAAATTATCGGACCAAAAGCGGTTTGAAATTATTTTTCACCATAAACGAGGCTCTTCTAGTCGCGAAATCGTCTCCGTAGTAAAATATAATCAATCTTTAGTAATTCGAGTTATTAGAAATTATGCTAAATTTGGAAAAATCGACGACAGACCGCGTAGTGGCCGACTAAAGGAAACCTCAATTCGGGATGATGCTGTGTTAAGAAGAACAAACATGGCAGAGAGGAGTCTTAATTCCACCCAATTAAACAAACTGTAGTCTGAAGCTGCAGGTTTAACCGTGTGCACTTCCACTGTGAGAGGAAGGCTGCTTAGTTTTGGACTTAGGGGATGTAAAGCACGCAAGAAACCACTGCTTTTCAAAAAGCAAAGACTCCAGCGTTTGGAATGGGCCAAGGAACATTGAAACTGGACAACAGAGCAGTGGCAGAAGGTACTGACGAATCAACTTTTAATATCAATAATCATAGCTGGAAATACCTAAGTCAGAAGGTTTCCTGTAGAAGAATTTTCGCCAAAATGTGTTCTTCCAACAATTAAGCATCCAACCTCCATTATGGTATGAGGTTGCATATCACTCAAGGAGTTGGTCGACTACATGTTGTTTCTGGAATGATGAACGCCACCAAATACATCGAAGTACTGCAGGACAACATGCTACGTAGCAGAAAAGACCTGTTTGGCAAAGAAAAGTTTATTTTTCAGGATGATAATGCTCCTAGAGGAGAACTGGTTAAAACGTGGACAGAGGAGACTAAAATCGACAGGTTGGACTGGCCAGAGCAATCTCCAGAACTTAATCCCGTCGAGAACTTGTGGCAAAGGATATCAAACATCATATCCAAAAGAAAGCCCACAAAGAGAACCGAATTAATCGAGTCCCTAATCTACGCTTGGCATCACTGCGAAGGAGGAACTGGAAAAATTGGTAAATTCCATGCCCAAAAGATGTGAACTAGTCATCAAAAACAAGGGTTGGCCAATCAAATATTAAAATTAGTTTAAATTAAAATAATATGTTGTAAAATGCCGTCTTAATTTACATTGCCTAATTTTTGTAATTTTGAATACATTTTTTTAACTGTATTTCTTTATAAATCAAATTTTTTATTTTATTATTGTATTAAGTGCTTATAGAGTAAATGGTTGAAAAATATTTGAAGTAAGTGCCTTAAATTTTATGAGGCGATGCAGGACTTTTTAACACCACTGCAAGAAGCTGAACAAGCTCCTTTCAAACTTTTATGTGTTTTCTGGACAATGAAAGCAAAACCTAGGAGGGAGCAAATGGAGGGTACAGGAGTAGTTCTATGTGAATATGATGATATCCACTCATTTCTACGTACGTTGAGGTGAAAACCAATTTTTATATTTACATTAGCAGTACTGCACCATTCCTCTTCAACAGAAATAGAAAGAAAAACACAGGGAGATGCTTTCATAACAACGTGCGTTTCTTCAAATTCAAATAAATCTAATGTTGATTAATGAAATTAAGTTATACCTCAAATTCATTTTAAGATAATATACTGAGATAATATACCGCGAGTATCTCTTAAAAGTATACACTTCAACAATTAACACGTTGGCAACAACATTTTCATGAAATACATTGAAGTGATGAGATTTTGCTTCTTACGGCTGATTATTCCTCATTTGACATAAAATATACTTTTAAGTAATGAAGATGTGATTATTATTAGAATCATTTAATCATAAAGACATTATGTAAGTTCATCTACAAAATTGCTACACTCAGTTTAGCATAATGGCTTACTGTTATCAGAACCTGTCAATTTTCGAGAAAAAAGTAGTACATATTATGAAATCAAGTAGGTTTTTAATGAATGAATAATCAGTGAATAAAAAAATTATTAGGTTTCCTTAGTAGTGTTTTTTTATCTGGAAATTGTTGCAACAAGGATATTGGATCATGTATACAGAGCATACATTTTAAAACAATTTAGAGACATTTGTGTAGGATCTTACCGTAGAAAGGTACGAGGTCTGTAGGAGATTTTCAATATATGGGATTTAAACATCCTAGCTATTGGAATATACCCATGAGCATGACTGAATAAGCAAATACTACCACATTTCATCAATCCCGACTATCGATTTCTCTCCTTGTCGAGATCTTATCTTTTATCAGATATGTAGTGTACATACAACACACATGGTGATGGCTTTGCAAAGATAAATAGTTATTGAAGACTCGGCAATGTTTTATTTACCATCATTAGAAAAGTTCAATCGGCAATTGCATGTAATTATTTATACTTTTTACAACTCATTTTTATAACTCATCTCATGCTATATAGTAGTTATCGTATTTATAAAATCAACACCAAGTACTGGAAAAATGAGCTACTAGAGGAGTTATTTTAAAAACTTTTGTATGGTATAGTAATCGTTATGTTGTAACGATTTTCATAAATTGTACTCATCTCACGCTTTCCAACACAAAAGAAAAAATCGTTAAAACGCTTTTACGTAATACCTCTTCATTTAAACTAAGTAAATCTTATTCTTATGTACAAGAACTAGGTAGATGTAAGGTAAGCCGGGCTGCAATGCAGGAAACAGGATCCTAAGGGCTTTGTGCTTCACAATAAGGCTGCGTGAGCTTTTGTCCTAGGGCCACCTGGTTACCCAGCCGGCCCTCACATTCATTGCATATACTACACACACAGTAAGCAACCTATAAGATACTATACACACGTAGGCAAGAGAGGAACGTATAACCTCTACCTCCTCACTAATTTTTCACGCAGATTTCACCGGAATTCCTTTTACTTTAGACACCTTGAAACCCTGCGCGCATTCATTTTATATTGTCACGTTTTATTTCCAGTTCTTGGGAGGATGTTAAAATGAAGATTTATTATTTAAGAATCTGTTTTCTTCCTGACGACGACGCTAGGAATGCATGTCTACGGCAGTTTCCATTATTATGGAGTTTTATTCGAATCTCCTCTTAACTGATTTCCTGAAACAACATAACAAGTAATAACGCAGTTCATTATACTTATGTGCGACGTGTTTATTTATAATTATATTATCTTTGATAATGACAGCATAGCTGTAGAAACAATATTGTCTGGTTGTATTTTAATAAAACTGTGAAACTTTTACTAATCTTTATTTATTTCATACTAATTTCTTAGTCTCAGTGGATAATAATTATTTACACAAGTTGCAAAAGTAAGTGTTTTTTCACTAGTCGTAAACGTGTAACGAGGCTACCAAGTTGAACAAATACGATGTGTGAAAGGAAACATTAATTTTGCATGCCTTGTATACACTATTTTTTGTAATTTTCTGAAAAGAGTGAAAAGATAGAAGTACTAAATATATTATTTAACAAGCACAACACGAGCCGAAGGCGAGCGTTGTATGTACGAGACAAACAGGTACTATAATTTATCTAAATTGTGCATACAAAAGTTCATAAAAATAAGAATAATACAACTTACGTTAACAGAATATTTACTTGTACAATTAATTGTAATATTACTGCATTTTGTAAAATTTATATGAAGTGTAGTAGCAATATCAATACTGGAAACAGTAACATTTTATTTTTTAAAGTTGATATCACTGTTGAACAGCTGTTCTTAAAACGTCAAACTTATTTACGTTGCAAATTTGAAAAACAATTAAAGAATTAAAATTTTTAGTGTTGCCAATTCTCAAAAAACTTAACAAATTTCTACTTAACTACCTAAGTTATTATTTTTTAAATAACTACAAAATCACGCAAATAGAAAAAATAGTATAAAGTATTCGTTTCATAAGACATTTTAGTGCAATTGTCCTTTAGAAAACTCGGACACGTGCGCTGAAAACGTGTTTGATGAAACTAATACTTTCATACACTATTTTCTATTTGCGGTAATTTGTAATCATTTAAAAAAATAACTTAGACTTCAATAAAATTTGTTAAGTAGTTTGATAGTTGGATACACTGGAAATCCTAATTCTGCGTTTGTTTTTCAAATTTGCAGCGTAAATAAGTTGACAGTTTAAGGACAGTTGTTTAACGCTGATATCACATAAAGTATTAGAATAAATCTCTTTTGGACACGCAAATAGAAAAAAATTATTTAAGATTTTACATATTAATTATAAGAAGGTATCAATCAAAAAATATAAAAACAATTATTAAAAAAAAAACATAAAAACACCAGTTCGTCTAAGATGTCTGCTAAACCAGAACGGATTTTCGTGAAACGTTTCCAGCTGTGGACAAGCCCCTTTCGGTTTCTATACTGTTAGGTGATATGGCGATTAAAAATTCATATACCATTTGAAAGTTTCGTTCATGAAAACAACCCTTTTCGAATTAATCCATTTCTCGAGAAAGAGTCTCATTTAAATTTTGTTTGTTTATGGAGTTTGCACCATATTCTTATTTAGGGTATATTTATGCAACTTTTCTTCAAGACTTTCAAGTTTTCAAATATTGTTCCTCTAAGATCGGCAATACTAACGTCCTCATCTTCATCATTTTCTTCTTCTCTGTCTTTTTGGTGGGTATCTTACGCAATATTTTCAGTGTTTTGTAATCTCCCTAGAGACTAATAAAATAAATGTATTGCACAATTAGGGGAACTGTCGCATTTTAAACAACTAAAATAATAATAAATTATTTCGCTGTGTTCGCACGATTGTCACATTTAAATGGGTATCAAACTGAATTTTTATAATCCCGGGATTTAATATGTATAATCCCGGGATTAACGGACCTGAAAAATGCTCAATATCCCGGGATTTGGGATCCCGGACTTGAATGTCCTAGTTGGTACTACATCAAAAGTATTAGTAAATCTGTTAGACAAAATAACAAAGATTACTCTTATGTCAGCTATCACAAAAACAAGTGGTATATTTCAATTAGATCAATAATATAAATATTTTATGGCTCTTACAAATATTGAGATTTGTTTGAAATTAAATGTTTAATAATTATCAAATGTGATAAACGTAAGAAATTATCAAGAATTAAACAAACGTAATCAATTATTATTAGATCAATAAAATAAAGGTAGAGATTAACCTCAATTAACTCCATGTTTATAAGTAAAAATGTAATTAGCAAAGTACAATCCCTTATAGAAACCCTTTAACTCTTATCAATTATCGTTCGCCATAAAAACCTCTAGATTCATTAAGGCATTGACGTAAATCGAATAGTTTAACTGAATGTTACTTCTAAATTACCTAAACTACCATTAACCTTCGACCCTTAAAATTATTACAAAAAACTAAGTTAATTACAAGATTTATAAACAATTAAATTTACCGAACACACCTACGGATTAGTAGAAATAGTTTCCGAACACATCAAGCACACATGCACGCGAATGAGATAAATTGTAAACAAATTATACTGTCTATACTTTTACGCACGACCTTCTAGATTTCACGAGACGAAGTCTCTTATCCGGCCTGGGCACTTTTACGATTTCCCATATAAACTTTGTTTCTGAGAAAACGCAAAATTCCGCCGTTTTGGCGCTAGCTGACACGCTGATGTTTATTTGTCACTTGAAGATATATAGGTTAGATAACCCTTACAAATGTCAAGCATTGCATGTTTACGTAAATATTTTGCGAATTAATTAAATAAATTTATATAATTAAATTAATTATGTTATTAAAATTAATTTACAAGTTCAATAACATTATTGAAATTACAATTTTATAACTTCCCGTGAGCTGGATTTAGGATATAAAGATACTGAGCAGTAAGTACATTATCTGTTCACGTTTTTGCAATGTTTCTGTTTGCCAAACAAGGTTTTAGCAATTTTTAAAGAATTATATTACTAAGTTCCTGCTTGTGGTCGTAGCAAACCAAAAACTGTGAAAAAGCAATATTGGAGTTAGAAATACCTAGTGATGTTAGAATATTAGACGGATTACATTCTCCAGGTAAATGTTCTACAATATGTATTACAAGTTCGATTATTTGGTTGATTAAAAGTGTAAATCTTCTAGTGGAGTATTTTAAGGCACCTCTGCTTTGAAGATTTACAAATCCTATCAGTGAATTTGAACACGAGGCAGCTAACAGAGAATCTAATAGGCTATTGACATTCAATCCTTTCTTCAGTTTTTTTGCAATGTATCCTGCCAGAAGGGCTACAGATGCTGAAAGAATTCGCAATCGAGATGCATAGATAAGGTTTGGAGTTCTTTTATTAATTCTGTTATATTTTTAAAGTTCGATGTAGAAATTGACTCTTTCAGGTATCTGTAATTGTTGATCTGTCGAAATAAAGAAGTATATATTATTTTGCTGTTGAGTGTTGGTGTCCATAACCCCAACGTAAGATTTGAAACCATTTTTCTCGTAAGGTAGGTATAATTTGAAGAAAACTCATGAAATGATATTGTAGGATCAGTACTATTACACATTGCATTGCGGCAGTTATACTTTTTTCTGCTAGTGTTTGCCATTACTAAAGTGAACGAAAAAACAGCAACAAAACTACGAAAATTTAAACAAATAAGGAAATAACGTAATTATATTAAAAAATAAAGAAAACTGCCTTAAAAGATTAGGAAAATATAATTTATTGACGATGCGCGCAAAACCGACAAAAAGTATAAAAGCGCGCGAAGTTAGCGTAGTTTGAAATTGGCGTTTACGTGTTATATATCCGTTTCCGCATTTTCGTGTTTGGTGGCGCCAGCGGAGAAACACTTGAACTAATGGAGTGCGCAGGCCGGATAAGAGACTTCGTCTCGTGAAATCTAGAAGGTCGTGCTTTTACGTATTGTTTGACAGAATAGTCAAATTATGTCTGTACACATGGAACATAAAAAACGATTTATGAAACTATTAATTTCTTCTTCACTTGATTACACTTCCAAGGGGAGTGAATTAGTTGATTATATAAAACCTGAATTGGGTTGTTTTTAGATTGGTAGGAAGATGAACTGGCTCACGGATGAATTATGCTTCTTGATGTGTCTTTGATGTTCGTAACTCTCTTGGTTGTTAATCTGATACTTGCTTGTAAATAGATTTAAAAAACCTATAATATATCATCAAGTAAGTCAAAATGCAAACAAAATGGAGAAAACATTTTTTCCTACCTGAACCTGGTTGACCAGCGGCCAATAAGTGGTAATTACATACTTTAAAAAAAATTTTATAATCTTGATTATGTCAGATAGATTTCCTCTATTGAATTATTTCACAGGAATTCAATCTGATTTCAAATAATTTAAGAGGATCGATCAAAAAACCAAATTGTTTCACCTCAGTAACACAAACGCCTCAGAAATGCACTTTCTTTCTTTCAAAGCAGGAAAAAGTCAGACAACGGAAAAGACAAGAAAAATGTGAAAAGTCTTAAAGCAGATAACAATAATCAAAAATAGATAAACGTGCATCAAAAGACTTCCAAAGCTTATCCTACCCAAAGTCTTTTCATAGCTGCATAACTAATAAGTTATTTTTCAATGTGACATTATCTATAGAGAAAAAGAGTATAGCATAGTAAAAGTATAGAAAAAACTATAGAAATACCAAAATTCTTGATAATAGACTGAATTTGAACCGTAACATTTATTATTATCATTAGGTACATGAATTACGATTATTAGAAGAACCTCATTGATTAAAAGTACACAAATTATTAACAAAATTTGGAATGATTTGTTTTAAAATCTTTCTATGGTATCATGGTCACTTCTCAGCATCAGCATATAGTGTAGAAGAAGACCTTTCCAAACAATGTCTAGTGTATCTTTCTCGATTTTCTATTACGATTTGCCTGACTCAATTTTTGCTGGGAAAATCCATAAAATGTAAAATGAAATTTTTGCCAATAATTTTTATAATTTATTATGAGGTTATTTTGAATGTTTTCATTTGTTTTGTTGTTGCAATTATATTTAGGTTAATGGATGTTTTTATTCCTTGTTACATTCATGTATAGAATTTATTATTAAATATATAAATATAAAACAGCCTTGGTAGTGTAATGTCTAGCGTGCTGGACTTTCTCCCAAGCGGGCCAGGTTTAACTCCTGTTGCCGGCAGATCTGGTTAAGGTTTTCTGCAGTTTTCCTTAGCTGTGACACAAATGTAGGATTGGCACTGTTCCATCTGTAAGTCGGCTGCAGCCGCACGTTGGGCCTACGTAATAATAATAATAATCGCTCCCTCCCTTCCGCACAAGCTTATAGCTTCTGGGGCCTGGTTTCAGGTTATGGGTTGTAGCAATTATTATTATATTATTATTATTGGTTGCTAGGTTGTATTAATACTCAATAAAACAACCTCTCATAATAATTTGCTTAAGCCTGGAGATGACCATTTAATTTTTAATTATTTACTATGGTCGAAACATATACTTAATTATATGTAGCCTTTGAATACATTGTTATTCCCATTTTTAATACAATTTTTGTTGCGGCGAAGACCAAAGTGTTTATTTTTATTTATTAACTAAGGATGGATTTTTTATTATTCTATTACGATTTTTGGAATTTTTGCCATTTCTTTCCTCAATGTTTCGAACTTGTTAATACCGATTTTTTCTATGTACATTTTTCGTTTTGAAGATCGTTTGTTATAGTTATTTACGTGGCAAACTTTATAAATGAACCTTTACGAATGATCTGAAGAGTTTGTGGGGCGAGCGACAAAGGAGCGAGCTTCCATAACCTAGTGATCCCAATAAAGATTAACTGCAAAGCGTGCAACATACAAAGTTTTATTTCCATTTTCACCAGCGTTTTTTATTAATTTATTGTATATCTTGTATAAAAAGACATTTTATAATCAAAGGCGCTAGAACAATTTATAGCTAGACGTCATGGTGTTTTCATTAGCTTTTTGTTGATGAGCATTGTAGAACATTACAAGTATATTTTAGGAGCGCCTAAAATTTTACAGGGCTGTAGCTGTAACTACTCATTTACTTAGTTACCATAAATGCCTTTAAAGTGTCATTTACATAAAAAGTGGAAATACAAATAAAAATGTATTTACTTAAAATACCGAAATACTTAAGAAACTGGTTGAGTACTGCCGGTCAAAGCAAAATAACATTTAAACGCTTTCATGCAACTATGATCCGTAAATCCGCTACTTTACTGTCACTTATAACCAAAAACGGTCAATTTAGATTTTACTAGACTGAATACATATTTAAGTATAGTCTTCAAATGAGACAATAGAAAGAAGTGAAATTAGGCAACCGGGCTCCTCCTTCAATATTCTTCAAAAATCTTGGTAA
Source organism: Agrypnus murinus (assembly GCA_929113105.1). Classification (NCBI taxonomy): domain Eukaryota; kingdom Metazoa; phylum Arthropoda; class Insecta; order Coleoptera; family Elateridae; genus Agrypnus; species Agrypnus murinus. The sequence goes on from OV816025.1 coordinate 43,217,981, forward strand.
CATTTTTCGTTAAAATATTTAGGAAAGCAGCAACCGGTATATCGTCTTCACTGTTTTAAGTATCCATACTTGCACAAACTTACTTGAACTTAGCCCTTCAGCAAAACAAGTGACACGTTTATTTACTTGACGTTAATGTTACTTGTTCTGTAAACCACCCACCTGTTTAGGATAAACTAGGAGTAACTTCGTATCTTTAAATATTCATTAAAGGTTTGTTCCAACACCGGTTACGGACTAGTTTGAAACTGTAAAAATGAGGCATCCAAGTTACATCTCATTCAGTATATTTGATTATGTTAGAATAAAAACTTATCTGCTCGACCCCTTTTTTACGATTTCAAACTAGTGCGTTATCGTTGTTGCAGGATCAACCCCTACTGGAATGCGTGCCCTTCAGATCCGTTTTATTTACCCCAAGAGATGGAGTGACTCCATCTTTTGGAAGGTATACTTGTTGATTGCTAACACGGAAACCTACACATCTCTTGCTAGTTGTTACATGATATGTTGAAGGTGAATTGCATAGAGATTTTCGTGTCAAAGACAGAGTATTTAAGAGACAGAGAGGGATGAAATGCCTTACACGGAGATAAGGGTCAGTGGTAGATAAGAGTGGTGTAATCGGGGAATTGTGTAGAGAGGGGAAAATTAATCCAGCAATATGAATTGCAGGTGTATTATCAGAGGCTGTGTAGATGTTCAACTTAAAGCTCAAAATCTAAGAATTTTTCATATTAAATACTGTAAACAATTAATTGTTATTAATATTTAAAAAAATCTCTAGTGTGAAATTTTAATGTTGAAGAGGCTAGGAACAAATGTATCACGATATGAATGGATTATTTAATGTTAGTGAATATAGAAGTGCCTTGTAGTACTGACATGACTACATATAAGTTAGTTGCCCTAGAGGCTCCATAACATTCAGGAAAAAACATTTACATGTGTTCAAGAAAGTTCTAATTAGTAGTTGTTATAGCGTACCACTTTTAATTTGTAAAACACGAGAATTTGATGATGCAGCGTAAATTACCTAATTGTTTGTTTTTAATTGACATATTCATTTAATTTTACTTCAATTTATACAGAATTAAAAGTTATGTGAAAACCATTGGGTTCAAAGCAAAGAAGAGGCTAAATGAACTCTGACGACATTTCATCCTAAACTAAACGAGTTTTAATCAGTTTTTCAGACAAAACGGCAAGTAAAAGCAGAACACGGTAACAAACATCGTAAAAAAACTCCTAAATGTCATACATTTCAAATCGCGTAATATCATTTTTTTTAATTTAAACTTAATATACACAGTGATATCATAAAAACTAAGAGTACCATAGTATCGTGTTAAAAACAATATTTGACATCTTGTCTAATTTAGGCTTTAGAGTAGAAGAGTGCAATTCCTTGACACTTAGAAACCACCATGTCCATTTAATTGTAAGTAAAGCTATTCACAGCCTCGATTACAATCCTTAGGTCTTAGTCGTCTTGGAGTTGATTACAAGTTCTACCTTCTTTCCTTCTCTGTCAAACTTTTGAGGTTCGCTTGCATACGTTTGTCGCCATACGTTTCTGAAAGAAGACACAATTCCTCGGCAAAATTAAATGTTTTAAAATTAAGATCTTTTAGTCCACTGGTGGTTTGAACTAAAACCTGCCTGTTCACTTCGTAGCCCCGTGTTGACATGCTCTTTAGTTCTGTTGAGCACTTTTCTCGGTATGAGGAGATAGTTTCTCAGCCGTGATCCATTGTCTCAGTTTGATATGTCTTCTTTCTTAGGTAGCTTTACAAATAAGTCACATCTCCAATCATTAGATATCTTTCCTGCAAACCATATCAACCATTCCGTAGCGTGCACTGTTAGTGCAATGGTAGTGTTAATCCTTGGATTACGATCAGATTCACCCTCTTCCACATCCAGGACGAGATTCAGTAGTTTGGAAAAGTGTTCTTGTCAGCGCTTCAGCTGTCCTCGATCTTAGTCAGAAGGATGATTTATTTTCTACTAACTGATCGGTTGTTTCCTCTGCTTGATGAGACATCTATCTAGTTCCCCCTTTACGCCTCCCTTCACTTTTCCATTCTTCTCTGCATACTTATTTTGCAACTCGGTCTTCTTTGCTTGTGTCCTGTTCGCATTTCTTATCGCCATCCAGTCTTGTTTTCACTTCTTTGTAAAAGCATTCAATTTTTTCTTGGCGGTCTTATCTTTCATGTCGGCCAGTGCTTGCAAACGATTTTTCAATTCTACTTTTCTACAAGGTTTCCCGGACATTCTCATCATCTCTCAGTTTTCTAACGTCATCTGCTTCCTTATCTGCGCTGTCGCCACAACAAAAGCCAAGTTAACAACAATAAGATAAATAGTCACTCCAAGTACCTGAGCCACTCTTGTTTTTTATATTCTGTAGCCCATTTCCTTGAAAAGTTAACATTTTCTGAGAAGTGACCACAATCCTTAAATTATTAAGTACAAGCATTATGTTTTCATTCATGTGTCTCGGTATTCGGCGAGACAGCCAGCGCTACCTAGCGCTGGATGACCCAAACCCTATTGAACTACGCGATGTAAGAGAGGTGAGGATCCGAGCTTGAATTCTTTTTTCGTATTTCAACAAAAGCAACAAGTTACTAAAGCTTACCCATTAGGGTAAGCAGTTGGCACCTAGTAGATAATTATGTATGAAGAGCACAGTGAATAGACTGCCAATTAAGGGAGAAAGTTGATTAGAAATCTCTTGAAAACAGCAATAATACTTTGTACTAGAACTACGCATCTGTTCTGCAATCGTTTTTATAAGCAATTAAACCAACAGCAATTATTAGTTACTATAATTATAATTTTCACAATTTTACCTAAACAGTAAAATTCACTTTTCACTGTATACGAGTACGAGCCACATAGCTGACATTTAAGGACTATAGTGTGCAAATTCTATATTTTTCCGATTTTAGGCAATAAAGTAGCAGCTCTTAGAAAACTCTACTTTGTTTTCTCACTAGAAAGCACAAATTCCTACTTTCCACTGTCACTGTAAAAAAGTATTTGTTCTACTCCATCATTTGAAAGTAGAATTTTTCAGTTGTTATTAGAAAATTGAAAGGTGGCGTTTTCTGAGGAAAAGCAGAATTGTCACTTTTCCGCTATTCTGAAACGCGCGGAAAGGCCTCTATCTCTCGAGGGATAGGCGGAATTGGAAGGAGAGATATATAAAGATAGCATAAACCTTCTCCCTCGATTATCAATTATTACACAAATAACTATTTCTAAGCTGTGAATTACATTCAATTTTTAATCTAGATACTTTTATAATAATTATAAACTAGTTATTAGTTTAGTTCTTAATTTAGTTTGACCTTGAAAATATTGTTATGGATTATATACAGGGTCTGCTTACAGGTCAACTACTACTAGGTAAAAAATAATGAAGAGATGTCTACATGACTCTATATCCTGAAACGGTATGAAAAAAATGAGCTTTTTGCAGCAGTTCACATTTTGGTACCCGATAAATTATTTTTTCTATCTTATAGTAGGATAGTATATAGTAGTACTCAGGGCAAGTAATAAGATAGGTGGGTGCTATTCATTCATAGTGTAGTACCTCTGCAAACCTAATTTAACGAATTTAAGATATATACTCCTAACTTTTCCTATCATTTGGTTATTGCTTAAAAATATTTTAATTTAGTTAATTCTGAGTGAGAATTAAAAACTGTTGAATCATAATTCCATATAATTAGGACAACAATTAGTTTTCCTTTTATATGATTAGCGATTACGTTCAAATGTTCGTTTTTCTAATTTCACTAGATTCAGAATATCAGTAACAATATTCAATACTCCAATATCAGGTAGGCAGCAAATTAGGTAAATCTGTTATTTGGGTTGTCTACACATCAGGTTTTTAAATATGGATTTTTTATTTATTTCTTAGCTTGCATCGTTTGAATTATTGAAAATAAACAAAGGAGGCCGGTCTCCAATACCTATTTTCAGCCACCTCCAAATTTTGAAAAAAATCGTTGGAATTAACTTTTTATTGTTTTATAGACAATATTTGGTCAGTTCTATGCTAAATGAAGGTGATTGGATAAGTAACTATCGTTATAAACAAATCATGTACAAATACTAAAATATGATTTCAGCCATGAACTGTTGAAGAGAAAAAGCTTCACAATTAGTTTTGCTGATACGGAAAGGGGTCATCCATAAAGTACTTATCGTACGCGTTTTACTTGAAGGTAGTTTATTATTAATTCAGATTACAACAATTCAACAAAATAATATTTAGAAACAATCATCCGATGTTAAGTTACGTTTTTAACACCATTCATTTATATTAAAAACTCAAGTGTGACACGTCAAAATTGTTTATATTGAAATTGAAAATAGTTTATGTTTACGACAGTGCACGTACGGGAGAAATTCATCAGAACTAAATCTGATGCTTATTAATACATTGACTGTTTGTTGCTGAAAGCATATTTTAGTATATATTTATAAGTTCATCGGTATGATTCTGTATGGTTTGAGTCACCTTCGTTTAACCTAGAATTGTCCAAATATGGTCTAAATAACAATACAAGGTTGATTTAGATGATTTGTTCAAAATTTGGAGGAGCCGAAAGTGGCCGAATTGGACCGTCCTCCTTTAATTATTAGAAGTAAATTTTTTTTAAATTAGATGAACTATTTAACAATGGTAATTATCTTCAATATTACATCATTCAATATAATTAATATACTTTTAAAGCTTCTTTAAACTAACCTATGTAATAGTTAAATATTTTTTGCCTTTTGAAATGAGCAATTCAAAATGAACAAAATGACACATTATATTAAAATTAACCTTGCAGTATCATGAAAATTTTATGATAGGCATATTGATCGGAAAAACTGACCCCTTTTGTTGTTTTGTAGCGCCTTATAGGAGAAGGTGAGAAAACTATCTTGAAATAGGGTTTGTGACATTAAATTCCATTTCTAGTCTGTTCTTTATTGATTGCTAAACAATTTAAATTTAATAAATGAATGTTAGACTTCACTTTTGAAATTGCATTAATGTGAATAATAGGGAATAACTGTTTTAATATTTAAATAAAAACTCTATCATTTGTAAACAAAAAAATAATACCGCTAGTTTAGTAAAATTTGAATCTTTCTAGGCTTCCAATCAATTCTTTCTTGCATAATAGGTAACGATAATCCATCGTTAGCTGAACAATGAAGATTTATCAAGATTGTAAGAAAAATCAACTTTAAAATTTATCCTTTTACTGCCTAGTGTGTTCTAAAGTGTATATTTATTAAATTAAAACCTTTTCTTTGGCTTCATTAAAAAAAAATTTATTTAAATATTTTCCCCTTGAGGTTATGCAACCCTTCTAACATATGTTTGAATAGGGTTGCATATTTCCTAATTGCATGTTAAATGCAAATATCATGACAATATGTATACTATAATTGAAAATACACAGTGTGTCATCGAGTGAGCACTTTCAAACTGTATCTATTGCCGCTTTCATAACTTAACAACTGCATTTAACAATATTAATGATTAAATAACTGACACCCGTTTCGTAGTCAGCCTGCTTCCTAGTCTATTTGGTGAAATACCTGTAATGTAATATTTCAAATCCTCTCCTGATATTATTTACCAATACCTAGATCATTTTTTTCTAATACATCTAATGTATTATCCAGTTTAGTTATTAACTTTATTATTACCTTTATTGGTATCGCAAATAAATAATAAAGTGAGTTATCTTTAAATGTTTTAATGAACTAACTTGCTCAATTCATTTGCAAAGTTCCAGTATATAAGAAATCCCTTATTACACTGTTTTTGTTATTTTCATTTCTTTGATCTACTATATTTTTCAAAGCTTGTGTAAGATTAAGGAGCCGTAGTGTGTACAACCATGCACAATCCACATACACCACCTATTTCGACCATGCTAGATCCTTGACAAATAATCATTTTGTCTTTATTTTTTACTTGTGCAAATAATATCTGCCTATACAGCAATCACTTTATTTGATGACCATTGTAGTTCCACAATTTATTTTAGTAGGCTTCCTCTCTATCCAATATGTAAACTGCCAGACAAATTAAATGAGACTCGTATAGGTATGTGTTTAGAAAAATAGCTGCGCTCACAGGTTGGGTTGTTGGGTTGCCTAAATATATCAGGGTCGAATTAAGAACAAAATAAATTGCTGATATAAATATCGAAATTATAAAAAAACACTAACTTTATAGTTAAGTAATAGAAATAATCTATAATAATCTAAAGGTATAATAAAGCCTTTGGATGATTTCTTTTCAAATTAAATGCCGAAAAGAGCGGAAAATTTGATTTTTCTTTTTTAATTTGCGTCTTTATAGGATATATTATAAGAAAGCATGTTTTTAATTAAATAAGATTTTATTTAATTTTATTATTATTTTATTATTATTAATTTTATTATTATTTATATTAATTAAATAAGTTTATTTATTAATATTAAAAACCAACAATGACAAGATATAATCACAAGAAGGACCAAGTAAGATTGATTATAACTGCAAAGCCAGTTATAATTTAGTGGTAAAAACACGTATTTTTGTGCGACTGATCACCGGTTTAAATACCAATATTGTTTTGCGACGTAATAAATCTTTTTAAATTAAATACGCACTGAAATGAAATTAAATTTTAAAAATTCAATTTGCAGAATAAAGCAAAAAATATATATTTATTAAATAGCGATTCAAAAGCCTCCCCGGCATTAAAAGAGAACACATGTAGAATAAAACTTCTACTTGTGAAGTTTTTCTTAGGAATTTCAGTAGTATGCTATTATGACTGTTATCAGTATTTTCAATTTTGAATTTTTTTCAATTTTTTGAAATTTTCAATTTCAATGATGAAGTTGGCCACTCCGTATTCTACACTCTACAGAGCTAGTCAAATCAACTTCCAATGACCCAGAGAAGTGCTAATGAAATGCTATCTTCGTCATACTCGTAGATAATGAGAGTAAAGCACAACAAAACGCTTTCTGACAAATCTGGAGTTTCGTGTTTTATTCGTAATATTAGAAGTAATGTTGTGTAACAAAGGCACAACTGAAATTCAGCACTTTGCCAAAATATGGCATATAATTGCTATCTTTGAATTAAAATTTTGGTCACATCAGTGGCGGATTTAACACTTAAGGGGCCTGAAGCGTTACTATAGTACCCTACAGTACTATAGTCACATTGCATATCCAAATATTATGTCAAAAAGTGCGAACATTAAAAACAAAATTGACATGTTTTTGGAATGTTTCCAAAATCAAGATTTTTATCGAATTTATTCCTTACTTTTGATTCGCACTGTATGTACGAATATATTTATCGTTTTTACGTGAGTACCTTGTAACCGAAATGTCAACTTCCTTGGATATCTTAGGACCAAGCCCAGCCACAATGAGGGTGGACTCGGCCGGGCAGTGTAAGTCCGCGTGTTTACCGGACACCCCGACAAGCGATCACGTGAATTGCTCCGCACTAGCCTGAAGAGTTAGTAAAAGGGTGGTAGACAACCTCGCTTCCACCAGAGATAACAGAGATAACGCTACCAACAAAGAAGGTAGCGTCTCTGCTGTGCCTACTGTTCGCTTCCCGACGATGTGAATTGGCGTAGCGTAGCTAGATGATGACCGCTGTACTACGTCAGCGCCCAAGAGCTCGTTAAGATGATCTTCTAGAAAAGAAAGATGATTAGGGTTCAGTTTGCGACAGCGTGCTTTAACCGGAGGGCCGGTCGTGTCAATGTGATGGACTACAGTATGTTGTATGGGTTGATGGTAGTCGAACTTACGCAAAAGCTCCGGGAAGTGTGTGTTTAGCATCTTGCTATAAACATTAAGATCGCTAGACATGTTGTTAACAGTACCTGAAGAGGATACGTTAATGGGTGAAGGTAAAGGAAGAAAGGGGGAAGAAATCACAGGTATAACGATTGACTCGGAAGGAGGACTCAAAACATTAGCCTGAGCAGAAAATAGTTTGCGTTTAGTGCCAGTCTCATCTGGTGGGTTTGTGGAACCTCGACTGCGAGTTCGGGTGGGCTGGACATCTGCTGTGCAAACGACCCTCTGAGAAGAGCAGTCAGCCTTAACTGGGGGGGTTGTGGAACCTCGACCGCGAGTTCGGGCGGACTGGACATCTGCCGTGCAAATGACCCGCTGAGAACAGCAGTCAGTAAGAGGATTCACTGTTGGAGCTGGAAATTGACAACCCTGGCTGCGGTTTCGGGCGAGCTTGACATCTGTATTGCAAATGACTCGTCGAGAAAAGCAGTCAATGGTTAGGTTGTGCTGCTGTAAAAAATCCAGGCCTAGAATGGCTGTAGATATGTCAGCGACATAAAATTTCCAGGGGCATGGCTGTAGGCCAGGAATCGGTAAATGTAACCTCAAAGTTACAATACCTGTCACAGGAATTGACGTGTTTGTTGATAGTTTGGTTACAGGAAACTGCAACGTGAGTGGGTAAAATGGAATAGTCTGCACCAGTGTCAACCACAAAACTAATTTTGTAGGTTAGGTCTTGTAAAGAAATTAAAGAAGAAGTTGGAGGGATTGAATTAACCCTGCATGGCCCTCCCTGGAGGCCAGGAGAGTGCGAAGTTAGTTTTTTGTTTGGTATGAACAATTTCCCGTACAATTACGTGCATTATTTTGAAAGCGTCTGGGAAAATAACACGTTTGCTATTGGGAATTGGCATTGTCCGAAGGCATGGAACGGCGTTTATTGAAATGCTGAGGATTTTGGGGGTACGAAGAGATTTTGGGAGTTATAGGGGATTGTTGCTTGTGCATGGTAGAAAGCTCATTGGAAATGGTTGTAAGATTGGTCGTCAAATTGTCTAGCTTAGCTTCTAATGCAGGAGTAGTTAAAGGTTGTGGTGCTTTTTGCATAGAATAAATTAAATTAATTTTTCTACAAAGGATATTAACGGTAAGTCATTGAAATTTAAGGACTGAATCTTAAGTTCTGATGGTAGTTTAGCTATTAAAAAGTCTCTGGTTAATTCCTCATTTAATCGAGATCAATTGCCAATTTTTGAATGTTAAAAAGTAGTTCTTTGACACTACCAGAGAATTGAAGAGTCTCCAAAAGATTATTAATTCGAGATTCTCGTGGTCCTAGGACAGATTTTATCACTGCCCGTTTCAAGGTAGTGTATGGTCGTTGCCTATGGGGGTTAATGGTCAGGTCGCGATGAGCTCCTAAAACGTCGAAAGGTAAGTTTAGTGTTAATAAGTTATATTTGGTGAGCTCATCGTTGATCAGCATACGAGTAAAGTATCTTTCCACTAAAATAAAATACAGGTCAATATCGTTACTCGTAAAAACTGGAAATGGAACTTTGACAGTCGCCATTTGAAATATTAAATAAGTAAATAAAAATTTGAAACTTATCGGATCAGAAGGAGCACTAGTTCTGGTTCCAACGGTCACCTCCAACCAGCCACGAAAAGTCACGTAAGCGAAGCAGGTAGCAGTATCTCACGATGACAGGAGTCGAGTAGTAGTTGTTGACAGATGATGAAGGTAGAACTAGCAGTTGTTCACTTGGAGAATTCAGTTCAGCAGGCAAAGACCACTACTGTTAAATTCTTCTTCAGGACCGTCGGGTCACCAAATGTAGCGAGGGTGTACACTGATGTAGTGTTAGGGCTACATATACGAGGGAAGATCAATATTTACGGTCCCTGATATAGAAAGAGAAAGAATTTTTAAAACATTATTTATTTATTTCTCAACATAATCTCCCTGGACTTCAATGCACTTGGTCCACCGATGTTCCAATGCTTCAATGCCTTTCAGGAAGAAGTTTTCCGGTTGCTCCTCAAACCAGCCATTTACTGCGGTCATAACTTCATTATCGTCTCCATATTTTTTCCACGCAGGTTTTCCTTTAATTTTGGAAATAGATGGTAATCACTGGGTGCCAGGTCTGGTGAATATGGAGGGTGTTCTAGGATTTCAAAGCCAGCGTTCTGTATGGCAGCCATGACAATGCAGCTCTTGTGGACTGGAGCGTTGTCCTGATGGAACAAAATTTTGTGTGCCAACTTTCCTGGTCTTTTTCGGTCGATGCTTTCGCGCAATTTTGGAATTAACCCTGCATAATAAGAACCCGTTATTGTGTGTCCACGCTGCAAATAATCGATCATCAAAATTCCTTCTACATCCCAGAACACTGTGGCCATAATCTTTCCAGCCGCCCGTTGAACTCGAAATTTGCGTGGAGGTGGAGAACCTCTGTGATGCCACTCCATACTTTGTCTTTTCGTCTCAGGATCAAAATGGTGCACCCATGTTTCATCCACAGTCACAAAGCGAGTGAGAAATTGCTTCCGATTGGCCTTCAGGTACTCCAAATTGGATTCCGAATGCAGCACTCTAGAGCGTTTCTGATCGACGGTCAGCATCTTTGGAACCCAACGCGCCGAAATTTTTCTGAGATCAAAAACATTTCTTAAAATATTTTCAACTGACCCATAAGAGATGTTCGTTATTTCCGCGATATGGCGAATAGTCAGTCTTCTATCTGCCATTACCATATCATGGATCAAATTGATGTTTTTGTCAACGGTGACACAGACTGGACGTCCCGCACCTTTCGCATGTTCGCAAGTTGTTCTGCCTAATCTAAACTCACGAGAGATATTTTTCACCACTTGGTAAGAAGGGGCAGAGTCCCCTAAAACGTCTGTCATATCCTTGTGAATTTCAGTAGGTGTTAATCCTTTTTTTTGCAAATACTTTATCACCGCTCTGACTTCACTTTTTTCCATTTTTAAAAATTGTCTGTTATCGACCAGCTTAATTATTAATAACTTTCAAAGAACAACACGCACCTACGCAAAACTTGACACAACAAATAATGAGTAATGACAGTTCTCATAGAAAAATGAGTGACGATATCATGTAAAGCCTACTATGTCAGGGACCGTAAATACTGATCTACCCTCGTATCTCTTCAAGAAGATAATAAAACACAAGTTTACTTCTATGAGATATTTATTTATATTTTTATATGACTTGTTTATTATTCTTGTTGCCTAGTACCATTCCGTATCTACGCAATGAATGCAAGTTGTGAGCTATTCACAACAGTACTTTCCCATCTTCATATAGATTTTTTTCAAAAATTTCCTTATGTAAAGTAACAAACTTATTACATTACGGCGTTGGCAATTAGATGAAGTATCAGAAGATAAAATAAAAAATGGAAGCTGCTATTTAAAGAATTCCGATGACATCACCACACTTAAACGCATCACCCTGTATGTATTTTTATATGACTCAGGTCAGAAAACATCTCATGTATACCTAACATGTATACCCATTGTCTACGGGTAGTGGGGCAACTAAAAATGTATAAAAAATAGTATTCGTGTAAAAATAATGAATATATGTATGTTCATTAAATAAATAAAGATTAGTAAAAGTTTCACAGTAAAACTTTTACTAATATTTATTTATTTCATGATTATGGAGTTCCACAAAGTAAGGCTGGAAACAATAAACAATATGTATATTCGTTTATGTCCGGTCAGGCGATTTCGACCGATTTATGGGCCTGTTTTTAGAGCATAAATTGCTAAACTAGAGCTCTAGAGCTGTAAAACTTTTTAGAGCCCGCTAGAAAAATAGCTACCCTTGTTTACGTCGTCTCCATAGTAATAATAGTAATTATATACTACTGCACCTACCTAGTTGAAGTTTTACCACTGCACCTACCTACTTTTTTTAAATTATTTTTATTTTAAAATTAAATATTAATTTAAAGTTAGACCAGACATAAACTAACGTATGTATTCGCCTCAGGAGCTAACTGAATCTGCGGGCTTGAATGTAAGACACACAATTAAGCCTTTAATACATAATATACTATTATATGTCTAACTATATGTTTATATATTATATGTATTCTTATGACTGACTTGCATGACTTATCCTATATGATTAGGCAGCGGTTCTCAACCTTTTAATATTGGGACCCAATTTCTGATATCAGTTTTGAGCGCGCCCCCCTCTGAATGATTTGTTGGAGCCCTAATATTTTTTCTTATATCGATTTTTATTTGACTGCTGATACGCAGCAGCAAGGCTAAATTCCGTACGAATAGCGAAATTACGCCATATTTGGCAACACTGCCCCAACGTGTTTATCAAATTTTCACTTAAAAGTGTTATCTATTTGTATTTTACGTGTACCTATTTTTAAGCGTAACGTTTTATTTTTGTATTAACTCAATGTATTTTTTCTTATATTGGTTCGGACTTTTTTGTCTTTTTTTCGTCTTCGAATCCCCCCCCTTTGTGTTGTTTGTGTCCCCCTAAATGGGCGCGCCCCACAGGTTGAGAATCGCTGGATTAATATTTTCTTACTGGAGCCTGTAACCTGTGTTTTTACTATAACTTTAAAAAACTTAAAATTTTTATCGTATAAAAAATTTAAAAAAAATCAATTAAAGATAATTTTACCAGTTTTATTTAACTGTTACTTAAAACATCTTTTGGTATTTTATATAGACTAGGTGGACCCGTGGGCTACGCTCCACGCTCTCATTATATTACTTAAAAAAAAAAGAACTTTTCATTATCCGTTTGTTGTAATATTTCACAATATTTCAATAAATAGCACTAATGAACCACCATGCGTATTATCTCGACTGAACCTGGAACGTTACCCAACGATCAACACAATTGCTGCTCTTCCAATTTCCTTATTTGAACGCACAACTGTAGTGGTCGACTGGACGGACAAATTTGTACCTTACGTCAAGACAGCATAGATACTACGCCGATAGCTTTTAGGCTACGCCCTCCAAAATCTTAGACGATTAGACGATGTGGAAGGGATCGGGAATTATAATATAGATTTTTAGTTATGTGTTTGCATAATAGTTATTTATGGTAAAGTGAGTTAAGTAAGATATTATCCACGAACGAAAAATTTACCCTCGAGGGCCGGTAGGCCCGAGAGGGTTAATTTTTCTGAGTGGATAATATCCTTAGCTCACGCGTGGCATACAAAATTTTATCCAACACCTCTTTATTTAAGTTTAAACATCGAATTTGCAATGTATAGTTAGTCTGTAGTTTTGACGGCAATACTCTAGCACACATGACTACACGATGACTGGATTTTAATAATATTAAGTAACGCAAGCCGGTGATTGATTGTTATGTTTGAAGGAGTGAGTTTTTTAAAAACAACCCACGTTGCTAGGGGCAACGGTGGTGAGGGCAGAATTATTGTTTGTTTTGACAAATTTTGTGCGTTTAGATAAAGTAATTCAGAAATTAGAAAGTCAGGGAAATTCATTAGATAAATCTCTTGAGCATGTAAAATTGTTAGGTGTTTCTTTGAATAAAGTAAAAGGGCCATAGGGTTTGACTATAAAACAAAACTTTAAATCCGTTATAGACAAAAATCCTGGTTTTCACTTAATTAAAAGCATAAACGATGCATTATCTGGCCAAGACATTTTAGACGAGCTAAAACATTTTTCGCTTGTAGAATTACACAATTTTAAGTATGCCCCAATTACTTCTTGCGCTGTGGAACGGAGTTTCTCAAAATATAAAACAATATTTAGGGATAATAGGCATATGTTTACTTTTGAAAATTTAAAAATGTACGTCATTGTGAACTGTAACGCTCTATGTTTAGAAAATATAATTAATTAAATTATTGCATAGGATGTCTAATTAAAATAATTTCTGTAAATAAAATGTAAATAACGCTAAACAGGTGTTTTTTTAATAATGAAAGTGCATATATTTATTAAAAATTTCTAATAAACGCATATTTCATGATTTTTAAGTTCATATTTCACGTTTTTATAGTGCATAAGTGCATGCATATTTCAGCATTTTTAAGTGCATACAAATCCTATACCTAGCCATCATGAAACATTTCTCTGTAAATAGCAGCTCGATTTTCAGCTAATTAACAAAAGTAAAATATTAATCTGCTTAGTTCATTTTGTGACATAGACAAAATAGAGACGGTAGTGCAATCGTTGTATTCGTCAATAAACGGAAAGTGGAAAATGTGCTTAAACTTCCTAAGGAATATCTGCAAGATGTATACCCTTTTTCATTTAGCTCCCAGCAGAAGCTGCAGAGGTAAATTACAACGGACATTAAAACTGTTTCCTTATTCCAGTTTAATCGACGAGGAAGCAGAAAAATAAAATAAAAAAAACGACGAGACTTACGGCAGGTTCAGTATAAATGGCTTGCCATACATGCAACCCATTAGACCTGGATGCAATGCACGTCGAAGCATAATAGTTTCCTGCACAAAATAGAATTCTTGCAAGATATTTATGTTCATACTGGGAAAAATAATATTTTCTTGTTTATGTTAAGACACTAGACAACATTTTTATGGCTGACTACATTTTATTTACAAAGAAATATAAGATTAGATTTTGATTTGTTACTCAGTATTACTGAAAGTTTATCAGTAGTCTAACAGCTTTTCTGTGTTAAGAAAAATGATGAAATAATTACAGAAAGATGATATATTAAAATCTTATCTGTTTTCTTGTGCACTAAAAACTGTTAAAGTAAATCCTTTGTTGCACAGATTTCTAAAGTTATTCAACTTCATCTAATGCATAACCATAGCCGCAAGAAATTTTCATACCAAGTAAAATGAGTTCTCTCTCCCTTCCCCTTAAGATGCTACTCAGCCTCGAGCGTAATTTCCAATATAACTTGAGCTTCTACTTTTCATTGCTTTAAATACAATAAAGCTTAGTAAACTATGTCAAATTCGTATAACTCCTAAACTCGGGCACAATTACTATTTAGAAATTTCTATAGAAACAAAGATGAACTTAGCGCAACTTAGAACAACCGCTTGAGATGTGACGAACTAACTATAAACTTCATTAAAGAGCAATCAGACAATCCATTTCCCTTCTAATTTACATTTACATGTTAACTACACAGTTTTATTTAAGAAGTAATACATGTATTTTTGCACTTTACATAAATAATCTTCCCTATAAGTATTTAGTCGCTTTTTTGAAAAACCCAGACCCAGAAATATTTAGGAATTATATTAATTATGTCATTTTAGAAATTAAAATTTTATGCAGCTACTAATCGTTATAAGCTTTAATTCAATTAACAAATTTCTAAGCAATTTGCAGCACGGTGTCATTGCCTTTCATCTCATAATAATCTCATTTTGCAAAGATAAGAGCACGCGAGGTACAGCCTGTGGCGGTCGGGAAATTAACCAACTTCATTAGCTCTTGCCTCCATCTAACATCGAAACCACTTAGTGCTGCTTTTCACATCTTTTATCAAATATTATTGTTTTTTTCGTTGTGTCGTATGGGTTTTGTAGTAAAACAGAAGATCGTAAACTTGAAAGCGTTGTTTCTGCAGAGGTCTGCTTGTTATTTAAAGATATACTGCAGTTATTTTAAAGATAAAAAGACGTTATAAACTCGGAGTAACTGGAAGCAGGTTTCGAAGTTTTATATATTCTTTATGTTGGTACACTCTTCAGGTAAGTTTTTCAATCTATTTCGTATTTTTAAGATGAGTTTTACTTAGAAAGATTGCGAGTTACTCCTGCAAAAGTCTCATAGATATTTTGTTTTTGTATCGCAGTTTATTCCTTACTAAGTAAAGTAAGTTAAAATAGGTAGGGAATGGATATAAAATGGTGTGAACAGTCATTTTTGTAGACATTTCCAGAAAACTTTACAGAAACTTTCTATCATAATTTTTTCTCAGTCAGAACGATCACATCGAGAGTTTGTTTCTCCCATACAGGAACTTTGGAAGTATGGGTCAGAGGGGGCGAACAACGCCATCTATCATAAAACAGGGGTCGCGACGCCCCCCCCCTAGAAACAAGGATGAAAGTATAAAATATATTTATTTATTTTTGAGCGAGGAATCCGGTTTGCGGAGCATCCTTCATACTCATGACACTGATTGCTATGATCCGAATTTATCCGAATCTGGTGGAAATTCACCCTCAGTAGGGATTTTTATCGTGACAAACATCGCATTCACATCGGGCCTACAGCTTTACTTGCTATCCGAGAAGAATACATGGTTTGAATTTTTCTCCGCTATGAAAAATTACCAGCTCGGCCGGGGATCGAACCTGTGACCCTTGGATTATGAAGGAAACCAACTAACCCACCAAGATTGGCATAACATATATTTACATATTTATTTTAATTAAATAAGTATTATACCATTAATTCGTTTTTACTAATACAATTATTATTATTCAATTGAGTTTAATTATTGTTTAATTATTTTCTCTTAGGTACTTATTCTTAATGATTTAAAAACTACTATTTTAATTTCTCGCTCAGTCATTTGATTCTTAAAAGCAAGGATGTGAAGATGGTTTCAATTTTTTCCTATAATAGAATGGTCAATACTCGCAATTAAATTATTTTTTGGGTTTGCTAGATGGTAAATTTGTCTGCGGATGTTCGTTGATTTGACCATTGTTTAGTGCAGTGATTTAACCTGTGGTCCGTGGACTCCCGCAAGTACATAATGGCCTCATAAGTAGTCCGTAAAGACTGCAATTATTATAGTGTTATATTTAAAATAATAAATACAAAGAAAATATGGCGACAAACGATCTGTCTTTACGTTGTCAAAAATTACAAACATCTTGTCAAGATGTTCAAAATCGGCGGTTTTAAAAATTATCAAAAAAATAATTGGGATGCATCACACGCTCGATGATTTACCTAAATCGCGACGCAGAAAAGTCCTGGTAAAAGCAAGAGCCGAGAAGAATGTTGTAAAGCTGTTAAAGTCAGAAAGATGTTTGCCTTAACGTAAAATAGAGAAAAAGAAAGGCGTTAGCGTAGGTACTGTAGCGTAGGTACAGAAGCAAAAGATGTCGAAGTGAACTGAAAAACTCGTTGTGTTCTTATGGATGACGAAACGTACGTCAAAATTAACAGAAATGCGTTACCAGGGCTTCAATTTTACTATGCAGTTGTGGGAGAAGATATACATGATAGTGCAAAAACAATTAAAAGAGATTAATTCGTGAAGATCCTTGTATGGCAGGCCAGTCTAGGACATTTGGGCGCGGCCATCTCGGCGCGGCCGTTTCGGCGCGAGGACAGTTTGGCGCCGGACAGTTCGGCGCAAGGACGCTTCGGCGCAGGCACACTTCGGCGCCGGTACACTTAGGCGCAAGTACACTTTGATGAAAAAACAGTTCGGGGCATGTAAATTTTCCCGCGGTAAATTAGGGTAAAACTTTCGGATATCTTTAAATAAAACGTTTTTTTGGACCATTAGTCTAATTTTTTGGAACAAGCTACCCTATTACCAGAATAACCTTTTTTTATTTTTATGTACACATATACACCTTCTTAATTCTACAATTTAGCTTGAATTGATTAAATTTCTCGAAGCAGTATCCATTTATAAGTGTCACCTACTGAGACAAAATTAAGTGTCCCACGAAAGTGGGACACGTAATTATCAGTGGTATGATAATCAAATTTAATATAAATTTTTCTGTCATTTAATTGGTTTTATAAAATTTTTGATTTTTTAGAAGTTGTATTAACATGATTATGAAACTTATTATTCTTACAAACAATAAGGGATTTATAATAAACAAATTGAATTTTTATTACAAATTATTCCATTACACAGAGATTTGCAGAAGAATTTTGATTTTAATGTATTAGTAGCTTAAAAAATGAATTTTTCTTAAATCTGGCAGTGCATACGAGCTTTTGTGATTGGCAAATATTGAGTTTTTTTCCTCATCGTACCGTATTTATGGAATACTGTATTTAATCCATCATACTGTATTTATTACCTGTAAGTACTTGCAGATTTTTCTCATTACTATAATACTAGACAATTTCTCGCGCCGAAGTTTCCCTGCGCCTAAGTGGTCCGCGCCAAAGTGTCCCTGCGCCGAAGTGTTCTCGCGCCGAAGTGTTCCGAGCCGAAACGGCCGCGCCGAACTGGCCGCGCCTGAACGGCCGCGCCCAAATGTCCGGCTCCGATGGCAGGCCATGCATTCTTGTAGCCTTAAAAGTTTAACACTTTCTACAACTGGTACAATTGAAGGCGACTCTACAGTACGTTTTGTATATCGTTTATTGCTCGTTCGTTGATAAACGATATGGTTTTGTTTATCGTTTATGGAAACACAATATCGTTTTTATCGTTTATAAACAAAACGGTAAAAATGATATATTTTATTGATAAATGATAAACTCCGGCAGATGACCTTGAAATGCAAAATAAACATTCATAAGAAAATACATGCGATCTTGCGCTAAAACTCACAGCATGTCTACTGCGGTCTATAGAGGTTAATGAAAAGTTGAAAAATGATTGAACAGAAAACAAATGAGGAATAAAGTGTATTTGAGTGTCCTAAGTGCTCAAATACCGTTACCATACGCAGAATACATTCCAGTGCCAAAACCATAGATCCCGGACGTGTCATCGGGTATTACTCTTGTAACTTACTTGAGTGATTAAACGTAAACAGAATAATCAAATCACAAAGTCACGAATATTCGTCTTACAGAACAATTAAATTAAATTACACATATGTACATCAAAACTGGTTCCTTCAATGAATGCGTTCATTGTGCGCGTTGATTCAGTGCAATGAATGTTCGTTCAATGAATGTACGTCGCATCATATTTTGGAGATGGCTTTAAATTATTTCGATTTATTCACTTCCTTTTGTACATACATACATAATCTTTAACCCCTTATACCTTTCGGTGTCGAGGTGCCGGACGCACAGACCCGCAGAGTGGATATGTGGTAACTCTGTTAAGCGATATAATCCACTATAACCACCCTCTCGTACTGCCGGCATAGTTCCTTTTGTTTGTTCATTAAATTAACTAAAAACAAAATTAAATCCGAATCACATTGCGAAAATTGTGTCAAAATGCGAAAAATGTACTGAAAAAGTACGAAAATTGGTATAAAAAGGATAATAAATCACGACATTTTCATTGGCTCAAGTTTAAAATATTTAGTTCCACTTGTTTCATTCATACGTTGATCCATTTTATTGACTTACACATCGCAAAAGGTCGAAAAATTGGCATAAAACATGTCAACTTCAGGAGGTCATAAAAAAATAATGGTAGCTAATATAGCCAAACCCCGCGGGGGTTTTGTTAGTCTGTTGGTCTACTTTCATTTCGCGTTGTAGCCACTCGGGCTGGAAGCGATGACCCGAAAATTGTTGCACAGTGTAATGTGGTTCGTACAGTTGAAGTCAAAAAACTTCACTGTCAACTGTCTTAAAAGGAGGCCCTTCCAAGGGCGCGATGTGTCTCGCTTCATTATAATTCTATGGCAAACTCTGCGCTAATATGTGCCTTTCTTGTCAATTAACATTCGGAAAAAGTAACTGAAGAAGCCGATTTATCCCGGTGTTTAGTACAGAAGAAAAACCTCAAGTGCTCAATGAGATCCCACGCATATATCTAGTTAAATGTTAAGTTTGTACTCGTAGGCCTCAAGAACCTTAAGTATAGAGATCCGGTATCATAGTGCAAAACCCAACAAGTTATAGACGACAGAATTTAGCTAATATCTTGCTGATCTAAAAATAGGTTGTTTATTAAATCGACTTGAAATCATCTCGAGTAGGTAATTGGTAACACTATACAACACTAAAATTTTCCCCGAAGTGAAATGTGACAGTTCTTATGTTTTTTGATTCGCTAAATGCGAAAATACCACATTTGTGGTTTTTGCGCTACGAGGGTCAACCTTCCCACCAAACACTACACTGCTACACGAGTATTACACAGTTACTAAAATTTTTTTTGCTCTATAAAAACTAGGTGATTCCAATGTAGTTCGATGCGCTGAATGCGAAAATCGTCCCTATATATCAGTATACTTCAAGCACCACATTTCGAGACTTTATACAGCTCGTCTATGGAATTTATCTCTACGATTAATTCTAATGAATCTTAATGCTCTGAATTCGAAAATGATCACCCATAGCTTTTGCACTACAAGGGTTGACAACCCCTATTAGACACTACGTATTCGGATAGGATTGTAGTGATTTAGTCAACTATTTATTAATGGAATAAGTCTATTCCCTTAAAATCGATTTTTATCATTTACACCTTTCTTATTTCCCCAACCTATTTGGGACCCGTAAGTGATGAGAAAGGTTCCACCAAGAAATTTTAGAAATGGAGAAAAGTAAGCGAGAAAATGGCCAATAGCCATGCAATATATTGACGTACTATTATTGGTTCCTTATAAATAAATATTCATAAACCATTGCAAACACTGGTTTTACAGAAAACTTTTTTAGAAGGAACGAACAATGCTACATTTTTTCTACATATTGTGACGTAGATAAGTCACTTTTATTAGTGCTAGAATTAGATTTAGAAACGAATGTAGATGAACTGTATAAATAATATTCATAACGATTAAACAGAATATCTTGTCAATTTTCTGCTAAAAATTCGACATCATTTTTCAAGAAATTGTGAAGTGATAGAGGAATTCTAGTACTGCGGATGCTAATTATGCAATATGACAAAATACTGATGATAATAAGTAATCTAGCTGCTGATCTTCAAAGAATGTTGATTTTTAGTCATTTTCTAGACGGAGCTATGAAAGATGCAAATTTAATATTATCGATTTTGATCACTTGAGGTCCTACAGCTACTGCGCCAAAATTCTGAAAAAAATCTAAAACCTATTACATTTGATATTTGCTCTATTTTATGAAATGACCCTTTAACGTGTTTTTGGGATGAAAAGGAGTTAAATTGATAGTGTTGCTTTAGCCATCGCCAAAGATTTCAATTTTTCTTATCGCTTTTCTGGAAATAAATTCTAAGGTTCGTACCAAAAGCATAATTAAAGCAATAAGTAATAAATGAAATATGTAGAAAGATAATGCACTTGCGAAAATAACTACTACATATAGGAATACAACTAAATAGTTATCACTCAAATATACTTACCTACTTAAATATTAGATTACTATGAAATATACACTGTATGTAGTTAATTGTGTGATAGCATTACACACATTTCCTACTAAACAAATTTTACCAAGCGGGCTATTTAAGATTAGACTATTGCTAAGTGGGTCTTGCATCATACACTGTTCAGTGGGCTCTACTAAAAACCCGATGAACAGGGGGTAACATGAAATCAGAAGGTTAACTCTTGTTTTAGTGAATTTAAAAAATATTATTATCAACACAGGTTTAAGATATAACTGAAGATAACTTATTTTACTAAAATGTCAACAATAAATCAATCTTTTCGTATGCAACAAGTAAAATAGATAAATTTTTCAGACAACTATTTCAATCATCATCCATGTCATAGACATAGAATTCTTTCTTTCCTATGTCATAGTCATGTCTTGCCTGCAGTTTACATACACATTGTCGGATATCACAGTTTCACAAATTTAAAAAACTGTCTGGGGTTACTGCTTGACTCATTTTCACTGGTACCAGCTTTTTAAAAACATAATTCCGGAATTCAACTGAGTATTGTGAATCATTGAAACTACAAATCTAAAACTCATATAAACAATTATTAGTTAACCCACCAGGTAATGTGTTCTACAAGCTATTTGGATAACCTTATGTCTTGACTACAATCGGAGTTCTGCGACCCGAAGAAGCTCTAGAGGTTTGAGGTTGGATTCGATCGCGCAGTGGTCTCCAACTACGTTGAGGAATAGTCCAAAGCTGGACGAGGGGTCATCTCCTCGGAGAAGGCGCCGTCTGGTGACCGCGTTTATAGCTCTGGTACTAGCCTGGAGAGCTAGTAGAGGATGGATAGTAACCCCGCTCCCACCAGTGAGTACTTGTAGCATTTGCATATGCAATGCACGCTAATTGAGCGTATCTCAATTCGTGACTTTGGAAGGGAAATGAACACAATCCCGGAAGTTCAAGCAATTAAATGTATCAAACACCACAGCATCAACTAGGGTCTATTTTAGGTTTTGTTTATTGTTTCCAGCCTTATTTAATTATTAATTAATTAATTATTTAATTATTTTTATTATTAGCCAAATTAGACATTTTAGAAGCCTTTGAGATATACAAACACAAACTCAGGGTACCTTTAATGAATGAACAACTTGAGCTCAGTAATTCTCCGTTACTGGAAGTATTAGATGTTTAATTATGATTTTTATTATTAATTTTTATTATTATTATTATTTTATCTAGTTACCTATTTTGTATCTACCTTAGCGACGTGTTTGTTTATAATTATATTACCTTTGATAATGACAGCATAGCTGTCGAAACAATATTGTCAGGTATATTTTAATAAAACTGTGAAACTTTTAATAATCTTTATTTATTTCATTTCTATTTTAGGTATCCGGATGATAGGCTGTGAGTAAGAATGTACCAAACAACATTCACACGTGGGTATTTCTCCCGAAATTCACAATTTGGATGTGAGAAATTCTCGGAAAAAAAGAATGTTGAAATCTGATTTTCTAAGAAAGAGTATGATTAATGTATTGTATAGAACACATACTGATGGTTAGTAGAGCTTATAATTTGTATATTTTCGATGTTGACAGTGTCTGAATCGATCCAAATAACATGTAAATGACAGAAAAGATTATAATACAAAAAAGGAGCTTTAATATTATAATAAAAAATGTTTCTAACACTATAATGCTAAATAATGGTTAATAACAAGTAAAATAAAAATTAGTAATTTTTATTTTACGTGATTTGAACAACATTCGTTGTAAAATCAACCCTTTTCACTCTTTGCAACCACTGCCGCGAAATGCTAGGATTTTCATCTTTATTTGGAAAAGAAGAGGAATTATATTCTCCAGCCTTTTCGGTATTCTTGCACCCGAATATACAACACCGAGGCATGGTGTTTTAATGGTTAACTACACAATAGTAATAACTAGTAAATAACCTAATAAATAAACTCTTTTTATTTTTCCTCAAATACGTGATATGCGCTGATTTGTGGTCGAATTTCTACTACCGAAGCAGTTTAGTATGCTGTGCATATCAGGCGCGAGCACGCGTGACGTCACACGCTTCGGATACTTCAACTTAAATAATTTAATTACAGGCTTATTTTTCAGAATTTAGAAATTTTACTTGTGAAATGGCTATCTACATTTTTTGTTTAATTTATTAAGCCAAAGTTGTAAATTCGCTTAACAACATCTTTAATATAACATAATGCCTAGACTATTTTCTTTGGAGGCTTCATACTAGATATGATATTTTGTTTTCTAAATTTAACACTAGTAAGAAATTTGACAACCACTCAAATGAGGCGAAATAAATGTACCCTCACATCAAACTAAATATATAAGATACCTCTATAAACTTTAAGGATCAACTGAACAATTCGTGTTGATTTCATTAAAATTTCATGCAAACAACACATGTGTAATGTTGATATTGTAGAAATGCTAATAATATGTTCTGATTTCTGATTTATTCTCTTCTTTAGTTAGGTCCACGCAAATGAGGACAATATTTTATTGATTACATAATAGTCGATGCTTAATATTTTATATATTAATTGACTCCAGATGAGAGCCCTATACTTTTTCTACAATTCTCCTTAATTAGAACAATAGTCATTAGCTGATGCCTTAGAAAAACTGATGCTTTTTACTTTGAAAATACATACTAGGGGCGTGCCATGTAAAAGAGATGTGACATAATAAAACTCACTTTTTATTATTAAAACAAATAGTTTAGTTGTTAATATATAGCTGGCTAGATAGATTACCATTACTGTACTGAAGTAACAGATAAAAAGATAGCTGTAATATAATATCAAATAAGCAGGAACAGTAAATTTAATATTTCTGAAGAATTACCCACATTCATACTGTCATGATATTTGACAGGCGCTAGAAAGCATGCACCCACATAACTATAGTATCTTACCAACAAGATGTTAGATGGGTTGTATAACCTCAACGAGCAAAATATGAAATTTTAAAATTTTTTTATGAAGCCAAAGAAAAGGCTTTAATTTAATAAGTATGCACTCTAGAACACACTAGGCAGTAAAAGGATAAATTTTAAAGTTGATTTTTCTTACAATCTTGACAAATTTTCATTGTTCAGCTAATGATGTGAAATCGTTATATAAATATGCAAGAAAAAATAAAGTTGAGGCCATTTCAAGGCAAGTTTTGACCTAAAACAGACAAGGTGCATGGTAGTGATGATGTATGCAAGTATCTGCTACCTAACCTGCTTTATTAATGTAAAGAAATTATGTTCCAAGTTAACAAGATAGTGAAATTGTTGAATTTTCTCCTTTAGTTAGATTATATACCTTGTGGCTAAAATGTTTAATTGCTGTCTTGTTAGGCAGCTTCTTGGGCACAATTTTAAAACAAGTGTAAATGTTGGGGTTGCTTTTTGTAGAAGATATCAATGAGATAAAATCCAACTTTCTGCGTTTTGCCATGGCAATTTGAAATAATGTAATTTAGCTATTATTTTCATGGTTTTGATCTAAGAATATGTAAATAATGTTAATTAGGATTTTATCAAGATAGGAAGATGTATTTAGATAAGTTTAAGTAATTAAGTTAAATTTAGTCATTTGATAGTTGAGTGGGAAATGTGTTTTGGTTGACTTTTTCTAGTGACCTTATTTTCAGTTTCAGTCTCAGTTTATTCTCAGTTTCTGCAACTGACGAGTATCTCCTGAAAATGGTTTAACAAACCGTAACATATGTAGAGAGCATTCTACTTAATTATTGGGAACATTTAAATACAACAGTTTTTCTTAAAACTATTATATACAATGTTTCACAAGGAGCCTACCGCGACTTCAATCTCACTAATCAAAGCAATTCAAGCAAGCAGTTGGATTTGAATTTTATTTATTAACTATCATAACTCCCGTTGAAAAATCAACGGACCCGTCTCCAGTCGCTTCAGCTATCAATGCAGTCAGAAAAGAGATTGATTTACGAAAGTTGAGCTGCTGGTAATGCCGCCGCCGGAAATCTGCGTGCATACTACGTACCCTGCATCATCCGTAGATGCACGCGCACTCAAATAATTACAATTAACTTACGACTCCGTAAAAGCTGTTGAATTACGAAGAATCACTGAATAGATATTAATGGCGTTTTCACCATTCTATAGCTTGTTTCATGGAGAATGTTTAGTTATATAAAGATAGTTAAAAGGTTTTTCGAGAGTCGAATAATGAGCAAAATGTAAAAGAAATAATCAATAAAATTGAGAAAACAAACACAAAATGTCTTACGTTGTAAAAACGGTAATAGATACGGGCAAGTATTCATTAATTTGGTAACAGACTGTCGACCATAGCTCAATCTTTACAAAGCCGTTATCTCACTGCAGATAGACCTCAGAAACAAACTTTGCGCATGCGTGTTGCACCATGTGGCGCAATAAGGCCAAATATAATTCTATAATATACAGCTGAGAATAGACGGCCAAGGATTAATGGTATCCAAACGGTATGAAGAGAAATCATCCCCACTCAATGTAAGCGACATCGCAACACTTGACTGTGACTGTAAGACGTCAGGTAAGTATTATTTACATAATTTAGAGCGAGTTTGATGACAGTTAATATAAAGTAATTTGTGATGCCCTTCACGAAAGTTTAGTGATAACATGAATCCTGAGCTAAGTGTTTAAGATAGATTCGGACCCCAATAAACATCAATTAATGTATATTGATGATGTAATGATGTTTTAGACAAGCTGCGGCGCGTGGCAACTCTACGTATATATTGGGATAGTAGAGGACCTAAGCAGGTTTTTTAGCCAAATGGTTTCGTTCAGTATCCTGAAGACTTAAGTCGAACTTCAAAAAATGCACTGAAAGTGGCCAAATCTTCGATTTGGACAAGAGAATTTTCATTGTATCGATTTTTTAAAGAATGTTTTTCATAGAACTTTTCCTGCAAACTTTTTCATGTATATCTTATAAAGTAGGTAATCTTGCAATTAGATTCCGGATTACTAAGGCACTATGGAAAGTTGAACTTTAAAAATTGACAATACAAAACTATTTTAAAAGTTGTAGAAATATATAAATTTTGATCTTACAAGCCATCCTCAACACTATTATAGAAATAATTACTCGTATGTCAAGAACTTAAGAAAAGATTATGATATAATATGTAATATGTATCTAAAATTTTCATTTCAACTGCTTCTATTATCTATTTAACTAAGAACTGCAGTAGTAAAGTCAAAGGGGCGGTTCTCAAAAGAGTCTGATTTACATGCCATTAGCGATACCAGATGAGAGGCAATTTTTCCTTTGTGCCTTATAAGTGTACACTGTATAATTGTTTTTCTTTTTAAATAAATGATAACATTCTACTTTTAATAAATAATTAAAACAATTATTTTAATATGTTGTTATAAAAAGTAAAAATGGATTTAAAAATTTTAAAAAGTTGGGCAACCTCTGTCATACTCATCGAGTACACTGGACAGCTATGACCAGCGTTTTGCGTATAGTGTAAAACAAGGTTTGTCAGGTTTGATCAATGAGAAGCATACCACGTGCAGTGGCGTATTTTTTATTACTGCAGTTCTTGGCTGAATAGATAATAGGAGCGAGGTATATGTGTTTTTCTTTCTAACATAAAATTTTCTTGATTTTTAAATTTCTAGATATATATTATTATACTGCACTAATTTTTTTGTGTTTCACTCCGCGTACTCACTGTTTCGGTCCCTAGAGGAACCGGTCAGCGTTATATATTATTATCTATATATTAAAATATATAAAGTATACATAAAATATGTATGTAAGTGTATTAATAATATAGTTATAGTATATTCGAAATCATTTTTCCATAAATTTACGAAAACCAATCTATCTGCATTATGCCTTCTTTTTCTATATTCTCCCGATTCACCGCACCAGTTGATTGCTTACTCTTAGAAGAATACAAACGAAGCCATTATTTAAGAATGTCAGAATTGTTTTTGTTTTCGTTTTTACAATCGCTAGAACTAAGAAGCTATTCTACAGAACAAAAGACAAAATTTCTAGATATTCAGTAACCATCCCTTTTGGTTAATTCAAACAGTATTTTCTGCTAAGAGCCTCACTTATTCAATACTGATTTATTGCAGTAAAGATCGGTGCTTAACCAAAATGGGGCAATAACCGTAATTTTATAAATTTTTACGTGTAAGTTTTCACTCTGAATTCATTCCCTGCCTTTAAAGGTCGCAAGGGAGTGTTAACATTGTAGATAAAGCACTAACCATCTTACATAGAGAATCTCTGGAGAAAAATTTACCTTAATCGATGCTGTTAGCTTTCATTTGTTTTTCTCCTTTTTCCTAATTAATCAAAATTTGTTTTAAGCGATCCTGCTTTGTTATTTACTTAATATGGTTTCATTATTTTTCTTTCTAATAATTTAATTGAACACATTTAGTTGTTATATTTTGATACAAAAATCTGGAGCAAAATCCATCAAGTGTTCATACCGAAACGTTTCTTAGACAAAAATATATATCTCAAGTGTTCCAAAATAATAAATTTACTTCGCCCACTTGAGAGCAATATAAAAAGTGCTACCCTAATTTACAATTTGTCTGTGTCAGATTTACAAATCCTCAGTAATACGTCCCTGGTCAGGGGACAAAGCCGCGGTGGTAAATGAGAGCAAAGAAATCCAAAAGAGAAATGAAAAATGGTGTTTCTGACTTCGTGCACTTCTCTAATCTCTAATTTGTATTAGCAACCATGTTACCATTTATCATTTATTATATTAACGCTGAGAATATTCTTTTACTTTTTAAGGTTACGAAATGCTCAAAAAGAACGAAGGGGTGGATATTAGCATATGTACGCATTTTTTTTAACTTCTGTCTGAATTTTAATATAAATTGGTAGCCCTCATGTGTGAAAGTGAATATTTTTTGCTGCTGACAGCAAAACGGACGAAGCGGTCGAATCGGGTCGCGCATGGACACGGGACAGTGCCTGACGGAAATGACATCATTACTCTTGTACCGGAGATATGGCCTACCCAAGGGTGGTCGCATAATATCTTCGGACCTTTGGCTATATAAATGCATTGTCTTGTATCGCATTACAGTTTTGTAGTAATTACCTCTTTTTACTACCGGGACCACGAGAGAAGATCCAAATAGTTTAGAATCTTACAAGATGTTACCAACAAAATGACAGGCTTAATTAATTTGTGGTTAGTAGAAACGTATAGGGGAGGTTAACGCGAGGGTATAAGATTTAAGATTTAATTACTCACATATTTGACGTTAGCCTTACTATAATAAATAATTGTGAGACAATAAATCATCTTGAAGTCAATATTTTTATCAATTTTCTACTAAGAAATGTCTTTTGGTTTATCGTAGATAAAAATTTATGGTAGCTAGGAAAACAGTTTATTGTTTATCTTGTGAGATTCAACCAATGGGTGTTTCATAAATCGCATTCAAAGCAATTATTTCTGATCCTTATTAATGATATTTATGAAATTTGTGTGAGTTTGGAGTAAGGGAAAGGGCACAGTTGGGGAAACACTACGAAGTTAGTTTCATATTGCTTACTAAAATATGTATAAAGCAACTAAGGTGGGAATACAAAACTGCCCTATTATAGCTCTCCCCCACCACGTAGTCCGGCCCTTCACGCTAGTCCTAGCTAACCTAAATATCACTACATTATTAAAAAGTTTCAATACATTTTTTGAAATATCCCTTTTGATCAACTCTACCCAGTAAGTTTATTTTCAACCGATTCAGCTTTTTCAGAGTATGGATTTTCCCAAGTTTATCGACCTGCAGAATTTTTGTATTCACCTTGATCAACCCTTTTAATGTTCTACTATTTAAGTTTCAAACCGGGATTTCCTAAAATCCCCTGAGCGTTTTATACAAAATTACCTTAAGCTAAAAGGTGTACCCTTGGTGTTTGCACAAAATTATTCGAATAAAAAGTTGGGAAAGAGCCAGCAGGAAGGAAGCCCTTTTTGCACAATGAACCACGGTCTGTCACGAGTTACATATGTTAGCAGAAAGCTTGATTGTTCCTGGAGCCACAGGATTGCGGTGCACTTAGTAGGAACGTACCATAAGAAATTCTAGCTCGGTTGTAATTAATATTCAAGACGCCCCCGCCCCTTGGAAGCGCGTGATACAATTAAAGTTATACGTGCACTGCCTGTCTTACAAACCTGCATTGTTATCGCCACAGGAACGGATTTGTCTCGTTTTGTCATTGTTCTTTTTTGCCTAAGTCTTTTTGCCAATTATTCAACCTTAATGATTACGAACGTTCTGTTAGAATTCTAAATAAACGAGGTAATTTAGGGTAATTTAAAATAAATATAAAAGAAAATGGGAAATATCCCTTATTAATGCATAATCTTTATTGGAAATCTATTAACAAATAAAAAGCAACCCTTGAGCTACGTTTTTCTCTTTGATAAGTTGCCTTATCTTCGACATTTTGTTAGAGCTCAACCTGATGAGGATTCATTTACTGGAATATTTGTCAGCACGTTTTTAAGTACTCTGAAAGAGTCTATCCCTTTCTCTGAATCCGTAATGGCGTTGTGAGCAATTATTTTTCTTACTCGTTTTTAATTCCTTCTACTCCAGTAATTCAAGCTTAATGATTACAAATGTTTAATTCGAAAATATATCTTTACCTTATATATTTAGATTTAAATTCTTAGAAAATCGCGAAAAACCGAGAAAGCTTCTGATACTCGACTTTAAAGAATAAATTGTGTTGTATGAGTACTTGTTACATGCACATCTTGAAGTAAGACCTACCATTATCTTCTGACCACTTTGACGCATTAACAATTTCTTAAGTCTACATGCGGACCATACAAAAGTGCTTTTATGGTATATTTCCTCAAGTCTGGTTTTCTTTGCAAAGAAAAATCTTGGAATCGTGATTTTGAGCTTTCACATTAGAAACTTAAAAAAGAACCTCCATTTCTGATCCGTTTCTTACGTATATATGAGATGCATTGCGTATAACGACAATCCTTTTTATATTCCTGTTACTGTTGAATCGGTTTGGTTAGATATAGGCTTGATGTGTAGGAGCGTTTTCAATTTTAATGATACATACATACACATAATCCCAGGCGCGGTCTTAGAGGGGGGTCACAGGGGTTATGACCCCCCAAAATAAATCATTTACACATATTTCTTCTTATACTTCAGCAATTAAAA
Organism: Agrypnus murinus; assembly: GCA_929113105.1. NCBI lineage: Eukaryota > Metazoa > Arthropoda > Insecta > Coleoptera > Elateridae > Agrypnus > Agrypnus murinus. The sequence goes on from OV816025.1 coordinate 43,248,306, forward strand.
ACCAAAACATTCGTAATAACTGACAACTAACTCTACTTCAAATATTTTAGAAACTGCAAACTGCGGGAAATGTGGCAAGATGTGGAAATGTGGACTGATCTAAAAGACCGCCTTTCTACAGACACTTTAAACCTTTTTGGCTTAGGCATTTTTATGCCAAAATCCGAATACACTGAAGAGGACCTTCTTAATGTGAAAAAAGCTGCAGAATTTTATATTAATTTTCTGGAGGTTCCTGCTTCCACTGTCGTAACAGAGTATCAGTTATGGGTTTTGAAGTGGAAGCGGATGCTCTCAGAAAGTAGTTCGAAGGTGTCCAGTTGTGTGCCTTTTGCAATTGAAGCCTGTGATAGTGACACCTCTATCAAATATAAATATTTTACTTAAAATTTTGGCAACTCTCCCCAAAAGCACCGCTACTGCAGAAAGGACATTTTCCACTTTACGTCGCCTAAAAACTTCGCTAAGAGCGAATATGTCAGAAGAGAGATTGACGGGCTTTATATACATCCCGCGATAACCCCCGATGTCTCGAAAATAATCGACCGATTTTCTAAAACCAGTAGAAGGGTTCCTTTTAGTTTGTGATTAAGATTGAGGTTTCCGTTAACTAATCTTGTTTTATTAAAAAATATTCCTATATGCTTTACTCGTTTTATTGATAAAGTCGGCCCTTAAAAAATGTATTTAAACCAAGATGACCCCCCCCCCCAAATCTTGGGCTGCGACCGCGCCTGCATAATCCATTCCCCTTTTACCGCATTTGCAGTATCGGGGTTACACACAAACACTTATGGAAGTGCAATGGAGATAAAGAAATAATTGAAGCAAGTACATTACGCTTAAAATTGAATTTTAAAATTCAGTTATAACCGAGATTTGAAAACCTGTTCCTCTGAACGAGAAGTAGAATCAGTCGATCATAGAGGGCCTCAATTTTAAAGACTATCTTAATTGCGCCAACAATAATTCCAGAATAAAAATAAAATGCCATTATAACATAAGTAGTACTTATTGTGAGAAAGATTATTACAGTAACATCTCCACGGCTATGAGGAGCATGTGGCATAACTATACCTAGATTTTTGCACTATTTATAATATTTTCTTTCAAAGATCAGTCATAAATCATAATGTCCGTCTTCGGCCTGGGCCTCTTCTTCCGATTATCTTATCTTTCATGACAAGATGCAATATATTATATCGCACAGAGTTTCGCATTACATGCCCGAAATATTCGAGTTTTCGCATTTTTATTGTTTTGACTGTGAGGTGGAGACCTCTTTATTTACACGATGTAATATGTCCTCGTTACTGACTATCAACCCAGCTCACTCGAAATATCCTCCGATATACCCACATCTCAAAAGCATGAAGTTTCTTTATTATCATGTATATCAACGTCCAGATTTCAACTCCATGTAACCGTATTAACAATATATTTAACATTTCACGATGTTTCAACCTAAGGTTGATGTTTCTTCCACAGAGTACTTTTTCATTTTAAAGAAAGCATCTCATGATTTTTCTACACCTATCTCATTAATCATGTGCAAGTTGTCGTTGTCTTGACATCCCAGAGATGTAATTTTAGTTGCTTATTCTCTAGTGTTTTGCTGACGATCATTTACTTGATCTTCGTGGTATTGAGCTTTGAATTGTATTTGTCACAAACTCTTGTACGGCTGTCAACAAGAAGTAGGACCTCTACCATGCTACTCAGTATACTATCATCTGCGTATTTTATATTATTAATTTTTATACGGTTGACATTGACAGCGACATCTATTGCACTCAATGCTTCTCTGAAAATATCTCCCGAATATATATTAAATGGCATGTATATGTATATATTAATCAGTGCAGATTTTTAATGATACGCAGATCTTTGAAATTAATACCTGTTTGCTGGAGAATTTCGAGCATTTTGTTGTATCAGACTCGATCGAATGCTTTTTCGAAGTCAACGAAGCATATTTATACTGGATGGTTAATGTCTCTACATCTTTGCACTATGATGCTAAACAGTGCTTATCTAGTTCCAAGATTGTTGTGTAAGCGATATTGCGTAACGCTCATATTTTTTTCTATTTTACTGTAAATTCTGAAGTGCATGATTCGGGGAGTATTTTCAGAACGTGGCTGATTAGGCTGATAGCCCGTTGTCCAACTGCATCTTCTTCAGTTTCTTTTTTTCGGGATTTCCACAAATATCGACATCTGTCAATTTGCCGGAATATCCCTTGTCTCGTAGATTTTGTTGAACAGACGCAGCTGATATTTCATAACTTTCCTCTCCAGAATTGTGAGCATTTTATTTGGTATGTTATCTGGACCTGTCGCTATTTTTACTTACTATAAGCTAGGTAATAAGCTATTTCCATCCTTCACAATAAATATATAATAAGGCCATGATCAACTCTTAGCTACTATTATGACGTTAAAATCGAGCTCCACACGCTAGGCATGGACTTGTAAGCTTTAGTTGGTTCTGGTATAAATAAAAAATAGAACTATAAGGAAACTTACTACGACCTTAACGCATTTTGTACGAAAAACTGATTTCGATACTTCATTATAATATCTAAGTTACACAATTACTTAATTGTTTAGCTACACTGGGGAACAATAATTTTGTTGCATTTATTACAGCACTTGTTACCTAATTTGAAGGAGCTGAGTTCAAATCTGTAGGTAGTTTTGCTCTGTAAGCTCTAGATTTCTTGCAATTCGGGATTTTCATTTTCGGGAAATTTGACGCTTCGCATAATGACACGGTGGCAAAAAAACTAGTTGCGCAAAATAATAGTATATTATGCATTAAGGGCTTAATTGAGTGTCTTAGAGCCCCTAGAGTCAGTTAGCGCCTGAGGCGAAAGCTGAAGGCGCTAAGACGATAAAGGGCTCTAAAACACTAATTAAGCCCAAAATGCATACGTTAGTTTATGTCCGGTCTAAGTTTACGTTAATATTTAATTTAAATAAAAATAATTTGAAAAGTGCAAAACTTCAAGTAGGTAGGTGTAGTGATTTATAATTACATTTATTACTATGGAGACGGCGTAAACAATGGTAATATAAGAAGGTGCTCTAATTTAGCAATTAACGCTCTAAAAACAGGCCGCTAAAAGGTCATAATCGTCCACCCGTACATAATAGTATATTATCTATTAAGGGTTTAATTGAGTGTTAGATTCCGTAGAGTCAGTTAGCGCCTGAGGCGAAAGCCGAAGGCGCTAAGACGATAAAGGGCTCTAAAACACTAATTAAGCCCGAAATGCATACGTTAAGTGCATACATAAGTTTAAATTAATATTTAATTTTAAAATAAAAATAATTTAAAGAGTGCAAAACTTCAAGTAGGTAGGTGCAGTGATAAAACTGCAAGTAGGTAGGTGCAATGGCGTATAATTACTGTTGTTACTATGGAGACGGCATAAAGGGTAACTATTTTTCTGGCGGGCTCTAAAAAGTTTTAGATCCCTAGAGCTCTAATTTAGCAACTTACGCTCTAAAAACAGGTCGCTAAATAAAGAAAAAAAAACGCCTGACCGTACAAAAATACATAATATTTTCAAATATGCGTGGCTACAAATTATTTTTACCTTAAATTAACGTATACATATTTTAACATTTCAATATAAATGGGATAGATAGGTGATTCGTAACAACTGATATGGATGAAAATTTAGATACTCCTATTCGGACAAAAAATTTGCGCTTGTAGCTCTTGCACCTGTAGACCTTCTCAGGGCAATCTCATTTGATGCTCCAGCAGTAGTTGCCATAATATGCTGGTCCAACGCCTTTGGTAGTGTTTTTCCATCCTCATGAGGTCTTGATGGAACGCTCCCCTGTTCGTTAGTTACTGCGCCAAGGTCCTCTGGGACCCGATCGAGGTGACTATACATGAAATGGAGCTTGACGCTTATATTTCAACCAAGATTTCGAAAAGTCAAAAGCATTGTAGTAACCAGAACTTCATAGTTAGGAGCTTTTTTGTTGCCAAAGAAGTTTTGAAAACTGCCACGGAAGATGACTTATAGCCTAAATATGCTATAAGTCACAACCTGCGTATGCAGGTCTACATTATCTATTTACACACATAAACTTTCAAACATGTAATTATAAACTATTTGTCCATAAACAAGCGAGACCTGCTTAAATACGGATCACGCTTCAGATGCCTGAGAAGATTAAAATGGGGTACCAATAGTACCAACAATTTTTTTTCATGAAACTATTTCACATTTAAGACTGTTAGTACAAAAAGTATGCTAATAATTATTTATAAATAAACGAAGCATTCCTAAGGTCACAATACCCTGCACACGAAAAATGTCAGAAGTTATAGGATAGGTAGTGGCATCATAGGGTTAACATAAGGGGAAGATTCGCTAGTAGAAAAGTAATGTGTTCGTATCTGCAAAATAACTTTTTTATTTATGTGAATAGTGACACGGGACAAAAAGCAATTTGTTAAGATAGGTTTTCTGTAGGTACCTACGACTCGAATATCTTTACAAAACGTAATCTGTTTTAGAAAAAACTTCTCTAAGTGCTACTGTTTCATGATCTTGTCCCCATCGTGTAGCGAGATTTCCTTTAAAAGTGCTATACAACAGATTTTTGACTATATTTTTACAATGTGTTATAATAAATAATAATAATAATAGGTCCCATTATTCCCTTAAGGGACACAGGGTTTTAATATAGTCCTTCCAACTCTTCTTGTCTACTGCTATTTGTGCCAGCTCCGAAATCGTCATCGTTTCCTTTTCTGCTATATTTCTCCAGGTACCTTTTGGATGCCCCCTTTTTCTGTTTCCTTTAGAATTCCATTTTAGTATCTTCTTACACTGAAAAAAATATTCAGGTTAAATTAACCAAAAATGAGTTGCAGCAACCCGAAAATATGGTACAAAAAGTGACAACAATACTTATGGGTAACACGAACTATACGATTTTAGTAAAATGTGTTTGGTTAAATTTACCCAATAAGGTTAAATCAATCACACTCCCATATGGTAGAAGCAACCGGTAAATAGTTAAATTTACCATACCGTGTTAGGTTGTTTCAGCCTTGCATATAGTTAAAATAGTCTTAATAGTATAGTTAGATATAATATATATATATATAATATTGGATAGTAAAAATACCTATATGTCAAGTTAATTCAGCATCTTTCTAAGGTGGAATCAGCTACATATAATAGCAGTCATGACCATTGCATATAACTAAAATACCACTCTGCTTAGTTGATTTTACCCATCGATTCAAGTTCACATTACTATATTTTCTGGTTGTTTCTACCAGATGACATTGGTGATTTAAACTCACTATTTTTGGTAGTTTGCCTAATTTTCTCTTCATAATCTCCAAATTTCCCCCACTCCCTAATTTTAAGTCTTATTTTAAGCTAATTCTAGGAGAAACCCTGTAATGATATGGGAGGAAAATGCACATTGAAAATATGAATGTTTTCAATTTTTATGCCTCATTTCAATGTGTATTACCTTCATCTGCTATATAAGGTTTTCTCACAGAGATAGCTGAAAATATTTTCAGAAACTGATGGAAATCTAGTAATTCTGAAGAGCAAATATGGCCAACTAGCAATAATAGTGAGTCCAAATCACCAATATCATACTTACACAAAAAAAGTCGAAAAGAAACAAATTCAATAAAAAAAACTGTTATTGTTCAAAAATGAAGGCAAGACAAATAAAATAAAACGATATTTACTTAAAAAACTTACATTAGAACGATTAATTATATTGTATTCATTATAGTCAACATCCGGAAATAATTATCCAAATAATTATAATTATGATAACATGTGACAATTATAAGTACAAATTAAAAATTCCAATAAAAATGTAAATCTAAAGACGCGACTTTTCTCCTTGGTTCCTCGCTTAGCTCTCGTCAACTATAAGGTGGCATAACCTCTTTCTGGCTGTCTGATCTAGGATACCTTTCTCGAAGTAAAGATCTAATAAGGTTCTGCCCTGTGGGGCTAGTTGGAGTGTTACAGCATACACTTCCTGCAATGAAAAGAGAACATTATTTAAATTTCAGAAATGATAAGTATGTCAAAAATATTGAAGTAAAAAATAATAGTCAAATCACTATAGTACAGTCTTACAAAAAATAGCGGAAAGTCGAGTTAAGTCCGTGGATTTTTGCATAGGGCTTCCTTGTGGATTGTTAAATCACCCCCTCAAAGTCAACACCTGTAGGTGGTGAGCTCGAAGAGATAATGAGGGTAAACCAGGTCCCCTAACGGTTTTTGTCGTTTTTCTCAAAACTATTAGGTTTATTGAGATGGAGATTAGGTAACATAATGCTTATTTAAATCCCTACCAAAAATGCTTTTTCGTACCTCGCCTTTGTTTTGTGTATTCGAAGAAAGAAGGTATGTCATACATGGATCAGCAAGTTGCACCAGTAAATTTGCTCAAGGAACATTCGGGCGTAACTTTTTTGGTCTAATATTCGTCATGAAGTAGCCAAGAAAAATTTGTTGAGATCCGGACGTGATCGTGGTCCAGTCATCTTTTACCTTAGCATCTCTTCGTCAAAACCCATCAGGCGAGGTTATCGATATTCTTGGTGTCAGTCGGCTGAAAAATTCGTATTAGCAAGTTAATTCTTAGGAGAGTACACTGTACCAGTTAATTTTTGTATCCAACCCAATACGTACAGGGTGTTTCGCCTATTTTGAAATCCGAATTTTCTTTATTTATAAGACCTTGGTATCGAGCAAATTTTTCTCTTGAATGATTTTTGATGTGAAATTGAAATACACGATTTAATTCCTGATTTGCTCGTATTGTACGGGCGCCACAGTAAGGTAACAGTTTCGTTTTAAATTGTATATTTCAGTTTTACAGCAAAAATCATTCCAGAAAACTTTACTGATCTTATAAATAAAGGAGATTAGGATTTCAAAACAAACGAAACACCTTTACATAATAGGTTGAATTAAAAAATTGACTAGTACAGTGTACTCTCCTAAGAATTAACTTGCCAAAACGAATTTTTCAGCCAACTGGCACCAAGAATATCGATAATCTCGCCTGATGGGTTTTGGCAAAGGGATTTAAATAAGTTTTATTTTACCTAATCTTCTTCATCTCGATAAACCTAAGTTTTCGAGAAAAACGACAAAAACCGTTAGGGGCGTGGTTTACCTTTATCTCTTCGAGCTCACCACCTACAGGTGTCTCTTACAATCTCGAGGTCAGGAATATTTTGAAAAGTGCCCCGAGTCACAGATGAAGAATAATTTTCTTTAAACATTCCTGATCGAGACAGAATTTCTGGTTACTAATTCAAGCGCGTGTGAGATTCGGTACGAAGATTTCACACCAAACTTCAAATTCAAAAAAATCAAATATGAAAATAAATTGTCAAGAACTTTCCAGTGTAATTACCTACTGTCAATCAAAATAGGACTATCCTAGTGGTCAAGAAATACTGGTATGGAATTTTCTAAGATATGTATTTCTGTTTAAAGAGGTTTAGATCGTTATACAGTGATCATGAAACAGTTGAACCAACTGGAGGCAGCGGTGAAACACTTTACCCTAAGCAATGTGTTAAATTACCGAAATATCACAACTATTCATACTCACACTTTCATTATTCCCTTCGACCTGGGAGATGGTGTAGGAATGCTGTATGTATCTGTGGCAGGATCCAAAGATATACTATCCTGGCTGAAGGATGGATTAGAACTATAGGCGGCCTCAGATTGACTTTGAGTAGTGCTGGTGAACTGACCAACTGGTGATGGCAAGTCTCCAATATCTACGTTCTGAAGATCAGTCGTAGCAGCTGACTGAAAAGAACAATGTAATTCTGTTACTGTAATAAATAGTAATTATTAGTTCTTGAAGTTCAGTCTATAATACTACATTTCTTATGGCAACATTTCGAGAGCCCTCCCTTGCAGAGACCAGGTCCAGAAATGTTTATTTAAAAGGTTATTGCCCAAAAATTATTAAAAATCACGTTTTTACGTTGTAGATAATTAAATTTTAAAGTACTAACTATACTTTAAAGCGTACTAACCTTATTGACTGCAGTCCCTTGGAATGTAGATTTCCACTGCTATAGGTTAAACATAAAAACAGAGCGGTCCCCTGCAACCGGTATCAAATCTCGGGAGATAACTGCTGTCAGGCATTTCTCTAGTAACAATAAACGGCATAATTAATTTTCAATAACAATGAACTACTATCCATTTTTTTTCTAGAGTCCTCTGACTTTGAAAGCATATTGCTCGGGAACTAATGAACCAAATTAAATATTTTTTTCACTACTAGCTTTAAAACATACTATTATCTAGTCTGTTGTCACCTTGTGAAGTTAGTTTTCTTGCCTAGTGGTAAATAATTTTTTATTATTGACTACTAGTCAATAATCCAGATTTTAGTGTAACACAGGGCAAAAATACATCCCATTATACACTGGCATCCAGGAAAAAATCCGTGATCGCGATAGTACGTTTTTTATGTGAGAAGAATAAAAGGAATAAAAGTACTAGTAGTGAAAAAAATAATATATACACCACGGTTGTGAAGTGTTTTCTAGAGCCTCTCATCTTATATCCCTCGATGCGCAGGCTCTAGAAAAAACTCTTCACAACCTTGGTATATAATATACTATTAAAAACGAGCAAGTAGTAAATTCATTTCTACATACAACAGTAAAATATTATATTTCTAACTGGTATACTTTTGTTTTTATCGGACGATACGCAATAAAAGATACCCATTTTTAGGGACAATTTCATTGAAGTAAGTTCACCAATTTTTTTCTCAGAAAGTTTATGTCATATATCTATGAGATTTTTGTAGGGGTTAGAAAGAAACCTTGCGGTTCTTATACTATTGTTTTTCAGACAAAAAAGCGTTTTATTTAAGAGTTATGTGAAAAAAAAGCGAACAATGCGTTCTTGTTTATTAATATAGAGATAGCGTCAAAATTTTTTCGCTAAATCAACACTTTTTATGCGTAGACATTATTGTTTTTAAAAAAATGTTCCTAATTTTAATAATAAAAATGCGGAAACAAAAAAACGATTTTTGATGATAAGCGATTTCGACAAAAAACGGGTTTTTTGTTATTGCACTTTCATTGTTAAAATTCGGAACATTTCTTTAAAGAAAATAATGTCTACATATGAAAAATGTTAATTTAGCGGAAAAAATTTGACGCTATCTCCATTAATAAACAAGAACGCATAGTTCGCTATTTTTTCATATATATCTTAAATAAAACACTTTTTTGTCCGAAAATTAATAGAATAACAACCGCAAGGTTGCTTTCTAACCCTTACAAAAATCTCATAGATATATGAGATATACTTTCTGAGAAAAAAAATATTTAACTCACTCTCAATGAAATTTTCCCTAAAAATGGGTACCTTTTATTATGTATCGTCCGATAAAAATAAAAGTATATCAGTTAGAAATATGATATTTTACTGTTACATGTAGAAATAAATTTACTATTCGCTCGTTTTTCAAATATTTAATTTGCTTCAGTAGTTTTCGAGCAATACGGTATCAAAGTCAGAGGACTCTAGAAAAAGAAATGGATAGTAGTGAGAAGTTCAACTTATAAAGAATGAAATACGTTAAAATTATGCTTAAAAACAAATACTAGATAATTCAGAAGAATCAATCTTCAAACCTAGAAATTCGATGGGTTTGCTCTTTAAAAATTCGCTGAGACTTGAAAACCGGAAAAGTAACAAATTTTACGCGTTAATGACTGTGGAACAAGTTTATTAAAGTACATAAATACATAATTAAATTATGCTTAAAGACCAGACTCATTGTCAGATATCGAATTTTAAAATTTTTTTCTTGTCATTGTAAGACAGTTAAATATTATTGGTATCATGAACAAATAAAGTGACTTACCTTTGAAGGTGTCTATGTACTCCTAAAACCCTTCTGCCAATAAAGTTTATATTCACTTATAACAGCACTTGAGCACTCGATAAAATGAACTCGCGTTTGAAAGACACAATATAAAATGTCTTTTAATTTTCGCAGGCTAAAAAGCTGATGTAACACTTTTAATAGGAATGATATAAAACCAACTTCACAAATACACCCAACACAGACGTTTTATCAAAACATAAATGCATATTGTACGTGACTGATATATGTTATGGATATCAAATAACAAAGCTACTTTTGTTTTTATGTACGTATGTATGACATCATTATTCTAAATTCAACTTTATTTTACAGTGAAAACTACTATTTCAAATGGTAACCGTAAGGTTTGGTTTATTTTACCTGTTTATATAGTAGATTAAATCAATTTTTTAAGCTATTTTAGCCCGAGTTATAGACTGAAATAGCCCTGCTAACGTAAAATCCTTGTTAAGCTGACTTTACCCATACTAATGGTTGATTTTACTAGAAGCCCAGTAAGATCTGCCAAAGACCGATTGACCATAAACAAATAGTTCACTTTACAAATCGTTTGTTTATTTTGACCTAGATTTTTAGTTAACACTGCTAAAATTAAGTTAGAACAACAAAAAATCGGTTTACTATAATATAGTTAGTGATATTTTTCTCAGTGTACCAATTTCATTTCCATTTTTACGCAGAGTGAGCCCCAGCCAGCCATACTTTCTCCTTCTTATCTCCATATTTATATCTGCTTGGTTTGTTCTTCTCCATAACTCTTCATTTCTAATGGTTTCTTTTAACAATGTGTTAAGCTTTTCATTTTACAAATCTTACCAAAATTAGAAGCTGTTATTCGCGATGATCTTTCTTGACGCCAAAGTAGATTATTATTCTGACCAGTTGTTTCTAACTGTATCAGATGTAATTCGTCTTTAATTTTTTCATTACTTGTAAAATTTCTTTTAAAGAATCTTCTTCTGCCGATAACCTGCATGTTTTCTTCCTCTACTTTTCCATATTAGCTATCGGCTGGTACCGACTTGTAAGCCTTCCTTCTTTGTGATTTTTCACTTAAACGGTCTCTTTCGACATGTAACCCACTTTTATTTGGTTTTCGCAGCCTTCATAAGTAGCAAGAAGTTGTTCTGCTTTTGCATAAAGATTTGGGCCCATGCAAGGAATATCACAATTACCCAACATTTTCTTCAATTGTGAGTACATCCTATTCCGGTTGCGATACTTTTTAGAACTGCTGCCTTGTTTAAATATCCATTGCCTGATCATTACAGTCAGTTGATATAACAATGTTAACTCCGCACATCTCACATTGAACAACAATTTTACTTTGCAGGTCAATTCTTTGCTCAGAAACCATTTTCAGATGTTCCTTTCTACGCGAAAACAATCCAACATGAGGAAAATGTATAATTGCATTAAAAAATTAGGAATTTCCACAATTCTCCTTCCACTGACATCTTCGTGCTCTTTTTTAACATTGAACACCTCATTTTCAACGTCAGTAGTATAAGTAGGGGCTGTGGCTACTATTTGTGGAAGTACAAAGTTGATGTGCTGGAGCTGAAAGTTGATCAAATGAAGTTGAAGGTTGACCTGTTGAAGTTGAAGGTTGATCTTATGAAGATGAAGTTTGATCTAATGAAATTAAAGGTTAATCAACAGAAACAAATTCTGCTGATTGTACTTTTTGGGAAGACCTTGTAAAACCAGAAACGTTTTGCATTCTTCGACGTATGCTCTTTCTTCTAGCTGATACCGTTAATCGTGGCATAATCTTACATAAATAAATTGCACGTACAATATGGTATATAAGTACTTGTTACACTTCACTACGTTACACTAGAATACACTACACGATAATTACACTATGCTATATTAATACTTGCTACGCTTACTTATGTAAGCGTACTTATGTACTAACACGAAAACTATAGCAGTACGGTAAACATTTGTAAACTTATGTAAAAATTTCGTTGTCTGTGGTATGTACATAAAAATACAACAACCAAGCTCAACAAATTTTTCAAACGGATTCGTAAAACTGCGATTACAAAATTACATTCCGATGTTCTGTTTTAAAGGTTGAGTTAAAAGTGGCTGGACAGGCTGCTTTTTGACTAGTTCTGATGTAATGCATCTTTAAACGCTATTATTATAAAGTAGTTATCTTTGCCGAGACTTTGTCATTTTTATTAGACCCGTACCGCAAGTACCGCTATAGTATAATAAAGCAGGCTTTGGGATAATTTACAAATTTACGATAGGGTTTGCAAGAAGTCTACAATAATAGTCGGTTTATGTGAACAGAAGGTATTGTGCCTTTTACAAAATGCCGAAAACGAAGGATTCCCTAGAAGTATTTCTTTTAATAGACAATATAGGGGATGGTCGCCCCAATTGGACCGCCTCCTAAATTGAACCAGTCCATTATCTTTTTAAAGACTAGAGTCACTCTATATTACCTATAAGAGTTGAGCCAACGCGAATGTCAATCCGCCATTTTGGATCCAAAAATATACATTGCAAAAATGATTGGTTATGTTTGCCTGACAAATGTCAAATGTTTCATAACCTGACATTTATTTCATTATAATTTACCATAGTTTATTTGAATTGATTAATATAATAAAATTCCTAAATAGAGTAATATATATATTCATATTATTTGCAAAATTGAAAAAAGAAGAAACTACTCTCAGCTACAAAAAAAAACTGTTAATGTCTCTTGTGCTCTAGTAAGTCAATTTCCATTTGAATTATTTCCGTAACAAAAACACTGGAAAAGTAGTGAAAATATTTTGCTTTTTTAAATCGTTTTATTTCAGAGTTATTACTCAGTAACATATTTTGCATATTTTATCAAATGGGGCGACCAAGAAAGATATTTTTAACTTCAAACTGTCGAATGATAAGTTTTTTGTAAAGAATAGTCGACCACCTATTCCACTAAAGTCTTCGCAAATGTATGGCATACATTCAGGCAATAACATTTTTGTGTTAAATAAATAAATTTATAGAATAAGAGATAGCTGTTCTGGAACGTAGAGACAATGCATAATTAGAAGCAAGACCATATTACTAGTGAATTACAACGTGTACCTATCGAGATCAATCATGCAAAACTAAAAGATCTTCAAGCCCTTTGTGCAGTATTATCTAATCGAGAACACCGTGGTTTCTATGATATTCTGGGCACTAATGAAGACCTAGGTGACATTGTCGAAGACGACAACAGCAGTGCTTACATATATTTTTTCTTTCATGCTAGAGATATGAATCTTTTGTTTAAAAAAGTATATACATACCTATTTTAATTTTTTTTAAATCTGCCAGACCGATTTAATTAAAATGTATCTTATGTTTAATAAAAAAATAACAAATCTGTTTTGCCAAATTTTCGTCAAAAACCACAGATTTTTGGATTGTGTAAGAATGTTTCATAAACTGCACATAGTTCCAAATAATAAAAACTTTGGCCTTACATTAGTTTTTGGTTCTCCTAAAGGTTACAGTTTTTTGACAAATGCCGTGTTTGACATCAACCCTTCAATTGCAATTTATATTTCTTAAAAACTTGAAGAGAAATACATAAAAATTCTTACTAAACATCATATTATTTGTCAAATTAAGGGCGATCTTTTCACCACCTTGTAACTTTATTTGTCAGTTAATTGTTATGGATACAATTTATCCTATGGATACAATTGCAGAAACAGTTGTAACCATAGTAAGTAACTTCCACATAAATTTATGAGGAAGTGAAAAGACCTGTCGTATTATTACATAATTTTATCAAACTTCGTGTTTTTAAATTGGCATTAGTGCAAATGGATCCAACCAATCAGCGTCAATTCCCGCATTGGCCCAACTCTTATAAGTAATATAGAGTGACTCTATTAAAGACTATATTGCAATGCCATCTATCGTCGAAAATAGTAACAGGAGGACTATAGAATGCTGTAGTTTCAATATGACTACAGTGTTCCCGCGATTATCGATGTAATTGCAAATTGTATGTTTATGCCTTCATTTATGTAATTTTCTCCATATGTTTCGTAAAGACTGGTGCAGAAAATTTCGGAAATGTCTGGAAGGCAGTATATACCATTATTTTGTTATACTATTTTAAACAGTCTCGCGCAATTTCGGCGCTGATTATAATTTGAAAAAAAAAAGATTCAGGTTAAATTGAATAAAACGAATGAGTTGCCTAAATTGAACTGGTTAGGTTCATTGAAAAGACAAATGGCAAACAGTTCTTCTGATGGTTTGGCAAAGTCGTGTGCAGAAGATGCTTCATGTCTTTATTGTAAGGATATAACTACCTGAATTCACTTGAAAATGAATGCACGGTGCCTAAGTAGTGCATAGTGGGCCTACGAAGAATGTGCTGGGGTAGAAGATGAGGATTTCCATCTTCCAGTCGTTAGACTTAACAGGTTTATTGTGATTTCTAGTATAATATTACCCAGTGTCATAGTAAATAATTAAGTTTTTTTTTGGTTTTATTATTTAGAACGATGTTTATTTGAATATCTGCTAGTCGTTAAAATTAGGGAACTCTTGGTTCAATTTAGGCGACTGGTTCCCTAAATCGAACTGATTCCACATTTTTCTAATTTATTATTTTAATAGAGAATTTATGTTTTTTTCAATATATTTTTTAATTGAATATATGATAAACATTATAAAGTATGCCTTAGTGTGAATTTTAATTTAAATAACCGACAATGACCTGAAATACCAACTTTTTCTAAAAAAGGTTCAATTTGGGCGGCTCTCCCCTACTTTCGGTAAAGTGCAGTTTTTCAACGCTCACTTAGAACACCAACTAGTGATAATATATGTAGCAAGAAAATTTTGTTAAATCATATCAAATTATTTAAGAAATTACCTACCAAATAAATTTTGTTTTAGTAATTCAACCATGATCGCAAACGACGATAACATCATAATTACTAATTACATTAAGAAAATGAACAATATCGCTGATACTTGATAATATTATATTTTACTTTTCTTTTAATTAAATATTAGGTGCATTATCAAGAATATCCTATAGATACGCATTATTATTACTATTTATACACAGAATTATTAAAGCAAATGAACATTCCATTGTAACAGTGTATATCATATTTCAGTCTCAACTTTGTTGTGACTCATTCACGTTAGAAGCAATTAAATTTTGCTTGCAAGTTAGATCTGCAAATACATACAGCATTTATTAGTCAGCTATGTGTGTCTCACTTCTAACTATTTGATCTTCGTTGCAAAATATATCAGGCTATAGCGAATCTTGGCCTTAAATTAATATGATACGCTCTATATTCAAAATCAAATTGTATGGAAACCAGAGCATATTGCGAAAAACCAATTTCAGATTTGAAATCAGCGATGAAGATATTACTAAAATCAGTTAAGAAATCTCTTGCAACAGCGAATTACAAAAAAATTGCTCCCCAGTGTAATTAATATTATTCACTATTTACTAATATTTATGTCTAATTACTGTCATACATTGATGTTTAGACCGAATGTCACATTGATATATCGTTACAAACTTTAATTCACCTCTCAATAGAGTACTTAATTGTTTTAGTTTTTTATCTATTGTCGTGCTAACGGCATGCTGTACCTGTCTTCCTTGAAGCTTCGTTATACAAACTGTGCGGAATGACTGGCGCCCTTAATAATTTTATGTAACGTTGCTTCAGCGTTGCCAACCGTACTATAATTATAGTATTAATACTATAATTGGGTCTACCGGTACTATGTACTTTTAAAATGTAAATACTATGTCAAATGTACTATATTTTTTCTGTATATCTAATATTAAATTACACATAATAACATCATGCAAAAACAAATGAAAAACTTCTTCATAATAAAAATCATTTATATTATTTTATTGTTAATAATGTAACGGTTCATTTTTTGAACTTCCGAAAAATGCAATTTTATTTGCATAATTGATAAAAACCCTTAGTGCAGTCCTGCATATTATTGTATTTTTTTTTCTTGATTTAAAAATACGTTGGTATTCTGCATAAAATATGTCCTTTAAAATATCAAGGGTCATCTAAAAGAAACATTCCCAGATCGATAAAATTTGTTTCTAGAAAAATCTGCCGATTCCCTATTAAAAGCAGCGCTTTTGCAGTGTTAAAAGTTTATTTTCCGAAAAATAGAAGGTTCTAGAAAAACAAAATTGTTTTTAATTCCAAGCTTATAAGGACTAAAATCTAATATTGGCGTTAACAAAAATCTCCTTATAGTTAATTACGCATGAAAGTTCGAATTCATAGCTTTAAAACATTTTACTAGTAAACAATTTACCGCCAAAAGAAATTTTCTCGAACGAGTTGTCTAGACACCATCTGTGTATGGAGGCTTCAGTTTTGTAGGTATACATTCAAAAGGGAATTCCCTTCAGTTTAGTTAGAAAGTTCTCGAACAAATGACATTAGATATATTTCTTATTGGATACGATATTTCCCGCCGTTCTTTCATTGGATCATTTCAAAATTCACCCTCTCCCAAGTCCATGCGACTACTGAAAGAGTTTTTAGTTTTTACGAGTCAGTCGAAGTAAGTTTAAGATAGGGGCTGGTTGAATACACAACCAAGCAAGGTGGCGTTTGCCACGCGGGGGAGGCCTGTGCCTTCTTCGTGAAAAGAGAGACCCCCGACCAAATTATTATGATATTCGGTGTATTAAATGTTACAGCCTGACAAGTAATAATTATTTGTGATAATGCAGTTTTGTGTATTATCGTACCGTATAGGAAGCCTACTTGCTTCAAGTTATCGTTTAAAGTTTTTAAATGCTAATGGATTTAACGCAAATAATTCAGTTTATCGGATTGTAATGAAAGAGTTGTGAAGAGATTTATTCCGTAATTTCAGTTAAGTTTACAAATTAAAATAACCATCCTCAAGCAGTATTCAAGTTAATATAATTATCGTTCCAGTTATGAAAGTGCTAAAAAAGAATTATCAGTTATCGCAAATTTTCGTATGTTGAAGTTTGTCGTTAAAATAAACATAGTTCAGAATTCAGAAGATTGTTCCTGCAATGGTTTTTTCCAGGTCAGCAGTTTGGCTGTGAAAATTAAGTTAATGTCAATATTGTGCTTCTAGTGTTCGAAGTTATTTGAGTAAGAAATCTTGAACTTAGTTGAATTATTGAAAATGTAAGGTTAGTATATTTTTTTAACTAAGTTTTTTTGTAATGTCTATTTGGGATTCCGAAATTTAAATTACTTTTTGTATGATAACCTTTGATAATGATAACTTTGTATGTTTAATTTTATTATCATCTCAACTTTTTCTTTTTATGTTTTAATATACAGATTTAAAATTAATTTATCGTATGATATGGTTTGGCCCAACAAATTGCTGATGTTTTGTTTTTTTTATTAAAATTCAGTAGTATCGATTGATAAGTTTTTGATTAATCTAACGTCAATTTTAAATGAGGAATCTTTCCAAATTGAGATTCCTAGATTTTGTTATCAATTTGGTGGCGCTCAACATGTTTTTATTTTGTTCCTGATTTCCATTATCTAAGTAGAAGCTTTTGGGTTAACACCCACACCTGTATCTAAATTTGCATAATAGAGATCTCAACAGCCGGTGAAATTTTTGAGTTATGCAGTAAGTATTAAATAATTTTAAGTTTTTTATAAGTTTTAGATGTCCATCGTGTGACGTATTTTTTATGTTTGAATTGTACAGTTTGAGTAAGAATATAAAGCAACTTTAGTTGATGAAAATAACGAGCGTTTCAATAGTAAACAATAAAATTCTTCTATAGACTTGATAAAAGAGATAAACAATTTGGCGGATGATACAGCCTTGGTAGTGTAATGTCTGGCGTGCCGGACTTTCACCCAAGCGGCCCGCGATCGACTCCCGGCGCCGGCAGATCTGGTTAAGGTTTTCTGCAGTTTTCCTTAGCTGTGACACAAATGTGGGATTTGCGCTGTTCCATCTGTAAGTCGGCTGCAGCTGCACATTGAGCCTACATAATAATAATAATCGCCTCCTCCCTCCCGCACAAGCTTATAGCTTCTGGGGCCTTGGTTTAGGTTATGGGTTGTAGTAGTTATTATTATTATTATTAAATAATTTCATGATTCAGCATTTGGTACTGAAGACTGCAGCTAACTGTTGAAGTTTTGCGTTCGCGTCCCGCACAGGGCTGACGCCCGATTCTGGCCGGACAAAACTCCAAAAACCATTGTTAAAACCAAATGCATTCTAACCAATAGTATTGTAGTCGAAAGCTTAGTGAACTCGTATCTACCTGCCGTTTATCGTTACGGCTAATAATAATCATATATATAAAAAATCCGACAATTCAGGTCAAGTGCAGTTCAGTGTTAACCCTTCCGAGTGCGCCAACCTGATGTAGATGTATTTGTAGTATTATGTAGTATTGTTCGTTAAGGTGAAAGTTTTTTTAAGGTGAAAATTCGTATGAAGAGGTAAGTTTATACCCTTCTAACATAGAAAATTGTGATTTATACTTTCCGGATAATAAATTTTTTATTTTGTGGTTCACAACTTGCAAAGATTGCCTGCGTTCGCGTTTGTATTTTTAATATTTTCTTTGCTATAGTATAATAATAACATATTTAAAAATAAAAAGGCATAATGAGGCATAAACTGAAATACAATCGAAATAAAAAGGGCTAGTGGCTAAAAAGAAATGTTTTTATTTCTTTTTTGGTTAGTTTATACTATTCCAGTAATTTGCTTTCAGTTAAGCCTATAAAATAATTTTGACCAGCGAGAAACAGGTTTCAACCCTGTGTACCACAGTCTTTTAATAAAAGTAATATGTTTATTGTTTTGAATTGTTTTAAATACGTAACAACTCCCGAAATAAATGAGTAAGCATAGTAACATGGAAAATATTGCTCTTTAGTTATCAAATGCTATTAAATCTCGTTTCTACTTTTACTTCATTTAGATTAGGCATTTCGAAAGTTGGAAAACTGATTGAGTATTATAATTTTTGGTAAGTGTACTATAATTTTAAATGCTCCTGCACTATTTCCGATTTCGCCCAGGTTAGCAACGCTGCGTTGCTTCATAACGAACAAGTATTAATTGGACTAAAAATTCCCGAAACACAATGTAAAGAATCTCTAATTTTTGTCATGATTTTAATACAAATAACAAAATAATTTCACTTTATAAACAAGTAATAAGGTACTATATATCAGAAATGAGTTATTGTTGTTTCTCTTTATTAAAGTCTACTTTCTTTGTGACGTCAATAACCTAATTTATCGAATAAACAGTAATCGCGACCCAATTACAGAGGAAATTAATTCTCAAGTAAATTATTGTTGTTGTAACAGAAATATAATTTCCAATTAACGAGAAACTAAATCAAATGCCTTTGTGAAAATCTCATACTGAATGCGGGATTTAATTTTAACAAAATAATATTTCGTTTTAGAGAGTTCCTGAGGTGCCTGAAGCAATAGGTTTCGACCGAACTGTCTAACTATTAGCTGGGGTATTATTGGTTTTGTGAGTCCCTCCACTGAAAATTGTTTTGCATAGCAAAATAATCATATTCAAATGTAATTAATTCCGATTGTGGCACTGAGCGAATTTTAATTAAGTTATCAAATCTCCTTTCCCTCCGCGCTCACTCTGTAATTAACTACCGTATTATGAAAAATCTTTAACTTTACGCTTGAATTATGTAGGGAAAATTCGAAAGTTTTATAAATAATTTCCTCCTTCTAACACAATTATTATGTTAGAATTAATAAATGGCGCTGACTCGACGAAAATGAATAGAGCTTTTATAACGCAACATAACACTTTTAAGTTGTTCCTAATATTCAAAGTGCTGACTCCATAAAGGATAAAATAAGTAGTTTATAAGACTTTTATGCTCTTCTACTAAAATTTCTTTTCATTTTTATTTAGGTTTTACTTTATATCTCGGATGCGATAAAAATTTTAAGGATTTTACGCAATATCAGTTTGTAAAACTGCTTTATCGAATGAGATTCTAGATCATTTTGGTTATGTTTAAAATTCTTATAGCAATAACTAGTCTGTTTCGTACAAGACTGCATTCTATTTTTCTGGTTACTGCCAACTGAGTTTTGTTTTTTGCTTTGCGCTGAAAATTGGAAAACTGAAGTTTATATTCATGGATCATTTTTTCATAGCCACCCGCGTCTTGAAAGCCTTTCACTAGATTACAATTGGTTTGTGTGTATTTGAAAATATACTATATGTAAATTAAATTATTGTTGCTTTCAAAAACAAAAAATAGTTTCACTTATGGTCACGGTATACCACTCAGAAACCAAAAAGAAATTCTTAATTTGTTCCGTAAAATTATTACTAAAATATATTATATTAATTAATTTGCCTCATTTATTGTACTTTGTTCTTTGATATATTTTTTTATTATTTGAAATTTGTCAAATGGGTAGGTATATATCTATACCGCCGTATATATCCATACGTCCACGCTGCAGAACAAATCCGCCGAGTCTCGAACAATCTGCCGTTTAGTTTGGAACACTGTAGAAGACGGAACCTTCTCGTTTGTTCGCAGCCCGTGTGTAGCGGTTTTCCCATTCATTACAGGTAGAATTTAAGTACGGTCGGAATATTTTGTTCCGTGTTTAAAAATGCATTTCTTCCAACTCCGGTCGTCCAATAAGCTGGTCTCATCGTAGTTCAGCAAATTTTCGGGAGGATATCTTCAACACTTTTTACTAGCCTGTCAAAATACTCTTATATTGGTTTTACTGTTGTCTGAGCACAAACTACCTTTATATTTTGACAAGTTCTTCGGGCTATTATTGGGAAATATTTTGACTTGTTTGTTTTGTTTGTGTTGTCATGTATTACAATGACCGAAGATCTAACATGGTAAGGCAAAATCCATACTCGACACTTACTATAAGAAGATTTACCAACTGTCTTTCCCTGTTGTATATAGTAAGCTTCGGAATATTAGATAACTCATAACTTCTTTCGTAGAACAGACATCTCTTCGACAGCGCGAACAGCAATTTCTAATTTTTCTTCAGCATCATCTTTATACCGAAATATCTCAATTTGTGGTTGTACTACATATCTATACCGTTGTTTGGCAAAATATCAAAAAAGTTGCACATATACTACGAAAAACCAACAATTACAAAATAGCCTTTAAAACCAACACGAATATAAACAAAGTAAATACAATCAAATATTAAATGTTATTACATAATGATGTAATAATGTATCGCCTTATCTGTTAAGATTCAGTTCTCGTTGAAGGTCCTGGTGTAGAATAACCCACTTCGTCACTCATTATGTTGACTGCAATGAGAGAGTGTGGAAAATTGGTGGCAAGTTCCTCAATTTGCTCAAGAACATCTAAAGCCTCATCTTCATCTATGTCACTGTCTTCCAAAACAGGGATAGGAGCGTTTTGGCAGGACTAGCCAAGATAGAAAGTGCAAAAGATTTGAACACTTTAGTCCTGTTTTTTGACAGCTGCAAGTCCCACAGCGCGGTTTCTTGCACGGACATGATATACATTTCATTAAGGATTGAGGTGCAGAATCCTGTAGGTGTGCGATCTTCGCACAAAGAAAGTGATTTGCAGCATAAAAAAGGCAGCATTTTACTAACAGTGTTGAGATGTAGCTTCCAGTCTCCCGTGCGCTTTGCCTGAATGAAATGTTTTATAAGAGTTGTCCTGCGAAAATACTGAACTCTTTGTACTGTTTAGTAAGCATACCTACACATTTTTCGTTGTCTATACCTACTTACAAGAATTAGTAAGTACATCGTTCGTTGGTACCGAATAATAATAAAAAACCATTGTACAGTAAATGTAATTAATTTATTTACAGCGGTTTTACCAAAACCGGATATTATGGGGAACTTTTTCCAGATTTTGCAAAAATTGTGACATTTTAACTGCTCTATAGTTTGATAACTATTGCCCGTAGAAAAAAACCTAAATACAAAAGTTGTAGCAAATTTTGTCGTATACAATATGAATGATAACTAATTTTGCTTGTTGACGCATAGAAAAAGAGATATTGAGCTAAAACCGAAAAACTGCAAACATTTCGACTTTTTTAGATATAATTCTGCTTGCACATTACCTCCGTTTCCGCAACCTTGGTTTTTTACCAGTGGCCTTGGTCTCTGCAACATATCCAAAAATTATAGATACTCGAACTTTTGCAAGAAAACCAATTTTTTGGGACATATTGACTGGACTATTGGTAAAGTAAACTAAGCAACGTGTATTAAGGCATGAATTAAATAGTAATATTTCAAAGATTTTTCGTAAACACTGACTACAGTACCAACAGACATTTTTTATCCTTCTTTTGCAGCAAATTCAAAATATTCGACAAGAATCAATGATCTTGCAATACTGGGCTCTGGATGTACGTTGCTTCTCATATCAGGAATATTAGAGCAAACCAACAAAAACTGACTGATCCAAATTTTTACGTAAATATTGCAGATACGCGTGTTAATATTTCTTTTCATACGAAGGAATACAGTTGAGATTTTACATACATTTCCAATGAGCAGATTTCTAAGAAATGTTTCAATCATTCAATACATAAGTAAATAGCGAAAGTACCCCTAACAAGATTGTTAGGGTTACCGAAAATTGTTGAACTGAATCCATCAAGATGCCAGTCAAGTCGATTTGTAAAGAACTGAAATACAGAGAAAAACAATTGTGTCAAAATAGCAAGACGTCGCGTCGTATCCCCTCTCAGCCATTCTGTTTCGGAGTTTTGGAAATTTGTTTCTTTATCTTAACATTCATACAGTTTTGCAATAGATTCAGGATATAGGTGAGGTTTCAAGTTCAACATCCTACAATAACTTCACCAAAGAACTTTTTAACCTATTTGAGAAGGTGTAGATGTATCTACGCGTGTTTGGATGTTTTAGTCCATAGCAGAACTTTAACGTTATATCAAAATTTTATATTTATATCACCATTAGCAATTTGAAATTATAATATTTCAGGAGTGACATCTAAAAGCTCAGTTCGATCGGCCAATGGTAGCATCCGCCAAATCGTTATTTGAAAATTGGGTTGGGGGGGGGGGGAGAACAGAATTAGGACATACTCCAACGTCTAACAGCGGATCGAAAATGTAGCAGTGTACACGTTTTTAAGCCCAACTCAACAAAAAATGTCTATGTCTCTATACGAAGTTTCTGAACAGTAGTTACAGTTCTCCGGAGTACATATTTGATAAATAATCTGCAAGTGGAAGTGCACAAAGTAAATTCGTCTAAATACAATTGGTATTTAGGGAAATCCGAGCTCTCCTATTTCTTTTGCTGCCTGAAAATACTTTTTTATAATATACTGAAAATAACTTTATTTCTTGTATTTTAAATCAATATATTAGTTCCTAAACACAGAACACATACATATGATCATTGAAGTATCTACTTTGTTGAAATAATAATGTGGTTATTGTTAATAAACTTTATTAATTAGGATGAGATATCAGCTTTACCGTCTAGTCCTAATTATTAAATCTCACTAAACATCAGATGGATGATTTATCTATTCAAAGTCCTCCGGAACGGAAGTTTACAGACCACTACACTTTAGGGATTTAGACAAAGACAAGACTTATCTCTTTCTGGTCTCTTATTTCATTCCATATTAATTATTGTGTAATTCAGAATAGTTCTATCAAAGTGCAAGGTGCCAAGCTTTGTAAGGATTTGTTCTTGTAGTATGGTTTCAGCCTACTATTCAGTCCTCTCATTTTGTCTTTTCCATTAGGTCTAATCTTATCAAAAACTGGCAAAATGATTGCTACATATTAACTGCATGCAGCTGAAGTTTTCTAGCCTAATCTAGTTTCGCGTTTACCGCCTCGAGCCTTACTTTGTGGAACTCCATAATCCTGTGATAATAAAAACTAATAAAAAAATTAAAAATAAAAAAATTTAAAAAAATGTAAAAAAATTTATGGAAACATTTAAATACAACATTTTTTCTTAAAAAAACATTTATAAGTGTTACCTACTGAGACAAAATTTGTGAAGTGGGATTCGTATTTATCAGTGGTACGATATTTAATGTTAATATCAATTTTCCTGTCATTTATGATGGTTATCAAACATGATTATCAAACATGATATTCTTATAAACAATAAGGGATTTATAATCAACAAATTAAATTCTTATTACAAATTGTTCCCTTATGCAGAAATTTGCAGAATTTTGATTTTAATGTTTTAGCAGCTTAGAAAAATAAATTTTTCTTAAATTTGGCAGTACATACGAGCTTTTGTGATTTATAATTTATGGTATACTATATTTCATCGAATACTGTATTTATTACCTGTATGTATTTACATATTTTGTTCATTACAATAATACTAGACAATATCTCGTGCCGAACTTCCCTGCGCCTTAGTAGTCCGCGCCGAAGTGTCCTTGCGCCGAAGTGTCCCGCGCCGGAACGGCCGCGCCTAAATGGCCGCGCCTAAACGGCCGCGCCCAAATGTCCTGCTCCGGTTTTTTTCCTACTCAGCGCATCGCAGTTGCACAAAACATGCATAGCTGTTTCTGATTCCTCATTGCAGGGTTTGCAAGTGAGGTCTTTAGTAAATTTCCCGATCTTATCTTAAGAGAAGAAGCTATTGTTCTTTTCTGGCAAGGTATGTGAAGTGCAATGTAGAAGTGCAAGGTATGCAAGAGGTTGTTGTGTCCGCGCATTTGGCAGCTTTTATAGGTTTTAACCGCTTAGCTCTTGAGTAGAGAACAAGTTTGAAATGCTATAATATTGTAACATGAAGCGAATTTCATTTGTAAAAATATGAATTTTATTTTTTAAATACATGAATTTTTTGCAGGTTAAGTAACTTATTAGAAAAATTAAGTTGCGATATATTCGTGTGTGTATCGGCACTAGACCATGGCCAACTAATATCAATGTATAGTCAAGGCTAGGGTTGGTAAAATTGTTACCTAATTATTGGCATGATTAGTCCGGCTACTTTAGACATGGAGATGACTTCTGTTCCGAAAAAAATTGAACTAATTTTTTTTATTTTAATCGCTTGAGTTTGTCATTTTAAACAATATATACAAAATCGAGGGTAAGAGCGCGCCGGCGTTAAAAGATACTAAAGGTCAAAGGTCAAAATATTTGTTGTTTTGCGAACATCTCACTTCCTATGTCAGGTCAATTAAGGTTGGACTAATATGTATCAAATGATGATATTGGAATACGATATACAGACTGTCTTCTAAAAAACGCATAAGGCTGTAACACTGTTATTAACAATCCGATTTCAATAATACAAAAACCAAATAACATAGGACTTTAAAGACTACAAAACAGCCTCAGTCTAGATATTTTTCGGCCTGACATTTCTGACAAATGACAGTCAACTTTTTTATAAATAGCAATACACATCTTTTTACTCATTCCGATAGAGATTTTTTTCTGAACTAAATGAATTGTAACTTGATTTTGAAGAATGCTTTTGGTAATGAATTTCGCTTTATAAACAGAATTGAAGTGTGCCCTGGAATACAAAAATGGAAAATTTTATTACCTAGTGAAATAAAACAATATAACAAAACACTAAGATACATAATTATTATTAATATTGCTCAAAATCGAATTCTTAATAACAGAGCTACAGCGTCATGCGTTTTGTATAAGACAGTCGGTATAGCGACTTTTCTTTCGATATAAGGATGTACTGTATCGAATTGATATATGTACGCTTGCTAAGAAGTGACATAACACGCATAAATAAAAGTTTTGTAAAATATGAATAAATTGATTAAGATAATATTTATAATTTACTATTTAATAATTAATTAATTGTACCTCATATCACCGATTACTATTATCATTTGGCCGACCCTACTAGAATTTAGCTGAATTTGGGGGAATCACCCCCGGTGGAGATCTTTATCGTGCCAAACATCGCATTGACACGGAACCTGCGGTTTTACTTCCTATCCGACAAGAAGACATGTTTGTGCGTGAGTGATTCGATAGCATGAGTTTTTATAACCTAGATGACCTTAAAGTTCCCATGATGAAATTAAAAAACAAAAGAATACAATTTCCCCCTACAATGCGCCCCACAGGCGGGTAATATTGCCCTTTCCCACGTGCACCTCTACCAGTGTCCTAAATGTTGAATGAGTCTGTGTGAGCGGTAGTCAATGCACCTCTGAACTATCTGAGTTGGTATACCTTCGATTCGATTTACTGCTAAAAATAGAACACCCGATATCATGAAATCGGGCATTTACCGTTTGAATTGTTCCGTTTGTGGTTTGGTATATATTGGACAAACACTTCGAAATAACACGTCTACATAAATTTAATTACGCCAAACGCCGAAACAGAATGACTCCCCAAAATAGCATCAAATTCCTACACTTTTCTAATAACAAGCGCAAATTGGACGTTTTAGAAACGTTGGAGATATACAAACACAAGCTCAGAGTATCTTTATTGAACTAGAAGATTGCGCTCAGTAATTATCCGTTACTAGTGTTACAAGTCTGGTTATCCATTTACCGTAACGATGTGTTTGTTTATATTTATATTACCTTTAATAATGACAGCTTAGCTGTTGAAACAATGACTATTAGGTGGATTTAGAAAATTTGTGAAATTTTTTATTAATCCAATTTATTTATTTCATGATTAAGCAGTTTCACCAAATAATGCTAGAAAATGTTGTTTATATACAGGGTGCTGAAAAGTGGCTAATCAACACTATTCTGGGACATCTGAACATGAGAAAAATGATAAAAAAAATTGTCTTATTATTTATTGAGCAAATTGTGAAAAATGAAACTTGATAGAAAATGGCGATTTTCATACTTTAGAATATTACTTCGTTATTTACCAGAAATCTAATCTAAAATAGAAACTGAGTTAATTCTCTGCAAACTATTCACTTTGAAATCTGTATACGCCTTGTTGAAACAAAATTGATGTATACTACATTAAAGTGTCAAAATAATCTGTTGCTAGAGCAAATAGGAGAAATTGAGAGACAGACGTTACTTCTGAAAACTATTAGTTGACCACCACAAACCACAAGCTGCTCACAGACTTTGACATACAGGATTAACAAGCTCGTTTAGTACGTGGCTCAAACACTGATTTAATTAGTTATTAATCCCTAATGCAATTGACCGCATTAATCCTACCTAGAGTATAATCTTAAAGGACAAACTACTACCGAATAGTTGTATCCTAAACTTTAATAGTTTCCTTCCTTTTCTCGCCAGAATACACACTCGAATAATTCGTAAGAATTTGGCTACAAAGTAATTTTTAGCGACAGGTCAATTCTACCACCTAAAGGATCTTTGTTCAGTGTGGGTTAGTTAAACGCGATGAATCAAGCTGACGGGAATCGAAAGCATTTATGTATCGGAAGTACACGTAGTAAATCCGTACCGGTGTCCGGGGAGTCCCTAGTTCCGGAAATGAATCGTTAGCCTCAGGACACTATTGGAACGCTCTTTAAATTGCTTTCTCTCTCTCTGCGCCTTGTAGACCATACACCACTGTACCGCATCGCGATGCCCTTACCGCAAAACGGATTGCCTTTTACTGACATATAAATGTCGCTTCTCTTCACGAGGTTCAATTATTAAAATTGGATTTTGTGATTTTAGGTGGCCAGTTAATTTAGAAACCTTTAATTGCACTTCCTTTGTGCTCTTTGTTTGAATACTACCACTATGAAAAAGTGTTCCATTTCAGCAATCTGCTTTTCATTTTGTGTTATGGAACAGTTAATTAATTTCGTTGGCAAAAATCTGTATCGGATGTTTAATTTGATTTTTTAGTAGATTCTCATTGTAAATATTACAGTTCAGTCATTTTAATTCAGTTTAGCGAATAATTACATATGAATAATGAAATTAAAGCAAACAGATTTGACTAATCCAGTCGGTCAGGATAATATTAAACAAAAGCTAAAAAATTAGCTCATTTCACATAAATTTGAACAAGTGTAAAAAGCATCGAACAGATTGACGGTCATTTTTATGTTTATTTAGGTTAGCTTTAAATTGGGGGAAGAAATATGTCAAAATCTAAACAACTACCCGCACTTTTTCGAGCTAAATAACTAGTTGCAATCGGACAGGATAAGAAAAAACCCTAGTGGAATCTTTTTAAAATGCTCTTAGATGTCGATGTCGTTGACCTGATGAATCGATTTTTTTGGAGTAGGGAAACGCCCTACGAAAAAATGATTATATCAAACCTCGTTCTGAGCAGCAGAAAATTTGAGAAATTCGCAAATTCCAAAAAATACGCCGACTCGAGTACTCTCCATTCCCAAAAATGGGGAACATCCAATTTTTGGGTATTTCCCAATCCAACAATGTATGTCCAGATAATTTATCCGTATGGTCGGAGCGGTGATCTACTTACTGCAAAGACATGGCTTGGATTGATTAACGGGCCACCCCCGAAAATGGGATGTTCTCCAACATGGGAACGCATATTTCCGAATCTTTCAAATTTTTAATAAATCCTTCACAGCTCAGAGAACAAGATTTTATATGATCATTTTTAGTAGGACGCTTTCCTACTCTAGAGACCCATCTGAGAGTAGTTTTAAAAATTCCCGCTGTGGTTTTTCTTAGTGTATCCGGGTGCGACTATTTAGCCCGAAAAATCGAAAAATTATTTTTTCACTGCTGGTTGGTAAGAGTTAACCGTTTAAGCGGTTAACCGTTTTGAGGTGGTGATAATCTAAAAATAACTTTATTAACCTTAATATCGTATGATTTCAGAAAATGGTTTATGTACCCAAGCAGCATTCAAGTAGCAGTAACTGAGATCGGAACTTTGATTGAGTAGGTAGTTGTTACGTAACTACAACTAGATTCATGACTTTATAGGTTTAATTACTTCAATTCGGAATATATTAGTAATTGTGTAGTTGTTTATTTATTGGAACTATGTAGTTCCATTACTTCTAAGTAACTCTTAAGGTATGTGGAACGGTATTGCCACTTAGTATAATTATATTAAAGTCGTTGGAACTTCAAAGTGGTACTATGATTGTAGCAGTAACTTGCCCGAAGCTACTTTAAAGTTTTTAAAACTTTAAAGTAGTGCTGAAAGTTCCTGCCACCTGCCTGGAACCGTTGCTTAACCCTTTAAGGTGACGGAACCTTACACTAGTATTGAAAGTAAAACTTACGTTTTTGCTACCCAGGAGAATCACTTTAAAGTAATTTTTCGTTAACTACCCCATCTCCATATTTGCTTGTAAAATGTTGGAGGCCATTAATCAATTTGCAATTTGTTATGATTATTATTAGATGTTTTACTACATAACCTTCAATAAAAAATAACAAATTGGTGCCAAATAGTCCCTTCAGAATTGTTATGTATGTAACTTGAAATTGGCAATATTTATTTGTAGTGTAGTCAATCCCGGCCCGTCCGTCAGTACCACTTGAGTCGGCTTGGAGGGCACACATCTTGTAGAGTGTATGCATTGTGTATCTAATGCTCCCTGCTCACTCAATACTAATAAAGTTAATTATTGACAATAATTGAGTATCTTTTATTTAAATACTAAAAGAACATAACAGGAATAATATAAAAATGGTTTATATCATGTGTATCAACCTATAAGTATTTTTTTCATATTTTATTAAAGACATTTTTTATTAAAAAATATATTTAAGGAAGGCGCTTTGTTATTTTTCAACCTGTTATCATCACATTCAACAGAAAAGCTGCAATGGTTTATAATTTTGGTTTACTGGAATGACAAAATAATCAAACAATTCATCGCTCTTTGTATTATTAAGTACGCATTACAAATGAAATAGTAATCCATTTTGTGACACGATCGCAGCATTAATATAGAAAGTGATAGAATATTTGTTAAGTTGCAAGAGTAAGAGAGAGTAACCACGCGACACGATGTGTGAAAGAAAAAAGAGAAGAGAAAGGAAGTTCCACGAAAGTAGCCATTACTACGCCGCCACGTATCTACTACCCAAAAATTGTTCCCCATTTTGGTTCCAGGGACGTAATGAAACCGCAGCAATTACGTGCTTGTGACTATTGGCAAAAACTTAATAGTTCTACTGGTAGTTGATGGTACGTAGCGATGACTAAAAATGATGCTTGGGTAGTCACAAAGGAGTCTTAACACTTACATTTAAGTAGATTATACTTAGTAATCCATTGGTTCTTAATGCGAACTTTGGTGTACTAATGATGTGAACTCCTGGAAATAATTTTAGTTACTTTCACTGATATTTCAAGTTTTCCGTTGTTCTTTTGTCATTCCCATGTCGCAAATAGAAAAACGGTTTCCAAAATCTCTATATTCTTAAACATTAACAAATTAACCTTAATATGCTTTGTGTATGCTGTGTAAGGCCAAGCAGCATAGCAGCTCATATTAGAACCCTATCCCTTCTGTGAACCTTGTAACGGTATATTTTTACAAGCTCTGAATAAATGTAATTTTGTCGATATATTTACAAAAATCTTAAGTCCGGTTCTGCACATTTACGTTCTTTTTAAAGTGTAAACTTGCATTAGCATTCGATATAAACAACCCTATAAAAATTATTTTAAAAAAGGGTCATGTTTCGACTTTCTTAGAATTATCAAGAGCATTTGGGCAATAATTTATTTCTTTCTGTATCCTGTTTATGCACGTGTGCTTTGGTTAACGTAGCTTGGGATCTAAGATGGGATCAGGCGTTCTTCTGATTGGGTATACTATTTGCTTCTTACGAACTATAATAATGCAATCTGCAGCTTTTAGAAAAATCGATACTTGCTTCTGAGTTACGGTAAAGAGAACACGCTTGCCGTGAAGCGAGTTTCCGATATAGTTCAGTTTCGATTTTTATAGAATACAGTTGCATATAGACCGGCTAAAGTTTTCGTTCGGCGTGCCTTGTGCCTCGGCGAGGTACAATTATACATCCCGTTAAGTGAACTTAGTAATTTTCCGTTTGAGTATGTTGTTAGTACCGTTCAAATTTGTTTATTATAAAATAACAAATTAACTATTTAAAGTGCCGTTTAGTTTTTCGAGTTGTTCGAATAAAAATACAGTTTAACAGTACCGCTTAACTACAGTTATTTTATGATTCTTCATTTATTGAAGAATGGTTTAGTTGCCGGACATTTGTCATTAGAACTCAGTGTTAATTCCCATGTTTAAGAAAATGGGATTTTCATACCATTATATTGTTCTTGCCGAATTATAATAATTTCAACAATTATTTTGAGCAACATTCAAGTAATTTTGAGTACCGTTCCAGTCAGAAGAATAATAAAGAATTTAATATCGAAGGCAGTTATTGCAAAACAGTTGTGCTGAAGTTTGATGAATCTCATTAATAACATTTAGTTCAAAATCCAGAAGACTGCTTCCCGCATCGTTACGCCCAGCAGTTTGTTATTGTAGCTTTGTTTAAAGCTTTTAAGGTGTCTTGATTGTCAAGAGTTCGAATCCTTCAACTGTGAAAGGAATTTTGGTATGAACACTAATTCGGACGATGAAAAACTGTTAAGGTATCGAATTTTATTAATATTGTATTGTTAGATAAAATTTAATTATTTGGGATCCCGAAATTTTATTCATTTCTTGGAACAATAATTATTTTAAATTTGATGGTTTTATATTTTGAATTTACTAATTTTCATTAATGTATAACTATATATTTTGATGTGTTTTGTATTTTGAATTTGCTATTTTTTTATTAATGTGTAACTATTTTGATTTGCATTGTATGTACTATTTTCTTTTGTTTTAATATACTGCGATGACCCCAATAATATAAAAATAATAATAAATAATACACATATATTCTTTTATTATTAATTCCCTCAACTAGCTCAGGTTTGTTCGGTGGAAAATAAATTATTTGAATTTCGAGACTCTTATATTCTTTTATGCCTGGAAACAAGAATTGGCAGCGACATTAAATATAAAACATAAATTGTAAGCACTTATGCTTCTGCAAGCTGGACACCTGTAACTGTAATCTGACTTGGAAAGAGAAAAATGCTGTATGCTTGTATTTGCATTAATTAAACACATACGTTAATTGAAAAACACAAAACCTTTATTCAAAAACAAAAATTAAATCAGAAAAGAAAAAAAAATTTCAAACTGGAGTCAAACGTGGTTTCTGCCTTGAATATTTTATGACTAAACTTGTTTTAAAATGCAGCAGCTTATATAGGAAATGTCAAAACAAATGAATCCCATGTCACTTTTTACAAACAAAAACGAAACGAGGCGACGCTCATGACGTCATAATCCAAAACATGTGATCCGGATTAAAGCTAATCCCAGATCTGATGCTATAAGATTGTAGCTTTTAAAACACTGATTAAAAAACTATAGGACATATACAACATGGTCCCAAATTGAGTATTAATGAAGGTACGGACGAAAAACACTTAACGATTACGATTTTCGTATAACATAAATTTACATACATAATTTAACAAATTAAGAGTTCATCTTTACAAATTAGCTAAATGGATACTCAAAGTGAGTGATACAACTGTTTTATACATAAAGATATCTTTACAATTTCATACAAACATGATTTTATTACAGTACAAACATCAATATACACCAAAGATGCTTACACAAACCACAGCTTGAAAATAACTTCTACGTTAATCAATTTGTGCATAAAATGTCCAGTGTACATTGCTTAAGGCACACATATAAAAACAATGACAATAAAAACCAGGATAATTTCAATACCTCCATAATTTGTAATGACCAGCTAGTGCTAGTGCTCTCCCTTTAGTCAGATTTAGTCCGAATTCCATTTCTTATGTTTGGCATTGTAATCACCGCTCGTCAGAATTTTAGAATTGTAATTATTAATTGTTTTATCTTATGTTTTAGGGCAATTCATTATTGAGTTATTACTGAGAGAGATATATTTGTCTTTAACGCAAGTATTTGTAGCTTGAATCTGACGAATATGTTAACAGCTTAGATTATAAAAAACATTTAAACACGTATAACTAAATTTATACCTTTCTATTTATCGATAAGGGCTTGATTGGAAAGATGCTTTTAAATTTTGTTTCCGACTAAAGAAACATTTCGTTGTAATTTGCTTGTTTTTGCAAAATATTTTTATAGAATTTAATCCTTAGAATTACACATTAATTTTGTGTGTTGCGTAACATGTAGTCGTCATTCTTATGGATATGTTCAGTTAGAAGCAAGAACCAATCTATATAGAAGAACAACAATTAGTTTTGTTAACTTAAAATTATCTAAATATCTTAGTTTTTATATTTGCGAGAAAGCAGTAGTATTCCCGAAACAAAACCAACAAGTCAATAAAAGCAATTTACAAGATTTTTGCCATAGAAAATAGATTAACAAAGTTAAATAGAATAATTCTATTTTAACGGTTCTGTGAAAAATAAAAGATTTTCAAGTAGTAGTTTCGTAATTGTTCTCTTGAGCGCGTGAAAATGAAAAACCACCGACATGTATCGTAATAACACAATTATCACGAATTCGTTTTACAAAGAAAACAATGTCAAGTTCTAGCAAAAACTTTTCTTATGTTGTGTAATGTGTCAATGAAACTTAAAGATGACCTTTACATTTCCTTTCAGCTTTCACCTTTCAGTTTTCAATAATTAATAAGAGTTTTACAATTTTGCGATGATATTAGGTCAGATTGAGGAAATTGTTAAACTTCCAATTTAACGTAGAAAAATAAAATTGAATAGGTTTAAATTATATAATAAAACTCAATAAATGTTTTTTTAATTTATTCAAGTTAAACATTTTACATGCAATATACTTTTTATATCTATAAGAAAATAGGAGTTTTACGTTTTACCATGCAAACATAACCTAACTTTCTGCATTAAGATTTTAATATAAGATTCTAAAAACAAACATGTTAGGCTTAAATGTTCAATACATGCACTTAAGAACTAATTAAGCAAGATTAGGATACAGTATCAGCTGTTTAAATAGGAGGACATATTTTCCATTTTACATATGTGAGGAACTGCTTAGGATAATTTTCATTTTTCGATAATCCAACTCAGTTACGGACTGCGTTTCATTTGAAATAGAATAAAATGAGTTCCTATTAAAAGGTTTATAACGATAGATTAACTTACTTGATTTTAAAAATTGTAAGTGAATCGTTTTGTGTTGTGTTGGGTGGGTTTTTTATTTTATTGTATGGATTTATTCAATGTTTTATTACAGTCTTTTAGATTGTTGTACAAAGTACAAGAATTGTTTGAGACTATTCTAGTTTAAGCTATTTAAAGGCATAAAAATCTTGAGTTACAGTTACTCCATCGTCAAATTTATTTTGAAGTTTTTCTTTGTGTGTTAAATTGTAGATCATGTAAACTTATTTTAAGTTGTAGAATGGTGTAATACAGCTGTACCATATGATGCTATTGCCTGGAATTGTGTAATTCAGATGTAATTAACATTTTTGTAATCCATTTGACAGCTACGGTCGACGTTGATTTATAGCCTTATTTGTTGATTAAAGGTAATATAAGATCTTATGTTAATTATTATTCAACATTTAAACTTTTTAACACAAAATAATTTAAATCTAATCTAACAATCATCAATAAATCTTCGATTGATAAATATTTGGTCTACTGTTTTATGTCTCATTACAGTTAGTAATAAATAAATTTTTGTTGTTTCTTTATAAATTTGTTTATTTATTTTATTGTGTGTTAAACATTTCACATTAACTATATGTATGATAAAAGTTCATCTAAACAATTTTCGTTCAACTGCTTTAATCTAGGTGATTTTGGGAGTAAATTAATCAAAGGTAAAACATAGATAAGTTCATTCGATGGCATTCTATAATTGTCTCATGCTCAAACAAAATAAACAAGGCCGAGTTAGTTTATTGAGAAAAGAAATATTGAGTATTTTATTTAATGCTTACAAAGATTTCAATTTAATTCATTCAACCCCAAAATCACATGTGCTTTGTGTTTGCATATCTTAAAAGTTTCTAAAATGTCTAAGTTGTGTTTGTTGTTGCAAAACTATGTTCTTTTGATTACGTATCTTTGATAACGATACATCGATTAATTGTTCTATTTCTATTTCATTTCATAATTATAGAGTTACATGAATTATGACTTAAAGCAGTAAATTTTTTAATTGATTTGTGAGTCTAAAAATTAACATTAATTTATACAAAAAGAAAAGAATAGAATGATTTGGAGAGAAATCTATTAAAATCGTGGGTTTAGTTTTTGCTTTTTTTATTAAGTAAAAAGTTGAAGCTTGGGGTATATTTAGATAAAAACTTTTCTGTAAATGTAAGTGTAAAAGAGAGTGAAAGTCGGCAAAGTACTAAAATAAAATTTTCAAGATACGTCATTGCAGTTTTCATCTTTTATAAGCGTTTTTGTGGTATCACATCTCACATATTGATCTTTACTGACGAGAAGTTTTATAAGAAGTGAAAGGGAATCCGCAAAAAGAAACTGTTTTCAGATTCCGAGGCTTTGCGGTGCTCTCTTCTATAAATAAAGTACACGCTCATATCACCCGTCGCCTTTATAGTTATTTCGGACGATTTTTTATCTGGCGAATTTTCCCTCATAGCCTTTTCATTGTGATTTCACTCGTTTTATATAGTAGGCGTCGAGAGTCTATTCTTCCCGGATTTCTCCAACTTTTGGCATCGGAACCCCTCTAGTTTTAACCCTAAATAAGAATGCTTTAAGCTGTTTCAGCAAAGCTCGCTTACTAAAAGAATTATTCCTTCCTGAAATCTCAACACTTTCTTTTTTTTCCTTTTTCTTTCGCGATAAGTTCTCAACTTTTGCACATTTAAGGTCTCACCTGTTTTTTAATTATGTATAAAGTTGCAGTTTCATTTCCACTCCAAATATTTAAAGCTGTAAGTCAGAATCCCCTCAAGGTTTAATCTACAACAAAGCTTTTGCAAGCCAGTATTAAGCATTTTATTCAAAATAGTGGAAAACAGTTTTAAGTTGGTGGCGTTTTAGGACATTTCATATTCCGGAGACTCGGGTATTATTTTCTTTGCTTCATATCCTTCTGCGTTCTACTGATTAAACTAAAATTGAGTTAAAAGTACATGGAACGTGGAACTTGGAGGAAAACTGTTTCGTTCGCTGCTGACAACCGAGAAGTAAAAGAAAATATGATTGTTTCTAAAGAAGTCTGTGGCGAGGAAGTTATTTAATGACGCTATATGTCTTCCCGGATTTTTCAGATTGAATTGGGGTTGAGTTGTTTATTACAGCTTGCTTTTTAGTTTTATGGTTCTCGAAAGCTTCGTAATACAGCTCGAAATATTTTCGTACTTAATCAACGCCTTTGTTGGCTTGTGATTTACTACAGGATAAACTACTGGGTATAGCAGCTTTCAACGGGTACGTAATTATATTAACGTTTTTTGATGCTACGTGCACGTTTTACGAAGTATAAAAGTAGAGAAGTAGACTTTATGAACTCTTTATATATCGATTTTAGCTGTAGAGTTTTCATATTTTTCCTGGTTTAAATTTGTGAAACTCCAAAAAGGAAAAGTTTCTCTTCTTAATGAAAATGTATGCCTTCCATACCAATTTTATGAAAAATTTTTAGACTAGAATTTAGATTTTTACTTATTAATGTTGTTTATTGCTGAATAATGGAATAAATATTAAAGTTTCTTTTTAATTATAACCTTCCATGAAGTTAACTAAACTTTTGTTAATTAACGCTGGGGTAGTAGAATATCTAAGTACAAGGCAAGGTAAACAAGTTTTCATCATTCGTTAAATTTCATCATTACAGTTAATTCCAACAAATGTAACAATTAAGATCATACCCAATCGTTTAATATCAATAAACCAATTAAAGTACAGATTTAATAATGCAAATGCTAGATACCTACGATGTTCTAATTTTATACTGGTATTTGTAAATATAAATTGAATAAAGTTTTGCTTATAGTTTCGCTAATGGATTATTAAAATTAGAGTAATTCAGCAAATCGCCATTTAATATAAAAACATTTGTAGAAGACCATTAAAGTAAAAGTAACTAATGAACCCTTGCCCGGAACTTGTCTACGACATACACATTATGCGCAACAGAATGATCATTACATGGACACAAAATGTATCGCGAAACCGAAAATAATTAATAGATTCAATGAATAATGATTATGTTTTTTTTATTAATGTTGGTAAAGCTAAACATTTTTACAAGGCATGCATTCGTTAATTTAAACTAAAAATAAATTTAACTGCCAAAGTTGTTTATCCATAAACAACACAGTTCAACATTTATAGATTGGATTAGCTAGGTTTATACTTCAGTGGAAAGCCAGCTTAAAACTGTATAACAATATTTTGTTTAAATGAAGCGAATAATAAAACATAATTGGACAAAGCTGCCACTTGTTTTATTCCGTTGACTAAAAATAGTTATTCACGTGACAAACTTTGTAGTTGAATCTTTACGGGTGAGCTGGAAAGTTTGTGAGGCGAGCTACAAGGAGCGAGCATCTATAATCCAGTGAGCCCAGTAAATATAAATTGAAAATCTTACCGCGTACAAAGCTTTATTTCTATCTTCATACAGGTTTTTTTTTATTAATTTATTGTATATTTTGTATAAAAAGACATTTTGTAATCAAAGGTGAGAGGGCAATTTATAGCTAGCTACATCTAGATGTTGTCATAGTGTTGTTAATAAACAACAAATTAGTTTCCATTGGCTATTTATTATGAACACTGTAATAGTAATTTACGTTATAATTGCTGGAAATGGAATTTTACAGTCGAGCAAGATATTACCAACAAGGCGACAAAGAACCGAGTCTGGAACATTGTAACGAGACTGTAAGAACCTTTCCATGACGTTTAGCTTAATGTATTTTATTTCATTCTGCAATTGATTTGATTTAAAAAATTATATAATATATACGAGTATCTATGGCAACCATTAATTGAATTCAAAAATAGACATCTATAAAGAACAAGTGACCACATGGTAACTGAATATTAAATCATTGTTTAGTTGATTTATTTTATTTAAATCCGGTAAAAAAAATTCACAGGCATACTGGACTGTAAAGCCGCATTTTCCGGACTGTAATCACTAACAAACATAGATAATACGATACAGTATGAAATAAAATTTTATTAAGGTCTCTTTTAGGAGCCCGTAAAGTTTTACAGGGCTTTGACTGTAACTATTCATTTACTTAGTTACCATATATACCCAATAATGAGTCATTTACACAGAAGGTGGAATAATAATAATAATA
This sequence comes from Agrypnus murinus, assembly GCA_929113105.1. Classification (NCBI taxonomy): domain Eukaryota; kingdom Metazoa; phylum Arthropoda; class Insecta; order Coleoptera; family Elateridae; genus Agrypnus; species Agrypnus murinus. The sequence goes on from OV816025.1 coordinate 43,286,640, forward strand.
ATAATAACTACTACAACCAATAACCTAAACCAAGGCCCCAGAAGCTACAAGCTTGTGCGGGAGGGAGGAGGCGATTATTATTGTTATGTAGGCCCAATGTGCGGCTGCAGCCGACTTACAGATGGAACAGCGCAAATCCCACATTTGTGTCACAGCTAAGGAAAACTGCAGAAAACCTTAACCAGATCTGCCGGCGCCGGGAGTCGATCGCGGGCCGCTTGGGTGAAAGTCCGGCACGCCAGACATTACACTACCAAGGAAATAATAGTTATTTACGTGGCAAGCTTTGTAAATAAATCTTTACGGGCGAGCTCAAAAGTTTGTGAGGCGAGCGACGAAGGAGCGAGCCTCCATAATCTAGAGCCCAGTAAAGATTAATTGCAAAGCGTGCAGCGTACAAAGTTTTATTTCCACCTTCACCCGGTTTTTTATTAATTTACTCTATATAGATTTTTGTAAAAAGACATTTTATAGTCAAAGGCTGCAGGCCAATTTATAGGTAGACGTTGTCATGGTGTTGTGATTAAGTAACAAATAAGTTTTTATTAGCATCGTAGAACTTTGCAAGTCAAGAGACTTGTAAGACTTTACGGGCTCCTAAAAGATTAGGAGCTCGTAGAATTTTACAGGACTGTAATCGGTTTTTTGTTTTACTTAGTTAACATAAATGCCTATAAAGTGTCATTTACACAGAAAGTGGAAATAAATTTAATTAGAGTGCTTTAGCATAGCACTTTAAATAGGAACTGTCAAATTGTTGTTAAGTTGGTTATCCTTATAAGATTTCAGGAGTGAACGTCAATTCTTCTCTCGTCAATAGCTGAAAATTCTTTAAATGTCACAAAATTATTAGTAGTAATAGTCCAGTCAAAATAGACAAAATAACGTACAAATTTCGGAAAAATTCGCATACAGTTGAAAATTGGTACTGACCTTAAATACACCATTATAAATAAAATGTCAAAAGTCCCCATCTACTTCTACTTCTTCTAAAAATTTTATTCAAGGTCAAAGGTCAACAAGATCGGTTTTTGAAAATATCTCTTAAACGGTAAGTGTTATCGTAAAAATAGTTTATACAGAGTTTGTATATTATGCGATTATCTACAAAAAAAGGTCTCTATACTTAATTTCCTAGGAATCATCATTCAGGAGATATCGCGATTTCAAAAATTGGAAAAGTCATTCTGCAAAATAGACAAGAACAGTTCAAATTCGCATACAGCTGAAAATCGGTACAGACCTTAAATACACCATTATAAATAAAATATAAAAAGTCCCCATCGATCCTACTTCGTCTAAAAATGTTATTCTGGGTCAAAGCTCAACAATTGTTATCGTAAAAATAGTTCATACAAAGTTTGTAGATTATACAATTATCTACTACAGGTTATAATTTAATAAATATTGTGAAACTTTTTATTAATCTTTATTTATTTCATGATTATGGGTTCCACAAAGTAAGGCTCGAAACAGTAAACGCTATTTAAAATATTATTATATAATTATTTACATTTCAATTATTTAGTTAAACATTTTAAACAGAAGTATAGTTAAGGATTTTGAAAATATGCACACCTTCTTGGTTACTTGGTTGCTAGGTAACAGTATTTAAATATCGATGTTTTGTTGATTACAAACATTTTACCACTTTTAGCGAAACGTACAACTTTGCAGTATACAGCGTGTAAGGAGTATAATTGCCATTATTAAAACTGGTGAAAGGGGACATTGATACCAACAAAAAAATACAACCCGTATTTACTATGTTAATGTTGCATGCTTCATATTGATAAATGAAGCAGTTTGTTTGCACATTGATATCCTCTACCACCTGTTTTAATAATCGTAGGTATACTTACTCTCCTTACAGGCTGTATAATTTTTTAAATACAAGTAGATTAACCGTTTAATAAACAACTACTTACAGCATATAGATTTAAATTGTTTACTGTCTCCAGCCTTACTTTGTGGAACTCCATAATCATGAAATATAATATAAGTACAAAGATTAGTTTAAAGTTTCACAAGTTTTATTAATATCTTAACCTGACAATATTGTTTCGACACTTTGTGTCATTATCAAAGGTAGATAAGATTGATAAACAAACACGTTGCTAAGGATAAATACATACAGAAAATACCCAACAAAAACGCTCAATACAAAGTAATTATAATACCCAGAATACGATAAATTTCTATCCACGTTTTATAAACCTATCAGATACACAATTCAATGACAGAGAAACACAATTTCTTAACAAAGGCTTCAAATTTTGTCCTTTTCCAAAATTCACTAACAAAATTAAAGAAATCTTGGCTGTTGAATGTGAAACTATACTCAGAAAAGATCACAACAATTATGCAAAATTCCAGATCTTGAATCTGATAAAAGAAATATCTTTGAAAAAGGACAAAACACAGAATCAAACATCTAACCTGTCACTACTTCAATCTATCAGACATAAAATTACAGAAAACAATCTAATTTCTGTTAAAGCAGATAAGGGTAACACTTTGGTAATCCTTTCGAAAGATGTTTACACACAAAAGGTTAATGATTTTATTAATAAAGAAAATTTAGATGTTTTAAACAAAGATCCTACCACAAAATTCCAAAAATAAATAAAACAAGCTTTAGCAAACTGCAATATCTGCTTTAACGAATTAGAAAAACAACAAATCATACATAAAAACCCACAACCACCGAAACTATATGGACTGATTAAAACACATAAACACAACATGCCTATACGACCAGTAGTATCATATATCAACGCACCTAATCACACCTTGTCCAAGAAACTCAACCATATTATTAACATCATAGGATACAAATCGAAATACTCTGTCAAAAATGCATTAGAATTAGTAGAAAAACTACAGAACATACATCTTCCAGCACATTCAAAACTTGTAAGCTTTGACATTTGTAACATGTTTTCAAAGATTCCACCACAAGATTGTATTCCATTGTTAGATAATTTCCTAGTTAATAGTAATGTAGAATTAGTAAAAAGATTAGAATTAATTCAATTATTTCACTTTTAATAATATAATATATTTACAGAAGGATGGTTTACATATGGGTAATTCTCTGAGTCCTCTATTAGCTAACATATTTATGGATAATTTGGAAGATCGCATATTTGAATTAGATCTTTCTAAACACATTATTTTTTGGTTTCGTTACGTTGATGACATTTTAGCTTGTTTGACAGTTCTTTTGAGGTTATCAATGAATTTTTAATTCTTATTAACAGTCTTCACACAAACATCACGTTTACACTAGAAATAGAACAAAATAGAGCTATTAATTTTTTGGATTTAACTATTACAATTAATACAGACAATGAATTTGATTTTTCCATATACAGAAAACCCACAAGCACAGACGTCACTATACCTAACGATTCATGTCATCATAAAATGCATAAACTAGCGGCTTATAGATCTTTAGTACACCGAGCTTTAACTACTCCAATGAAACAATCACATTTTGATAAAGAAATTTCAATCATCAAACAATTAGCACATGCAAACCATTATAACCATAACATGATTGACACTTTAATTCAACAAAAAGATTATAGGTTAGCTATCAAAAGAATATTTCCAATTGACACTCAAATACAAGACACAAACTACATATCAATACCATACTTTGGCAAGATATCAAAACAAATTGCAACTATAATAAGAAAAACCACCAGTTACAAAATAACCTATAAAACTAACACCAACACCTTTTCGTTTTTATTCAATGATAAAGACAAAACACAAGATATCATGAAATCCGGCATTTACCGTTTGAATTGTTTTTTTTTGTAACTCCACCCAATGACAGTAGGTATTGGGTCCCTCCAGCGTGGGTTCTTTTGAATTGATTAAATGCGGTCCCTAGTTTAATAAATATTTCCATTTATTTATGTCAATATAGGGTCAGATGATTTAGTTTAGCTTTATTAAATTTTGCTGCTTAGAAGACCTAGAAATATTACGTACGAAAAATATTTCATTATGTTTTGATTTCATCAAGGTGTAACGGTTAAAGCATTATTACGCAATCATGAACGTACATACTGAATTCATGCAACAAATCTACGTATTATTCAACAATCAGCCCAGATTTCGAACAAAAATCAATCTTGATACCAAAATTAGTTGATAATATTGAATTTAATAACTATTCAAATACGAGTAATAGCTGGCGTTGAACGATTTGGGGAATATTGGAAACATAACAAGTACATAAAAAATTAAGTTTTAGTTTAGGATATTCGAGGTTTTAACTATTCACGCAGCTATAAAAGGGCTGTAATCGTTTCAGATACAATCAGGCGTACACGAACCAAGAAATTCGTTAAATTAGTATACAGGGAAAGCCTTATTTTTAAATTTTAATACCTTACTTTTAAAATTCTTTAATAAATACTTGTTAGTTTTCCTATTCTAAGTTGTTAATATAAATTGTTTAAAAGTTTTAGCCAGTAATAATAACATCGCTTGTTGTAATAAAAATTCTTTTTCTCTCAGGTAAATCTTTATCGATAGGTCGATCGATACCTCAATTTTGAGCGTAATACAATTTAATATAACCCTATATTTTGTCTTATTATTATTCCTGTGTTGGCAGTTTAATAAATATTCAAGTATATATAGATCATGACAAATATATACATATAATTATATATATAATATTAAAAATGTTAACATATACTATGTCGCTATCTAATATTGATACGTACCTTGCTGTGTTTGAACTGTAAATTCGTTCATTAAATTAAACTGCAGATTAAATGCAGAATCTTTAAATGTAGGTATTATATTATATTTCAAGAACGGTGTTAATTAAAATAAAAATTGACGATGCAGCTGAAACAGCTTTCACCCCTAAGATATATTGCATGATGTCTATTAGGATATAAATATATTTTATGACTAGTTCATGGGATGTATACGTGATTAGTAATTTAAATTAGATATTATTTTCTATAATGTTAGAAAAACATCTTTGTAGACACGAATATTACAGGCGGTTCATATAGAAACAATCAAACGGGTCATACAATCTTCGAATTCGGTGTTTGCGTACCACCAGGTTATCTGATTGAAAAGGAGCCATCACATGTAATTTACTTTCCCATCACTGTCACCGAGATCGACAACATTACCATTAGACTGTAGACGCGAGAGGAGAGTTGATAAATTTGTCTGAAGACACTTTCACGAGCATCAAACTAGAACTTAAACGTGAAAAATGGGAATAAACTTTAGCTATAAAAACATCAGCATATGTCCATCAAAGGTCATTCACCGTCGAACGTCGACCAGTGCAGACCTTCGATTAAAACTAACTAAAGCTCGTCGCCTTTTTCTTGAATCTTTAGGCTTTAAAGTACGATAACAGCAGCAGCAGCAGCATGTCAAAACGAAGTAAAATGCATATTACCACCGACACCTTTACCATTGATAAATTAAACATATTTGGGAAGCCTCGCGTCGATACAGATATAATAAAAGAGGATTTTTATACCTATCTGCCGTTTACGTTAAATGGCAATCATTCCGACACCATTAAAATCAGCATACAAAATTCCGATAACGTTTTAGCTTTGTATGACAGCTATGTACTTGTTAAAGGTAGCATAACGCGTGCTGCAAACAAGCAATTCCTTCTGGTAAACAATTTCGCCCGCTTTCTGTTTGATAAAATTCAACTAATATTAGGCGCAAACCAACTCATAGATGTATGTAAACAGCCTGGCATTACAAGCACTATAAAAGGTCTTGTTTCACATGGCGCCGAGGATAGAGCTTTAACCTGCAATGCATGGAACTTAGGGATTACTAGCGATAATGATTTGTTACATAACCAGGGGAATAACGTCTTTCATTTCACGTGTAGAATACCATTAAAAGATATCTTTGGATTTGCAGACGATTATAAAAAAGTAATACCTCATATGAGTTGTCAGTTAGTTTTAATTCGCGCCAAGAACGATTTTAATTGCTATAAAAGCGACGCGGGTGATGCAGGTACCGATGTAGATATCAAGATTGATAAGCTCTCGTGGGAAGTTCCGCATATACTGTTATCAGATGAAAGCAAAGTGAACCTGGTGGAGAGTTTAAGAGATAATTCTTCTGTTATCGCTCCGTTTAGACGTTGGGAATTACACGAGTTACCCTCGTTGGGAACTACTAAAAATCAGGTTTGGCGCGTAAAGAACTCCAATGATCTAGAGAAACCGCGCTGGGTCTTTGTAGTTTTACAAGACGAGCGTCAGCTGGGTATAAGAACGGGTAACCCGACTACATTTACTCATGCGAACTTGGTCGACGTTAAGTTGTATTTAAATTCGCAAGTGTTCCCACATCAGCGTTTAAATCTCGATTTCGAGCGTAAGCACTACATTCCTGCGTATCTGGATTATATTCGTTTTTGTGAGAACTACTATGACGGTATAGGTAGAGGTGCGGCTGAGAGCTGTTTACTCAGCTACAATTCGTTTGATACGTATCCAGTTTTTGTTATTGACTGTTTAAGACAGGTAGAGAGTTTTAAGGATTCCACTGTCGATATTAGACTAGAGCTCGAGTCTTCTGCCGCATTTACGAACACAACTAAGGCGTATTGTTTGATCCTTTACGACGCATTAATCGAGTATAATCCATTTAACGAGACCGTGACTAGACACGTACGCATACCGTAGTGAAGGTTGTTAAACAAAATAAGTCACTAAACATATGTAACCTAGACGACTGCTATGATACATCTTTACAACGATCAGGCGAGGATGTTAGGAAACATGGCGACCTGTTACCTGTATCATGTAGAGCAATATTGCGGTAAAACTAATGCTGTGTTAGGTTTACTTATTAGCGAAAACGGATTAAAATTTGAAAATATCTACCTATACGTCAAGTCTTTATTTCAGCCTAAATATGAATTCTTAAGACGTGTTATGAAACCACTTCTGTGTTCATTTTTGATGATATAATTTGCAGCAAGCAGGAAAAGATTAGAGAATATTTTAGCATGGGTAGGCATAAGGGCGTCGACTGTTTTTATCTAGGTCAAATGTACGCCAAGATACCGAAGCATCGGATTAGGGACAATGCAAACCTAATTATTCTTTTTAGACAAGACGAGTTGAACTTGAAACACGTGTTTAGCGATCATGTTGTAGGAGACGGTATTAGCTATGATCAGTTCAAAAACATTTGCTCTCTGTGTTGGAAGGAGCCACATGATTTCCTGGTAATTAATAAAGACAGCTCTCTAGACCGTGGCAGATATCGGAAGGGTTTTGATTCATATATAAGTTTATAATTAGAGTCGATTCGTTTAGTAGTCTCTGCATAGCCGACATGTCCAACACGTATGAGTTTAAAGCGTAAAATAATACACGCTCGTAATGCTATACTTAAGAAATTTGCATACTTTCGTCGTGATAGAGCAGAAACAGAACGTATGTATCGCGTCACGCACAATCCAGTTATATCACCGTTGGAAACCCTTGCTAAATCAGTTAACACCTCTAACGTACCCCTACTGAAAGTTAAAACACAACCATCTGCTGCTACTACTACTACTACTACTACTACTACTACTGCTAGTTACATTCCCCTGTTGAAAGTTAAAAAACAGCCTGCTGCAACAGCATCATCATCGTCATCATCGGAAGCAGATGAAGAAGAAGAAGAATCTAATAAAACTCTTGATCTCCCTACTTATTACGGTATGCTAATAGCTAACGCTGTCGGAAACAAAAATATAGATAGAACTAGATATAAAATATCGAGACGCGTGGACATTTGCATCTTCCCCTGTGACTATGCGTGATACAAACATTATAATTAAAAACAACGTTTTCGAAGCAACACCCGGTCTGTTTGACTTACTCACGTTTAGAGAATTAGAGTCTATACCATCGCAAGCTGATATCAATAATTATATGCAGATAATAGCTCTTACTAATGCGCATAAGAAATCATATAGACCACAGGGTAAACTATTAGCTGTTAAACATTGGAAGTAAGATTATATAATTAAACCGAACTTACCCAGAATCAAAGGTTTAGGCATTAGACTATCATCATCATCGTCGTCAAATTTTAAAAAATTAAGCGATTGCAAAGTTGAACACGTCTACTGGAATAAGGCTAACGAGCTAGTCGACAGGCTGCGTTTGTTATATGCCACTATTACCCCCTTTTTGCCAAAAAAGCAGTTTTTTTTGGCAAAAAGCAGGTTTTTTGGCAATAATTTAGTCGCTAGACATACGATTTTCTTAAAATTCTGGGAAAATAGTTCAAATACTATGAAATATAAGTGGTATTATTTTGGTTAATTTTGAATGTACAGTTTTTCTAAAATTAATTTTTCACGTATAACATGTGAAATAATTTAAATAAAAAAATTTCTTTCCAAAACAAGTTAGGTAAGCAAGTTTTTAACATTCCTAGACTATTAACTTAAAACCAAAGTTATCACATTATTATATTATTTATGAAACAGATAACACACGTTTTTGGGTACACTTGGACCTTAAGGAGGAAGGCATCATAGAATAGAATATTTCGGGTATATAATGATATATTGCTTTTAACATTATTCAGTATTCATCAAACACGGCTGCTGCCAATATAATTATTTGAGACGTTGCTCTCTCGGTGTCGTTGAGATTAATTGTATGATGATGAGTGCTAAACAAACCGTTGTTGATGAAATACACAGGGTTGCTAGAAAAACGCCGCACTATAATAAAAAATTTCCAGGACTTGTTCCAGGCTGACTTAGCCGAGTTTATGCCCTATGCTAAAGTAAATAAGGGGTATCGTTACATACTGCTGATGATAAACTGTTATTCGAAATATCTGTATGCAGGACCGTTGAAAACTAAATCCGGAGAAGAGGTGACAAATCAGGTCCGCAGCATCTTTAAGAGTGCTAATGCAGTCATACCCAAGAATCTTCAGACGGATCTCGGGAAAGAGTTTTACAATAAACATTTTAAACGATTAATGAAAGAGCACAGTATAAATCATTACTCTACATATTCCGTAATTAAGGCTTCGATAGTTGAACGCGTTATCCGTACAATTAAGCAAAAGCTATATAAAGAGTTTAGCTACCGAGGATCATTTAAATGGATAGATATATTACAGAGGGTAGTTGACAGCTATAACAACACCAGACATAGAACGATAGGTCGAGCTCCTGCTACTGTTACACCTACGACCCAACTAACCGTTTATGACACTAATGTAAAAGCTGATGTCGCTGCAGGAAGTAAACGTAAACTAGACTTGAATAACCTCGTACGTATTAGTAAGTTCAAGGGAATCTTTTCTAAGGAATACACGCCCAAATGGCCAACTGAATTATTCAAAATAGTTAAAGTTCAATTTACAAAACCTGTCACATATCTGCTGGAAGATCTTCATGGGGTTGCTGTCCGAGGAGCTTTCTACGAGTTCGAGCTGCAGAAAACCAAACAGCCAGACGTTTACTTAGTTGAAAAAGTACTTAAACGCCGCAGCAATGGTGACATTTACGTCAAATGGCTTCGTTTAAACGAAAAGTCCTGGATAAAGGCCGAAGATGTTCTCCCATGACAGTTCTTACCTATATGAAGTTTATATTACTAGATTAAATAAAGTATGTTGAGGTTTAAGTTTAATATATAGTTAATATTCTATTAAGTAAATGTTAAGTGTTAGAATATATATATTTATAAGTTGATCTAAGTTATTTTGTTAGAAAATTAATTTGTAACATCCTCATATAACATATCTAGTTTATATTGAGTAATAAAGTATTATACTATATATAACTATAATCACCTAGTTTAAGCTGATTTACAATAGAATATTAGTAATATTGTGTAACTTTACGAAAAATAATAAAAACAGTAAAACATTTATCGATTTTTATTTTCACGTATAAAAGAACAAAGCCGTCCGAACCAATCTCAGAACAGTAGACGTAACGGTTACCTCTATCCAATGCTGTTTTATTTACTAGCATTAGGATGAAGGGAGAGAGAGCAAGAAGGAGAGAGGAGAGAGTGAGAAGGAGAGAGCGAGAGAGTGAGAGAACGAGAGAGCGATAAGGAGAGAGAGAGAGAGAGAGAGAGAGAGAGAGAGAGAGAGAGAGAGAGAGAGAGAGAGAGAGAGAGAGTGAGAGAGAGTGAGAGAGAGAGAGAGAGAGAGATAGAGAGCGAGAGAGAGAGAGAGAGAGAGAGAGAGAGAGAGAGAGAGGAGATTCTTTAATGCGGCCTCTAATAGCATCAGTACATACAGGTAATACAGGTTTCTTTATTGCGACCTCTATTAGCCGTACATAGGTCGTCGTCGTCGTCGATAATAGAGATTTCTTCATGACGTCACGACCTCTGTTGACAGTATGACAGATTCAGTACAGTTTCAAATTTAGCGCCACATGTTATTAGGATGATGGGAGAGAAGGAGAAATTGAGAGAGCGAGAGAGCGAAAGAGAGAGAGCGAGAGAGTGAGAGAGCGAAAGTTGAGGCTTTTTAATGCGACCTCTAATAGGTGAGAAGGAGAGAGTGTGAGAAGAAGAGAGTGTGAGAAGGAGAGAGTGAGAGAAGGAGAGAGTGAGAGAGCGAGATAGTGAGAGAGCGAGAAGGAGAGAGTGTGAGAAGGAGAAAGTGTGAGAAGAAAAGAGTGAGAGATCGAGAGAGTGAGAGAGGAGACATTGAGAGAGTGAGAGAGAAGGTTCTTTAATGCGACCTTTAATAGCAGTACATAGGTAATGGATAATACAGATTTCTTTAATGCGACCTCTATTGGTAGTACATAGGTCGTCGTCGTCGTCGATAATACAGATTTCTTCATGACGCCTTCTATTAGCAATACACACTAATTGTAGCATGACGCCCTCTATTGGCAACACACAGATTGCCGGTAATACAGATTCCCGTAATGGCGGACGGGCGTGGTAAAATGACGTTCGACGTTCCAAAATGGCCGCTGTCAGCCATTCAGAAGCAAGGGGAGGAGCTACAGGAGTAGGGTAACCAATCAGAGAGCAGTAGGCGTGTCATACAAGATGGCGTCAACCAATCAGAAGCGAGGGGAGGGTCTAGCAGAAGGGAGAAGGGGAAAGGGGTGGAGCTCATTTGCATAAAAATTTTCCCACGCTCAAGGGACCCAATACCTACTAATGACACCTCAAAACAACATTAATAAATTCTTACATTTTTGCAACAATAAACACAAATTAGACATTTTAGAAGCTTTTGAAATATACAGACATAAACGCACAGTACCTTTAATGAATGAACAAACTGAGCTTAGTAATTCTCCTTTATTAGAAGTGTTAAATATTTAGTTTTTGTTATGTATTGTATCTAGTTACCTATTTTCTGTATGTATTTATCCTTAGCTACGTGTTTGTTTATCAATCTTATCTACCTTTGATAATGACACAAAGTGTCGAAACAATATTGTCAGGTTAAGATATTAATAAAACTTGTGAAACTTTAACTAATCTTTGTATTTATATTATATTTCATTTAAATTGTTAATTATTGTACATCAATTAAAACTTATATTTTCCGGAAAATATCTTGATTTAGAACCTTTTAAAACTCATGAATAATGATGATTTGATATGAAATGAGAGGTGTTCGGCCCAACCAAATAACTAGTGATGGGTTCTCGACACTACCCGCGTATCACGACACTTGAGAGTCGAAACCATTATGACGTCAGAAGTGTCGACTCTTCATGATACTTTAACGACACTTCGCCTTCACATCATGCACGCGCTAGTGTAAATGTAATCCAATTGAAACGAGAAGCAGTCAAGATTCATAGCTACATAAATCATAAGCAAACTATGGATTAAAAAACAATTATATGAGTAAATTCTGTTATGGTTATATATTTATGCATTAAGTACATTAAAAGACATTAAATTATTTATACACCGTGTTCGCTCTAACATTTGCTATAGGAAATTAGTATGGGAAATCTGAAATATGCCAAATAGTTCGTTCTCGAATAAAAGTCGGTGAAATTAATAGTTGCAATCGATAGATAAGATATTTTAATGTACTGTCCAAAAATATTACCCTTAATAACAATCCCAATTCTTCAAAAATTATAAATTCATGAATTATTTTCAAAACATTAATGTAAAAGCCGAAACCTGAAAAGTTGACGTGAAGCCTCCGTGGTTCAATGCCAACGGTGGCTTGCTAAACTGCACGGGCTGGTGGAATGCAAGATCGAACCACGTTACAAGCATAACTTTTTTTTAAATTTTATTTGTCATTAATCTTTAATTTAATAACAATTTAAATAATTTGTTATTATTCTTTTATTCGAAAAACGTACAGGAAATAATACATTACAAATAATGGTACCCAATTAATAAGACATGAATTCAAGAATTCTCATTACGTATTTATTTCAAATTAAAATAAATAAAATGTAAAATAAGTACTTGTCAATACTGAAACTTTAAATGTATTTAAATCTTCAGGATTTTGAGTGTTAATTAACTAATATTATAAAAATTGGTTTTTGTAGTATGCAGTATGAGAAAGCATCGTCAGTTTTCATTTCTAATTTATTATTTCTTGTACGTTTTTCGAATAAAAGAATAATAACAAATTATTTAAATTGTTATTAAATTAAAGACTAATGACAAATAAAATTTTAAAAAAAGGTATGCTTGTAACGGGGTTCGATCTTGCATTCCACCAGCCCGTGCAGTTTAGCAAGCCACCGTTGGCATTGAACCACGGAGGCTTCACGTCAACTTTTCAGGTTTCGGCTTTTAAATTAATGTTTTGCAAATAATTCATGAATTTATAATTTTAACTAAAAACATCTACAATAAAATAGTTTTATATGTACGTCTTATTCAATGATTGTTGGCCAGTTCAACAAATCTGCCTTTAATTTCTTTGTAAGAATGATCAAGCAACTTCGAATTACACTCTAATAAGAGCGATACTGTTCGACACGAAGTGTCGCGACACATCAAGTGTCACGACCACGAACAGTATCACGACACTCGACACCCAAGTTCCCATCACTACAAATAACCAATTTTAAAAGCGATTGTTAATAAGATGAAAATCATTCCAGATTAAATTATGTATTGCACAATATATCCCTGATCAGCAACTACGCAATGCCACCCATACATAACATACATAACAAAATTTTCATCGAGAGTGGATTTAGTGCAGTTTAGGGACGGACAACGCAATTAATATGTTTTCTCATGTACATGTAAATCTGATTGGTCTAGTGACAATTAATTATGAGCTGTTTTCAATGTTTGACATTATTTGCTCTCACACTAATTGAACGATATCTAGTCTACTTTTCTCGTTCGAATATTCTTCCTCCATTCATTTTTTAACTTAAGTAACTGTTTCAAACTAAAATATTACAGATTTTAACGTTTTAATTATTATCGCACGTCGCCTTATTTAACAAAGTAATACACTAAAGGTTAGTAATAGCAATTCTGTTTAGTAATTTGAGAAATTAATTAAACTATTTTAATAATAACGACTCCAGTTTATTAAACGTACACTACATTCATAACGAATTCCATGAATTGTTAGTGTTTTATGAAGACAAAAAAGAAAATAAAACAAAAACGTCTTGGATGTTTTATCTTGATAGCGTTATGATTATGAAAGGTACACAAACAACACTATAATAAATTATTCTACCTCACGTATGACTTTTTAGAGGGCCTGGCTTTTAGAGTTTCACACTTCGAGAGATTCGGAGCTTCAAAGATTTAAAATCCACTGTTTAAAGTTATACAAAACTTCGTATTATCAGAATTTCATTTCCTATAAACACACTTCAAATTCGACTTCGTCGAAAAATTAGATATTAAAATGTCCTTTAGAAGACTATTTTTGTTTCCAACTATTAATAAGGGTCTTTTTTAATTTGAAAGGTTCAACGATTCGAAGTCTTGAAGTTCTAGTTTCAAAGCATTAGGGATTCCTATTTTGAAAGTTCAAAAATCTCATGGCTTTAAAGTTTTAATGTATCAGTATTTTAAATTTGAGGGGCTTCCAAAATTGGAGATTATAAGATTAAAACTTAAAGGTTTAGATGCTGAAAACTAAAAATTCGTGGCATCAAAATTTCAAATGTTGGAAGATTGGAACTACAAAAATTCAGAGATGTATTTATAATTTCAAGGTATCAGAATTAAAAACTTTATAAATTAGAAAAAGGTCCATAGAAACCAAAGTAGCATGTTTCTAACTTTCCAAAGTCTCAAAATACCTAACAAATTTTACCTTCAATGTTTCATAACTTTTCAGGATGTAGTTGAAATTTTAAATTTGTAGCACATCAGCGTCCAATTGTTGTTTATAGATATCGAAAATTCTAGGTTTTACATAAGCTTTTTTTGGACCTTTAGAATTTAAGAAGATTGATGGATTTAAATATTCAATTTAAAGTTTGGTATTTTAAAAATTTTTCAGGCCTCCTTAGGCAAATAAAAGAAAATGATCTAATTTTACAACGTCAATCTTTTATATTAATTTAGGTTTATTTGCATTTATACGTTTTGTTTCCAATTCTTTGTGCTGTGGTCTTCACTATTAGTTGCTATATGTCTGGCAAAATTTATTTCTTGAAGCTGCATTCTTGGTACTTCCTGGGGATTCCATGGACATTCTGGAGGATTCCATGGAAATTTTAAATACATAATTTGATAGAGGTTCCGAGAATTTTAGAGGAATTTCTATAAATAGGCCAGTAAAATAGAATCCGTTGGTGGAAATCAATGTTGGAAAGCGGGAGATCGTTTCGATCGCTACATTTGACGTCAAATATGAGTATCCTAGGTTTTCACGGTCCCTCGACGCGAGCTTACCTGAGGGCATCAAAAGAATCACGAAATCTTCGGACCTTTTTTAGTTTTTCGCTTATAACCCCAAAGCGATGCTTTTTGGTGCTAAAGTGTGATTTTACAGTTTTTTTGATATTTTTGTTTTACTTGTGTATATTTCGACAACGGTAGTTCGGAAAATGTAAATTCCAAAGTTTTTATTGCTTCCACTCGCATCTCTGACTAAAGGGGAGAGAAATTGCAAAGTTAATTCTAACCTTCTACGCCAACAGAGCCAAAAAGTGACGTGAAGATTGTACTGGAAACATCTATTCCTTATTGTCATTCATTAATATTCATCATTCCTAGGCGTCGGGTATGGGGAGCATCTCTCTGGAAAGATTGGTTAAACAATAATTTTGTTTTTCAATATTAAATCCTGCAAATTTAACAAGCCTACCACTCGTTCAGAGGGACAGGGGTTCAAACCTCGGTTGTGACTGAATTTTAAAAATTTAGTACAATCGTGTCTGCGCTCCTTAGGATAAGGTATGAAAGTTGTATGAGTGATAAAGTATGGGGGAGCGTAATGTACTTGCTACAGTAGCTCCATTACCTCCGTTGCACTCCCATGAGAGTTTGTGTGAAACCCCGACACTGCAAGATGCGGTAAAAGGGGAATGGATTATGTATGTATGTATGTATGTATGTACAAATTTAACAAACTACAAGCTATTATACATAGCTCCATATAACTAAAAATATTTTAGGTAACTCAACCTTGAGATTTAATGTTTGATGCGATTGTTGCTGAGATTGTCGAAATCTCTCACATCGATCAAAAACCTCTCATTGGAATCCCTGTACTTCTTCCTTTGTTGGTCCAGTCTTTCAGAAATTGAACTCCTTAGGAGCTCTTAGACTATTTGGATCATTTGATCCTTTGCAATTGGATCTTTGTACCGGGAACTGTTTACATTGGCATATGTAGGGGTAGTTTGAATCTTAAGATTTCCTTGGTGACATCTTGTGATGAAAATAACTTTCGATCAAAAACAAAAGACGATCGCTTCGACAATTTATTAAATTTAGTTCTCCATGTTGAATATACTGCAGTAACTTAAAATCATTTGTGTGAATTGTGATATATCTTCGGTTATTCATTGGTTCAGGTTTAAAAATTACGTTTTTGCCTATTATCTTCGAAATGGGGCGTCGTATTGTCATAATATGTAGAACCGGCAATAATATATTGTAGAACCACCGATTGACATTTGTTTTTAGATACTGTTATGGCACAGAGACTGATTAAGTGTAAGTTTGGAAGTTTACAGCATCGTTATTTACAAATAACGATGTTGTAAACTTCTTGTAAACTCTAAAAGTAGCTACTTCTGAGAAAATTGTACCATACGATAACCGATAATGGTTATTAGCTGCCAAGTGCCAAGTGAATTAAAACTCTACTGTAAAATTTCGTGCTATAGAAATGATTCGTAAATGTGTCACAAAACTGTGACTTGAATAAATTTTACTCTTAGCCTGGAAAACTCCTTAAAAACTTTACGTTAACCAGTAAACGGTCCTCCTAATCCTCACTCCTCACTCAGTCCTAGTCCTCACTACTCATCTGTACACTCCTACACTAGCCTTACGAACAGATATTTATATTTCTTCTCCAAACAAATATTTTAAACTTACATGTGAGATACGTCAAGCTAATAACGCCAATACCTTCTTCGATCACTTTACTAAAAGCTTTAATCTTAATTTTAAGTTTTGTTTATTGTTTCCAGCCTGACTTTGTGGAACTCCATAATCATGAAATAAATAAAGATTAGTAAAAGTTTCACAGTTTTATTAAAATATAACCTGACAATATTGTTTCGACAGCTATGCTGTCATTATCAAAGGTAATATAATTATAAACAAACACATCGCTAAGGTAGATACAAAAATAGGTAACTAGATAAAATAATAATAATAATCAGAATTAAATATCTAATACTTCCAGTAACGGAGAATTACGGAGCTCAAATTGTTCATTCATTAAAGGTACCCTGAGTTTGTGTTTGTATATCTCAAAGGCTTCTAAAATGTCTAATTTGCGTTTGTTATTACAAAAATGTAGGAATTTAATATTATTTTGAGGAGTCATTGTGTGATTTTGTTCTAAAAGGTGTTTGGCGTAATTAGATTTTTCAGGATGTTTATTTTTGTAATGACGTACGTGTTCTTTATATCTTATGTCAAAATTTCGAAGTGTTTGTCCAATATATACTGAACTACAAAAAGAACAATTTAAACGGTAAATGCCCGATTTCATGATATCATGTGTTCTGTCTTTAGCATTAAATAAAAATGAAAAAGTGTTAGTGTTGGTTTTAAATGTTATTTTATAATTGTTGATTTTTCTTAGCATATGTGCAATTTTTTCTGATATTTTGCCAAAATATGGTATAGATATGTAATTTGTGTCTTCTGTTTGATTGTCAATGGGATATATTCTTTTGATAGCTAACCTATAATCTTTTTGTTTAATTAAAGTGTCAATCATGTTCGGATTGTAATGATTTGTATGTGCTAGTTAGTTATTTAATGGTTAATATCTCTTTGCTAAAATCTAGTTTTGTTAGTGGAATAGTTAAAGCTCTGTGTACTAATGATCTGTAGGCTGCTATTTTATGTGATTTATGGTGACAAGATCCATTTGGTATTGTTATGTCTGTTGTGTTGGTTTTCTGTATATGGAAAATGCAAATAGATTGTGTGTGTTAATCTTGATATTTAAGTCTAGAAAGTTTATAACCCTGTTTTGTTCTGTTTCTAGTGTAAAATTTATGTTAGGGTGGATAGTATTAATAAGAATTAAAAATCATTGATAACCTCAAAAGAACTGTCAAAACAAGCTAAAATGTCATCAACATAACGAAACCAGAAGATAATGTGTTTAGAGAGCTTTAATTCAAATATTTGATCTTCTAGCTTATCTATAAATATGTTAGCTAATAGAGGACTTAGAGAATTACCCATAGGTAAACCAGCTTTTTGTAAATAAATTATGTTATTAAAAGTGAAATAATTTTGATTTATACAAAGGTCAAATAATTGAATTAACTCTAACCTTTTAACAATCTATTTGAATTTTCCATATACAGAAAACCAACACAAACAGACATAACAATACCAAATGAATCTTGTCACCATAAAACACATGCAGCCTACAGATCATTAGTACACAGAGCTTTAACTATTCCACTAACAAAACCAGATTTTAGCAAAGAGATATCAACCATTAAACCACTAACTAGCGCATACAAATCATTACAATCCGAACATGATTGACACTTTAATTAAACAAAAAGATTATAGGTTAGCTATCAAAAGAATATATCCCATTGACAATCAAACAGAAGACACAAATTACACATCTATACCATATTTTGGCGAAATATCAGAAAAAATTGCACATATACTAAGAAAAACAAAAAATTATAAAATAACATTTAAAACCAACACTAACACTTTTTCATTTTTATTTAATGCTAAAGACAGAACACATGATATCATGAAATCGGGCATTTACCGTTTAAATTGCTCTTTTTGTAGTTCGGTATATATTGGGCAAACACTTCGAAATTTTGACATAAGATATAAAGAACACGTACGTCATTACAAAAATAAACATCCTGAAAAATCTAATTACGCCAAACACCTTTTAGAACAAAATCACACAATGACTCCTCAAAATAATATTAAATTCCTACATTTTTGTAATAACAAACGCAAATTAGACATTTTAGAAGCCTTTGAGATATACAAACACAAACTCAGGGTACCTTTAATGAATGAACAACTTGAGCTCAGTAATTCTCCGTTACTGGAAGTATTAGATATTTAATTCTGATTATTATTATTATTTTATCTAGTTACCTATTTTTGTATCTACCTTAGCGACGTGTTTGTTTATAATTATATTACCTTTGATAATGACAGCATAGCTGTCGAAACAATATGGTCAGGTTATATTTTAATAAAACTGTGAAACTTTTACTAACCTTTATTTATTTCATTAATTTTAAGTATCCAATAAATTCTAGATTCTAATACGTGGTTTTTGTACAACGTTTTTTAATGTAGAATTCTCATACAATAATTACATTTTAAATAAAAAAATTGTATATGTACTAAATTTTATATTTTAATACGTTTGCACCATTTTAAACACGTAGTCTCGTAGTTCTCGTAAATAAAAACTTTCCATGCAATTAAGAAAAATTGATTTGTTTTATTCTCCACGTCTTACCACATGTAAAGTCTCTATCGAGAAATTAATTAATTAACAGAAGTGGCCAAAGTTTCATTTGATTATATGAAGTTTTGTACAAAATAGGTTTTAAAGGTCGCTTTCGTCGATTTCCAATTCGACACCAAGATTTAAAAATCTAAAATAGAAGACTTAATATGACGCTTATAATGACTAAAATTCGTCTTATTCGCATACAATTTCGCATTTGTGCAGTTTTTAAGCTGATGATTTCGAATTTGATGACAACATTTGAAAATGTGAAAATTTAGATCCGGTTAATTGTGTAATAAATACAAAAGGAATTGCTGTTTTTGGTTTAACTACTGTTTTTAAAATACGGTATTTTGTGTAGGTACATTTTAAACAGATCGTTTTAATGTAACAAACCGATAGCATTAAGTTTAGTTTTGTTACGATTTAGTTTCAATCTTTATTTAAAGGATATTCGTTTTATCTGTTTTTGGGGTTTTATCCAAGATTTAGAGCGTAATACAGCCGCAGCACATTAAACTGTCTTGTTTCTCAACATATGTAACTTTGTTTAACTACTAAACTCGTATTTCTTCGCAACAACTGCGTCTTAATTGTTTTAAAGCGTCTAAGTCCTGCTAACACGAAAATAAATTTACGACTTCTGGGCTTTTCTTAGTTGCTACTATTTAGTTCAAACTTAGTCTTCTTTGATTTTTTTCTTCAAGTACCAAATGCTACCTACTGCCGTTTATAATTATCTGAAATTGCGAAACGGGCGCCCCATCCACGAAAACTGTAATTTAGTAAAACAAAAGGTGCTTAAAATGCAAAACATTACGCAACCTTACGCACTTTTAGAATATCTGTTATCCTAGCAAGGACATTTAAATGCAAAACGTGTTTGTAAAAGCGACGGTTTAGCTCAACTTTCTTAATTCACGGCGTGAGGAATTGTTACGCTATTTGCAGACAAATTTTATCAGGAAAAAAAGTAGTAGAAAAATACAGTACGAACGAATTGCAACTGAAAACAAAAGAAGTAACACGAAATTGCTTTGTATCGAAATATGTTTCAGCGCTAGAAGGAGTAGTAGGTAATACCTATGTTCTACAATGAATGTATTTTCAGGAAGATGGATGATGGCTGTACGTGTTCAGATTATTTTATTTCGTACATGAAGTTTTTCTTCCTGGAAAAAATGTCAGGACCGTGAATTTCTACTTCAGCATTCGATACATTTAGATAGATTCTTTATTAGATTATTTTTACATTTCTAAATGTGATTTGAAGATAAATTTTAAATAATTTTGATCTTACTATTCTTAGCGCTAAATCCATTTATGGATTATTCCACGTCAAATCAACACACTGTGTTTCTGTTTAAATTTAAATTTCGATTGATTTTTATTATTTAAACTTTTAAAGATAATTCATTAGTTATGCAGCTAAGAGCAGGCTTTTAGTAGGATGAGTTGCCTATATGAACAGTGTTTTCTTCTTATCTTTTTAAGGAAATTTTGCAATTTTCTATAATATTTATCTATTTTTGATTATTGTTATCAGCTTTTAAGATTTTTCACTGTCTTATTTTAAATTGTTTCTACTTTGGAAGAAGCGAGATGTTTTTCTGTGGTTCGTGTTAAACAATTTAGTTTTTGAATCAATACTCTATAATCATCGATAAATCAGAATGAGATTCTATGAGATATTTAAAAAGTCAATCCATCTGAAATAATTCGTGATTATTGCCACATTGGCCGCTGGTTATTCTGTTCAGGTAGGAAAAATAGTTCCTCCGTTATGTTTGTGCTTTGACTGACTTATTCTTGATATGTTTTAGGTTTCTTTTTAGGAATCGATTTACTATCGATTACGATTAACATGTTGAGGCCATTTTTAAAACCGTTTTATATACAAGTAACAGATTGATCATATACAGTCATCAAAGATGACGATCGTTGAAGACACACCAAAAGACTGGGTTCGTATGGACCCGAGAAAATTGATCGTCCTTGTATGAACCTCCAAACAGTAATATTTAGGTTTCGTATAATCAACTAATGCAATCACCTAAAGGATAATCAAGTAAGAACGGAATCAATTCCTTTATTGTGTATCTACCTTTTTCTGCCAAACAATACGGAAAGGTTTGTTTACATTTATCTGTCATTTATAGAGATGCGTTCCAGAACTGCATCTAGTAATACGTAAATACGTATGTTCAGTAGATCAGACAATTTCAAGTCATGTAATTAATTCAAGTTTTTATAATCATTTATTAATTGGGTACGTTTATTGGCACCATTGAGTTATACTATAAGATTTATGCCAAGGCCTTAGCGACATTTAGTACTTTTTATTTTTATCGCAAATGTGTATTGTTACAGTTGAAATTTGAAACGTGTAAATTAGAGATTTCAATTCGCTCATTAATTTCTGCTTTATAAACATTGAGTTTAGATATAATGTGTAAGCAACGGAATTTTGATTCAGAGTTGGCCTTGAAAGAAATAGATAGACATATCGTTCATGTGAAATTTTGAATCGTATGAATTAGTTTAATTAAACTGTCACTTTTTGAAGAGAGCTGCCAGATTAACTGTTTAAAAAAATCAGAAAAAACAGTTTTTAATAATGGCATTCATATTTAATGACGTACAAAAGAGAAATATGGTAGAAATTCTTTATTATGTGTTATTTAACTGAATCGTATCCAATCCACAGAGCTAGCCGAAGTACTTCTTGTCAGAATTTTCCAAGATATCTTAGAAAAATGATAAGCATAATAAGTTTGTCTACGTTGATTTTAGTTGGCATTCTAGTGAAATGTCCTAGGTTGAGACAAAGCAAATAATTATAGAATAGAATCACTACTATTCAAATTCAAATCAAATCTAAATCAAATCAATAAATGAACAGATGTTATTATAATTAATAAATCAATAAAATAAGCTAGAATAGCTTTTTCAAACAATTTTTATAATTGGTTTTCCCGGCGTCTCAAAGAAAAAGTTTAAAAATAAATTTCATATTTTAGATTATCAAGAATAAAAGTTATAAAATATTTTTGATGAGTGTTTGAATAAGTATGGAATAATAACCTAAGTCAGGTAGATTCTGGTATAACAAGTGATAAAGTGATTGAAAAACTTGAAAAAATCTCTACATTCGTTACATCACCAAGTCGTTGTTAAAATTAAAAGATTTATTTCACAAAAGTTTTAAAGAATTTGTAAAACTCAGTTAAGTAATTAAGTTTTAACATTTATTTCTAAGATTTTGTAACTAACTGTAATCACTACAAGTACAGCTTATTTAAGGTTAATTTAAGACATATTATTTATCTTTAAAAGTTACCTAGAAACTTACTTTAAAAGAAACAGTTCCCATTCAAACAATTAAATTAAAAAAAATCCGGAAAATCGCCAAACTTTAGAAATACAATCAACAGTACCGTATGTCTCATTAGGAAAATGAAAAAGTAATGGTAATGGTAAGAATAACATTACATTTAAACTTTTTTACAGAAAAATCATTGAAATAGTTAATTAAAGATCAATATGGTATGGGCGCTAAAGTTTCTTCGTAGCTCAGTTAGTTAAAAGCGAGCGATAATAAACCAAGATCTCTGTCATCCCAAGTTCGATATCAGCTGGCAGGCAACTTTTTAATTTTCTTACAACACACAAAATTCAAAATGACAATTTTTCTTTTGGGAAAATCTACTACACGTATTTTAGAATTAAACAGTATCTATTTTGTTTTCACTAATTTTGTAATTAAGTAATTAACAACTTAGTCAGGTTGTCAATGCAACAGCATAATTTTTACTTAATCGTTCAACAACATTTCAAATGCTATTCTGTTGTTTAGTCGTGTCCAATATTGAGGATAAGAATTACAATTTTAAAATGTAATTTAAAAAATTATGCGAAAAATATTTTCGGAAAAAAGAATTGATTTAAATTTGTATTTTAAAAAAACAATTAATAAAGTTACCTGCCAGCTAAAATTGAGCTTGAAGCGGCAGCGACTTCGGTTAGCTATCACCCCGCTTCAACTAACTGAACTACGAAAAAACATTAGCGCGCGCACATGCTACAATTATTTTACAAGTAGGTTATTTTCTCTTTGAAAAAGGATCTAGATCTAATTTTCTTCAGTATTTTCAAGATATTAGTACTTTTCAGATTTATAACGATGATGATAAAAAAATAGTAATTTTATATACATACTTGGGGAGATTTGTAAATGATTTTTTTAAAAGCATGGATTAATACACACATTTTTTAGCCCCCCTCCAATCTAGGCCTAGTTACAGGTATTACTGCAGCTCATTTCTTTTCCTTAAGAAGAATATCCCCACAAGTTTCCTTCAAATGCAATAAATCATTGATCCTTTTTTTATAAAATAACTTGTGCGGCGTTTTCCAATTTAGGGTTCGACGCACAATATTACAGCAAAACATGTTCGATACATTATACGATTTAAAAGAAAAGTCGCAATCTATCTTCTAACCATTTTTTCATTCACATATTATTGCGAAAGAAACTTTTCTTTTTATTATGAAGTCTGAAAGGAAACCCCGGTCGACAAAGGGGAATTTAGCTGTTTATGTTATACTGTATAGCTAGCTAAAGAAAGTAGAATTGAAACTTTCATAATGCAGGTCGTTTTTCCAAGCAATAACTGAAACAGATCTGGAGGGTATACATTTTCTTCGTTAATTTTTTAATATTTACTAACAAGAATAGCGTTAGTTCAAGTTTGTCAAAAAGGTTGCTTTAGACTAGCTGCCTTTTTGCTCGTCCATTAAGACCGATCAAATGTAGTTAAAAACAAAAGCTACTGCAACTAAAGTTCAGATATAGGAGCTAAAGCTCTGCAGAATGTACTACCTTTGCTTGTATCGGGTCTATTATTAAGTTAGTAGCAAACAATTCCGTCCACAGCATTGCTAATTCACTTAGGTCGAGCTTAGAGCGTCCATGACGTCAGTGCGGTCAGGCAACGACTTAAAGATGCTGCTGGAAGGGATAGTTGGGGACAACCCGGAAGGAGGATATTGCCGAGGGACAGGACGCTAAGCTCTAAATGACATAAACATGCAAGGGATGTCTTTACCACGTTGATCTTACGTGTGAAAACTTTTAATGGTTTCCTTCCTTTGATTTTGTTCTACTTTAATTTAATATTGATTGTTGAAAAGTACTTGCAATCATGTTGTGCTAAATGCTTTAAAACAACTTTATAGCTAAGAAATAAGCTTTTTATGTTAAAAAAAAGCTTTAACAAAAGAAAATTTAGCCAACGGTTATAAAAATGTAATATAATAATTGGAATCCAATTCTCGTACGCATTCAGCAGTTGAATTGTGATGAAATATATGTTCGACTCTCATGACACAACATTCGTCAGTGTCATCATTGCTGCCAACTGGCTCATTACTCACCAGTTGTAGTAATGTCTGAGTTTTCATTGTACTACCTGGGGACTTTACTCTTGACTGTTGTTATAAGCCTGGAAAGTAATATTCAGTAGCGTGCTCGTGCACACGTAATTTAGAATGGGCTGTGCATATTTATCATTTTGTTCTTCCTGCTTCAGCAGGAAATAATTTCAACAGGTCACCTGAAAATGGGAAACGGTAGTCTCCTCTAACCACTTAACAGTTCGTATTTTAGACATTAAAGTAAATATTTTACGAGATATTATACCGAGCACCTACCCTACTACTTGGAGAATTTACAGAAACCTAATAAATTTACATTTTATAATTTTTATTTTAAAGTAAATACATACTGAGAAGAAATTATATTTTCTCCAACTCCCCCTTTTAACAAATCCTATTAAATAAAAAAGAAATATTGTTCGAATTAAATGGAATTTTCGCAGAGACGAAGAGATAAGGGAAAATTATTATCAAAAGCGTAGATCTAGATTCGCTTGTTTTCAAACTTAACAGTCCGAAAACATCCGAAGTTTTGTTCGTACACATCATTGCTAGTTAATGGTTAAAATAAGACATTTAGAGTCTGTTGGACATCGCATCATTTCCTGATATTCCTGCGCATTCCTGCTATTTCCTGCCCATTTGCAGTTAATGGTTCTCTTACCCTACACTTAGCAGGAATATGAACGTTTTACAGAAATGTTTTAGTCATATTAAAATGTACGCGACACTAGGAAATACCCTATAAGTTTTCAAATGGTTTCTTGAAATTTATGATTGTTTCATGTTTATAATTCTAACTTCCTCGTTTTGTTACAGCTGGTGAAACTTTGTATGAATGCAACAAGATCGATTACTTCTCAAAGGAAAAGTACAGCCCCGATCCGAACGATTCAACACTGGCTATTCCATGTAAGTTCATTGTATTCGCATCTTTTTTAATGTTTTTTGTGCGCTTTGTAAATCAACTTTACTTTTTCTTTTGTTGTTGAAGTAATTGTCGGTATATAGTGACTTTACGATTGAATTAAGAAGATAGCTTAATCCTATCAATTTGTTATTGCTAACTGAAAGGCGTTGGTACCTTTTATACTTTTGAACCTTGTCACTTTTTACACTGACCGAACAGCGTTTTCACAAAGTTATAGAACAAAGAGTATAGAAAACTATCTATCTCAGAATTAAACTTCCCGTTTAAAGGCATTGTTACACACAAGATGGGGTCAATTAAGAATCGATTTACAACTATTAACCGCAGTTAGTTCTGTCGGCAAACAGCTACCTAGTAGGTGACCGTGGTTGACAAGAAGTATTTCAACAGGCATCACGAGTCGACTGCCAAAGCTTTAGTATCGATACCCAACAATACCTGTAAGGTTCCAAAGCACATTTGCGACTACTACCAATGTGGTAAACTCTGTCCAATAAAACGTACAGGGTGGCCCACGCAAGATGATCCTGTACCTTAGAAACTGTAAGAGTTACGTTGGTTGGTGTGAAACAAATTTGTATTTCATAATAGTTTTGTATATACAGGGTGTATACTGTATACATATTTTTACTGTTTTCGATTTTACACTTTATTTTAAGTATGTTTGCCTAATGTATATATTGAAATTCTGTGCAGTTTTTGAGAAAATTCAGTTTTTCTGTGATGTTTGGAAAATCCTAATTAAAAAAATAAATTTCCATAGTGCAAGTTACATTTAACCGGTTATAATAATACACGGCGCTTATAAATATCTAAGTCCGCGTTTCTACATACATTTATTACAGAATAGTATGCAGGGTCTTCAATCTGATGGACCAAAGGTATAAATCTTTGCACAGGAAAACTTCACTTTTTTTCAATGGGACACCCTGTAATTATTATATTTTTTAATTGCTGAATTATTGCAAGTGCAGATGTTTATCAAAATAAGAAATCGTCTAGTTAAATACTATTAATCAACAAAACTCTATAGGAGATAACTGGTAAAAATAGATTAGACCAACCTCATACCCCACTAGATGAAAAACTCAAAAATGAAATAGTTCAACTCTTTATAAGATTACAAAATAAACGTGTTATCTCGCTTAATAATTTTAATAAATGTAGTGTAACAGAGCTATTTATAATTTAATGCCACAACGGGGGAAAACTGTTTAAGAATGAAGGTTAGCTAAATAATAGATCACTCATATACAGAGTGTAACTAACATAACTAAAACCCTTGTAATGGGGGGTAGCTGTAATAATTCATTATACTAAGAATAAAAATACGAAACAAGCAAAAAAATTCTTTGTAAATTTTTTAAAAAGCTTTTGAAAATTTTTAATGTGTATATAAAGCCCTATTTTACTCCCTTAAGTGAGTACTTTGCTCCCTAGGGAATAAAGTAAATTTTTCGCCTTATATCTAACGAAACCGGGCCAATTATCCTGAAATTGTGTCTTGTTGGTGTTTGCAATGGAGGGTGAGAGTTTAACATGAAACTCTACGGGAATGGCTAACTAAAGTAAACTAAACTAACTAACTAACCTAACCTAACCCAACCCAACCCAGTGTAACCTAACCTAACCTTTTTTGGACGGTTATGAGTGTCCGGTACATTATATACTTACGTGTTTCCCATAGAGTGCCATGTTAAATGTTGACTCTCCATAGCTTACTGCCTAGGCATTTTTTTGATCCAAATATACAAAAACTAAGTTGAGTCCACTGTGGCAGTTAATATTAAACAAACAGAAATAAGTCAGTAGTGCAAGAAATTTATGCGAATATACATCTCCAGATAAATTACCAAACTAATATTTCTTAGAAGATATATTAATAAAATACTTGAGACATTACTTGATATTAATAAAATACTATTAAAAGAAATACTTGAACTTCCTGCCAATACTCTAAATTCGATGTTAGTGTTCTAGTAAAGTTAAAGGTCTCCCGCTTTTTAAAGGTATTCGTGGAAATTATGTTCAAAACTTTGATGCATGTAAATAGCTAAAAATAACATGAAACGAATACATAATCATTTCAAAGATTTGGAGAACGAGGTATAAAAATGACCGAATGAACTTAATATAATACTGTATGCAAATATTTGGTCTACAAATGGGGGAAAGTTCAGGGAAGTAGCAAGGCACGAGAACTATGGATACTGGCAAACTGCAAAACCAAAGAAAAGCGAGATTATTCTCCTGCTAAATGTTTGACCTGACACCACAACAGTCTATCCTCCTCTGAATGGAATGAAGCATCCAAAATGGTAGGACATGTGTCTAATGTGTGCAGGATATATAGTAGATCTCGAAACCTTGCATCACACCGTACAGAAACTCAGCAACATTGAACTATGCAAAAACTATACAGTCTTGAAGAAGTAACATATTGTAACGTTCTTTTTAAAATAATAACAAAAATGCTGTTTAAATCGTCTATTAAAGAGAGAAATATTATTTACACACACCAATTTAATCTTAACTAATTATTTAACACTATAATTATAAACTGTTTGCCGAACTTAAATGCTAGATATTTACAAACTTAAAGTGGATTATATAAGAACTATTTATGTAATATTACAACAATTATTAAACATTTATTTATTCACTAATATATTTGATTCTAATTACACAAAGCACATTTCAATTCACCGGTCGAACACTAATTGAATTCTCTTCTATCCGCGACGACGTTTTATAACTTCCATATAAACGTTTTAGGAAACGCTCGAACATGCCCGTATATTGTACCTCGTTTAGCCGCCTGATGCGTCATATACGCGGCCCGTGTCGAATCTTCTAGTATGTTCTCGCGGGTGTATGACGCTTCGCTCTGGAGTGTTCTGCCGCCCGCTTATAGGGATTTCCCTATTTGTTACAGTATATACATGATGATATTCGGAAGGTAGATATTTTGTTGTATTAAAAGGAAGACAAGGCCTATATAATTGACCCATTAACGCAGAGAATAAAGAAAATATTACACGTAGGCGTCAAAGTGAACCAGCAGAATTTATACTATAAATAAAAGAAGCTAATGCTCCATAACTAGCCATAAAAGTTTTAATACTTACGTTAGGCTTACAGTTGATTACCACATCTGAGCTTATTAAAGTAAGTTCTCTTAATTATTAAAGTTTCCATTAAAATTCTTTTCGGATGGGGGAAAATAGAAAGGCTAAAAATCTATTTGACAAATACATCAACCTTAAGTTTTATTACATTCATTTAATTAACTGAAAGACTATCTCTTATATTTTTTATTTTTAAACAAATAATAAAAATAATCACATTATCTTGAACGTAACTGAAAACAAATTACTATTGTTGTTGCTGACAATTTTTGAAATGCGATTTTCCCAAGTGTTTGGTTCTTCATATCATCTAATTAATGAAAAACCAGGCCAATCCAACTGGCAAACAATGCATCCATCGCAAAACTAGGTGCTAGGGGTAGAATTAAGCCCCAGGTCAAATACCTTTAAATAAATGATCTCAATGATGATCTTCAAATTCTTCAAAAGTGAATCGTAGATAAATACTAGAGAAATATCTTACCTGTCAACTTGGAGAAGGCTTGTTAATTCGCCATAAACACAAGGACAGGTGCGAAGGAAATTTTATTTTCACCAGTAGTCTTCCAAAAATGCGACAACCAAACTCAAATTAATCGCTGCTAATAGAGTGAACTAAACCTTTACAATTAACGATGTAATAAAAGCAAAAAGAAGCAAATTCACAAAATGGACGCATGTGATGCAAAGCTACTATTGGTTAAGCTTCTTAATAAGTCGTTCTCTAAGAGAAAGAGTCTATAGGAAATATGTCATCAGGAAAAGTCAACCTAGTTGGAAAATAATCTGAAGTGGAATCCAAAATGACTTTGGGTGGCAACAATTCGATGTTTATTACCTATTACTTATAATAAAGGAGTACTACCTTCGTATATGGCAATGGCATGTGAAACTTGACAACATTTAGTACCATTTAAGGACTTAGGGGGCGTTGTAAAT
Source organism: Agrypnus murinus (assembly GCA_929113105.1). Classification (NCBI taxonomy): domain Eukaryota; kingdom Metazoa; phylum Arthropoda; class Insecta; order Coleoptera; family Elateridae; genus Agrypnus; species Agrypnus murinus. Next base: position 43,316,232 of record OV816025.1, read on the forward strand.
GGATTTTTATTTATTTTTACTATTAGATGAATAATAATCTAAACAAAAGATCTTATACCATTTCATTACATGTGTTGTGATTTGTGTTCCAGCTGCTCCTGGGGTGGGTTTAGAAAAATAAAAGATGGTATGTAAGAGTTTGACTGAGCCGATATAATCAAAATCAATATTGTATAAAAAATAACAAAATATATTCAAAACAGTATTTTGTCACGAGAAATAGTTATTTACATTACAAGCTGCGAAAGTTTACTTTTAGGTGCAAGGTGTTTTTGATTGGCCAAGTTAAGCGAAGCCGAGGTTTGTTAAAAACACCGAGCACCTGAAAGGGCTTTCGCAGCTGTAATGTATTAAACTTTTCATTCTTCCCTTGACATTTATTAACCACCGTAAATAAATAAATAAAATGATCATTCAGTGATTATAATAAAATAATGTTTGTATATACAACAGTATTGTTACAAAGGTAATGTTGACAACAGCCACCTTATAGTATTATATTTTAAAAAACTTGACAGTTTTACTTCATTGTCCAGGGACCGAAAGTTTTTCATACCTAGCAACCACCTCGCATGTTTTACTTTCGCTTTCGGTTGCCTTATCAAGATAGAAAGTTACACTTTCGTAAAGGGGAGAATGAAAAGTGCAATTACAAAAACCAAACAAAAACCATCAAATAATGGTTATATCAAAGTAAATAAATTGTAATATTTAGAGGCACTGGTAATCTCAGTCGGCAAAAATATGTAATATCGTAATTACTTAAACCAAAATAGTAGCCGGCTATCAGGATAACAACGATGCATAACAGTTGGCAAATTCTGAATTATAATCAAATGCAGGTGCATAGACGGGTAAGAGCTATTATCGATAAATACACCGCAGCGAATTGTAAAATTATTTGAAGGCCAAAAATTAATCAATTCAAAACCAATTGGCTAGCCCTAGTCCTAACTAGCAGGTAATAAACTCTAATTAAACTAAAATCAAAGCAGCTTGCAGTTATTGAAATCACCAATCCTAAATTAACGTCTTTTCATCAAATTCTAAAGTTGAACAAAAATAATATCTATGTAGTTTGAACAAATAGTTCATCAAACACAAATCAAATCAAATTAAATAGTTAATATCGGCCCCGCTAATATTTAATGTACACCACATTTTCTATAAATGCTGATATGACCATGTGTTCCTCGACAACGCACAGTGTGACCTTTTCAGAATCTAGCGGTACTACTAAATGCTTCAGCGGCAACTTTCGCAAACTTTTCTTCTCAGATTCTCTTGAAACTATCAAATTTAAGTAAAACGGACACAAGTGCAAATGAGGGTATTGGAGGTTTAGGTAAAAACACAATACACCTCAAGTAACGGTACCACGAATGGCTACATATTGTAAGCGTATATATCCCTTAAGATGTTTCAGTCGATTTGATATATTCGTGTTGTTACACCGAGTTATATTTGTGTTTTTTTGTGGCTGTTATTTAAAATATACATTTTTGCAATGACTTCTGCCAATTCCGGTAAATATACATCTTTTTTTTTAATAACCACCTTTACCCCCCATTCTTATATAACCACCCATTTTTATATAAACATCATGAGGTTTTATTCTCTAAATATTAGCTTCTTAATTATCATTGTTTATACTACAATTTACAAAAAATTAGATGCAACGAGCTGTGACGATAAAAGTATTTATTTTTTTGTGGACAAGGCGCCCTCGCCTACGAAAACCTTTATGATGTTTGGAAACACACTAAATTGTTTGATGCTCCACTGCGTTTATAGGTTGTCCAACCTACTTAGACGAACATAAAACGAATATATTAAAGAAATACGTGACTTATTTTTGTGGCAATTTAAATCGAGTCGCAATAATGGTCGATTTTTATCAAGGCATGTTTCGTGGTTCAAGAGTTCGTTCATGATACCACCGAAGATTGCACAGTATGTCCTTCCTATTAACCAACCTGAACCTACTACTTCTAAAGCTATTGAACGACCTTAAAAATCGCTTGAAGAATGTACGCCAAAAGTTCAGAAACGGAAAGTTAAAGAATTACTGAAGTCAGAGTATTATTTTGCGAAATACAGTAGTTATAAATAAATAGTTGTAAAACTATATCTGTTCCGCAGGTTCTACTAGAACTGAAATTGTACATACTGTGTAACTTGGGGATCATTTTAAGTTGTCTCTACCATATTTTCATATACTTAAGGATTGTATATTTAACAGGGTCAATAGTGCTCTATTATGGCACTTAAGGCTTAAACAGAGGTTTCACAAGTTATAATATGTGTTTAAAAACTCATTCTTCGTTTGCTTTACGATGAAACTACGTAATAACCATTTCGTTATGAAAAATCATACATATTTACAACAACAACAACAGATCAATTAACTCTTTAAAATAACCTCAAGGTCAGTTTAGATGGTAATATCAATTATTCTTCATATACTGTATATGGACATTTATACATATGGACATTTATATGGCAATTATTAATTAAGTTCCACTAGATTCTGAAAAGGCCACACTGTGCAGCGCACCTAGTTTATCTTCGATGCTTTTTCGAGTTGCAAATATAATAGGAAATGATTTTATCTGACCTCATATATGTTTCTGCGTTCCAATTAATATATTTCTTAATTCTTGAGGTTCTAAGAGTGTTTGGCAATAGTTGGATTCTCCAGAACGAGAGTAAAAATATTTCTCCAGGAAAACTAGACGTAAAGATCAAACCAAGAAGGCCTAAAATATAAAAATCATTGAAGTTTCTTTACGATAAACACGATACGAAAACATAAACATAAACACGTGTTTTACTGGGGAAGTGCAAAATCTTTTCAACATTTTAGATAATTCCTTTATTGGTTTGCTAATTTTTGTGCAGTTATCTCAGTTGTGCTTAATTTTACTTTCGCTGGATTAGTGACTTTTGAAATTTTTATTTTCAACATTAATTAAGTTTTGCCTTTTGCATAAATTATACCTACCTGTGTAGTAAATCTATAAAATTAAATGTTAATTTTATATTTTATGTACATAAAATATCGAATTAATATATTACATCCTGGAATATTAAAATGAATTCGTGGAAATTTAAAAAGGGTGGAATAATTCTTGGGGCTATTTTATAGTAGCATTCTTTGAAAGAATTCGACCCACATTTTTACTTACTAACCTTTATTAACTGTCCTCAAATACTAAAATAAATTCGTGGAAATTTAAAAAGGGAGCGATAATTCTTGGAACAAATTCTTTTTCTGTTAAAAAGTTTAACTATTTTATAGTATGTAGTAGCAAGGGTGTACCCAGAGAGGGGAAACTGCCCCCCCACCCCACAAGAAACATAAAATTACATTCATAACAATAACGTCTTTTTATTAAGGGCGTAAATATGAGTGGGCCTATACACGACAAATGACATAATCCGGTCCTGACCATAGAAAAGAAAAATGCTGTTAATAATATAGAACTTTGGGATACTTTCATGAGTTTCTCTTCATTATGGTCTACCGGTATGTAATTATTGCTGTAAGGAGTTTCTTGGCCCGGGAGTTTAATTCGGTAGGCGTCCCTGCTCGGACGACAAATTTGTATGGGTTCTGCCCGGGTATCAAGTTGCTTACGAAGGGCGCTGGGTAGTTTTTGATGGTCGACGGTAATTCTTGGGCGCCAGTTATTTTAACATGGTAAGCTTCACGAATCCGGTTAGCTGCTAGAGGAGAAATGGAAATCCAGGGATCTGCTGAGGTCGTAGAGGTTAGCACCGTCTGGATGGTCGCAAGGGTCTCTACCAATTTTACTAAGACACTTAAAGAAGGTAAGGATGTTATCTTTAGCGTTAGCAAATAAAAAATATAATCAAAATGCCAAACAGTTAACAGTTTCTCATCACTAAAAAGGTGCTACAAACTCTATTTCTAACTCTATAAGCTTACGATTATTTACGACGTTCCGGGCAAGCGCGGGGCAATACAGCGTAGCAAACAGCAAACCAAGCGTGCGGGTACGGTAGAGTAAGTGACAACGGTGGGGTATGTAAGCGGGATGACGGGGTTCTTGGAGGAGGCTCCCAGGTATACATGCAGTGTGGTCTCGGAAGGGTAAGGGACGAGAAGAGGCCCCTAGGTATACACGCAGTGAGACCTCGGAAGGGAAGGAAAGGTAATAAGGATGTTAAGGATGAGACCCGCTGGTATACACGCAGTGAGTCTCGGAAAGGGGTATAGGGTAGGTATAGGGAGCGAAACAGGAATTCGGGTTACGGCCTCGAGGACTTACTCTACTTGATTATACAGCTCCTGGCTGGTAATCGGTCTGCTGGCTGCTAATTAGTGTGCTGGCTGATTGTCATAGTGGCTTCAAGTTCCAGGATGGAACTGAATAAATCGGATAGTGCACTTATATAGGTGCTCGCAGAGCGTGGGAGAAATGGTAGGGGTGAAACGGAGTAGTGGTGCACGCCAAATAAACGCATAGGGAAGGAACGCGTGTTCTTACTTGAGTCGGCGGCTTATCCAAGTGGCTATAGATCGCAAGAAATGATAAGCTTATTTACTCCTACATCCCTAACAATAAAATAAAATAAAGTACTTAGTACTTTAAGACTTAGACAAAAATGTAGTTGCAGTAATAGTATACAAGTGTGAAAAGGGCTTTAAAAGGGGTGTATTCATAGATACAAGTTTTGCAATGGTCGTTTCCGCAACTTTCTAACATGCTATGTTCAAATTTAATTAGAATTTTTATTAAAAAACAAATTTCTTAACATATTTTTACTAGTGTACGAAAGATAAACGTGGACGTTTGTTCCGCATTCGTGTAATAAACGTCTACTTATAACAGATTGCATGAACATATAGTGTTCCATCACAACACTATATTTTAGACGGTGTCTTCAAACAATACATTTGTATTCAACTTATGTCAATACATATTTCCGCAACAAACACAAAATCAAACAAAAATTCAACAAAATTTCCAAACATTTGTAATATTTGAACGGTTATGATTGGCTTTTTAAAATCCACCTATAGAAGAGGTGGTTGTTCTTGTTCAGCCAATTAAGAACAGTTTGACACGGTAAAGAAGGTAACCTTGTCACGGAAATACTATTGACGTAAGTCGAATATGTTTAAAATATAAGGTTAACAAAAGTCTACATTAATGTCAACTTCCTTATCAGAAAAATCTTTCTTTACTTTCGTAGAAAGGTTTATTTCTGTTATATAGATAATACCCACTTGTATTGAAACTGAAATAAAAGGTGAGATATGGTTAGTCGCTAATACTACCAGCAGCAAACATTTCCATGCTGCGGCGGCGGCTTCCACAAATAAAAGGGATTTAGTCCTGGAGTATCTGAACACCCTCCAACAAGGGTTCAAATTACAAAAATGCCGGGGTACGACTCAATTTTTGTCACAGTTTTTTAAAGCGGGAAGTAGAGAAAGAAGTTTGCTGGAACTTAAAAGGCAGTGCTTGATCAGTCATGCTTCCGTAGAACATGATCGAGAATTATAGAGAATAAAAAACAATAAAAAATACAGAATATCAGTTAGAAATTAAAAAATACTCCTTATTAAATATAAAAAGAATGGTATTTAAATATAAATCTTTATCAAGAATTATATTTATGTCGATTCAAATAAAATATTAACAAAGTATAGGAATGCTTTTGCTACGACCGAAACAGTCGGAGAACAGTTTTGATTTATTTATTTACATACTATAAAAGTAAACACGTAACTAATTATAATAACAAAACAAAATTAAAAAGGTAAAGTTAATTAACTAGTGAATTTACAGAAATTTAACCCTATTGCTTTTCATTAATAATAATAATACGTTCATTTGTTCATTAATAAGTCTCCCAAAAATTAAATATTTCTTCAAAAAGTTCCAAACAATATGGACGACTGCTTATCGGATAAAAAGATCCAATGTACGTATTGATAAAGGTATATGAACGGTAATTTTATACAAGTTTGGCTCTTTCAAAATCTTTACAAATTACTCCCCAAAGGGTTCACCAAATAACATAGATGACGCCGATATTTACAGATAACAAATAACTGCAGAGTATATGTCTAACCATCCATACTACTATTCATTTTTTTTCTCTAGAGTCCTCGACCTCGAAGCCTGACGTCCTGAAGTACCTGACTTCGAAAGCGTATTACTCGTAAACTACTGAACTAAATTAAATATTTTAACAGCGTGCAAATAGTAAATTTATTTCTACATATAACAGTAAAATATTATGATATACGTAAAAAGAAAAAAGAATCATTTAACTTTTAATGAAATTGTTCCTAAAAATGGGTACCTTTTATTACATATAGTCCGATATAAAAGCACTTAGAAATATATGGGCGCACTTAAAATTTTAAATGTGATTTTTTGGAAAACTAGCAGGAAGCGACCACATATTGATAAGGAAAATATGTTCGAAATCGTCTATTACAGCTACCCCCCCCTCTATTTTATCTATTCACTTTTTTATTTACTGGGGGCCCCACTCCATATACATATATACCCGGGGCCCCAAATTTCAAAAGACAGCGCTGTTTATAACTCTTAAACTTTTCAAGTTCAAGATTATTTCGAACACTGGGTGAAATTTTAAAAATTGAGGCAACATGACTTAATGAACTGAAATAATTTTCTTTTCATGTAACTTAAATATTCAGTCTTCAGGCCATTCACATGCATCCATTATTTTAAAACTTATTAACTGTCCACAAAATTGTACAAGGCTGTGAGATGGGGCGAGTAGGAAATTCAGCAGCAAATATATCAGAAATCATTTGTAAACTATTGTGGTTTTGGTACCACAGACACTTTTACACGTTTTCCTCTTTAGTGTACATTTTAATACTTAATTTAAAGTTGTTTTAACAGCTTACTAATTTATTTGTTGGATGTTACCGGCTTCTTAGATTAAATGAATGAAATGATAAAAATACCGTGCTGTATAGTTGGTTGCCTATGTATGCATAATGTTTTTATTCACGATTATATTGTACTATACGTACATTTCTGTCATTGTTCTCGACTATTTGAAATTGATTATTTGAAATATAAAATGTTACAAATCTTAGATAAAGGTTAATTTATTTTGTTTAATTAATGTTTTACATTAAATTATATTTTGAATGCAAAGCCGTCTAGAAAAATTATCGGTTTGGCGGGGAATGGAACCCTGGACTGCTTACGTGCTAAGCCGGACCTCATACTGTTCACCACCTAGCCGCGTTAAAATAATTTAGTTATTTTACTATATAAAGTTACTATAAAATTATTGTTGAATTAACATAAAATTCATTAATTTTTAACATTATATAATTGTTAATATCTATGAACAATATATCCTACCCAACTATATTCATTATTGCTAAATTACAATGAAAACTTTTATCATTTGCAACATTTCATTCATATAATTCACAAGTGCAAGCGCGACGGCTACACTTAAAACTCTCTTTCCTTGTTATTCCACCTTCGATAGAATATGTTTACGTTTCGCAAAAAGGGCGTTAGATAAAAGATAACGCTATGCAATGTAGTAATTGACTGAAATTAAATTATCTTTAAAAACTTAATATTTACTTCTTTTTGAGATTTTAGATTTATCATAAGTGAATCCAATGATGGGAAAATGGAAGCTGCTCTATTACATCTCTTAATTTATAGCCAGAGATTTCACGTAAAAAATATGAATGCGAGTATAAATTCTAGGTTAAATATTTTTCTTAGCTTTTGGTATTTCATTACTTTTTTTGTGGTCGTAGAAAAAGCATACTGTGTAACACGTGCAAAAACGTCAATTTCATACTCGTGTAATTGCGGCACTTTTCTGCACTTGTAACACAATATACTATTACATGTTTGTAAAACTGACCAGTAAAATCTTGGCCAATTTTTATTTGTAAATACTTTAAAACAAGTCGTTTTATCCGATTTAAATTTAGGTTTTTATAAATTTATTTAACGCTAAAAATATCTTTTTTATTTAATATTAGTTTTAATATAATAGCACTTATAATAATAAATACTTAAAATAAAATATAGAATCGAAACTTGTAAAAATATATAGGGTGCTTTATTTAAAACAAAACAGTTGATATTAGTTGTAGTAGCATAACAATTCACCCTGTATATACAAAATATTATAAAAAATTTTGTTTTATACCAACCAACTTTGATATTTAACTTTTTTTCGTAACTCTTGTAGTTGCCAAGATAAGCTACACGTAAAAGGTTATCTTATGTAAGCTACACTCTACATACAGTGCTATTAAATTAAAATGCAATATACTCTATATTGCATTTTTGAAAATAATCAACTAAAAGTATTAGGTTAAATTGGTTGATTGTTGCAAGTACGTATGCATTTTACCACGAACAGACGTGGTTTGTTATAAAAAATACACTTTTGCCTCTTTTATTTTACAATAAATGTTATTTGCATTTACGTTTGTATTTTTTTATAAACTCAATTAGTGTTAAATTATCGCGAAGTGAATGAAAAGCGGCTAGCGCATTTTAAGCATTTAGGTATTGCTGGTTGCATAAACACACAGTAAATGCAATGGTTTGATATGCTTATTTTAAAATGCAATTTAAGGAATATATTTTACTTTAAGTAATAGCAGTGTATAATGTGGGTTAAAATGCTAGTTTTTAGGATAGTATATACTATCAATGATATACTAGGATATACTATCAATAGAACATAATATGAATACTTTCATTTTAATAAAAAATGATACAGTTTTTATGCCCTTTTTCAACACACTAGGTGTTGTAACTGAGCTGATGAAATAAAGAAGTGCACATATTATGTTACTAAAACAGATAATTTTAAAACTTGAAAAGAGCAATCAAAATAGAATACTCCTAAAATTTAAAACCTATCAGAGGATGTTAAGCAATAAGCATTAAGGTCGTTTCCTTACTGAAACACAAGAATTGGATTAGGAAACTATAGCTTAACGAAAAGTCTTTTTGGAAAGTAAACGAAGAGCGGTTATTCTTGATAACTATAGCTGCAATTGTTATAGTATCGTAGTAAATCAAAATTTTAATATTTTATAACTTTCTAAAAAACCTTATCTTGTTTAGATGCTGTCACAAAGTCCATCTTCTTCTTCATATCAGCGTCACTGCTTCTATTTGGAAGTTACTGCTGCTGTATTCTTGGACAATGCGCCAAACACCGAAGACTGTGTACCTTCATCTCAGGGGTGGCATTTATTGTTTCAGGTTGTATATTTTGTTTGTTACTTCGATATTATATATAAAATATAAACATGAAGTTTAACAGGTTAAACTTATTTATAAAAAAATGCGAAAAGAATTGTATATATTAAAATTATTGTATTTTACCGTTTGCAACCTTTGAACAGTAAAAGCATATTCGAGATTACATAATGAGAGATATCTCAAAAACTCTTTTGAGTTTTGAGACTTAGAGAAAAATTCTTTTATAGAATCACAGCTTTCCCTGTTAAATCTCAAACTTGTCAAAGTTATTATTTAGAAAATCAAATTTACTAATGTTTTTTATTTGTATTTCAGGCCTTATCATGCTCCTTGGACTGATTATGTATATCTCCGTTTTCAAAGCCGAAGTCGGAAGTAAATTAAGACCTCGTTCGCAATTACAACCACCTTCTTTCACATACCATTATGGCTTTTCGTTCCTATTATATGTCAGTGGCTTTATTAGCACTCAATTAGCTGGAATCAGTGCAGTGTTCCTTTTTATTTATAGAATGCAGCATGAATGGAGAAGAAAACATTTAGAGGATATTCGAGTAGGAAAAGTTCGAACACCTCCGCCGTCCATAAATTACGTACAGTTGGACCACACGATGTTTTATCCATGTCGAAGACATCCTCAAGCGTATATAAACTCAAATAGTTCTATACATATACCAATGAACTTTCCTTCGCCAGTGCACCAAAGACGTTATTTTTTTAGTAAAGAACCGATAAATGAATCTCCGTGTAGTATACATCATAACCGGTCCCAATCGAATTCACTCAAAGACATTTCTAGTAGTTTTTACGATTTTCCACCACCACCGACAATTAGTTATCAATTTGAAGAACTGAAGAGCTTTAACAGGGATGCTGCCAGACATTTTCCACGTGACATCACTACTAATACCGTATCTACGACGGCCGATATTAATTGTGACGATTTTTTACCGGAACAATATGAGGATTATTCACCTAGTATTCAACACGAACAGGAATTTGTTACATTTGATTTAGACCAACCGTTACCTATACGTGCTCAAAGTACCGTGTCGGTTAATTCGCGAAATAATGATAACGGAAAAAAAGATTTTAGTAGTGATACCTTAAGAAGGACTACACCAGTTTGAAAATGTGTTATTTTTTAGAATGATAGTATTATTAAAATATTTATTAGATACGTTTTTGAAATGTGTTTTAAATTTTTAGTGTTTTATTGTTATGTATATATTGTTAACTGGAATTAATAACAATAACAGTTTTTGTGACATTAAAAGTAAAATCAAAATATAATTCAAACCTGCAAGCTATCTCTACGTAACTTGGAATCTACAAGGTTTACAAAATATTTTTGTATATGCATTGACAATGTAATTCTCCAATCCTTTTAGTCTAAAAAAGTAGAGGTTTTCAGTATCAAACACATTTAGTTTAATGTCACAATTATTGTTGATTGTAAAAGCTAAAGACTTTAAGATAATTCTGCGAAGAATTTAAAACTATCCCTTGCACTGAATGTGTACAGTATGTTTTAGGAAAACTATTTTAAAACAGCTACAAAGGACATAAGTGTTTCCGTAATAAGAGAATTTAATCAAAATGTTTAATTTTGCATAGAATACATAAGTGCTTGCTTTATATTGTGTAAAATATCCCTCTGTTATTAGTAGCAATATCAAACTAACAGTACCTATTGTTAATATTTCAAATATTATCTATTTTGTGACAAACTACAACCTCATTAATCTATGCTGAGTACACAATATCTGTGTTATAAACTGTATGACTGTTGAATATTGTTTTTAAAACAAATGCTGATTTGTTTAGTATAAGCTAGGAGAACCAGTTTGCATTTACCATATAGATATCAATTAAGTATCGTAAGGGTTTGAGATGGAAACTTGAGGATTCCCATTTCCTCAGAATTCTGATAGAGTTTTATCTTTTATATTGTTTTTTATTTTATTTCACTCAGCTTTTGAAATGGATATGTTTTATAATAACAGTCCATTAAACAAATTGTTTTATTTATAGGCCAATAAAACAATATTGGGTATTGTATGGTATATTTGTTTTTCGTACAACACACAATTTTCTTGTGACAAATTGCTTTTGTAGATTTTCTGTTTGGTACGTTTTGACAATGATGAGTTGATATTTTGGTATGATGGTTGTAATTTTTCTTCAAATCTTTGAAGCTGATTGAAATGTTAACTAATTTATTATTGAAGTTTAAACATATAGGTATCAGAAATTTTTGAATTTAATTTACACAAAAGTTTAACACAATTAATGTCCATCATATTTATACTACTTCATACATAATACTCAACTATACTCATCAAATTATTACAGAAATGTTTGCTAGAACCTATTCTTGATAAGCATTTGTTTTGTAGTAAAAGATGGTGTGCTGCACATAGATTACATGTGACATATAATACTACATGCATCCGCTTCCTCCATAATACTTCAGATCATTTATTATATCAGATTATTTTAATTCTGAATATTTGAAGTTGTACCTCTATCAAGTCAAAGTGTGTATAGTTAATCTCCTTTCTATGTATAACAAGTCGATATTCTACTGAAATTATGTAGGGTCAAAAGGGGAAAATATGAGATGAAATTTAAAACTTCCATTATTTTTAAGTTGACAACATTGCTATATGTGTAACATGCCATGTTATTCATTAATAACATCAAAATTACTTAAAAATATTATTGATCTGTTTTTAAGTCTCAGATTGACCGTTTGTGCAAAGATGAGCCATGTTATGAGAAAAAACAAGATAGGTACTATATTCATGCCTAAACCTGAAACGTGGAACGCCTCTGCTATTTCTAGAATTGTATATTTGTAGCATATATTTGTCTGCATTGACAATGTCAATTCTTGAAGTTACATTTTATTTTTCAATTTGTAATTTTAAAACTATTTTTTAAACCCTACTTTTCTTCTTATTTCTGATTTACTAATTCATTCATTAAATATGGTGTGGGTTTTCATAATATTGAAAAAGCAATTTCTGACATCATTATGCTACTGATTCAAGGTTTCTATAGCCTACCAATTTCTTAGTGTACTTAGTCAGACTTACTATTTTTTATTGAGCCTGGTTCTAATAGTAGTACCTATAATCTGGATGTTTTATTTTCTTCTTTTATTGTGATCTTCTTTTAAGCTTTTCTTATTTCCTCTTTAGTAAATTTCTTTTTGAATTATTCATATTAGAAAGTCAGTTTTTCTTCCTTCATTTGAGGGAAGAGGGTTGTATTATTCTAAAAGAAAGTCTTGGTTACCTTTAAGTGTTAGTTTTAATTTTATTTGTCAAATAATAAAATCGAAAGCATGTATTGAGTAACAGAAACCACTATACATATACTCATACAACCCAAGAAGAATATTGTGTTTTATTCTTGCAGGAAAAGTTCCATTTTTTCCCTTGTAGTACAAATTACTATACCGGGTGTCCACTCTCAAAGTCGATCATAGGCAATTAACATTGTAATAATAATACTAATAATAATAATAATTGCTACAACCCATAGCCTGGAAACCAGGCCCCAGAAGTTATAAGCTTGTGCGGGAGGGAGGGGGCGATTATTATTATTACGTGGGCCCTAAGTGCGGCTGCAGCCGACTTACAGATGGAACAGCGCAAACCCCACATTTGTGTCACAGCTAAGGAAAACTGCAGAAAACCTTAACCAGATCTGCCGGCACCGGGAATCGACCGCGGGCCGCTTGGGTGAAAGTCCAGCATTCTAGACATTATACTACCAAGGCTGTTTGTGCATTGTGCATTGTACTTTTATGTATTTTGCTGTTCTTCTATATCAAATCAATAGGTACTATTGGTTTCTTAATGATCTAGGACAGCAAGGCTAATATGATACTACCTTTTTATTATTTTATGCTATACATTTATACTGAAAAATAATAATAAACTAGCATCATGTTAGCCTTGTTGTCCTAGATCATTATGAAATCAATAGTACACATATTAAAATAATAAACAGTTTAAATAGTCGTTATTCAATTGTGATGTTTGAAACCGTCGTTATTAGGTAAACAAGCGTTTATACGCTAAAATTGAATAAATTGAAAATCATTGCTTGTTATACTTAATAACAGTCAATTTTTAAATTAGTTATTTAAATTAAAAATCGCACTCTTCATATTATTATTACTATCATTTGATGCACAATAGTCTTCCCTTTCTATTGATACCATACCATCACCTTTCTTGTAGTTGAATTTGGAGAGCAAGAATCACCAAAAATATTCAATACAATGTTAAATGCATATGTTCGAGTTTGAGAATGAACAGGTTGTATATTAGTAAAATATGTATACAAAATGTTGCTCTTTTATTTCTTATTAATGCTTTTTGTTATTTATTTTAAAATTCTTAATCAAATCTTACAATATTCTGTGATAGGCAAATTTATTTTCGTTTATTACTTCCGTTTTATAGATCCTTTCAATATTACTCATTAAAACATAATCAATTTATAATCGCAAAATATAATTGTTTCTTTTCCAACCTTTCCCTTTTATCGCTTGGTATACTGCTAATGATAATGCTAACATCCAATTTATTAATTGTAGCCTAAATAGTTTTATTTTTATTTTGTCCAGATTTTAAATTTTATTTATTTCTTGCATTAACTGGTCCATATGGAATTTGGTTTACTCAAATAATCACTAATAATTTTCCATTGTGTTTCAAAATGTTTTAAAAAATATAATAATCTGAAAAAATTCTTGAATTAAATTGAATTTTCTTGAAAATATCTTCACCAGAGGTTTTGAGAAAAATCCAGACTATGATCTGCATTTCCTACTATTTAATTATTTTTATTACTGCTATGCCAGGTTTTTTCTTGAAAACTGTCTTGAAATCACATCTGTATATTGTCTTTACTTACTTTGAGCAATCTAATGAGTCGAAACAGTCAATGTTCACAATTTTAAATTAAATTGCCAACATATACATTGCCATTTAACTGATATCTCCAGTAGGAAATGCGTATACTGCATAAACCCAGAACATCTGTTAGGGGTTAAACAACAGGAGAGTTCAATAGCTCAAGCACTATCTGGTGTTGCTCGTAGGGTGGTTATCATTCTGCTCAACAACCCCGATTGTAAATTATTTGACTGACAAGATTCAGTGTTATTTTTTCTGAAGAACTATTTCAGGTTCACATCAAAAGCTTTGATAAAAAGAGTTAATCACATAAATTATATGCATAGAGTTGAAATACACAATAGTATTTCAATACAGAATTAAGTATATTATAAAAATAAGATATTTGATGTATACAAAAGAGAATTAAATTTAAAAGTACAAAAAATAAAGGAAATACAAGTTGCACATGTCTCTATTTGTAAAAATAAAAGTAAAATATTTGAAACTGCCATGTAGTACATATGTCATACAGCCCAGCAATTTAATGACTCGAGTAGGCAACACACTTAACAGATCAAGTAAAAGAGAAGAGATACATTTCTGAACATAGATTCTGTATATATCTGGAGTGGCATTGTAGAAGAACAAGTGACTCTTTTGTATTTGTAGTACTGATGGAGAAAAGGTTATTATGTTATTATACAGCTTTCTTACTTCTATTATCAGTTTTTTTAATTCTAGGAATAAATACCAGAACCATTTCTTTTTCAGGTTTATTATAACAGCTATTTATTTATAGCGAATCTGATTTCATTGTTATATAGAGTTTAATAATTAAAGGCTAAACAATAAAAAACTAGATTTTTAGTAATGAAGTTTTTATGGTCGAAATGAATAATCATAAAGGTATACAAGAAAATGATAATAACAGGGCTGAAAAAATTAAATTAGGAAAATCGATTTGGAATAGTCTGCAGAATAAGTTGCCTTTTGTTGTTTAATAAAAAAGATTTATATAACATTTTTCGAGAAATTTATATCTTTTAAGCTCTTTTCTGGCGATTCAAAAATTTAAAAAACTCAATGAGATCAAAAGTTACATTTTGACCTACTGGTTACAATAGTAAAGTTTAAGTTCTTCACTTGTTTAAATGTTAGTCAACCCAGAACTCACCATGGGGAGGTAACTACTAAGCGAGTTTCATCCCATCCTCCCCCATCCAAACTCCGTTTATTGTTTATAGTCCTCTTTAATAGTATCAAATGGAGGCATTATTTTGCATGAATCTATCTTTGCTTTAGTAAAACCATTTCTCCTTTCAAAACCAGCCACTGATAAAGATATTTCCGTTAATAATTTTACACACCTCTCAACTGCTTAGGTGTGGCATGGAAATGTCCAAATACTGAAAAAGACGTCTTGAAGGCAGTTTATTAGAGTTAAGTTGACACATAAATCGTTGGAGAGCACTAAATAATTTTGATTCCAATTGTGAAATTGCACCATTTTTGGAACCAGTGTTAACTACTGCGTCAATATCACAACTACCTTATCTAAGTCGTAGCTATTTTCGGACCAGAAAATTAGTAATACTTTCAGAAATAATTTCCAGAGTTTTGTTTTATACCCTCAAAATATAACACTTGCTGCCAATCTGTCTGAGAGTCCATATCTATCACATATTTTAGCGAGAGTCAAGCACTAGATGTTACACATTGTGGACAATATTCTTTATTTTTTGATGGTGGGAAAATTTCTTTTCTTCAAGATGGGTGCTTTCCTTGAAATCTCCCTTTTTTATTTTTTAAAGTTGGCTAGCCTTATTTAATAATTTCCTCGTTCCTTCCATATCAACACGTCTTATTAGCTTTTACTTGGAACTTCTCTGACCGTGTAGAAAAGCACATTCTTTTGCAGGCACCTTTTTTTCTTTGTTACTAGAACTTTGCTCGAAGTCTTCGCATTTGCCTGCACTATTAATATCAAATAGATTTTAAATTGTAGTTTTTATTTTTTTTACTGTTTGGGTACCTCTAAAATTTTAGATATTTGTTTTGGTGCACTTCAATCAGTTGTATCACGCTTTTGCATGACACTGTGGGAATTGATACCTTATTCCACAAACTCAAGATATTTCAAAAATTGTTAACTCTTTCCGAGTGTCTGTAAGCTTCATATTCTATCTGATATATAAATACCACTTTAACACGTCCTCCTTGGTAGGAAGCATATTGTTTTTAGAATCAATAAGAAAGCCAATTACAGGATATTCAACGTCTTTTTTTGTATAAAATAAAAGTTTTTAAGAAACTCAGTTTTTATATCTATTCACTATCACCAAAACAATAAATAATGTATAAATAATTTTCTAGATAGTGAGATACACTGTTCTGATACACAGAAAATGTCTCACTTAATACACCTTTAGACAACTATTCGCGACGATCGGTACTTCCAAATAATCATCATTTTATTATAATTGATAACACATTATTTTGTAACAGATGGTAAATTGTTTAAATATTACATTGATAAAGATTAGCATCTAATATGTGTGTGAATATAGGATTTACAAAAAATATATTTTAGGTACTGATCGAGGACTGAAGATATCGATTCATCGAAAAATGTTATATAAACTTTTTTTTATTAAACAATAGAAGGTAACTTTTGCACACAATTCCAAATCGAGATTCGAAGATTTTTAAAATTTTGGTTAAAATTGCCCTATCTTAATATTTATGACATGTTAAAATTTCATGTTGACTATTCTATTAGTGCTCATAACAACAGAAGAATTATGTTAAAATAGGTTACTGTTTTCTTACGATTAATATTACTCCTAACTAGTTCACCTCTTACAACGAATGTGCTTCAAGTCGCCCCCCCTCCAATATTAAGTGGCTATGAACCTGTTCCGTTTAAAGAACTGTAATATAAATTGTGTAAAAGAAGATTTGAATAAGATGAGTATAATAATATGTTTACAAAACAAATGTTAAAGTCTGTTATTTTGACCTGGTAGTTCTTTATCTATATTTTTATCTGCGTACTGGTAATTTCCTACTTGGGCAAACCAATAGACATAAAACTTGCACAAGAGTTATTTTTGAGCAGAATGGTAACCACTCCTGATGCTTATACTGATAATATTGCAATATTAAGTGCAAAATAAATTGGATAATATTCTTTCTTTTGATCATTTCTAAATTTCTTGGCAGTGTTACTTATTACAAAAACAGGCAAGTATTATATTGCAAAATAAAAGTTCGGATCTGTTTCACAATTACATTTAGATGTTAGGATAATAAAAGCTATAAGTTAACAGGTTATTATTTAAGACATATATAATTAAAAATTCATTAGGCCCACTTCTAATTAGATGTATGAAAATAATAAAAATATCCTATTAATTTTCTTTATGCTCCTACATGCAATTCTTGTTCAATTATGTGCATTATACTTGTTTCATGATGTAAATGATAACTATTTATTACACAATAATCGATAACTAATACATATAAACTTGCACATGATACAAGAGAAGAATATCATATTACATGTTATGTTTAATGTTAATTGTGTTTGTAAACTATTACACAGCATTGAGAAACTTGTGATAATTAAACTGAAAATCAAAACCATACCTACTTAATGACAGAAGACACATATAATATGTAAAAGTTTATTGTTATAAAATTAAAATTAAATGTTTTATAGTACTTAAATCAAAGAATTTTAAAACCTTTTTTTAGTACCTACTATTTACATTTTCTACTTTCCTAAAACATACTGTTCAGTTATAAGGTTACCTTGTCTAATGTGGTTTTCCTTCATTATTTTGTTGAATAAAAAAAAATCATTATCCTAATATTAATGAAAATGAATAAAGTGATATTAAAATTATTCTAATAATATCTATTTAACTGTTACTCTGAATACCAATTAGATGCGTCAGTAGGTAAAATTGTTTTGTATTCATCGTTGTTTGTTAAGTATTTCAGTACACGTAACATAATCAAAACTAGGCAAATTTCTGTAAGAAAAGAAAGAAAACGTTACAACATAGACATTAATTAAATAATCCAAACATAGACATTTTAACTTGTTCCATATCACTGGCTTATGAAATTTACTGTTATTGCGCATGAACTGTCTGAAAACTATTTTATTCAAACTATTATTTAATAAAATTAATGAAATGACATATCTGAGTAAAATTTTTATTTTCAAAGAAAAAAATTGTTTTGACATTATGATTTCTTTTGTAAAGTTATGATTACTCTAAAACCTTTGCTTCATAATTTGTACTGATTATAATATATAATAAAACATAAATAAATAAAATGTGCCATAATTGTTGTTAACAAGATGTTTGTTTTTCGATATTAATTTTTAATGTGCCAAAACTAACTTGCATACAATTTGTACATATTTAAATATAAATACCCATCTAATGAATTTCAGAATTCATGATAATTGAAATTGTAACTTATTTGTACCTACAGTAAGACGTTAAGATTGTATAAAATAAATAATGGAAAATATTGGTGTTTTATTTTCATTCTTCAATTTCTTACAAGCAGCAATGCTTTTTCTATAAAGTAAGTACACTATCTACTTGGTATACTTCTGAAAATACCCGAGAACTACTATTGAATCAAAAATTAAGTAAATATAACTATTACGCCTAACTTCCAATCTGTATTATAGGTTTTACAATCAAACATAGGTACATATCAAAAGGAGACACCCCATAATCATACGAACTCTTTATCAAATTTTATACAACCCCAGTGTAAAGCAATGTCTGTAAAACGGTACTGTGTAAAAAGTTACTAAAATGTGTGCGAGGTGAGAATGCTGATCAGCAAACAAGCTGTATCTTCAGATTTTGTCTACACTATTCCTCATCTATATCAGCAAGATTTGATCATCTACTTCAAATCGTACATCTTTCGCATAAACAAAAACATGGAAAGAATCGAACCTTCTCAACCCTACCTAGTATTCCCTGCTGCATCCATGTGTTTCTACAGATCCATAGCATAAAGACCACAGTAATATTTCTTGAGCATTCTATACAACCATTGCATGATTGAAACTCGGCCATGGCCACTACCCTGCTCATCGAAAATTTAATTGGCGTAAATTAGACTCTCCACTCACTATGCCCTCAGTGCAATCTGAAAGTTGCAGATCTCAATCATACATTTTATTGCTGTACAAGATATAAACAGGAAATTGATGCATTTGTCGAATGGTTATTTAAATTAGGTGTCAAATTACCTACAGACATTATCCTCGTTCAGGCTAGTAACATTACTATTTACAGGTCAGCTAAATCTTCAAATTTTAAGAAATAATCAATCTGAAACTTTAACAACTAGTATAACAGATCTTTGGTGGTTTGATCAGTAGCAGAATTTTTCTCTTGTCTTAATGTCTTGTTATTTTGTCCTTTTGTCTGACAGTCGCTTACCTATATAATCTCGAAACAAATCACTCTAGTAGATCCTAAAGCGTAACAAGAGTATTGCTGTATATTTCGTCTGTTGTATTTATCTGGTTGTATAAATCTCATAGTCTGATAGATAGGTTTGATCCCGGAAAGCCGAATACTTATTGAATATTTTTTTATTTATTTATGTCTTACACATAACAAACTTCCCCCTATTAAGAAGGTTGCCAAATGGCACAGTATAAACTTCTAATACTGATTATTCTTGTTCTTGTTTGTATTAAACTTTCATTGTCTTAAAACTGATACTGTGTACATTTTATATTAAAAAATCATATACTAGCTGTGTTTCTGTATTTTTGCAATAAACAGAGCACATTGACGACAGAAAAAGTACAAACATGTAGACTACACTATTACTATAGTATGAGCAAAAAGTAACTCCATCAAAGCCTTTGCCATCCTGCCTTTGGAATTTTAAACTCGTGTGTATTATAACACCAGTAAATTATATCAAATTAATAACAACTGTCACTTTAAAAGGATTATTTTGTATAGTTTTTTAGTGTTATAATGCACATGAGTTCAAAATTCCAGAGGCACATATGATGGAGTTACTTTTTGCTCATATTATAGATTACTGATTACTAGACTGAGTAAAAAGTATCCCTTTGTAAATCTTGCACTGTGTAAGGGTTTAAATATGTCAGAATTGGGCCAGAGGCCCAAGAAGATAATAATTAGTTTTACTAGGAAAGTTATCTACATATATCATTATACTATACTATAACCAAAGAATGAAGAAAATAAACCGAAGTGAATCTAGCAGCGGCAGACTAGCAGTTGGAGTTGATTGTGAACGAGCCTTACTCCCAAATTGTCAAATTTAGACAGTTTATATATATATATATATATATATATATATATATATATATATATATATATATATATATATATATATATATACAGGGTGTTCCATAAATATACCAACAAACTTTTAGGGGAGGTAGAGGACATTAAAACAAACATTTTTTGCTTTATAAACATATGTCCGAAAACGCTTCGTTTTCGAGAAATGAACGTTGAACCATAGAATAAATAGTTATGTAGTAGGTAAGTTTATGCTTAAAATCCAGTTACCATTAATAACAATTATCGATGAACATGTCATCGTGATAAATTAATTTGTCATTGTGAGTAGTCCTGTCAAGTAGTTTATTGTGATAAAACTTGTGTCAATTGTTAATTTAAAAGTTTTATTTAAAATGGATTTTTTTGTACAAATCTCAACACCCTGTATCTCGAAAACAAAGCGTTTTCGGACATATGTTTATAAAGCAATAAATGTTTGTTTTGATGTCCCCTACCACTCCTAAAAGTTTGTCGGTATATTTATGGAACACCCTGTATATATATATATATATATATATATATATATATATATATATATATATATATATATATATATATATATATATATATATATATATATATATATATATATATATATATATATATATATAATAATATAGATGTTTAATTTTATTTACTGTTATTAATATGAGACTGTTAATTCAATCATCTAACTTTGGGTTCTTTTATTAAATGATCCAAAAACTTTACCTTTATTGCGGTTATTGAATTTGATTAAATAAAAGTGGGGTTAGTGACAACCATTGACACATACACCCGCAATGTCATACATGACAGTTCCCAAATTAAAGTATGTAAGATCAAGTAAGCATAACATAAAATTAAATATTTGTTTAATCTCTTTATTTACTACTCTTTTGTTTAGGATGTTGAAAGAAAGAAATCTTACCCTGTCAACTCACAATTATTCCTTCCTTTAGTCAAATCTGCTATAACTGCACTTTCACTGCACACACGCTTCGTACAATTTTCAATCTTCCTCAATGAAACACCGTCGACAGCTGTACAGGATCTGCAGACTACACCTTCTGTACTTTATGATGATGGACCACCAAACCTTATAACTCTTCAATCTGTCCTTGATGTGTAGGTAAACTCTATACTTCCTTCGTGTAAGTTACTTGTGATTATCTTCTTCGACAGGAATCTAATTACGGCTATTCTCCTTCAGCACCTCAGCTAGGTATCTTCTATGACTCTTGAAAATGGCCTCTCACCCTTATGGTACTCCTCCAATACAGGAACTACTGAAAACTTCTCTTCTTCCACACCTCAGTAAATATTGTTTATGATTTTCTTAAATTATCTCACCCTTATGGTTCTTTACTTATCCAAGAACCACTTAAAATAATGTTCTTCCACTCTTCTGTATATTTCTTCTATTACTTATTATTTGTGTTAACTTTTTCCCCCTTTTATGTTTTATTTTAAATTTTCTTCTATGTTTCCCTTTTCAGTATTATTTTAATAATTTATATTTCTTCTTACAACTCTTACACTTAACTCTTCCTTTTTAATAAAACACTAGACTTTCCTTTAATATTTATCAACTTATAATCTTTTTTCAAGAACTTTTTACAATATCAACCATATTCATCAAAACAAAACTTATTATTATCTTATCTCTCTGAGAAACCTCTAGTTCATTTATTTTATTTGTTATATTTATTTTCCCAGAAATATCACTTTCTGTGATCATTCTTACTGCCCTTTCAATAACAAAATGCTTGTCGCTATAGTTATGAAAAACTAATTTCTTTATTTAAAATTTCACTTTTGCCTTATTATTGAAGGTGCAGTTTTGATTTTCATATGATCCTTTAATATTCTTAACTAATATACATAATTTTCTTTTTCAGGTTGACCTTTGACTAAGATCTCCTTTCTCCTACCATCCTAATTTGTATTTAATATTATAAACTGTTATACTTTAATAAAGATATGCTATTCCAACTTGATTTATCGTATTTTAATTATATATTGAGTTTTCTAAATCTTAGTATAATGTTAAGACATTATTTATGTTTTATTGAATGATATCCAAGAACCACAGACTTGGTTTGTTCAGACGTGGTTGAAATCATTGTTCAGACGACCAATGAGTCTCCAAAGTTTATAATCGAATGCACTTTCTCATATTATTTACACTTTAGTGCAAAAGTGACCATTGCAATATGTACTAATTAATGTACATTACATAATTAATCAAAGACTTCTAATTATCTTCAACAACAATAAAATATTCTGATTGAGTGGCTAGTACAGGAGAAAAGCTTCAAGTACCTCAGGAGATCCCACATGGTTTTTCAAGTCGGACGAGAAGTGTCATTGATCTGTCGTAGAAAAAAGGCATTGATATTACCTTACTCTTATTGTTATGGCTTTTTGATTCCAAATCAAACATGTGCTTAAGGAAGCACTTTAAAGTTTGGCTGTCAAAGAATTGATCAAAGAACATTGTTGCCAGTGAGGTTTCTAATCAAGACAAAGAAAAGTGTTTTTGTTACATTGTATTCTATTTGAGTAAACATTTTCCCGATCATTTGAAGAAACTATTTATAGTTGCTTTGGGCATTTATATGTTTTCAAAATAGTTTTTATTTTTTGTATTTGCTGCCAAGGTTAATACAAATTGCATATTCAGCTGCTTCTAGGCCTATGATCTAGGTCAGTTGGTTTATTATCTGGTAGGTTATCAATACCATATGATATCTATCAGCTACATAGCTACTAAATAGTACATAGTCTGGCTATTTGCATGCTATTCTGTAGGCAAGGCCATATCTTGTTTTATATAAATGTTTAGATGATGTTAATTTTTATTATGTTGATTAATGATTTTACATTAAATAATATTTTGAATACATGTTTTATATAAAACATTGTGTGTTCTATTACCTTAATTCTTCAAATAGTATTTTGTAATTAACTTACATTATGAGCAAGGAAGAAACTCAAGGGTTAAAAGCCCTGTAAGAGTAGATTAAAGAAGAAGTTAACCCGTTTTGAAAATTTTGTCAATGATACTCAAAACCAAGAAACATATATGGAGTTAGCAGCCCATTTGCAAAGAATCAAAATTGTTTTTCAAGATTTCGATTCTGTTTAGACAGAATTAGAAATTCTTGATGAGTCTGAAGACTCTGAAGGTAATACAGATGACCTTTTTGAATTTGAGAATACATATTCTTCGTTGGTTGCTAGTACTAGACAAATTTTGAATAATCTATCTTTAAGACAGACTCAAAGTCAAGTAATATTCAGAATCTAGTGGTTGAAGGTAATGTTTCGCAGACATTTAAACTTGCACCAAATTATGGTCACAATTGTCCAAAAAAGTGACCATGAACTGGAAAAAGATGAATCACCTGCACTTTGTATAGATTTTCTGGATAACCATGTACCAAATGATACCATGGAAAATGTTTTATTTTGTTCTTCATACAAGTATCTGATAAAAGAATATTTAGCGATAAGCATAATCAAACTCTAAATAAGAAGAATCAGTTTTCCCTTTATAAAATATTTTTTTATATTCATATAATATAATAATAATATAATAATTGCTACAACTAATAGCCTGGAAACCAGGCCCCAGAAGCTATAAGCTTGTGCGGGAGGGAGGGGGCGATTATTATTATTACGGGCCGCTTGGGTGAAAGTCCAGTACTCTAGACATTACACTACCAAAGCTGTATTCCACGACACTTCTTTTATGGGTCAAATAGTCAAGTTTACACGAATTATTGAGATTAGTTCCAAGCTTTTTCCAAGTTCAGAACAAGTACAAAAACCACACATGTCAAATTTTAGCTGCTTAAATCCACAATGAGAGTGTTTTTTAAAATACATATTTAAAGTATGTAATATAACTCATTTAAGTAACATGACAGTGTTTTCCTTAAAATATTTAGAAAAAAGATGTACACTATTTTAAGACAGATAAGGATTTTCAAAATAATTCAAATCAGGTTTCTGGTGACTATAATGGCTTTAATTGTTAGTGGGAAATTAAGCTTAAATAATCTTTAATAATTTAATAATAATAATTTAATAATCTATAATAATCTTTCACCATTTACCTTAATTTTATGAGGATGATTACTGTGAAAACCTCTATCTTTTCTTCGTAAAGTATCAGTTGTCATTACTTTTTGTTGAATAATCCCAAGTCTTTTCTCACTTAATTCATACAATTTTAATAAATATGTATGACAAATTCTAATTTTCTTGCCTGCATAAGTTAAAAAAGTAATTCTATTTATGTTATCAGTTTCATTTTGAATTTATAGTAAGTTTATAATGCGTTATTAAGGTTTGATATTGGAATACAACTAGATAAATATGAATCTTGCAGTTCTTTTCCTTGTCCTTTGGTAAATATTTTAAATGACTCTTCTTGTACATCTCTTATTAACTTTAGATAACGCTTTTCTGGGCAACAATCATTTATATGAGAAAACTGCATTGCTTTAACTCTACAACCACTGGAATTAAAATCAATTTCACCAAAAACTGTCTTTTTGTCTTGTTTCCTTTTTTAGTATAATTTTAATTTTACTATAATTTTTTTTTAGCCTGTTTCTGATCAATCTCAAAATCATTACAAAAGAACACCTTACGTTTAAGGTATTTTTCTAACGTAACCGGTAAAGCTGTGGCTGTTGGACACTCGAGAATTCTTTGCAAAATCCAACAAATAATTTTCTATAATATGTGGTTTTCGACTCCTCCCTTGGTTGCATTATAAACAATGATTTCAGGTTTATTGGTCTGGGCTTCGGCAGATGCAGTGTAATGTATACTGGATAATTCTACAATCTATATTCTACAACTATATTCTTCCTTGTCTTACAAACATATGACAATGTGAAATTTTTCGTAAAACCGTTCATTGAAGGTTTCATTTTCTGAAAATTTTTCTTTACTAATATCCATAAAATAGTTATCACACATTATGTTACGATTGGTGTGATGATATGGTTCCGCTAGCAGTTTTCATCTACTTGTGCTGCTAGCCTTATAGCAGGTCCATTGCCTTCTTTTTCCAAGTAGGGGATTCCGTTTAGTGGATAAGCTGTAATCAAATCACAAATCCACTATATTTTCATACCATTACATTAGAAAAAAAATCGATTGATAATAATCGATTAATCGAATGATTATTTGATCGATTTATCAGATTAATCGGTTGATAGATTAATCAATTATTTAAAAATATAATCAAAGGTCCGATTAATCACTTGTGATAATATTATAGTATAAAACCTTTTTTAAATTAACATAAATAGTAACGTCTACTGAAATTTTGTTAAATTTTATTTTTATATAAATTATATTTTTTTAAATCCACCTCAATTTGTGTTAGTCATATAGTATATGTACATTATGTACTGGTTGGTCCTGGTCTGGAGCTCTGGTCATACCTTGTACTTATACATAGTAAAAAAATTTTAAAAAATTAATCGAAGGTCCGATTAATCGATTATTATGCACAGCCCTAGCTTATAGGTTTTCTAAATTATGACTTCTTACATATAAATGTCTGTTGGACATAGGCTAACCGATTATGAGTGAAAAAATGTACGATATATTTTTTTTAAAAATACAGGTAGACTAATTTCATTATTGCATTCAAAATAATAATTTGAAAGAAGTCACGGACCGATATGATTCTAGGTATTACCATATTAAAAACAAATTGATTAAAAAATGTGCATATTTCCAATGGACACACCTTGTGTTATTTAAGGTTTAATAACAAAAATTAATGCTATACTTACCGGAACAGTCAACACAACAAAAACAACAATGTAAAACAGCCATTACACTTGAACATCTGTCTGGACAACTTATTCTTCTAGAGTGTGTTTAGAAAATATTAAGCTGATATTTGCAGGTATAATATGCTTTGAAATATGGTAAATCATTTAAACGAATTTCCATAAATTGTGCCACAAATTGATTTAACTCATTTTAACTCATCTAAAAAGTAAGCAATTTATCAAAGCAAAAAATGCTTGGTATAAAACTTATAGTGACTATTATCAGCCTTATAATGCGATTTGAATTTGAGCCAACAGAACCTCCGGTGATGAAGAAAAGCAAGAAATAATCATGATGTATCGCATCGTAAGCAAATAGGATGCAAGTTACGTAGCTAGGCAACACAAATTACGTCCTTAAAGACAATGAGTCTCATCCCTTATATGCGGACAGCAATAATTTAATACTTAAAATTATTTTAATTAAAATATTTAATACACAAAGTGTTGTTTTTTGACATTCCAAAAATTAAAATAAAAATCAATGTAAATGATTACTGGTATCAAAATGTACATCTGTTGGACATCCAAATTGCGTCTATGTCCGTATGGTTTTAGAATGACTAATGACAGAATGACTAGCATGAGTGTCAGTGGCGTGCGGTCCATGGAAGCAAGGGAAGCAATGCTTCCCTTGAGAATTTATTAAAAATAAAAACCAATGCTAACAAAAATATTTTTATAAAATTATGGTAATCGTTTATTTAAATTTGTAATATTTAATCAACCTAAAGCTCAACATCAATTCCGTACAGCAAAAAGTATAATTATTAAGAGTACTATTTTAAATTAGGCTCATTAAACTTGCACGGAAAGGTAATACCGATTCAAATGTGTTACATACACTGCATATAAGCACTGCTTATAAATGCTCTTCTCTTAGCCTATCAAGTGCACTTTGTAAGGGTCAGTAGTATTTTTCTCTTTTCAATAAATGAATGGTCAGTATATGCAGCAATGTGCCTTGTAAACGTACGAGAATTCTTTTCAGCTTTTAGTAACACATTTTATTGCATTCTTTGCTTACTTTAAGCCGGCTTTGTCAAGGTAAATCTTTTACGAGAGATCTTACAATAGGGAGTCTATTGGAACGTACTTGATTCAAACAATGAACAAACTTTCTGCTTTTAAGTCTTTTAATCCCGAGTTTTAAGATTATTAAATCTATCAAAATCTCGAAAAAAGAAATTGGAGTTGTCATTTAAAAAAATTAATAACTTTGTCATCACACAAAGACAAATGCCAACAAAAACACTTTTTTACATTAGAAAATGTCTAAATAAAATTGACCTGTTGGAGGATTTTACAAAAAGAATTAAATACCAAATTAAACCTCTCTGAATATGTTGAGGCTTGTCCATTAGGTTTAGTCACACAAGAGTATCATGAATCATGATATCATTGCAGTTTTTCAGTGACAAACTGTGTGTTTTGCGATAATTAACGAATCAGTTAGAATTTGGTCTGTTGTTTCTAAAAGCAATCTAAAAGGTTTTGGGAATGTGGTAAATGCTTTAGGCCTTGTTGAGAGGGATGTTAGAATTTTTAATGTCATTTAATGCACAATCTTTGTGTTGCCTAATCTGTCTTTGTGTAGCTTAAAGCCCTAGAGTTTTCTTAGTAGCCCAATGTCCCGCAATTACAAAAATCGTTGTGTCAATCACTTCTGGCTAAAATATAAAAAAAAAATACAAATGTAATATTATTTAAGGTGAAGCAAGAATGCTCTCTGATTTTCCCCATTCAACCAAGCATCTCTTCTATTTGCATCTATATTCCTTTCTTTTTACAAATTTCTTGACTTTTCAGCAAGTGCTTGGTCTGAAACTGCATTCAGTACATTTAAATTCTTCTGCTGAACCTAATGTATCTTCCACTTCCTTGTCCTTATTCATGCCCATATTAAGAGTTTCTGAAGTTTTGTCTCCACAGTTTTCTTGTTCCAGATCTTTATTCTCTAAATTTTCCCCATCGTGTTCTTCATCCAATTGTGGTTCGGTACTAAATTCGTTGCTAAGTTTTTCGAGCTCTTCTTCAGTATGAAGATTGGCAATAACTTCTCGTGGAAAAGAAGGTGGCGATAAACCAACTTTAACATCATGACCAGACATGACTGTATAAGGCGCTCATTTTATTCCATCATGAAATGCCCCATTTTTCATGAGTTGCACGAATCTTAAACCTTTCCACCATTGCTTGCAATTTTCGTCACTTATCCACGTCATTAACATATTATGTACGTCTTGATTTGCCCTTTCCACGCTTCCTAGGGATTGGCTGTGACGAGGTTTTTTATGAACTATTTTCAGACCACTCCACATTGAACATAATTTTTCAATTACATGATTTGTAAATTTGTGTCCATTATCTGACTGAAGAATTGAAGGTTCACCAAAACTACAAAATCTGTCTAACAGCTTATGAGCAACCTCCACAGCTCTTTTGGAAGTTAAAGCGCGTAGTTGTACAAAGTTTGTTAAATGGTCTTGGTATACAAATATAAATTTATAGTCACCATCAGGGTTAGGCTGCATATCTATTAAATCCACTTAACAGTGACTATTCATTTCTGCAGACAATAGTTGATTCATTACAATTCCTTTTTTAACAGACTAACTTTTTTGGCAGGGTTTGCATAGTCGTAAATACAACTTTATAACCTCTTGAGCTACATTTTTGTGTTTTTTCCCTGCACTTGTTTTCCATGTGATGTTTTTCTCCATGCCCAATGGCCAAATGTATTTGTTGTAAAATATCAAACATCTCATCATTTGTCACATAATATCTTATGGCCGTCTTACTTAAAGAAACACGAGCAATCAGCTTCTCTTGAAATTTTGTATTAAAACGTTCTCGAAAGGCTTCACGTGCTTTCTGTTCCGTCGACATTTTGACACTTGTCGCGTGTACCATGTGCTCAATGATGATGCAACACCTAACACTACCCAATCAGCGTTGGATAGTGCTAGGTTTTATACGGGTAAAGTCTGAATTACAATTTATTTTAATTATATTTCGAACTTTACCTAGAGATCTCGGGTAGAGTTAAGTTAACCTGGGCAAACCTAGATTTACTCACTCTTCTAACATTACCCGTAACATATACACTAGAAAATTGCTACTCCTTTGGTTTTTGATATTCTGCACAAAAAGATCACAAATGTTTTTCAGTTTTCAGAACCAACTAAACTTTAAACAGCAAGTAAATTTAAGTAAAACATTTATTTTCTATTCACAAAGTACAAATATTAAGAGTATGAAATGCTATTTACATTTGGACAATACATATACAATAATCAAAAATATAAACACAGTATTTACAAAAATATAACAACACAAAAATAAAACACACATATTCTTACTTTATTTACAACAATAGCACGGGCCCTCACATAATACAAAAAACGAATTTCATATTACCATTATTCGAGATCAGCCTTATAAAAATTTGTTTATTACAATAAGTATAAACTAGACATCTATGCTAAATACTGGCTTCAATATTTAAAAATAATTATTGTTACTAATGAGATAACAAACAGACAAAATGTACATTATAAAACTGCAGAACAGTTTATCTTTTGCATGAATGATTCTACTTGCAATTCTTAGTTTAGTTCTAGATTATGAAGATCATAGAAACAACGTAAATGTTTAATTAAAATAAATAATTCAAATTTTATTTACTTCAAGTAAAATTAAGTCTACTTTGATATAGTTAAAAAACCAATATCTACATAATTACTGTATAAATAAATTTAAGACGTCAAAATGTGTGTACAAAGTAATTTTTAAAATCATTACCTATAAGTAAACACATCTTTTATTAAATAACAGCTTAACTCACTTTTGAAGCAAGTTGATGCCGATTTGTAAGTGGAATACATATTTAGGTATAATATGTATGATACTGTCAATAATAAATTAACAGTTATTTTGGTTATTTAGGATGTTTGTGTATTTTAATTTTCATTAAAATACAACTAATAAAACAATAACTTATCTTAAAGATTATAACTTCAAACTTCAAAGTTCATTAACTACTTAAAAAACTAAAGTTTGAGAAGTTAGAATGACTAGTTGACTTTTTTTATTAATAACACGAACACAATCAAGTCTCTGTAATTTTCACTCTCCTAACATCACTTTTCTTTTTTAAAAGTTTCTTATAAGTATGTCTCAAACGAGTCCACATGTATTTGGTCAATAAACACGTACCGTTAAACCATAGTCACATTACGTCTTTTCTTCTCACCACTATTAACAGAACTTAAGGAACCCTGCAAACTGGCACTGTATTGTCCAGTAGGTTCATTCCTTTGCATGGACTGATAAATTGGATGATTTTGCTGATTAGCTATCATTTGAGGTGGTTGATGTACACCATAGATATTGTAATTTACTGGATAACCATTAGAATTGTAAGCAGGTAAAGGCGGTACCGGAGGTGCATGTGTTGAATTATAATGATCTGGAATTTGGCTTGCAATCTGATGACCATTCATGCTTATGTGGTCAATATTTTGGCCATTTAAAGACATGTGATCAATCTGAGATCCATTTAGCAACATATCTTGATGTTGTGCTAATAGTTGATCTTCAGGCATCATATTGTCTAAGGGACTGTGACGTCTTTCATGTTCATGTAAT
This sequence comes from Agrypnus murinus, assembly GCA_929113105.1. Taxonomy (NCBI): domain Eukaryota; kingdom Metazoa; phylum Arthropoda; class Insecta; order Coleoptera; family Elateridae; genus Agrypnus; species Agrypnus murinus. The sequence continues at coordinate 43,347,302 of OV816025.1, forward strand.
AATTGTGATGCACTCCAAGAGTTATAGGGACTTAAAGTATGCCCATTTCTTTGGAGACTATTGTTGGAGATAACACTCAGACCTGCATATGGGTTATTAGGAGTATTTAATTCACGTTGCTGTTGTTGGTGCAACTGTTGTTGCTTTAATTCTTCAATCAACTGTTGTTCTTGTTGATGTACTAAAGAATAACGTTTTTTAGGTTCATCATCATATGAAAAGTTATTTATTGGAACACCAACAGTATGATGATCTGGCAAATCTGAATGATTCACATATCCTTGTTGAGGAGTCTGTGGTAATGAATGCATTGGAGAACTAGGAACAATTGTAATTGTGGAATTTAATTTGTCATTTTTAACTCCATTAGATTTTATTGGTTTCTTTTGATTATTGCGGCTACGTCGTTTGATAACACAGAAGTAGCAATATAAACTTAAAATAATTGCCAGAATTATTACTCCTACAACAATAGGCAAGATTACTTCTAATCCAAAATTATTCTTTGCCAATGAAGGAGATACTGGATCAATTCCAACAGAATGAACCTGGTTTGGCCAAATTGTTTGATCGTTTGGTGTAAACGTGGGTGGTACAGTAGGAGGTGGTGGTGGTGAAGGTACCAGAACTCTAATCCAATTTGAAACAGGTGCAGCTAAGTTATCAGAATACATAAGAGGATAAGCACGTACAGCAAAATAGAGAGGTTTGTCCAAAAGCTGTTTCTCTCTACTCATATCAAGAGTAAGTGTTGTTTCAGCACCAGGTGTTAACACATGTGGTGTTGCATGCTCCCATCGTGTAGCTACAGTTTCATAATTATCCACAATGTCATTTAAGCTAGTTGCATACTTAATCTCAAATCTTGCAGCTCGAGTACCACCCATATCAGGACATGTCCAACTTAATATAGCCTTCATATCTTCAGGTTTAACTTGCACCGTCAGATCACCAATACGGCCAACTGGAACTTGACTTGCTTTTAGTATGTCATCTGATGATATGCCAATTGTAATTGGTGGAAGTACTCTTTGGAAGGGTGATAGCGGCTGTACACTGGATGTTGGTATAACACTGCCACAACACGGTTTATCTTCTGTAACCATTAAAATATTAAAATACAAATCTTAATAAAATTTTATCAAAATAAGCTTACCAAAAATATTAGAAGAATATTGCCAGGTATAAGCAGTATTTCCATTATCAGTGACGGTTACTTCAAAAGTATAAGTTCCAGTACCACCTGCAGCTGCACTAAAATATCTGGAATAAATTCCATCACCTTTGGTAATATCAGGATCTCCGCTACCAGTATCCAGAAGCTCCAAAGCTTCACTGTAACTAACTGATCCATTTACTTCAGATCGTGTAACTTTTGCTTCAACTTTAGCAGCAAGAACAGGCCAATTTCCATGTTTCACTTCAACAAATAAAATTAATGGACCACCTGGTTGATTAGTGTGGGTCCAGAATTTTGCCCGGATAACAGGAACTTGTCGGGAATGTGGAGTTGCTATTACTTGGATGTAGTGTGGTTGTGGATTTCCAGCATAGCGTTCAATTGTGTATGTCCATGTTCCAGGCTGAAATTAATCTTTTTGTTAAATCTACTGAACATTTAAGAACTTTATAGTTTATAATAAAGGAGAAAAAGAAGATATTATATAATATTATATAAATTATAGTATAAAATAATAAATGATAAAATAAACTCACTTCAGTTATATTAGCAGCCAATGAAATAATTTTCAAACTGAGCATATTATCACTTCGTATTGCATATTCATGATGACTGGGACTAACAAGAGATAGTCCACGAATCAGTGGGGATTCTGTATTGTGTGTATACAACATAAAGCTGGCTGGTTCACCCATATTTCCATCCAACACAAAACTTCCAGTTATAGATGTTCGTCCATCATCAGTTAGTTTACGTCTGTGAATCTAAAAACAATTTTTTTTATTTAGTGTCTTAAAGTTATAGGTACATTTTTGAAAGCTTATGAGAATAAAAGCAATAACTTTAATCTTAATGTCAAGATGTCATCTGCCCGGCAATCAGAAAGTCCTGGGTTTGATTACCAGTTAGGGTGATAATTTCTCTACATTATGATCTTTTATCTTAACATTTAAATAAACACTATTGCAATATTTAATTACATCAAAACCTTCACTTGAAAAAAAATAACTTTAGCTTTAAACTTCAGAAAATTGTTTTAAAAAGAGTAATGTAGAGCACACTCTGTCATCTGCGACCACATTGTGGACCACGTCTGGGTCCGGATAATGAGGAAATATTTAGATTTGCTGTAATTTATTACGTAAACAACTTAGGCTAGGAGCTGGTTTGTATAATAAAATTATAGGCATCGTATTTTTTTGAAACATGTTTATCAAAATGAAAGAAATAATTATTGGGTTCATAATAAAATGTATATTGAAATCTCTTTCTTTAATTAAAAGTATTTAGTATTATGCAGTCAATAATGTCTTTCATTGTGATAAAAACGTTTTAAAGAAATAAGATTTTATAATTTTATTATACAAACCTATAGGTCGCAGACGACCTTGTGTGCTCTACATGAGTAGTCCATAAAAAAGCATTCCTTTTCTGTAATATATTATACAACAAAAAATTTCTTTCCAGTACTGTGTTATCTTTTATCTCATTTGGCTATCAAAAACAATGTTAAGATGAAACTTACCTCTAAAGGCAAATCGGATGGATTTCCCGAGTAGTATTTTTCAACAATATCATACAAGACATTGGTTAGTTGAAAGTAAGTTGACAACATACTATTAGCAATATTGTACTTCTCTTCAGTGACTGTATAGGCAACACCATCAGTTTGTAAAGCAAGAGAATCAAGTGGCTGTGTTCTGATCACTTCAGGGTAATTAATAGTAGCAATACGAATTTTTGCTTTCTTAGCTTCCTTTGTTAGATTTTCTATTCGAGTATTAAAATCCATTCCAGGTGCTATTAGAACTATAACATTTCTAGCTGGAGTTCTGTATTTAGACTGATCATCTAACATTTGTATTGCATCTTTTAGGGCACAATGTAAGCAAGCAGGTTGACTAGAATCACCAGATGTGTAAGGGATATTTGAAGAAATAATATCTCGTGCATTAGGATTTCTCAAAGATAAGATATTTAAAAGTTTTGTTACACCTGTTTCATGTGCCAATAAAACACCTATTTCGGTATTTGAAGGTAGATCAAATAATGCCCATTTACGAATGGCGGTTCTTAGGTATACCCACGATTCTCTTTGTAGCATATCTTTGGTGTTTTCAATAATAAGAATATATCTTGTAATGTTTTGCTTTTTATATATTATTCTTGGGGTTGTATTTGTTATTTCATTGGTATGCTGGTTGTTTGATATAGTGTTAGCAGCAAAATCAGCATGATTGTTGATTATTTCAAACGTGCTTTTTTTATTGCAAATTAGATTGTGTTTAGTAGGTGCATATTGATCATGTGTACCCTCATCACAAAACATGGACACTGAGGGTGCTTCTGCAGCAAACATAATTGAGCTGCGAGATTTTTCATCTACCATTAGTGTTGCATTGTAGTGAAGATTGGGATTTGCACAAATACTGAAAAGTAAATTAATAATTAATAAAATTAAGATTAAATATTTTTGACAACCTACCCATCATCTTTAATTGGTAAATCAGAGCAGCCAGTTACTTTACTGCGTTTGGTTTCATCATCAAAGTAACACATAGGATGAACAACATCATTTTGATAACCTTGCTCATCAAAAACACCATATCGATATTTAGCAAACTCTTTGACTAGTGAACGAGCTGTAACATACAATTTTATTAGTAACACTCTTGGATTTTAATTTGCAGAGTTAAAAATTACCTAAAGTGTTATCTCTTGTTTGTAAGCTTTCATAACCCAGATAAATTTGATCACCAGGTTGACCACATCCAGCAGATTGCTGAGTCCAAATTCTTCCCCTTATAGGTCCTTGTGGTAATACAGTGATATCTTGCATATCTCCAGAACCAGAAACCACTGGTTTTGGTGCACATGAGTTTGGCCATGATTCAGGAAGGACAACCGTAGTTGAATGTAAAAAAGCTCTGCCATCCAAAGCCGAAAACAAATACTGGGAAGCACTTATTATTGTTGCCTGTAAATAAAAAAAATTGTTAGTATTGTTGCACAACTATTCAATAATGCAGAAATAAAAATTACTGTGAATTTTATACACCATGACATCATCAATACAACCACATTATTATTACCTATAAGTTTACATCATCCTATAATTTAAATGTTTAGGTTTAATGATTATTTATTATTTACAAATCAAATACATAACATCCATTATTATTAGTATTACTACTATTATCTACAGTTTGTGTTTTGTTGGTCTTATCTCTTTTTATTACTGAAATAAAAATTAACGGTTCATATAAAATAATTACATGAACATATTTATTATGATTGATTAAATTATATGGTTGCAAAAAAAATGTAAAAGCCAAGAGAATAATTGAAGTGTGTGGGAAAAGTTTAATTGATATTATATTTTTATTGCGCTAATATAAAAATGAGAAATTGATAAAAGAGAAGTGAAAGGAAGTATGGATACTACTTGAAAAAGTTTACCTAATTACTTGTGATTGTAGTAGAAGAAATGGATAGGTACTTTCAATTTTCATAAAAATATGTAATTCCATTGAAATAATTAAAATGTTCTGGTTGTTATTATTTATGAAGGGAGAGCAGAAAATTGGTAAAAAAGAGGTCCTAATATTCTTACCAGCTCAACCGAGACTGAAACAAATTTTATTATATTTTATATTTTAGTTTCCAAAAAATAACCTCATTCTCTCATTCTTCTATCCTCTTACTGAAATAACTAAAAGAGAAAGTCCGAAAAAACCAAAACAATTCCAATTTGAATTCTCTTAAAAACCTCAACAAACTAAAGGAAGAATACTTGCAGCGTTCAAAGTTGAAAGACCTAACAGAAGACCCTAAGGGATGTTTTTACGAAAATAAAAGACGAACGTTGAAGAATTTAATTAAGGTCCCCTCTATTTCATATCTTTCAATTACGTTGGTATAAATCTGCATATATCGCATAGTTTTCGACGCCGGTTCAACTTTGAAAATGTCCGATATTTGAATATCAAAGGCTTTTGGCACCCGTAACGACCCTTCTTAAGCGCTGAAACACAAAAGGAACGTTTATGGGCAGATTAACTAACAAAAAAATGACGAGGGAGACATCTTTGATGTCACTTATACGAATTTAAAACAAGAGAGGGGATCACGTTTATGATCATCCTCGGATCATCTAATTTAAATTAGAGCTTGGAAAGGTATTTTAGTTACATTTATATGTAAAATAGATGGAATTATAGGAATGGGACACTATGGATAGCCCTAACAGCAAAAAAATCATTGGCTTTAATAACAGCCCTTTAAATAAAATTAAGATAGTAGTATTTTTAATTAATTTAATTTTATTAAGATTAGTTAATTTAAAAGGGAATATTAAATCGATAAATACATACTACTTATAAAATCTAAAGGGTCCAATGCGCCGACATGGTTCGCATCTGTAAGGTGATCTGTAGGTGCCCCTTTTTCTTATGATGAGGCTATTTTTACCTTTTTGTTTTACATTACATAAAAAGTTTATGCTTACTTAATAATTATTATTACCTGGATTTATTGAGCTATAAATTTCGTATTAAATTTATTTGTTTTGCTGAATTTGACCTATTTTGCTTTTACGGCGATTTCTTGATAGTTTGCAAGTCCTATACTATAGTAAGCAGTTTTACATTCTTAAAACGATATTATAAAATCTGTTTCTTATTATTCGAGTTACCCTTTATTATCAGAATTTATACTGAAACAATTATTCATTTTATATACAGAGGAAGTTTTGGTTCAGATCTAGATAAAATATATTAAAGCCCGTTGCTTGTTGCTTTTCATAACGGTCGATTTCCAAAATATAATTGCCTAATTTCCTTTCAAGATAAAACTGATGTACATGTGTAACAAGAGTACAAGAGCAGCGTGGATTATATCTTTCCTCTTAGGACCCGTCAGTCACTGACATTTAACAGACAAAAGGTTCATTATACGAGGATAATTACTTAACGCAGATAAAATTATTGGATAATTACACTTTTATAACACTATCACTGATGGTTAGGCTATGGGTTTACCAAAACAAACGGGAATGTGATAAACCTTATCTTATTACGGTACCGTCTACACCTGATTCGTCAATACTTCTAATAATAATGCTGAAAGTGTTTATTACTCAGAAAATATCACATTACTATAAAGATAATATACACTTTTTTTAAAAAAACTCTAAATTATATTTAAGTTAAATAAATATGAGAATACTTTAATTGGATTCTTATGCGAAAATTTGTCATAAAGAAGACCTTTTAATACTGTTCTCCAAATTATAGGCTTCTGTATAATATGTCTCTTTACACATAACAAACAGGTAGTAGTAAACTTATATTTTTCTAAATGAACAATCGCTGAATGTTACCATAATAATAGAGCGATGGTAGTTATTTCACAAAACGTTTCCGGGCCCAAAATATTAACAAAGTTTTTCTCTCACGCCAATAGCACATAAAAAATAGATTTCAAATGTAAGGCTGGTATCATTTTTATTATTATTCTTTTCAAATTCATTTTCGCATAGAAAGGGAAGAAAGTAACAAGTGATATTAAAAAGGTTTTTTCTATTGTGTCAGAATCAGATTTAGTCTACAACGTAAACAAGGAACTTGTAATGCTTTCAATTTTGATGCGAAATCGCTTTACAATTAACAGAAAACTACAGAAGAGTTAATTTTAGTGAGGCTAAATATTTCAACAAATTCAAAAAATCAAAGGTGGATTAAATTGAACATTAAAACTTAAAGACTTTGAAGATTATAAAAGGATGATAGCTAGGCACAAAGATACGATACCGGACGTCATCATCAGTGTATTGCTCCTCCAATGATATTTTGTAAATATTTTTTAGATTTAATATATCTTTCTGGGGCCCTCCGTGGTCGAGTGGTGAAGATCCTGTTTCTCATCAGAGGGACATGGGTTTAAATCTCGGTTGCGACGGAATTTTAAAAATTTAGTACAATTAATCTTGTTTATTGTTTCCAGCCTTATTTTGTGGAACTCCATAATCATGAAATAAATAAAGATTATTAAAAGTTTCACAGTTTTATTAAAATACAACCTGACAATATTGTTTCGACAGCTATGCTGTCATTATCAAAGGTAATATAATTATAAACAAACACGTCGCTAAGGTAGATAGAAAATAGGTAACTAGATGAAATAATAATAATAATCATAATTAAATATCTAATACTTCCAGTAACGGAGAATTACTGAGCTCAAGTTGTTCATTCATTAAAGGTACCCTGAGTTTGTGTTTGTATATCTCAAAGGCTTCTAAAATGTCTAATTTGCGTTTGTTATTACAAAAATAAAAATAATGATTTGCATGTGCTAGTTGTTTAATGGTTGATATCTCTTTGCTTAAAACAACATTAAACAACATGCATTAAACAACTAGCACATGCAAATCATTATAATCCGAACATGATTGACACTTTAATTAAACAAAAAGATTATAGGTTAGCTATCAAAAGAATATATCCCATTGACAATCAAACAGAAGACACAAATTACATATCTATACCATATTTTGGCAAAATATCAGAAAAAATTGCACATATACTAAGAAAAACCAACAATTATAAAATAACATTTAAAACCAACACTAACACTTTTTCATTTTTATTTAATGCTAAAGACAGAACACATGATATCATGAAATCGGGCATTTACCGTTTAAATTGTTCTTTTTGTAGTTCGGTATATATTGGACAAACACTTCGAAATTTTGACATAAGATATAAAGAACACGTACGTCATTACAAAAATAAACATCCTGAAAAATCGAATTACGCCAAACACCTTTTAGAACAAAATCACACAATGACTCCTCAAAATAATATTAAATTCCTACATTTTTGTAATAACAAACGCAAATTAGACATTTTAGAAGCCTTTGAGATATACAAACACAAACTCAGGGTACCTTTAATGAATGAACAACTTCAGCTCAGTAATTCTCCGTTACTGGAAGCATTAGATATTTATTTATGATTATTATTATTATTTTATCTAGTTACCTATTTTTGTATCTACCTTAGCGACGTGTTTGTTTATAATTATATTACCTTTGATAATGACAGCATAGCTGTCGAAACAAAATTGTCAGGTTGTATTTTAATAAAACTGAGAAACTTTATCTTTATTTATTTCATAGTACAATTAAGCTCATTAGGATAAGGTATGAAAGTTGTATGAGTGATAAAGTATTGGGGAGCGTAGTTAATGTACTTTCTACAATAGCACCATTACCTCTGTTGCACTCCCAGGATAGTTTGCCTGGAACCCCGACACTGCAAATGCGGTGAAGGGAGAATGAATTAATGTATGAATGTATATGTATCTTTCTGCATTTCAAATCCGTTGAAGATTGTCCAATGCGAGAATGGTAGAAGACTTACTTTTGTAGCGGACAGTGAATTTATGTAATTACTTGACACACGCCACAATCCTTGAATATTATCGGTGACGGAAACGAGAGAGAAGCTAATAGATCTTCAAATTGCATTTCTAGAAGTCTGCTTTCCAGCTTTTGATGTAGAACGTGTATCTTTTCACGATAGGAACGATATTCTGAATATTTTTGAAAAATCTTCATGTGCTTAGACTTCAACTTGACAGACCTGTTCAGGCAGACTTTTGTTACTCTGGGACAAATTGTCTAAAAAAGTAATACTTTTTTATTTACCAATTAGTACATATTCTTGCTTGGACTCTTTTTATTCGCTTTACCTCAGAGTTGGATTTTTGAAAAGATTTTCAAACTTATAAACTCCCAACGGTATTTGATTTACGTTACATGGTACTTAAAACCTTAATGAAGGTAATTAGAAAAAACTGATTATAAATGAAGCAGGAAATCATTAAAAATCTCTTAATTATTTACTAAATTTACTGCAATATTTTGTTATGTGTTAATTGCAATTATTGGTTTCTAATATTTCTAAATATTTATTAAAACTCTGATTTTAAAATCCAAATATTCCTACATAAAAAATAAAGAAAATTGGATAATAACCGAGTTAACTTTAATTAAAAGAACAAATCTAATTAAAATTTACGTCAACAACTTTAAAATGCCTACATTTAGAACGAGTTTAATTATCTTGCATTACAGGCAATTATTCTGGTAGTACTACTCGAATAATAAAGGTTGAGCTTGTTATTTTAATCGCTAGATGAATCGTACCTGCATCAACAGTAAAAGCATTTAAACGAGGTCACTTTGAGCATCCTCATTAAACTATTTCATAAAACAAGAAAGTTAATGATAAAATATTTAAATCGTCAAAACTGATAACATCTTCAACATTCAATCCTCCAATCTATTTTTTTGCCTTCTCAAGTAGTTAGTTTCACTTTTATTAAGCAAGATTCGAGAAAAAAGTTAAATAAATTAGCATTTAGGTCAATTAGTTATAAAAAGAAGCTTTCTTTCATTTGCCAATAAATATTAGGAAATTGAAAGCAAAAAGTTACATGATTTAAAGGCTATTTATTAAATAGCTTTTAAGAATCTTAAATTAAATAGAAGGGAAGAACATTAAATGCTCATCTATGCGTATGTAAGCTTTTATGTAATGATAGTTTAAAAAATTTAATTGCTTGAAGATTCAATCACGAGGTTTCACAGCGAGTTTATCGACTCTTCGATGGTTTTGAAAGTAGGTTAAGATGCGAAGAAACTTTGCTTTTGCCATAGACGGTAAACTAATAATAAACAGAGACTTAAAAGAGTTATAGAAAAGTTAAATATTTTCTAGAGATTCCCTTCATTGGTAGGCAAGTCAATAATAGTAAACTATTGCTTTCTAATTTAGTATTTCTGTCTTAAAATAATTGACAAGCGACGAATTTATTGTTGGTTTCAGGAATAACGAGTCAAATTACTGAAGTTTTATGTAAATATAGTAGATCCTATCGATGGAATGGGCATTTAATCTTGTACTACTGCGTCTCTTTGTGGGCATTCTTGTATTTGTTAATGATTTACGATTTTCCTCATTTAAGGCATTAATTTCTTTTCTTCCAAGTAAAAAACATTCTCCTGATTAAGTTTTGAATTACAGTAGAATCGTCACCCATTTTGCATTAAATGTACCTATCTTTTTAAAATGAGAAGGCATGCCTCAGGGTAATGCTACAGGGCCAATGCTATTCTTAAATCAACAAAGAATGCAATATCAATATTTACAATAAAGTGATTCCTGTGATTTTTTTAAAGTTTCAAGTTCTTAAAATAGTTTTCTAAAAAACATACATTCTACCGTAGTGTTACAAGAAACAATCACGGCAAAAAGCATCAACTATTACTAATACAATCTTATCAGCGCTGTTGGTCGCAAAATGGTTAATATTGCAACCAAACAACCAAAGTCGATGAAGTTGATTTATCTTCTACTAACTTAAGTTTTTAAGACTTCCCTTTGTCTATTGGATTTCAACTAACAATACCAAAATAAAAACCAATAGAGAATACACAAATTGCATTACCAGAACTGCAAAAACAAACACTCTTTCTCGATATTAAAGTAATTTATCTCATTTTTGCACTTTGACCCTCAATTTAAAGGTGTTCCTTAAATAGGAAGATGGGTGTCTACACATTACACATGGTTATTGGTGTCTACACATACCAGAGAATTTAGATTTTCACTTCAAAATTGTTATACATAGCAAGTTTTCCATAAATAATGTTAGTTTTATACATATGATACTCTGGATGCAACAAACTTGGAGAAAAAACCTGATATGTATGTTACTATTCTGATATGCACTTAACTGGTTCAAGTAAGTAGCTATTAATAGTTACTAAACATTGATTTGCCATTTACATCTTAATATTGATCAAGTAACTTAACGTTTATTATTAATTATTTACCAAAAGTGACCGCCAAAAACGTAGATCTTCATTTTATTTAAGTCTTAGGTTAGAATTGACGTAACTACATAAATGTAATTAATGACACCAAAATAACCATATACGTTGACAGATTTGACATTGACAGATTATAAATTTGACAGTTATAGAAATCCAAAATCCATCCACTAGTAAGTGAAGTGGCCTTTTTCAAAAAGGCAAAAATCTAATACATACACGAGGACGAAAACAAGATACAAACCTCTTAAATTTTTAACTCGTAACTAATCATCAATAGTTCAAAGTTAGCGAGTTGTCAATAATCGGCTGTCACTATTCATTTATAGTGGCAAGTCATCATAAATCTTTAATTATTGACCGTTGAACATCTATTGTCAACCATTATCTATCAACATGTTGTTTGTCAGTTTTTAATATAAAATAATTCATTATCAGTCATTAATCGTTTAACATCCGCTGGGTATTTCTCACCACCCATCCTTAACAGTCAATTTATTAAATGTCCGTCGTCAAGTTCAGTTTCCTTCGCTGTCCATCTTCTACCATCAATCGTCTATCGTCAGTTTATAGCTGCAATTGTTCATCACCAAACTATTATTAGTAGTTGTCTATCGTCAGCTGTTGTCAAACTATCTATCGTTAAATCCATCATTAAATGTCTAGGCCTATCGTTAATTGTCTTTTATCAGTCGTGGGTAGTCACATCCTTGGCTCATCGTCAATTCTTCCTCGACTGTCAGCAGTTGATATACATATATTGAAATATTCCATCATCAATTATAACTGATTAGTGGGAGCATCTTTCCAATACATTCTCATCATCGTTTCTCGTATTTTTTATCCACCGTCATCCTTTAATAGTTCATCAGCGATTGTTCTTCATGTACCTTCAACAAAACCTATTTTTGACCATTTTCTGATTTTTGAAAATATTGAGCTTGACGCGAAACAGTCTAATATATGGCACATTCTCATTTTGGGTTATTTTTTTGTGCATATGCCTTAGAAATGCTAATGATTATCAAATGCAACGTTTTTTTTGTGTAATATTGAAAGCACCTCCTATATGTTCTGGAACTGTGATATTTATTTCAATTCATAATTTTATTTAAAAGTACACGAATAAAATCTCTTGAAAATGTCACCTCCATGCAGTGTGCAATTTCCGCTGTCTGTAATTTTGCTATAAAAATATAAAGTATTCGCTATTTAGATATCACAATTGGTAATAATTTTGATAAGTAGAAACACTCAAGATTGCATAGACAAAATCAAATATTAAAAAAATTGTTATTTTGGCCCTTATAGCGATATTTCAATTTTGTGCAAATCGGAATTGTCACCTCCATGGTGCTAGTTATGAACGCATCTTATCATTTAAAAAACTATGCGTGTAAGGAACTTTACTAATCGTAGACAACGCAAAGGACGCCATCTCGCTGTTTTTTGATATTCTGTCACTTGGTAAAAGTTAACGGCGGAGTGGTGAGAGAAAACGTATATATTTCTTAATATTGGCAAACTATGTCACTTTTGTGGTTTATTAATAAAAAAGAAGGTAAGTGAGAAAGTATTAACTTTTGGCATAAAAACATATGTGACAGTGCGTAGTTTCATAGTCTGTTGTCAGAATTTGAAATCCGTCAAAGAGGTTAGCAACAAAAAATATTTGTTTGGAAAATGTCACCTCCATGGATATCACTTGCGTGGATCATGGGTATCCACAAAGGTGATGTATTTAAGGAGGTGATATAACAACTTTTTTTTCAAGTTTTTATGAATTTTATGTATTGTCTATGAACTTTAACATTGCATGTGCGTCACAAAGGGAAGTTGTATGAATTAATCCAAAAATAGTCGAATAAAATACTGTGGTCGTGCATATTTACAATTTTATCAAATAACTATACAAGAACGCAAAATAAATTGAAAATGTAATTTAGTACCTTAATTATATTAACTACTAAATTCATTTTTAAATTTTTATCTTTTAGACAACATAATGATTGAAGAACATAATCTTAAAAAATATCATATCTCGCATTACTCTTGGTTTAGATTTGTACTACAATACTTTCTTCCTATAATGGAAACTAAGGTGGAAATAGCTTGGCTTGTATGTTTAACATAATGAGGAAAACTATAACTACAATTTAGACTGTTTTAGTTCTCCAAATAAAAATGTGTATATTTCTTTTGAACATTGTGCCCATTTTTGAGAATGTGCCATATGCAGATGCAATAGTAGATTAAGGATCGATCACAACTTTTAATTGCCATAGACTGAAATATTAGTGAGTGATACTTTTTGGTATTTATGAGAATCTACGAAGAATCGACAATAGTTTCTAATATAGGCATTATTGACAGAATCCTAATTTGGAGTCATTAAATTTTGATTATTTCGAACAAAATTTCCGACATATCTTAGTTCTTATATTAGTCATGGAGACTGGAGAGAAGTTTCTACGGTGCATTTGATCGGAAAAATTTAATATTCTCCGAACTATTGCTTTAGTTGAATATTTTCGGAATAAGATGGCAATTGGTGCAAACTGTTAACATTTTCTCTTCTACATGCACCTCTCGCTCGAACGGTTCTGCTTAGAAAGCAAGAAATAATCTCTATTAGATTGGGCGACAATAAGTCTAATATAATAAGGGAGACAACTTTTGCCATTTTAAGTTTTATTTTGCAATTTGTTGGTGATAGTTATCTACCGAGAGAAGCTGTGCTTTTTTCTAACTAATTAATTCTGATTTTTAAGTTTCCGGATGATGCTTGAATCAAAGCACATTGAGTGACCATTTTAATAAATGTAGCTTTGCATTTTATATCGTTGTTGTCAAAAATAAATATCATCAGGTCAACAATCAAACTGAAATGTTGTCAATGCTACTGTTAGATAAAGGGATTGAAAGTATAAGAAAAGTTATTGATATAACATTCAGTTTTCTCTTTATGTAACAAATACATTTGGATTATCGATTAATACTATAAAATATGGAAAAGTTAACAGTTTCCACTATTTACATAAATTATGAATGAAACTGCAAAATAACAATGCAATAATTAATTAATTGCAGAAAAGTAATTGTGATAAAGGCAGAAAATCCTAAACAAAGCGTAAAAGTAGAACTTCATGTCCTGTTTTATGTAGGTACATCTACAGTTTCATTCTTCGTTGATTTGATAATAAAATACAAGGAATTGAAATGAAGATTACCTTGTAAAAAGAGGTAAGAACACAGCATCTCAACAATGTGAAAGTTACAACTAAGGAGAGGTTTGTACGGTATTGTTTATGGCAAATCAAGCTTCAATCCTCAACTTTTACATGATGTTATGTACTGTGATGACGAACTTTTCTTGTAATATTTTCCTCACAATTAGTTGCTTTAGGCGAGGCCACAGAAAAGAAATAAAAAATATATATAAATTGTAAATCCTGTTGATGGCGTGAATTTCTACACCAATTGTATGTATGCCACAAATATTAGGCATTAATGTCACAGAAAAGGTAAGATTGTGTAGGCGAAGCGCTGTATATTGTCTTTTAAATATATTGTGCTTTGACGTATTCAATATTTTTAAATATCTAAAGTTCACTGCTGGTTATTAATAAATTTGAAATATGACGTACCGTAAAACAACAGGAATCAAAGATTAACCTGCTATTAGCGTCATTTGCGTACGAAAATGAAACACGCTAACAAAATATAAAAAATATTTTTGAGTTTTATAACATTACAATATAAAAACTGCTATTTTATATTTTCTCTTTTGAAAACAATAAAAAAATTCAGAGCGAGAAATACTAAATTTTCTTTCAAAAACGGATTAAGTTACAGCGTCATACGGGAATCGTAAGATCTGAAAATTACAACACGTGTAGTGGAAGGTTTAAAATTACTAAAGATGGGTCGAAATTTACGGCATAGACCTTCTGTTCTCTTCAGTTCGCTACACAATTTCTTAAGTTTTTTTTTATACAGAATGATTTCATCTTCAATTATACTTTCTAAGAGAGGAATTAGTCAAGTGGAAATTTTAATTACATAACGATTGATAAGTAATACTACGGTTGCTAATATGAAGTACTAACGAATTCTAAAAGCGTCTACTTTTTCCCTAGAATTAACCACAATAAATAATTTAATTATAGTCAAATGTGTCAAACTGATTCAATTACATCTTAGTGTTTTCACTTGATTTGTTTCCAAGAAATAAAATAATGAATCATAATGGAACTGCCAGCTATAGAACGATTTGCGATAAGCCTGAAAACAATAGCGTAATCAGAAAAGTAATAACTTCCAGTAAAACTTTATTATATCCACAATAATTTCAATCTAATTCGAAAGTGCTAACATACAAGGCTAGTAAAAGAACAATTAGATGATTGTTTTGGGTTGAAAAGTTAATTTTCTCGATTAATCTAAAAAAATTGATCGAGATTTTATTTACAAATTCAGAAAATAGTATCTATAAAATATTATACTACTTATAAAGGGTTTTGTTTGAAATAATGTTAATCCCTTCAGCATATAAATATCATACAAAGAATGAAATGTACTTTGAATGAGAATCTGCTTGAATGAATACCATCTACCGTACTACATACTTGATACATACCAAAGTCATGACTCATGAGTAACGCGACTACTGTACTTTTAATAGTGCTATAGAATAGCTCGATATCAAGTATTCAAAACAAAACAAGTTGCTTGATAAGAAGAAATGAACTTTATACGATATCTACAACTGTAGATAACACACCTGTAAATGCTAGAATCAGTGAACTTGAGCAAAATAACTCGTCAATAACTCATTAACGAACGGCCAAAACTGACTAAATCAAAGAAAGGGAGCATGTAAAGATCTCATTTTGATAATAACATGAGGTAGTCAGTGGTGTAACTACCGCCCCCGCAGACCCTGTGACGCGGGGGGGGGCGCAACCCTCCGAAAGGCGCTGCTTTCGCGAAATCTTATTTCGTTGGGAATAGAAATTTTAAAACAAGCATTGTAGGTAAAAAACATTTTATGATAATAGTAAAAGGGAATTAGCGGAATACGTTCTCGACGTGGTTCCCGACGTGGTCGCGGACGACTGTGTGTGCCCTCATAACAATAACTAAATAAAACACTTTTTTCGTTCGTGCTGTACTTGTAAATTGTAATGAAATTTGAAACTTGATTAAAAACTTCAAAATAAATGTGCTGGCTTGTTGAATCAGCGACAACAGATTCGTAATTTTTGGAGAATGTATGGCTGTACTCCAGTTTAGGTCCGCAAGCCGCCACCCGCACATGCCATACTATACCATTTGATGCGTCTCATCAAGCTGAACAATTATGAAATTGGGGAGGCAGTAGTTTTCGAGTTAATCGCCAGAAACCGTTTTTGAAGGGAAGACATAGCCTTCCATGTTAATTTCGCGACCCTAGTTGAAAACTCATGTTTTGATGCGCATGCGACCTAACCTAAAGGTGGGATTTCTTATACGCGTCTGACGTTTGCGTCTGACGCGTGCATCGGACGCATAATAACCGATTAAAAGGAAAGCAATGTTTTTGATTTCCTATAGATGAAACCCTCCGCAATATATTGCGGTTGACGGATGAGTCATGGAGTCGTCTGTTTCAAAACCTGTCCAGACGTGCGTCTTGACGCCAACACGATTTGGCATTAAAATTGCAACAAAATCTTGCTTTACCAATAAAAAAGATGAACGATTGATTGAATGCGTGTCTAATTGTCCTGCCCTATACGACAGTGACCACACAGATTATAAAAATCAAAGAATACGTGAAAACTTAAGGAAACAAACCTTTCTCCAATTTTCTTTTCTTTTTTGGTAGCAATGCTAGTATAATTTTATCATCAAGTTCCTCTAAGCACAAAGACAATTGAGTATTCGTTGTGTATGTACGTTTTCTCAACATCTCCGACAATTATTATTATCGCTCTTTTAATGCGCCCGAGCTCATTGGAAAACATCGAGATGCGTCTGAACGTAGCGTCGAAATACATGCGTTCGACGCACGCGTCAAACGCAAACGTCAGACGTGTATAGGAAATCCCACCTTAACCTAACCAAAAACGAAATTAAAACACGTATGCATTGATGAATGATATGTTAGGTTCGGTTGGGTTAGGTTAGATTCGGTAAGGTTAGGTTAGGTTAAGACACTATTGTTCAGCTCGATTAGACGCATCGAATGGTATATAGCATGTGCGCGTGGCGGACCTTATCTAAAGTTTTACCAAATGTATTATAGTATATTTTGTATTAAGGGTTTAATTGAGTGTCTTAGAGCCCGTACAGTCAGTTAGCGCTAAGACGATAAAGCGTTATAAAATGCTAATTAAGTCCGAAATACATACGTTAGTTTATGTCCGGTCTAAGTTTAAATTAATATTTCCTTTAAAATAAAAGTAATTTGAAAAGTGCAGAACTTCAAATATGTCGGTGCAGTGGTCTATAATTACTTTTATTACTATGAAGAAGCACAGAGGGACAAACTACCTGTAATGCTGGTCAAAATTGAAAAGAATTCTTCTTTTCAGAATTAACCTGAGACCCTTACACATTGAAAGAAAAATGTCTGGGCTTTATAACGGGATACGTTATTAGGAAGAAGGATAAATTTCTGCACATTTTCATCATACTGTTGAATGCAACTTGTCTAAAAAGCGACTGATTGAGTTAGTGACTATAAATCGATTGTGTGAACTTTTCTATATATTTTTTGGCCAAATAAGCAATGGATCAATTAAATATAAGTAAGTACTTGATATTACGTATAAACATTATTTTTTTATTTAATACGTATATTCGTTTTTAAAATCCGAACTAACTATAAACACCGCTACTAATTTTTGTAAACCTTTGACGAAGCTTATATTTAGCTTGAGATACAAAATTAGTTGGACAAGCTCTAGATTCAATTTTTACGATATTTTTTAGTTAAAACTCTAAATTATAGCATATATAAAATTTACCTGTCGTACCATTAGTTATTTACTTAATTTTACGTATACGAATTCTCAATACTTAATAACTGCAAAACCTTGAGTGCCACACTTTTTGAATATAATAATTGGGGCATTAAATGCCAACTTTGAATTTATTTCTTGTTCTTCGATGATATAACATATTAATATCTATATTCTTAATGTAAATACAAAAAATATGGTTTATGTGAATAACGATCAAGTAAATATGTACTATCAAAATGATCAATAATTTGTAAATTAAATAAATGCATATTAGTACTTAACAATGTATCTTTTTGTTTTTTCATTTTAAAATCAACCTTATTTTGAGATAAATATAAGAAAAATAATTTTGACCAGCTTTTGGGGTATTTGGTCCCACAGTGAGACGGCGTAAACAAGGGTAGTACAAGGGGGTGCTCTAATTTAGCAATTTACGCTCTAAAAACAGGTCGCTAAATAGGTCATAATCGCCCGACCGGACATAAAAAGGGTTTATAAGGGAAATAGCAAAAACAATGGATTTTGACATTTTAATTGACCAATTGCGTTAAAGCCCGGAAAAACTCCAATTGGTGTTAAATTAGTCCAAATGGCTCAATATAAAATATTCTAATTTCAAGTGTTTCAGAATTTTATTATTACTTTACTCAACGTTAACGAACGGATGTTTAAATTTCTAAAACTTTTAATTTCAACAAAGATAATAAGTATACTAAAATTTCCCAATTCTCAAGCATTTCTATAACAAAACCGCCGTTCTAGACTTCCACATATTATCTAGATAGATGTAGAACCATAGCGGCTGCGTCTTGATATCTTAAGAGGAGTCTGGAATATTTCTAAAATGATTTTGCCGATTTCTCTTTACTTTAAACCGAATGGAAACTAATCGTGAGAACGTTTTGAAAGCACACACACGTACTGATGATGCTCTTTAAAATCATCGTGACCATCATCTTTTAATGTTAAAATCCTAACACCAGACCGTAGTTAAATTACTATTATAATTATGCACATACGTGTATTTTATGCATTATGGATGGTGAACGGCGGATCTTCTTCATTTGTACAACTTTAAAGTAATAATTATCAACGGGATTCTTGACAAGCAGTTGACCTTTAGCTTATATACTATATCGTATAATTAGAAATTTGTTTTTTTATATCTTCAGTTCAAGATGAATGTTAGGATGTAAAGTTATATGCGCGCACAACTAATACAGGTGGATTTGAAAGGATCGTTGGTGAATCTTCATTTTGAAAGGCATTACTCAGGGACGTGTTTGTTATTCAATAAAATGGATAAAGTATTTGTATTTTAAAATTCCCAATTAAGATTTTGTAAGTTTAAATAACCTTTCCGGCAATTTCAATGATGCGTAAACTTAGACACCTGAGAACTATTTTAATACCATAAAGTGAATGGGAAAGTTTTTGATCTTAACGGTAGATACAACTAACTATAATAATAAAAATGTATTAACTTTAAATAAAAGTGAAATAAAATTGAGTTCGAGTATCTACAAACCTCAACTTAATGTACCACAACGGGGGGTGGAGTTTTACCATACCACAAGATGAATCTTTTCATTGTTAAATTAAACAAAGTAAAAAATACTAATCAAAAGTTCAGGGCTTCGATAACATTTTACTTGTAGCCTATTATTGTAATAATTTCATTATTACCAAACCCTTTTTACGTAACAATAACCATAATGGATCTCTAAAAGCGAAGCCTATGTAATTTATTAGAAATGCTGGATGTAATCTTCTTTTATTGGGCGCCTTGCAGAGCGTGGAATGGAAGATGGTTCAGGAATCGTGATCTAAAGTCACGTTTATAGATCGATCCTTTTACACGAACGTGATTTACTTGTTCCAAGCTTCATCGACCGTATGATCGTTTGGCGAATCGTTGATTAAGATGAATAATAATAATTTCTTGTACTTATAGGACTTCATTGCCGCGGACGTAACTAATTTTATATACTGGAACCTTAATAGGCAATCAATTTCGAGAAATTATATTATTCACACTGTTGTTGTATTCCCATAAATTATTACCAATGAAATTAAAAGTTCTAGGATTAACGAACTTGGCTCGTTAGGAATAGGAAGAGGTGTAATAATTTCAATATTTTTATTTTTTTTTGAGGTATTCGATTCGTTGACGGGAAATATATTCGTTTTTATTTGCATATAAATTCTGAAAATTCTAAACAAATTTTTGTAAAGTTAACATGAGCATGATTGCGCGACTAAAGATAAAAATTAAGGAATTGAGGAAGTTCCTTTTATTTAAATATGTTAACATCCTGTGACCGTGTTTGTATGTAGGTACTAAGATTTCCGGTTTGACAGCAACTGGCAGGTGGGTTAAAAAAGATAAAAGGGAACTTCCTTTTTTACTCTTTACTTAATTATTCATGTCTAGCTATGACTATCTATCAAATTAAGTAAGTAGATTTAAGTTGATACCTTGAATCTATGGCTATAGGTGTTTCCATGTCGCCACTATCCTTAGAATGCGACTAGTTTTAACAATTATTTTCAGGTGTATTTTCCTCCGGTAATTTTCTTACTTAATGATTAAACGTATTTTCAGTAGAATTTTAATTCTACAGTATTTTTGAACGATTTGAATTACAGACAAACACATAAAACAACTTTGCAGGTCAGACTTCAAGAAATTCAAGCAAGCCGTTTAAGGCTTTGAGTGAGTGATTAGTTTTCTATTTAATACAATGTGATAATGTAGAGTATGTTTAGGAAAATTATTTCTAGGCTTTTTCTTTATCATTTATTTTATGATCGCATTTTTATCGCCTTTTCGGATTATTTACCACCTACTCCACCTTTTACCGTCGGCAACTGTTAAAACTGTCTGTCGACTCCCAGTGGCATAACTACGAAAGATTGCGCGCCCCTGCGAGACTTACGTTTGCGCCCTCGTATATACAATTATGCGTAGGTAACTTTTATAAAAATAAAATATGCAATAACTAATAATAATTCATTACCCCTTCATTTGCTTGTATAACTTTAAGGAATTTGTTTTATATGATTAATGAGATTTAACACCAATTACAGTCTTTTTCGGTTTTTAACGCAGGCGAATTATTTTCACTATTTTCCCTTATACATTTGATATAACTTTAGATTCTGGTCCGCTATCCGCACATGCGATATACCATTCGATGCGTCTCATCGACTTCAACAATAGTGTCCTAACCGAATCTAACCCAACCCAACACAATCGAACCTAACCTAAGCTAGGTTTAAGTTAAAATTTAATTTAGGTTTGCGATATTCGTCAGTTCATACCTGTTTTAATTTAGTTTGAGTTAGGTTAGATTAAGTTAGGTTAGGTTATGTTAGGTCGCATGCGCATCAAAACATGCATCTTCAGGAAGAAATTAACATGAAAGGTTATGGCTTCCCTTCCAAAAAAGGCGATTATCTCGAATACTACTGCTCCTCCCCCAAATTTCACTATTGTTCAGCTCGATGAGACGCATCGAATTGTGTGAATACAGGATGTGCATGTGGCGGACCTAAAATGGGGAAAAGACATACATTTCTACTCAGATTATCAATCTGTTGTCGCTGATCCAGCAAGTCAGCACATTTATTTTGAAGTTTTTAAATAAGTTTATGTAGGTCGGGCGATTATGACCTATTTAGCGGCCTGTTTTTAGAGCGTAAGTTGCTAAATTAGAGTTTTAGGGCCCTAAAACTCTTTTTCATAGGTATAATGTTTTTTTTACCTCCAATGCTGGTTCTAAAATTTCTATTCCCAACGAAATGAAATTTCATGCTAGCAGCGACCTTCGAATGGTTGCGCACTCCTCGTCGCAAGGTCTGCGGGGCGGTAGATACACCACTGTCGGCTCCACGTGTTAAATGGCTATTCCACAGGAGTCATTCGCCGTAAAATAAAAGATCTAAGCGGTACAAAAAGTCAATTGTGTGTGAATTTGATAGAAACGAAGCGACGAAGTTAGTTATATACAAGATGGGATTAAAGTATGGAATATTTAAAAAAAAGCGAACTCAACCGGTTTTTTTAAAAACGCTGAAATACGTCGATTTTGTTTTTTAAAAATACACATTAATATGTGAGATACACCTTCCGACTGTCATTTGTTTCTAAGTTATGACGTCATCACAAAAAAATTTTAATGATAATATAGATTTTTATTAGTGGAATCCGATAGTGATTTCTCTTCCCTTTATGATCATGCAAATAAATCATAAGGTTCATAACAAAAATTCTGAGAAAAATCGATCTGATATATTGATACCATAATATCAATAACATTAAATGTTCAGATTGATTTTTCTCAGAATTTTTGTTATGCAACCTTATGATTTATTTGCATGATCATAAAGGGAAGAGAAATCACTATCGGATTCCACTACTAAAAATCTATATTGTCATTTAATTTTTTGTGATGACGTCGTAACTAACAAACATTTACAAAGTTCAACTCGATTTTTCTCAGAACTTTTGTTATGCAACCTTATGATTTATTTGCATGATCATAAAGGGAAGGAAAATCACTATCGGATTCAACTATAAAAAATCTATATTGGCATTTAAATTTTTTTCTGATGAGGTCATAACTTAGAAACAAATGACAGTCGGAAGGTGAAATGCACATATTAATGTGTAATTTTAAAAAACAAAATCGACGTGTTTCAGCGTTTTTAAAAAAACCGGTTGAGTTCGCTTTTTTTTTTAAATATTCCATACTTTAATCCCACCCTGTATATTCAGATTTAAGAAAATCTGGACCAGTAACGATAATCACGTTTTAGTTGGGGTCAGTCCAACTGTTTATTTTTTTATTATTAGTTGTTTAATTATGTATCAATTTAAATGCAATTGTATTAATTTAAATGCAATATCCTTTATTTGTAAAACTGATGAACAGCCAAAGATCATTTTAATTATAAGAATTTAACCTTTATCTAGTCTGAATCGATTATTTACTTATTTAATCGGAATAGTTTTAGTACTTTCGCTCATTGAGTCATTGATATTATTGAATGTAAACAGTAACATTTGGGAGCCTTTATTAAATGGGTTTTTTACATTTTTATGATTGTTGGTTTATTTATTTAATTGCTTGTCTCTTACAAGTATATATTTATTATATTATTATTTAAGCATTCGTTATCTTGTTATTATGAATAAATTATAGAATAATTGTAGATACAATTATCGAGACAGCCTGGCTCTAGTGGTGTGAAGCCGTTAAAAGATTTTTTGTGTAAGGGTAGTAAGTTGGACTAGTAGCGCCTTACAAAGTCATTTTAAGAGATATCGAATGAACATCCTGGATTTCTATGCGAGTATAAAATCCTCGCGACCATCCACTACTTCTGGGTTTTAGCTAAGATCATTAATTAACTATTATTAATATTTTTTTGTTTTAAATGTCATTACACCTTTGTTATGCAAAACTTAAAAGTGATTTTAATTTCGACCCCTCAATAGAAATACCTATTAAAATCTCAATTTACAAATTCAACTTGTTTTGAGTGCTATATACTCATAGAACGACGTTCCATAAAACTTGAAACTTCTCACGCATCACATACACCACACTCCTTATTTACATATTTGATATTAAAAATCTCCATTTATTTAAAGCACATAAAGGTGAAGAAATAATAAAGCTATTCATAAGTTTAACGAAGCTGTCAAAAATACTAAAAAGATTATGACTTCTGACCTGACATTTGCATTAGATAAAAAGAGTTAATTTCTAATCAAAAAAGTGTTGAAATCATGTAAAAAGGACATCCATCACGGTTCATTTAAACATACCATCAGCCATTAAAATTAACGTCTTCTTTTATGTAGCCAATCGCTTACCTGAAACAATAAAAAGAATCATTTAGAACTTGGAATCAAAGAAACGATTAAAAAATAAATAAAAAAAGATATAAAACTTGAACAAATTAGCTACAGCAGTAAAATAACCTATATAGCAAAATACACAATAAAAGTTGCTTATCGTTGAGAATTCGATAAAATGCAAATTAAATAAGGATTTTTGAAGCCGCAAAAACAAAGTAAAACGAGAAGTCAATGTACTGCGTGCTGCATTTATACAACTACGCGAAACACGAGTCTTGTATAGCATTACATTGCGAACCATGAAAGCCACGTAGGTTGTGAATTATCAAATATAATTACAAGGAGAAATTATGAAGATTGCTTACAAAGTCCCAAGAAGTGTACACACTGAGCTGGGTTGTTAAATTATGGAATTTATACGTTAGCATTGGCCATTATTACATCTTGGAATTATATCTAATGAAACTTTACGATTGGAAACTCGCTTTTTATTTAACAATCATTTGCGTTGTTAGTTATCGTCAGACTTACTTTATTTATGACTTTATCCTGTTCAAAGATAATGTAAAAAACAAAAACAACTTGCACTTCCTTTGATTTATTCAAGCTTCTTATTAATCTAAAAATTAAAAGAAATGAAGCATGCAAGAATGTAAGATAGTATTTTATAAGTGAATAAGTATCCTAGACGCCAGATAATCCAAGTGTCAAAATCTAAAACGTCCGTATTTGGATCAGAACGAAACCATAGCCTCCGTCCCAATGCGTAATTTAAAAGTAAGTCTGGTTAAGTTAAAAGAGCCGTGTTGTGCTGGTGGTAGATTCTTTAGGTACCAGCAACTACCAGTGGAACTATTAAGTTTTTGCCAATAGTCACAAGCACGTAATTGCTACGGTTTCATTACGTGCCTGGAACGAAAATGGGGAACAATTTTTTGGGTAGCAGATACGTGGTGGCGTAGTAATTGCTACTTTTGTGAAACTTCTTTCTCTTTGACACATCGTGTCGCGTGGTTACTTTCTCTTACTCTTGCAGCTTAACAAATATTCTATCATTTTCTATACTAATCCTGCGATCGTGACACAAAATGAATTACTATTTTATTTGTAATACTTACTTAATAATACAAAGAGCGATGAATTGTTTGATTATTTTGTCATTCCAGTTCAAACCAAAATTATAAACCATTGCAACTTTTCTGTTGAATGTGATGATGATAGGTCGAAAAATAACAACTATGTCAAAAATACTTGTAAGTTGATACACATGATAGAAACCATTTTTATATTATTCCTGTTATGTTCTTTTATGGTTTAAATAAAAGATACTTAATTATTGCCGTTAATTAACTTTATTAATATTGAGTGAGCAGGGAGCATTACATACACAATGCATACACTGTACAAGATGTGTGTCCTCCAAACCGACTTAAATGGCACCGACGGACGTGTCAGGATTTGCTAGTTACATCACTACAAATAAATGGGGCCAACTTCAAGTTACATACATAATAATTTCTAAGGCAAAATTTGGCACCAATTTGTTATTTTTATTGAAAGTTATGCAGTAAAACATCTAATAACAATAATAACAAATTGCAAATTGATTAATGGCCTCCAACATTTTACAAGTAAATATGGAGAAGGAGTAGTTTACGAAAAATTACCTTAAAGTGATTCTCCTGGGTAAAAAAATGTAACTTTTACTTTCGATACTACTATAAGGTTCCGTTACTTTAAAGGGTTAAACAATGGTTCCAGGCAAGTGGCAGGAACTTTCAGTACTATTTTGTAGTTTTAAAAACTTTAAAGTATCTTCGGACAGGTTACTGCTACAGTCATAATACCACTTTGAAGTTGCAACGACTTTACAGTAATTATAGTACGTGGCAATACAGTTCCACATACTTTAAAAGTTGCTTAGAAGTAATAAAACTACATAGTTCCAATAAATATTATAAAAAACTACACAATTACTAAAAATATTCCGAATTGAAGTAATTAAACCTATAAAGTCATAAATTTAGTTGTAGTTACGTAACAACTACTCAATCAAAGTTCCGATCTAAGTTACTGCTACTTAGATGTTGCTTGGGTTTTGTCCGATCGTAGCAATCGGCGACATTTTTTAAGCTTATACTTATTACTAATAAAAAAACACATTTTGTAAATAATCTAACGTGATTAATAACACTTGAAGTATTTACCAGATACATTGCGAGTATCGAAGGCTCATTTAAGAGTACCTGTGACATGCCTGCTTTTCCGTTTAGATTTCATATTTTTCTTTTTAAACTGTGAAATCCATATGCCAAATATTAATTTGGAATCTTTCGCTCTTGAGACCTATAGAAACTTTCATAACCAAATCAGAAGTTCATGGTGAATCATCCCACATAGAAGAAATAAGCATTATTCGCCTGACTGGATTTTCTACCTTTTTTCTTTTTGATCTAATGATGACTGAAAGATCATACATAAAGATAAAATAATTGATATGCTTAGAATATTCGTGGTGCCACCACGGATTATATCCTTTGGAACAGTGTTCTCAGATTCTATCTGTGGTGATATGGACATGATCCAATTAACCTGCAAAAACCTAATAAAATAGCCCTTGCACTGAAATAATTGTTGTCCCAAAATAACACGTGGTTTTGAATTGAGAGTAATGAATTGAACAACTGTTTAATCAATTTTGTTATGCGGTCCATATTAGCAACAAAATTTAGAGTTAAGGCAGAATGCATTTGGTAAAATGGTCCTTTAGGTCATAAAATGCGTTTTGACGACTGATGACGGATCCTCATCGCTCTGACTCTGATTTTTGAGAAATGAGTAGAGGCACGGATGCACATTGCACAGTGCCCCCGTCCAGTGGAAAAATTGAAGTTATGGCAAGCTAATTTCTCACAATCTTTGCTTTGTTAATTGTTAACTTTTGACCCAATTGTCGATTTACAAAAGATGCTTCTAGAGATACATTAATGGTGTAATTCCAGAAAAAAATTCTAAACCCTATGACAATCTAAACAAACGTTGGGAATTCACAAAGTATAGAAGGTTGTGAAAGCTTTGCTTGCAACAACTTCCAATTTTTCCACTTAACGGAATGCTGATTTTACTGTGAATTTTTATCTCGTTTATTTCTCACACGATCCGAGTCAGCACTATGTGGATCTGTCATTGTCATCATCAAAACGCATTACCCTATGAAGCCGAACAGTCAAATGCTAGCGATTCATGGAACTATCGAAATTCCACTTTCAAATCTCCAACTGTTTTTCTTGTCGCTTTCTTAACTTTTATGAAGAAAAGGTTTTATAGTTATTGCTACCGAAAATAAACTTTCTTCTAGATATCTTAAATTTATCGTGAGTACAACATTTTCTTAGCAAAGAAGGGGTAGCAGCAATCGTCAGATAATTTTATTTCTTCTATAATTTATCACAACCCCATCAAACCTAACTCCAGTAAGAGTTATTTTACCATTGGATTTTGTTATGAGTTATTAAATTTTTGTCAAACGTTAAAATTTCACAAGGAAGCCATCTCAATTTTCCAGAAAATTCATCCAACTGACGTTAACATTAGATGTAAACTATTTCTCAAACAGTTATAAAAATTAGAAAATGCATTCTTTTGACCACTTTAGAAACCTCCCAGCTAGCGATAAAATGGAAGATTCTGTTGTTGTGGTTTAATCTCCACTGTTGTCAGACCACACTAAGGTTTTTCTGCGATTTCTGCTGACAATGTTAACTAAAAATTCAAAATTACACAAATTTTAGTAACGTTGCCATCTTGTTTAAATAAAGAATTCGGGAAATTAAAGCTGTGATGCATATTATTTGCTTATTTTCTCAAAAATAATCATTTGGAACATACTTATGTTATTTTTTGTGAAACACCCCTATTCTCACCCACAGTTCTATATGATTCTTCTATTTCTGACTTTTGACTTTTTTATTTGTATTGAACCTACGCGTCTTTATTTCTGCCCCAGGTGGACATTAAATTGAATTTGGAAATTCAGCTGAACTCTAGTTCAGATAAGGCCAACCCTTATTATTGAAATATTTGAAGTTTTTAGGGATCTTTTTAATTTGAAATTGGAGTTACATCATGTAATTACCTTTTTTTGACCGGATCAGATTTTAACCGGGCGATACTTTTCAGACAAATTAACCGTTAAGATCTAGATAAACTAAGTAGAAGTACTGTATATTTTAGTTTGAATCCGGCTAGAATTGGTCGACCAGAGTCAGCAAAAAATGCTTTCAGGACTTTTCGAATTGCTGTCATCAAGAGCAAAATGTATAGTCCGTTTTATTTCCCACGGTATCAATAAACTAAAACGACAATTATGTGTAATAAAAACTATAATAGATTCTAAACACTTAATAAAATCTTGAGCACAGCAAATGGTTTGGTGCGTGTTTGGGATTGTCAAGAAGGGTTTTTTTGTCAAAACTTCCTGCAAATATTGGATTAAAGCGACTATCGGAACCTATCTATAAAAATACTAGCCAAGTTGTAATTTTTGTTAGTTACGAATATTGTAAGGATTGTTTTTGAGAAATGTTTATTATTTGAAAAACGTTATGACCAACTTACTATACGATTCTTTTAAATTGCAGCTTTTAGAAATCCTTCTCTATTAACCGTAACAAATGGCTTATGAGCAAAATCAGCACAACAACCGCATAAAAAACTAAAATTGATGTAATAACTTGCAACTAACAACAGAAAAACACCGCATAAA
Organism: Agrypnus murinus; assembly: GCA_929113105.1. Classification (NCBI taxonomy): domain Eukaryota; kingdom Metazoa; phylum Arthropoda; class Insecta; order Coleoptera; family Elateridae; genus Agrypnus; species Agrypnus murinus. The sequence continues at coordinate 43,376,027 of OV816025.1, forward strand.
GCTTCTTGAACTACGCACAGGGAGATCATTAAATTCCGTTAGAAAAGATGTCCTATGGTTCCCAGGAATCTATTTTAATCTTAAAATAAATGGAGAATAATCGCGAAGGCGCCTTAACTCTCTTATTATACACACAAACTTTGTTCCTAATATTATTATTCAAATTGATGTAGGTTATCACCAAAAATGGTAAATTTTTATCTGTACTATACCGCTACGCGATGTTAAAGATGAGTGTCAAAAGGTCATAAAGGCCAAAATGTAAACAAATACCGGATATTAATAGAGGTGAATAGATCTTTTAAGCTACGCTTGATTATTGTGTTAAATTCACCTGTCTGATGGCATGAGAAGGATGGGAGGTAAACTTTTTGGTATCTGATTTTAACGGTTAATTTTTGGATAGATTTTTGCGGGATATAGCACTAAAAATCTTTTATTATTTTGATGACATAAAATTTTTATTTTATTTTTTATGTGTATAACAAAAAAATCTCCATTTTTGTATTAAAGTATTAAGTATAGTAAAGCATACTGCAAATGGTTTTGATTGATAGTTGGAGCTGAGTGCTCAACAAGCGGAATTAATAGTATCATTTTTGAATTCATATCTTCCATGAAATCCATTTTGGCTAAGTGACACCATACATTGTAGGATTGATGTATACTGATGATGCGATAAAAACGCGTAATGCGGGGACCCGCATCTTGATTTCTTACGATTTTTTTTTAAATATGTCGTTTTCTATACGGGACAAGCAATACATACAGTTTCATCGAGGATGCCATTGTTATTAAGTAGGTACTTACAGAAATTTTTGCTGATGAAATGACAATTTTATACCATGTGAGTGTACGCATAAAACTGCATTAAAAGAACATTAAAAAACAAAAGAATACGAAATATAAAAAGAGGTTGGTAATTAAAACACAGCAAAATCCAAAAATAAAAAAGTAATTACATCATGTATTTGCAGTAATAACAAAAGTTAAAAAAATACATATTTAACCTACTTTTCTCTTATAATACACCATCATCTTAAATGCATTTTATTTTATCTGACACAAATCTTTTCAGATTCATTTTTTTTTCTGAAACGAGACCACCAACTTCTTAAACATCTTAAAACTTTAATTCCTAACCAGGTATTATTAAGATTAAAGCTGAAGCTGAGATTAAATTAAAAACAAAAAATTAATTATGCTCACAAGAGATGGAAAGATTAAAATTCTTCGCGTCTTCTTGGCGTTCCTTTAAAGTACGCTTTTGTGGTTTTAAAAAAATCTTGAGACGTTAAGTGTTTATTTACTACGGGGACAGGTCGTTGTTTGTTGTCATCGCCATGACATTTGACATTACTGGCTAGTTTTTCAACTGACAAGGAAAATAGTGAAACACACAACATTTCTTGCGGTCTTGTAGAATAATGACTTCGTAATTTTAATTCTAGAAAATTTAATGGGCATTGTAGACTTGTTAGACGAGATAAAATTTCAAACCAGAGGTTTTAAATTATTATGAAGTTATGATGACATTCGTCGATGAAAACTACCTTCTATCTAGTACTATTTCAATGTCAAAAAGGTTTTGCTCATGCATAGGATCAAATCTAAAAATCTGTCAGAGCACTTATTACATATTTTTGCATGTGGGTGGGTTCTAAATTTAATTGTTTTTCAAAGTTAGAATTACCGGAAAAAAAGAAAGCGGAATATATGGAACATTCAAATGTCGTGCATCATTATTGAACCATCAATCAAAAGAGGAACGGTCTAATGTTACAATAATAACATGTATACAAGAGAGATCTACTTTAAAGGTATTATAATTTGGGAGGCGTCTGATTTCGTTGAATATTAATTTATTCAAATTTTTGTGTCGTTACAATGATCGGTTGCTTTTAAAGGGAATTACGCCCTTGGGTACCTTACTTGGCTGTCATCCTACACAATGTAATTTAGGCGATTTTACAACAATAACCAATACTTTCTGTTCGGTGATTTTCTAAATGGGCCTATTTTTGAACGTCATACAATAAAGATCATAACAAGCATTGTTAAAATATTAAATTATTGCAATTTAGTAGCCTTCTCTGGAATTCGTATTATTAAAATTACTTCTCAATGGATACTACACATTCTTCGTTTTGTTCGTGGTTGTTTTTCAGGCGAAGTGGTGGAGAATCCCATTACATGATGGTACCGACTACCTTGATGATATAGTCCACTCTACTAGAATTTAACAGAATCTGGAAGAATTCCATCCCCAGTAGGTATTTTTAACACTGCATCCAACAGCTTTTTAATTTTCCATGCTATGAGGAATCACCAGTTCGAGTTAGTGACCGAGATTGTGTCCCATCGATTATAAAGCAAACCGGTGAACCACCGATTCGCCCAAACTGTAAAATATATTTAATTTTTTCAAAGAAAAAATTGATACAATCATTCGAATTGCTCTTCCATAAGTATATCAATCTCAGACTTAAAAATTATATGTCCAAAGTATAAATTCGAAAATAGTCTAATTTTGTGGGCTACCCTTACCGTAGGAACTACTGCAACAGTTGCTTATTTACACTCCTCTCTTTTTATCTATTATCTTTGTTCATTTATGCGATTCTAGACATTACAAGTCTTTTATTCGCAAATCTTCTACTTGAACGTTTTGCGGTACATTTCGGGACATGTTATGTATGAATGTTTTGTGCATTCCTCCTCATAGCCTAGCATCTAGATACCTGAAATAGGCCCTATTGATACTGAGGTATTTGATTTGTTTATTTGTTTGAATTTCCAGGTGTTCACCTGACCGAAGACACGAATTGAGATACGCTCAATTAGTGCGCATTGCTACCAGTACGAACTCGTAGAAGCGAGGTTACTACATCCTCTACTAGGTTAGAACATGTTGGGACCACTGCCTGATCGCATCCAACCTCAATCTGGCAAGAATTGGTTTTATGGTTCTGCCACCCCGATCTCCCAAATTATAGGCTTGGTGTTCCCTTGACGGCGCTTCGTTTATAAGTCCACACGATCTAAACTCGTCGTATGTACCCGTTAGAGTGAAGTTGTCTTGAGAGTGATAGGCTATATTTTTGCTTCAACTCCCCTTAAAAGTAATCACAGGACTCAGACTGCAGCCAAACGAGTCATAGAGTGATCCGAATAGCTTTCGAAACACACTACCTGGTAGCATGCAGTTTCCCATTAGCCAGAATTTACCGCTTTCATCCGGGATAAACCTCTCTTCAATTCTCCTCCGTAAGATTCAGCCAGTCAGCGGGCGCGTTGAACCATAAAAGACCTTGTCTTAGATAAGAATTTAATTCTCCTACACTGGTCCTCATGTTAGCAGACTTCTTCTACAACGCTTATCGATATTTGTCGAGTGATACTTCATATAACTCTACCACACATTTATTAAGTAATCCGTTGTAACCTTGAGTAATCCGTTGCCCAGATACTTGGGATTGGATAGGCCGTCACCAGTTGTATGTGTGCAAGCCGTGTGGTCTGCTCCACACACCTCATTTCAGGTACAGTCAGATGTAAAAGGATTTGAAGTTTATTGTGATGGAGTCCGACGGACTCTGCATCTCTTTTATCCCGAATGTCGTCCTTGTATGAGTGTGTTGTATGTCCCAGTTGAGGACTGTATGGTTGCTTCCTTCCCATTAAGCTCTTTTATTTTTGTCTTTTCTATACTGTATTATCGCAAGTGTCGTGACGTATGTGATGAGATGTCCTTCTTACCCTATAAGGTTCCGCGGGCTGTATCCTAGAGTGGATGCAAAAGAGGCAGTCTATGTAGATCAAACATAATATACCAAATGAATTTCTTACAAAACTATTTTTAGTTTAGCAAAAGTTTCACTACCGGAATGTCTAGCTAGCAGCGCTTACTAAAATCTCGGCTGAACTGAATGAGGAAATTTTTCTAAAAATAAAACTGGTTAGATGATCTTTCACTTAATAAGATCTTTGTTTTTCATATCAGTTTTATTTAGCACCCACCGTGTGGATGCTACATCTTATCTTGTACACATATCCATCCAACTACTTTTATTGTATTTGTAGGCGGTACTCAAAAGGACCAAATAAGAAATTGATGTTCACCGGGTAAACCCAGTAGAGATTCTAATAAGCCTGTATCAAATTATACCTTAAAATGGGCGGTTAATGCGATTCCAATCGTCTCTCACGCCCGGAATAACTCTACTGGAGTTTGATAGGGGATAACGAGGCACTGCTGAAGATATATAACCGGGCCATAGAATGGGCAATTGGCCAAGCACAACCCTTGATTTGACATATATGTGGCAGTGAAGTCTGCACGTTAGGGAAGGGATACGAGGACTACCCAGAAGAGTTGGTCCCATGGATAAGCATGTAAATTATCCCGGAACTAGTAGAACTACTAGAGCCAGTAGAGGGTGGATAGTACCCTCGCTCTAGCCATTGAAAACAAGCAGCACTCACATAAGTGACGTGCTAATCGAGCGTATCTCAATTCCCGTCCATAAAAGAGCCGCGACAGTAAACCATTTGGCAGACATGTCTCGTAAATCAGCAATATCATAAGCGGAACTTTTAGGACTGAAATCTAAATAAAATTTTTGTATTAAAATAATTAAAATTAAATTAATTAATATAAAATAATTTATGGTTGTTACCCTTGTAATGGAAACGTCATAATGTCAAGTAATGTAAAGATAAAATAGTGTGATGTAACTAGTGAAAAAATGAAAATATTGCTTCTTCTCATTAACTCACACGCTTGAATAATTGCCATAACTATTTGTTATTTCATTAATTTCTTCACACCAAGAAAAGTAAATAACCATAATTTCTTTGTAGTTATTAACTAAATTACCGCTCACCCTCTTGGATTGTTAGGATATTACTTCCGACTACGAATTAATAATTAATTATTAGTTAATTATATTTTGTTTTCTGTCTGTAATCACCTCATTTGCATTTCTTTTTATTTTTCGAATTTCCTCAGAGATTACTTAGGGTTGATATAATCAACCACGGTAGCGAGAACAAAGCGGCGTTCAACAAATAAATTGGCATAAAAAAATAATGCAGTCTTTTGTTTTCTTTTGTCTAATTAACTATTTAATTCTTTCTCCCCCTTATTATGCATAGTCCAAACAAAAGGGGAGATTTAATTTTTGTTCTCGCTAATTATTTATTTAAGATTATTTCACGTTGGTGAGTTTGCTATATATAACCCAAATCCCTAGTGGATTGCGTAAAACTTACAACTCTCGCCCGCGATTTTAGTAAAAGTAACTGAAAGATGTCATGTAATACTGTTACTATTTAAAAAAGTTTCCAATTAATAATTTTTTATAGTTAACTATTGCCACACATGAACTACATAATAATTTGAGTAAACGTCTTCTCGCACATTATTTAATTAAGTAATTAATTAACCGTGGCAACTTCAGTAATAAGAAGACCAATCCATAGGTAACTTAAAAGGCACACTTTTTCATCAGTCATGATGCATATATAGCGTATTATCTTACAATGAAAACGTTTTCAAGCAAAACTAATTTCAAGTCGCACAAGCAAGTTTTTTGCAATATGTCTTCACTGTTCACATTCTGATCGCACAACGATCAACTGTAGGAAGTATGGAAGCTCTCTAATTGCAAAAATCGTTTAGTAAGGGTAGATCACGTTCCTTAAAGGATGACATATGCTCTCATTTAAAGTAAGGTTTCAAGACGGTGCATCATCAACGCCAAAAAAGAAAAAAAACTAAAAGCCCATCCATTTTCAAGTTTAACCAATTTCGCCAATAATAACAGTAATAAACAAGAGCAGATTTAATATAGACTTACTACAGTTAGGTTTAAACTAAAAAACTTGTTATGTCATGTTTTGTAATTGATTAAATAAGTGGAAAACAATTTTCGGCGATCTTAAACAGAAAATACATTAGGATTCCTTAATTCTTGTGTTCCCAAAAACAAAGTAATTGCATTAATTTCAGGGGGCTATCTCCACTAAGCCACTAATTCAAGCGTGGAATTCTAATAAAAGTCCCTCCAGCAAAATAAGAAAAAGCAGATATATAAGTTACATCAAAACCTATTACTTGTAGAATTCAAGGAATTGCCGGCTCTTCTGCACCTTCATTAATTAATGTGTTGTTTATGTGCATTTATATTTTTGTAAAAGTTATAAAATTGCTAAAGAAGCTACTTTGGAATGCACACAAGAATTACAATGCACGTAATTAATGCCGTTAGTTTCTTTGTACTTCACATAAAACAATAATATTCTGCAGTTGTGTTCATCTCTATTTATTTTATATCCATTACTGTTATTATTTACGGTATTAAATACATTGTTCAATAATAATAATAAAAAAAGATTTGTGTGATTAAAAAGTTGGTCAATTGAAAGGTTGAGAAAGTATCTTGTGAATATACGTTTATTGATAATAATAGCGTTTATCCTTGTATTTAACAGTTTTTATAATAAGGATATCTGTTTGCAAATTGAATGGATTTATTAATACGAAATCAATTTGTGAGATCAAAATAGCAATTAGTATCAAATAATTACAGAGAGATGTAGTACGCATACATACGTATATATTTATATTTATAATAAAGCGTGGTCCGCAACCTTTTTTGTTTCACGAGTGAATGTTGTTAGATTCACCAACACTTCTTTTTAGTGAATTACTTAGCTAAGCTAGCAAAATTGTCATCATACCTATGATTCTGTGCATTTGTCCAAAAATCTTCCTCCGGTCTGCTTGAGTGGTGCAGGGGTAATTCCTTGAAATCACTTAGAGGACCGCATCAAATCACTCGGATAGTCATAACAAGCAAATATATATCCTTTAAAATAAATAAATCAATTTTTTCCCATTCTACTTATGTTGAAGTTATGCGACCTATACTTTTTTTTTTGACAATTTACAACCAAATCGTTTAAATCACTAATTTAGCACCAATGCGAAAAAAACGAAAGATAACTAAGTAATTGTCGTTAAGACACTCTCCAAGCGTTCATTACGACAGGGAGCAAGCATAAGCCGATCCCTGCTACAATAGAGGATACTGCCATTTAATGAGGATACTGGATTTACTAAGTGTAGCGTCATTTCTTGCTATAGTAGAAAACAATTGGAGAAATACAGTTTGTTTTGGTAGGTTTTTTTAGAGTACGAAAACTATAAATACGTTTTGGTATAATATTTCAAAGGCTGCACACAAACAATACTCATGAAATACATGTACCACATATTTTTCCATTTCGATAGAAATGCCGCTTGAACGAATGCAATAAACCAAGAAACTTATCTAGTTTATTCCCACTTCAAACAGCAATGTTTTTTGTAGCCTTGAATGAATTTTCGTTTAACCTCAAAGCGACTCTATAGAAGTTCTATCGGACAAAATGACGAGCTCCAATTCGGCAAAGCCCCACCGAATAAAATTATGGATCTATAGGTAAAAATGTACAGCGAGGGGTAAACCACTTTCACAATATAGCGTACTCTAATAAGACAATCTTGACAATATCAGTAACATTTAACAATCCAAGAATATCTTTGACAATTTGGACAATATCTCGCAATCTTTCTTTCAATTCTCAACAATATTAACAATTCCACAATATTTTGTGACAATCCCACAAAATTATACAATATTGTGGAGTTTAAAAGCAGCAATACTGCCCTCCAGATTGTAACAATCTGACAATATTATAGAAAACTTAACAATTTAATTATTTTTGGTGTAAGAGTGAGTAAGCTTATCACCCGTTGCGATCTATAGCCGCTCGGATAAGCCGACTCAAGCAAAAGCATTAAGACAATCTTGACAATAACAGCAATATTCAACAATCCAACAATACTTTGAACAATTTAGACAATATCTCACATTCTTCCTTCATTCTCAACAATATTTTGCGACAATCATACAATGTTATACAATATTGCAATAATATTATAGAAAACTTAACAATCTTGAAAATATACACAAAGTATTACCAATTTCCTTACAATACTGACAATCTTGACAATATTATCAATATTTAGCAATCCAACAATACTTTGAACAATTTGGACAATGTTTCATAATCTTTCTTCATTCTCAACAATATTGGTAATCCCACAATATTAATAAAATATGACATTATACATACTAGTGTACGCATTTTGTCGAAGTGGTTTACCCCTCGATGTACAGCAACTCTGCTGTTCTGTAAACCTGAGTACCTGGAAAACCATGACTGGTTCAAAAATTCACAAATACCTAATTGGTCCTAAAATCCAAAACGATTGAAAAGTGTCAAGAAAAGCACAATACATTTGAAAGTAGGTACTGAAAATTGTTAGATGGTCTCTGATGGTTATTTGCACCAACTTTACTTGACTTTAGGAAAAGGATGGATTGAAAGAAAATCTAATCAAAATTGTGGTTGCTCCATCTCAAAAACAGGCTCTAAAGCTTTTAGATAGAAACCAATGATAAGAGATAGACATCGAGAATTTAGTTACTGATAATTCATCGTGTTGTATATGTACTTTAAGGGTAAGCAAAAAATGCCTAGATGTTATCAATAGGGGCTGTATGGTTATGGAATTCAATATTCGAAAATTATTTAAAAAATCAATTAATCAAATAATTGATTATTGGATTATTTAAAAAAATCGATTAATTGATTATTTAAAAAAATAATCGAAGAATCGATTAATCGATCAATCCATTTAATCGACTGATCGATTAATCACTTGGTTTAATAATTCATGTATTCTATATTCTAGTATAATAAAGCCTTTTTTGGATTAACATAGATAATTAGTATACCGTCTTCTCAATTCGAGCGAAGTGTATGTTCTGTTTGGTCCCAGTTCGGGTAAAGTATTTTTACACAAGTAGTTTTTAATGTCTTGAATTTCTGTATTACCTAATTTTTTTCCTAAATAATGTATTTGTGATTAGGGATGTGCGAATAAGGAAATCAGTACTAATAGAACATCGATTAAAAGAGCACTCGATCGATAATCGATTAATCGGAGGGTCGTCAAATTATTTTTTAAATAATCGATATATTATTGTCGGACCTTTGATTATCGACTATTCGAATGATGGATTAATCGATTATCCCGAATAATCGATTATCATGCACCGCACTAGTTATCAAATCAAACTTTGCTTGAAGAAAATTCAAGGAAACTTCAGAAGTGAAGATGATACCTTCCTGTGAAGTGTGAACGGTTTGGTATATGATTGATTAAGTGTGATGTAAATAGAAGCTTTTTGCCTAGTTTCACGAACTCTGAGGTCACAAACGTCATGGTGATCGATACAAAGATTACTATAGAAAAGAAAAAAATGGGCACAGGACACTCTGACGACTGACCCTTTCGGACACTACGCCGACCGCAAGTGGTGAACGCTTTGCCGATCGTGAACACTATTCTTTGTTGAAAACATCACAGAAATCATATTTGTGAAAACGATATCAAAATCGTTACGATATCAATTACGTCAATATTTGCATAAGAATTTTAACTATGCGTGGTTCTTAAGAGTCGACGTATTGTCCTGATTTTGATTTACTTCAATTACTCTTATTAGATTAGATTTTACGAAGGATTGCTTATGAGAGGAATCAGAAAATGTTTAACCCAAAAACTGTACTAAGCTATGGATTTTGCGTACCATCCAGAAGGATCTACAAATGTCGTAAGAAATTTAAAAGTCCCCTAATAATTCATAAACAGGTCAGACAAAAATGTATAATTTCATTTTACAGTTAGGTTTAGGTATACAGTATAGAATTTAAGCTAGTTTTAATGTCGTTTAAGCTACTTATTTGGCTTGGAAGGCGTGGCGACAAAAGCATGTAATCCAAAAATCCCGTTTTCAATTAAAATGACTTACAACATTAAAATAATGATATCCATTATTATAATGCATAACTCTAAATAAATAGTTTTGCATTTTATTAGAATACCAAAGAGAACAACAAAACTAAACACTACTATCATTTCTTGGACGTTAAAAAATTGTATGTGTATCTGATCTTATTTAAATGAAAATTTTATCTGACAGCATTAATCATAAAACATGGATAGTACTACTAAGGCTAGTAAAATTAGTGTTCTCATAATTATTCCTTACTATGTGTTTGAGGCATTCAACCTCTCATGAACTTCTAAATTACGGTCTGAAGAAAAGTAGACAGCATTGTTTCAAAAAACTATTTAGATATCACACTGATTTGATTCGTTTTTAAATAAAATATGCACAAAAATTTAAAATGGCTGATTTCGGAGCTTGATCAGAGAAATTGTTATTAGGTACGCTGTTATGGCACTTTTATAAATGGCGATAATAAAACATTAAAGGAGGAAATAAATATGTAGATATTTTACAATCTTCCAAGAAGAACCTGAGGAACTCATCAAGGTAAAAACATTAAAGTATTTATACATATAGAAGCTTTTATATATCATGGAAAGTGGTCCTATAATCTTTATCGCAGTTTTAAATGACAAAAAAGAAGGAATTTTAAAAGGTTTCCGTTTGTCTTTTAAATGAAGATTTTTAGTTTAAAGTATCTTGTATAATGGAAATCGTGAAGATGATTAAGTTCTTTGTTGTTTTATATAGTTACGTACATAACCGAAAAACGTATAATTCTCGTTATTTACATACAAATACACACTGAGAAAATTACGTGCAATTCCAGTCTGTTTACTACAAATATCATGTAATTTTACAAAAAAGTCAATATTAAATATTTACTGACCTAATAAAATAAGAATATGATTGTGTGATACTGATAATTATAAACATCTCAGATATTATGCTATTATTGATGTGTTAATTCTTATTTTATTTTATTGTCATGTTTATAAAGTACAATGATTAAAAGAAATTTCTCATGAAAAGACGGGGTTCTTTTCTTTCATGAACGATTTCAATTATGATATGGATTATACATGAAATTATTAGCTCCCTCTTCTAATATTAACAAGCATCATTAAAATATTAAAACCACCTAACCTAATTTTTTATGACAGGTAAGTGTTGAATTTCTTTAAGTATTATCTTTATGAATTTTTATATTTAATGATCTTTCTTTTAAAAAAAATTATAAAACAGTTTGCAACTTAGCTAACAAATCTTTTTATTACTATTAATACTACTACCTACGCCTCCAAAAGGATTATTACTAAGTAAAATTTTCTTCTTTTCTTAACTTGATTCTTCAAATCTTTTTATTATACACTCACAATGTTATTCATAATCTGTACAATTAACTTTCCAGAAATGTTTTTATTCAATGTTATTACTAAACTTGTTATCACCAAAACCAAGAGAAAATTTTTAATAAAATTTTGGTTGTCTCTATTTTTTGCTATTATTTTTTTAAGGGAGACAATTATTAATATCTAGAGACCCTCTATAATATAATATCAACTATCATCATTTGATTATTTTAAAAGATAGTGGTGTTATTAATAATCGTCTGCCTCCATGGTATCAAAGCTTACTTTAATTCTATTGACATTCAATAATGGAGTAAAATCGTATACAGTTTCACTTAGGATCGTATCCTATAGACAGGCAATAGTACTCGTCCATAGAAACAAAAAATCCTTACGACATTTTTGCATTACAACATTTGCTAACAAGGTAAAACACTTTTGGGAGTGCTGGAAATCATAGTCAAAACAAACTGTGACATTACCTAGCATCAGCTGCATCAATGTATCAGATATCACGTTCAAAATGCGGTTAGAAACATTCAGCTCCAACTGCTGTTCTTAAATCCGTGACCACCAACCCACTTTTCAAAAACAATCTTTTTCTCGGTTATTATGCAAGATAGTCAGTCGCTAATGATATTGAGTTTTTTTGTTGCATTTATATGTAGTATCACCTGTTCAGAGGATACGAATCTTATCCTAAACACCCGGTATAATATTATTACTGAAAATAAATAATTAGAAATACAGGTGTACACACTATACCCTTGAAATGTTCCTTTTGGAATGCAATATAGCAATTCAATAAGTATAAGAAAAAAATAAGAGAAAAAATAAAAAAATAATTATTATAAAAGATAATGAAGATGATGGTTATGATGATGCCTAATGTGATTATTTATTCTCTCATTATTTATTCAAGGCTGCGTAAATGCAATTTAAGTATAAACTATGACTAAGTTATTTACTATTTATTTAAAGTGACTGAGCTAGAGAAGTCTATACACGTCTTTTATATTATTATTATTATTAATATTAAAATGACCTTAGCTTCTTTGTATTTTTACGTGGGCTGGATTATGTAGTACTGCGGTAGGATATCATCTTTTATTGCAAACATTAATTAACATCAGGATTTTTATAAGGATGCTTTTTCATGAAATATGTCAGGTATTTAAAAGGTCAAGTTTGTTTATGTATAAAATAAAAAAAATTTAAATACCCTGGCATTTTTAATTTTTTGAGATTTTGAAGAAAGAGATTGAAAAGGTTTTTCACCAGTGTGCATGCGCACTTTACTTATTATTATTGATTCCTTGACATTTTTCTGAATTTGATTATTATGTAATACAATACAAAAACTATTAATGATTACTTATTATTGGAACTGTAAAAAGAAAACGTTAAAACCTTAAAAAAGATGATAGATTGTAAAACTGTAAATAGATAAATCACTTCATGAGTGACGGTTTTTCTAAATAAATTGCTTTTACAACTAATAATTACCTTAAATATCTTAATGTACCTACTGTAAACATCTTTAATCCTGAAAATCATAGAATTAGACAAAACAAATAATTAAATTGTCATTATTTCAGTTCTTTTCTGTAAAAAAACTTATTCCGTAAAAATAATTGCGTTCCCGTTACACGAACAATAATAATGACTTAAAGCGTAAAATTAGTCAACAAATCACACTTTTGACAAAAACAGAACAACATAATAGCATAAAGGGTATACTCTCCATTTTTCAATCTTAAAGCGTGCAAAAAATCTTTCTTCTATCTTATGATCAACTAAGCGTTTCGCACGCAATACGCTTTAAACAGTTTAAATCGTTTTGTTTAACGCTTAGAAGTTAAACACTTAAATTACTATTAAACGAATACCGGCTTAGACCGACCTATAGTGAAGTATGTGGGCTTCTTTGACCTAAAAAAGACATGTAAGTATGGCCTATGAGAAGAACTGTTGTTCGCAAGACATTTGTAAGATGTTTGCATCTACATAAACATAACATGCGTGAAATTAGGCATACATTCAACAACGGAATCGCTTTCTTATATAACGGGTGTTCTTTTGTGGGTTGCCCATTGGAAATTTATTACTTAGGGTTTTTTATATGTTTGGTTTTTGTCTTTTAAATATGATCACATTAATAAGAAGTGAAGATAAAAAATTATTCAATAGAAGAAATCTATTATAGCCGTCAGAATGAAAAGCAATAAATCTATGTTTATAAATGGTTTCAATAAATAATGCAGGCATCTTCGTTTATTTTAGATGCATGCATATATTATTGCAAAATTGTTTACAAGTATCAGTTTAAATATTTATAATAGTAAGAGCTAATTAGAGCTAAACGTATTAGTAGAAAATAGAGATGGGAGCTGCTATTGATTACACAGTTATTATGGACCTTATCTCGGTTATCAAAGTAAAGTTTAGAATCATGTAATTATTATATATTAACTTAGAGATTGTAAATACAACATGTAATGGCAAAGACAAATAATAAACTAATCTTTAGTAAAAACATATACATTTAATAGCTTTTATGGAGGTCTGTGCGAGGAATTTTGATTTCTCAGTTTAGTTTTCAACTGGGGTTGAAGAAAAGATAAGAAAATTATTTTGTATCATGTAGTAATTAATATTTGGAAAAAAACTATAAAACAAAAATATAGGAGGGGGAGTTATAATTGCAATGAATAATGTTGTCTTTTGATAAATCCTTCGTCAATGTGTTTTCAGTTTTGGTAACCATCGGTTTGTGATCAGATAAGGGTTTGTTTTATTAAGAACTTTTTTTTTCATCAAATCCTTCACTAGCATAGATATCAGAATGAATTAGTACGTAATGAATAAACTTTTCTGACGTACGAAGCAATCGTTTATAAAAATGGAATACGTTTATGGTTCTTGGGAACCTTTTTTCACCTTCTACTACTTACTATTCTTCCTAAAACTTTCCAAGGAGCTAATTGTTTATTAAACAACGCTGATAGCTTTATTAAATACGAAAAAGTGTCTCAGAATTAAATATAAATGATAGCTTTTCATAATTATTAACAGATTTTAGCGTCTCTAGAGCGTAAAATATATGCATATAATTTAAATTAACAACAAAACTAATTCGAATAATTCATACCTTTAACTAGCATACGATTATCATCATTATTTATAAAAAATACTACATAGTAGCAGCGTGGACGTGAAAAATAAATTTCTCGGTAGGTTAAGGTGAAAATAATGTTAATAGAAAAAACGAAGATGGAAAATGAAGAGTCGTGGGATTGTTTAATTATTCAATAACCTTGTGCAGCCTCGCCCAGTTACGTATACAGGTGTTAAGTGAAGAGTAAATACATCACTAGTTCTATGGTGTTATATGGTGTTGTTTTGAGAATGCTTAGTTTTAAATGGAGGATAATTATTATCATATTACAAACATATCGTGATCTGATCATCTATTTTTTACTACTTACTTGTTTTGCAAATTAGCTACGTCATGATCTTTGTTTACGAAAAGTTTGTGATGTTGAAGTTATGTGACCTTCTTTTAGCTTTTTGTTGTTTAAATATTTTTATTTTCCGAGCTATTATTATCATCTTTTAAGAGCTTCCGCATTTCATTATTTATACAAAAAAGTTATTGTGCTTTTATAAAGAAGAAGAAAAGACTTTTCAAACCATAACAAAAGTGCGTTTGTAAATATGGGCATTATCCTCATGAGAAGAAAGCTCAAGAAGAAAGTAGCATAGAATTTGAAGCTGTCCATAAAGATACCGACCTCGACTAAAACAGATAACGCTATGTCTACCTATTTTATGCCAAAAATAAAGGCTTATTGTTGGTTGCTACAATATATTTATTATTTAGTTTTCTCCCATTTATACAATTTATGGATCAATTTAGATTTTGTTTTCATTCCATTTAAATTCCTCACCTGCGAATAAAAATGAAAGGAATTTAAAGTAGTTTAATAAAAAGCGGAATATAAAATCTAGGTTACAATTTTACGTTTTCCAAACTGAAGATAAAATCTTTCTAGATATTAAAGAATAAATTTTGTGAACTACAAAAATTATAATACAAAAACCACAAAAACCGCATCCATTTGTGGGAAAGAAATAATAACTTCGACCACCAAACTAATTCAATATCGGTCTTACAAGTTTATGATGATGGTCTAAAAGACCGCATCGCTGTCCCGAAGGCAAAACTCTGCATAAATAAGTCCGGTAGCTCCGGTAGCCTATTAAAGGCGGTTGGTTCTTATAAAATGCACATAAGGGTTAGCATCAATACATGTCAACATTTTAATGTATGGCTCCTTTGTAGTTCGTAATTAAACGAACAGCCACCGTGTTTAGTTATTTACTGGATAATAAATAATGGCTACTTTTTGATTTTTTTTATTGTTAATAAATGAGGGCACACGCATTTAAAATGAAAAACAAGAAGTGGCTAACCGGAGAGTTGATTTTATAAAAGCGCTTATTAATTATCCAATTAAATTTCATAAATTCTTTATGGCTCAATCTTCATAAATTCTTGAATATTAATGAGTAGTCACATTAAAATTAATAATTAGTGACAAATTGTTCGAGCGATAACAAAAAAGGAGGTTTCTAGCTTGATCGAGTGTTGAAATCTTTACGTGGTGTACGTATGCAAGTAGATGAGTTATTTGCATATTAGAGATTTTTTTATTATGGATTTACGCCCATTCCTTGTTTTAATTTTTTTCCTCTTGATGATTCTAATAGATAATTAAAATTTGTTACCATTTAAGGAGATTGGTTGTTACTGTTTGGATACAACATTTTTTAATTTTAATTTAATCACAGAGCGATTTTGACGTATCAAAAGATTAATAATTTTTTGGCATATTAAAATTAGTTAGGCAAATGAACTCTTATTAAATTAAATTAATTAAAGCTTACTTAACTTAAGTATAAAATTCTAATAAAAGAGTTAACCCATTTTTCTGATCTCAAGAAAAAAACAAATAATAATTGGTTTCACATCTAATCTATAATTGAAATCGCTCAACTATAACTATACAAATTATAAAAAAAACTTCCACTAAAAATCATTCGTTTCACTTATTCAGACGAAAAACCACAAGAAAAAATGTTCCGAATCATGCAATTGAATCGTTTTGATATTAAGTACGATTCTCACCATTTTAGAGCAATCAAGCAAGAAGATCAAGACCAAGAAGACGATGAAGGATAAAATCGTGTTGGATATAAAAATATAAAATTCGTGGCCGTTAGGTGTACGTGTTTAGCTTCGAGTCATGGAATCGTACGAGCTCACGAGAAAATATTATATAAATTAAGATAACTGAGACGGTTACAACGAAAACATGCGATTAAATGTGGCCACTAGGTGGATGCTATATTGTAGTGATCATAGAATTAACATATACAAACAGGCGGTAATTTTTACTTTGAATAAAAGCAGTTTTGAAGATATTACGAAAGAAGTAGGTATGCGCATTAAAGATGGATATGAAAAATTTTAAAAATGTTCGCATCAAGGAAAATGAATGTACGAATTTATTGCTTCGTTAGAAGATGTTAACCTTGGAAGATACCTATTGGATTATGAAAGTAAAATTTTTCTTCAGTGAATAACTGATTGGGATAATAAAATTAAATTAGTTTTAGCTTACTTCATTTGTTAGCATTAGATCTTAGAATTTCGAAAGTGACAACAAACTTCAAATTCTCATATGAAATAATTTTAGCTAATATCATGATGACTATTTACACGACAGTAATTACATGTCAATGCATTTAAGAACACTTTTAATGCAACAATAAACAATCCCTCGCATCTAAATGAAGAGTGCCTTGCACCTCCCACAAGCTAAACAGATCAATCTTTCAAATCTCAGTACACAAGAAGCTATGCTTTTCAGCGTAAATATAGACTACCGAAAAGAAACAAATAGAACACAAAACACTGAACAACACTGATAATTCTTTCCGAAAACAAAAGTATCGAATAATTAGTTCGCCTTTACTATCACTCAGATGGAGTCCAATGCGAATTCCCAAATTTGATATCGTACAAGTTCTTATACCTTAGATCAGGACCTAATTTTTGTCTTGGTCTTGAAAGTTTTAACAGACAGCAATTTTGGACAATTTACATTCCTGAGTTATTGGCCATTTTTCATTCAATATCTTCGTTTTTCTCAACATTATTTGACTGAAACTCATTATACTGCCATATCTGAGTGAAGCAAATTCTTAATATTCCATTAGAATAAAAGTCGACCGTCAGTTTCAACTGCTACACCCGTTAAAAAACGAGGAAATTGGACGCGAGACAAATGGACGTGACGACATTTGGACACACGTCTATTGGACTATCAGTATACTGTTAACTATATATAACAGATAATTTTATTTATTGATTCAGTTATATAAGATTGTTATAAGGATATGTTGAGTAGTCGATGATAGTTCCTTCGAACCGGATCTAGCATATCTTAACATTTCACAACCATTTACCCCTTTTAAGGGTCCCGTGCTCTTGCGACAACATCAGAAATGGCGGAGAGAATTTCTTTATAAAATACACAATTATAGTTGCTTGCTTACATTTTATGTATACTTTTCATTTGACCGAAATCCAGAGTTTTGGAAATAGGTGGAAGTCCGAAGGAGCCAAATCAGGATTTCAAACTTCAATTCTGTCAACTTTTGCTGAACGAGTACATTTTGTTTTTTCTCAATCATTTCGAGAGTTTTTCCTGAATTGTTGCTTTCAGCTTGCCCAACATTGCTATGTAATATTGGCCACTTACCGTCTATCAATCGGTAAAATTCCTTTGCTGACCCAAAGTAGTGATATACTAACACAACACCTTTCCAACTGATTGACTGAACCGGAATGAACTTGGCTTTCTTCGGAACCGAATCACCGTTTCCACTGCCTTCATTGCATCTTAGTTTCTAGTGTGTAATGGTGAATCGAGGTCTCATCCAGGATTTTATCCACAATCTGGTGTGATTGCCGTTTTTAGACGCCATGAACGTCGTTCATCATTTGCCGTGGAGTCACGTTTGAATTCCAAAACCCAAAGATTGTGGAAAATGAAGGTGACGAATCCTCCAGAACACCATCTAACATGGATTTAATTTCTATTGCAGTTTTTCCTTCCAACTGAAAACAAATTGTTAACCACGCGAACTTCGTTGTTACCCACAATTGAAAACGCACAAAGTTGTTTGATTTGAATCAAAAACAAACTGCAAAAAATCTTATTGAAAGAGTTGACAACCCAACCACATATAAATACTTGGAGAAAAGTAATTCCCTAAAGATGATTGTTGAAGTTTGACCTAGAATCGCGAACCACTAATATTGCACTTTTTGTCAGCGCCTTCTAAATGTTGATTGTATTTCTTTCTGCATGGTACTTATAAAAGCCTAGTGTGTATCCTATTTCCTTTTGACATCTTTACTTCCTTTGCATTTTTGAGTTTTCTTTTGAATAAGGTAAGATTTCTGTCTTCTCAAATACTAAGTATGGTTTTGGCCTACTCATTTGTTTGTCGATCTGGCTTAGATTCTCTTTATTAATGAAAATGCAGTGAAGATTGGTCGAATGATTCTGTATCAAATGCATCATACCCCACCAATTACAACTTTAAAAATTAACTATTTCAACAGCAAAATAATCTGAGATCT
Source organism: Agrypnus murinus (assembly GCA_929113105.1). Taxonomy (NCBI): domain Eukaryota; kingdom Metazoa; phylum Arthropoda; class Insecta; order Coleoptera; family Elateridae; genus Agrypnus; species Agrypnus murinus. Next base: position 43,395,007 of record OV816025.1, read on the forward strand.
TATAGATTTTTTGCTACGACAGTATTCCACTGAATATTCCAGATTCAGTAATCTGGAAAAACAAATTATAAGTATCTACTGACTCATTTTCATTTATACTTGTCGGCAAGATTTTTAAATTTTTGAGATTCGGCTAAATTCCAGTAGGCCAAAATGATTATAATAGTCGGTGCGAGGGATGATCCGCAATCAAAAAACAATCCTCGAGATAACTGCCTTTTCTGATAACTTCAATGCTTTCCATCGAGCTTCATTCTAGCTCGAAACTAGTTCCATTTGGATAGCTTAACAAATCTTAAACCAAATAATACTGTTAGTTTCTCTAGAATATATGTATAGCCTCTTTCAGTATTTTTTAAGCAAGTTATTGTTGATCCAAACTACGTACCTGAAGTTCTATCGACTTCCGCTACAGTCAAAATCAGAAACAAATCAGTTAATACTTTTGCAAGCAGCCACGTTCAGATTTGATTAGTGCTTAGGTAGTTTATGGAGACTGATCTTGCAATATTGTTTTGGGCCCGTTTAGCAAATAATAATCAGTTATTTTTCATTTAATAACTTAGGCCAAAGTTGTCCAACCCCGGTCTTAATGTATGATAAATATTCGATATTCAGTACTTAAAATCGTACTTCTTTCGTTCCTATGAATCGCCACCAATATTCTATTTTGAGTTCTTTGCTTAGAGATGCTTTAGAATTTTAAGTTCTTCTACCATTAACATTACTCCATGCAATCCTGAAATAACGTAAATAATGCTACAAATAATACCTAAATTGAAATAACCTTCAATTTATTTCTTCAATACCTACACTGAAAACCAATTCAAAATCAGAATGTAACAGACTCTGCTATTTTTATAACTCAATGGAACACATTATCAACACTTCGAGCCCTAAAAGCTTGGTGAGAAAAATCTTCACTTCGTTTACTTTAAACGCTCTCATATCTGATTTCGAGTTAATGACTGGCCAGCAGTGGTCAGGCTACCCGTGATGTGGGAGATTAGAGAGTTCTCTTCGAACGAACACGAACGTAATTTTTTATCTTTAGTATAAGATTTTCTTGTTCGTTTGGTAAATCGTTTTTAAATGATTTCAAGTATTTGATTAGAATTACAGAGCGCGTTCTTACATTAAAGAGGTCTAACAAGAAGAAATACCCCAAAAAAGAGTTAATTGTGCAGTTCAAAGTTAACTCTTGTACGTTGACCTGTAGTATACCTATAATAATCATCATCCGACGTATTTTTTTCAAGTCCAAGATTTAGAGCTTTAATCTGACATTCTAAAATGACAAATGTTAAGTCATGCTTACGATTACACAGAAAAGGAGAAGCGTTATGTGCTTATGATGCAAGATCATTAAGTTATGTATGCAAGTGTAACTACTACAATTAAATATTTACAGCAAAACAAAAAAAATTAAAAATATTTGTAATAGCAATGAAGAATGCATATTATTTTAATAGCATGAGATAAAATAATGAAGCTATCAAAAACGTAACCAAAACCATCCATGGTGGGCTATTTAGAAAATATACATATAAAAGAGCAGCATTGTGGTCCTATTAAAAGCTTTTGTGTACCAATCAGCAACTAATGATGGCTTGCTGTCAACCGGAACACAGTTTTTTGATGTACCCCTACTTATATACAACAGACCCCCTTCATCAGGCTATAAGTTAACGTACGATTATTATCTCTTAATGGGACCGGTTTTATCATTGTTTATCGATGCTCTATATGCATTATTCAATAAATGAGTTTATTAAGATTTATCTTATAATAAACATTTTTTTATGAGTAGAATTGGAAAATCCTGAATTTTATTCATACTTTATTTCTGGAATTATGCACACTAAAACGAAGGTTATCATTACAATATTTGATTTGTTTCTCGAAGTTTCAAGTTTACTGAAAGTATTTAATATCTTATTAGGTAAAAATAGTAACAAAAGCAATAAGTCAGGGTTCAGCACAGTGTATTATGTTAGCGGAACAAAGTTTAAACGTGCCTTCTCCTCGGATAGAATGTAAAACCCAGTATCAATATGGTTTTCGCACTTATAAATCTTGATTGGGTGTGGGAATCCCAAAGATTCTGCTATATGGTCATAGCAATAGGTTCCAAGAGCTACGAGAACATCCCGTCACTGCGATACTTGTATTTGCAAACTTTGTTGAAAACTTTGTGTCTGTAAAACACAAGATAGCATTTTTCTCAGGGCATTCTAGCCGTCTTTGTTAAAGAGACATTAACCACAACGAAGAAGATCATAAACAGAAAAACTGATAATCCTACCCAAATGTCTAAAATGTAGTGAGTAATTATTTGGTAATAATAAGCCCAGTCTGTATTAATTCAAGAAGGGATATATAATTTATAGTAGCAGATTTCAATCAAAATTTAGTATACAATGTGAAGCTAGAGAAAAATCCTAAGGGACTGGTGTTTTTTCATTTCCCCCAAACAGTTTCCAACTGAGAATTAATTACGGAAAATGTTTCTTCAAGCTCCACTTTTTCCCTCAATTTGCTTAAAACCTAAAAAGGCCATAACTTATGACAGAAATAAGATACGCTATGCAGTTTTTTTGCTCAAAAACAGCAATGAGAAAAATTCAATATTTATGCTCATAGTTCATTTCCTGAAAAAGCGAACTTACACCTTTGCGTCTGGATCCTTCAATTAATTTTTGAAACTTGTGTACATATTCCGTAATGTAAGCCCCTGTTTTAAAAATCGCTGTGTGCATGTTATACAACGCTTGGATAAAAGCTCCTCCTAGCGTTTGACAAAAAAAAAGTTGGGAAGATTTTATCGAATAAAACTCCTAAAATTTTGGAAGAATTTGGCGAACTAGATTTGCTACCATTAAGTACAAAACAAAGTTGTCGGAAAAAAGTAAGTTAATTTATTGTTGTTGCAGAACATTGTAGATGTAAAAATAAATAAAAATGGAATCAATCATTGATTAAACGACGAGTACAGAATCTTCCACTAAAGAACCTAAAAGAACAAATAAATGAATGAAGATGATGAAGTTTAAATTAGAAAGGTGGCAAACGAAGATGCTTTAAAAAGTTTCAACATATATATTGTACATAGGCGGAAGAAAACAACATTGTTATTACGGCCATTTTGGTTTTAAATAAGCTGAAAGAAAAAAATGTTGTGGATTCAAAAATCTCCTGTGGGAGCTTGCACTGAAAATCAACTGACAATTGTTAGGGCCCGTGAAGTGAATGCAAACTCAGTAACTATTTCTCTCAGCAAAAAACAAAATGTGTTGGGCCTAGGCCTGAAGTCCTGTGATTTGCAAATTGGATGTTTTGTTGCCTGTATTTTTATTAGCGAATTGGCAAGATTCCTTTAATTAGTAATGAAGTCAAGAGTTGGTTGTAAACTTCATACCAACATAGCCCATCATTTTACGATTTCCTAATAAAACCGACACGCTCGTCGTACATGTATTGTACCTTTCGTCAATATCTTGAAAGCAGTGCGCTGGTTTCAATATCCTTACATCAAAACTTCATACTATTAAAAAACCTAAGTGCAAGTGCACAGACAGTTTTTCAAAAAATTAATTAAAAAACGTACGATCAAAAGTGGAATCCCTCTTTTACAGGAAATATTCTTCTGTGCATTGAGCAGTTTTGAGCAAAGAATTAGATATTTTTGTTTGTTTTATTTAATGTGTTTAATGTTAGATTATTAAAAAAATAAATTTAATAATATTAAAAAAAGCTACAAGTTTTAGGCGTATTGAGCGAATAAAAAAAAGTCAAGTATCATTATCGGCAATTATTTATCAGCTCAAAAATTGTTTTTGAGAAAGCGAAAATAAAAATATATTAAGGTACCTTAAATTGTTCTCTAGTTTCATATATTAAATTAAAATCGGAAACTATAATACTACAGTTTTTGTTTTGCCTATTCCAAATTTCCAAACGTTGATTTTCATATGTATTAACGCGTTAATAAACAAAGATAAAAGCTTGACATAATTCACCTTGAAATATTTCCGCATACGATTGATAACTCCTCAATGGCCCAGTCCTCAGTAATCCAGTCAGATTCTCACGAGGAGCGTCCCGCTACAGAAATAGGTGTACAGATTTTTGGAAATATATCGGGAATACACGGGAATATATCGAGACTAATCGGGAATACATGGCAGTACCTGAGAGATAGTCAGGGATATACGGGAATACACGGCAATACTTGAGGAATATTCGGGAATATTACAAAAATAGATGAAAATTTGGTAGTGCGGTACAACGAACTCTGATGCTATTTCATTAAGTCTCGGTTAGGAAACTCGAGAATACATTCAGAAACACAAAATGCCCCTAGGGGCGTCTCACTACTGGAATAGGTATACAAAAAATATCTCGGAAATGTGTCGGTAATACACCGAGAACAATTAGTAATACACGCAATACCTGAGAAATAGTTAGGAATACTCGGGAATATTTGTGGAATACACGTTAATTGTTGAGGAATAGTGGGGAATATCACGGAAATACATGAGAATTCGGGGGTGGGGTACAACCAACTCTGATGCTATTTTATTAAGTTTTGATTAGGAAATACAGGAATACATTCTGAAATATTGGGAATTAAATTAGGAATACGGAAATAACTGCAGATATTTTTGTATCCCCGGGAATAGGTGTACAAGACTTCTTTAGTGAGATGCCCCCCAAATTCTAAAAATATGTTAAAAACAATTAAGTATGTACTATTGGCGAGTATATTATGAAAATCTTCTTTGTGGTTGCGAAAATATTTGATCAGCATAGAGATTCTCGTAAGAATTGTTGTCTTTGACCGTTTTTCAATGATTTGGCTGATTATGTACTGTGTCTATGTTGAAAAAAGGGTCTGTAGACATAGGCATTTAGAGCCTTAAACAATAGTAAAGGTGTAAAGGCCAAAATAATCGTGAGAACCATATTATCATAAAATCAATAGTGCTCTGAATCATTGTTACCTTCGTGGTTTTTGAGCAAACTATGCAAAACTAAATATTAAACTGAAATAACCCCAATGACTCAATATTATCAATATCATACCTATCAACCAGCTAATTTTGATAAAAGTTCTTTAAATAGTAACATACATCTAAGAATAACTAATAACACTATAATAACATTGCAAAAGCTACAATCATCAATATTTGCGATTCCTTAGATCAGTTACGCTGGTTGAGAAACAAAAACGTATTATTAACCGACAATTAAAACATAATTAATTTTGTGATTTATAGAAACAAAACATTTCTTAACCTTTCTGGAATGTTATTAGAACGTTATATAGTACCATTCATTATGTGATTTGATCATGATTCTAATTTAACATATACGTATTTCGTCATGGACTGTTTTTTATTAAACTCTTGAATTAGTTGTGTTGTAGTGCATTTTGCAATTCAATGAGGACCATAAATGAAAGTAGTAGATCCTTAAATGGCAAATAAAGTACAATCCTGAACTTAGAGAAATTCTTACACCATTAACCTCGAACTGGTTTACATGGATATCTTGATTAATTTCAATCTAGAGATTTATGTATTTATTTATAAAGTAGTCCGTTTAGAAAAAGCGGAAATTTAAAATCGTCTTTTTGTGTTATTATGTTGTAGTGTTATATATTTTTTCTTGTATTTCAAAGCTCCTTGTCTTGACTCTGTAATAATAGTACTGTTTATAGTAGAGTGGACAATTATTCTGAAGAGTTGCCAATAATAGAAGATGCAACCGAAGCATCATTAGCACAATTTGCACTTTGCTTGCTGCGGTAAGCAATAAACAATAACAATTAGTAATAATAAGCAAATAAAAATAATAATAACTATGAATTGATTGGTAATGTATTAATCAGAATTTGATACTTTTCATGAAATAAATAAAGATTATCAAAAGTTTCACAGTTTTATTAAATTACAACCTGACAATATTGTTTCGACAGCTATGCTGTCATTATCAAAGGTAATATAATTATAAACAAACACGTCGCTAAGGTAGATACAAAATAGGTAACTAGATAAAATAATAATAATAATCATAATTAAATATCTAATACTTCCAGTAACGGAGAATTACTGAGCTCAAGTTGTTCATTCATTAAAGGTACCCTGAGTTTGTGTTTGTATATCTCAAAGGCTTCTAAAATGTCTAATTTGCGTTTGTTATTACAAAAATGCAGGAATTTAATATTATTTTGAGGAGTCATTGTGTGATTTTGTTCTAAAAGGTGTTTGGCGTAATTCGATTTTTCAGGATGTTTATTTTTGTAATATAATATAATGATACTTTTCGCCGTACTGTTTACTTTTGGGAATCTGGGCACATTTTCTCTTGAATAATGTTATATAAATATCTATTTATTTCAATAATAATTTCTGTAATGTAATAATATCATTGTTTGGAGGATAACAAAAAAAAAGATAATCTGAGAATGCATTAAGCTCAACGAACATATTGTCACGTTGCTGTTTGTAAAGAACAGTTTAAAAAATGCTTTATTGTTAACGGTTCAAGGATCTTTTTCTGTAACAGTGAGTTGATAAAATTTTATTATGTAATAATTTTCTTATTGTTTCTTGTATTATTTTCCCACTTGTGTAATAAATTAACATTCGATTATGTTTTTGATTTAAAAATGGTTACATAGTAGTCAAAATCCTCCTACATACAAGATCTTTTTTTATCTCCGCCTTGAACTTTCAGTGTCTGCAATTTTTTTTCTCGTCACAAGGGCTTAATTAATTTTGATTGATCAAATCGTAATAGTATTTATATTTATTTTCTAATCAATATAACTGATAAGAAAGGCATTCACAATTCAATTACCAAGACCTAAAATCATTTCGATACATAGCAAATTAATTGGGTACCTATTTTCTTACCTCAAGATTAGCCAAAATTGTTCTACAATCACTAACAGGGACCGAGTCGGTGATTCCAATTACTAAATCTTCGTAAGCTCCATCGCTCAATTCTAATGGTTGTCCAAATTGTCCAAAAATTGTTAAAAGAGTTAAGAATTTCACAATCGTCGACATTTTCACACTTGTTTTTTTGGAAATAATCACAATTTTAGGTTTTTTAATATTAAAATTTCTTCATGGTGTCGCTTTTCTATCGCACAATGTTTTGCACCTCACAGTCAGGAAAATTATAAATTTTCTCGTCCTTGCTGAGTCTTTAATAATTAGTTGGTGATTATTAGATCAATAAATTCCACTTTTTCTTGAGACACCCTTTATTGAATAAAAATATTTTATTCTTAATTAGCACTAAAATGATTTCGTTTTCTTTGCGATTTCACTGATAATAGACGAAATCTAATAATAATACAGTCAAAAGATAAAAAATAAAACTTCGTCCTTATTGATTAAAATACGTAGGTAGCTAAGGGCAACACAATAACAACAACTACACTCCTCCACTGATTATTTTAAAAATAAAATCGCTTCGGTCTGTAACCGCAAGTTCCGCTCTGGTAATAACGTTAAAACACCGGAAGTAACAGAAAAGCTCGCTAGCAACCGTATGTAACTACAGTCCGAGAAGAACTAACTACTAAGTGAGGTAACATTCAAGAGCGAAGAAGCGCAGCGTTCAAACTTTCCGCCTATACTCCCACTACTTTTTCCTAGTTATGCAGCGGTAAAGCACCGCGGCTTCACTCGAAACGTAAGAGAGGTAGCACGATGGCTCGAAGCCTCCGGCCTTCATATTACCTTTCTTTTTAAAGTCCATTTCAGTTTGCGTTCTTCAGATGCTGGAGTTTGACTTGGAGGGTTGCATATCCATATACGTTCTTTCTACATTTCATGCATTTATAATATTCCCTTCATGTTGCGGTTAAAATGAGATAGAAGATATTTTTATTAACAATTTTTCCAATACATTAGTATCATTGCATTATGTTTGTTTAATAAGAAAAGCCAATTGTCTGATTATTTGCAAACAATATACTAGTATAATTATTTCAGTGATTACATTTATTACATACAAATAAAAGTTATGAGAAGTTAGACAAAATAAACAATTTTACGCCAAAAAAATTTAATAACAATAATACATTGTTTTAGAAGTTAACAGTTTGCTCAAATATCAAAACAAAGACTAAAAAATTACATTATTAATTAGTAATTACCTATTGTTTCATTCTGTGGGGGTGGAGGAAAGCTGTATAAAATAACTATTCTGTAAATAGCAAAAGTGGTCGTCTGGCTCTAGATTAATTTTTGAGTGTAGCTTCAGATTCAGCAAAAATATTTTTATAGTCACTTTAGAAAATTAAATAGGACAAAATTTGTTGTTTTTAAAAATGTCTCGTTATTCGTTACGGTATCCAGAAATATCTAATAAAAGTACCCTGTTAGACGAAAACTCAAAACACGATCTCGAAAGAAAATCTTGACGATGAAACTCAACATGCGGCCAATATCCTACAGTCCTTGCACCAGACTTACTTATGCAGTATTTAGTATCCAACTATTAAATCCTCTTGGGGTTCAAGGGGTCGTCTCACCTTCCCAAACACCACCTTCACCTTCCTGTGGTGAATGTCAATCTTGTTACTACAAACGATGGTCTGGTGACCAAATATGAGGGAGATAACTCACAAGATTTCCACTTGAAGAAATGCTTGTCTTACTCCTGACTGGAGTAGAACTACCATATTGTACCCAATCAAAGATACGATACGATAGATATGATTTTATATTATTATACAGCCTATGACCATAGATCCCCTTTCGGAGTCACGAATTGAGATTACAATATACACTGGTGGGAGCGACGTTGCTGTCCATCATCTACTAGCTCTCCACGATAATACCGGAGCTATGACCGTGCTCACCAGTCGGGTTCCTTCTACAAAGAGATGGGCCCCTAGTCCATCATTCGGAGCATTCCCACGACGACAACGTAGACTAGAATTACCACAACTGGAATAATCCTGAACAGGAAGACAGTCTGAGATAGCAGCCCTAACGTCAAACATATAAGACATAGGCCGATAACCTGTTCTCGAGACTTCTATCTTAAAAGAGCCGATAAGGAAAATATACCGAACTGATCTTTTTTTGTATTATATTGTATTTATTGTGTTGTACTGTATTGTATAAATGTTAATTACAATTAACATTACAGAACCACTGAAGTAAATACATACTGGTGCGTGGTATAGGGCGGTGATATTTTTAACGACATAAGATTTTATGTGGTTGTCGATACCGACTGCTTAACGTCCCATCTGATAGCACCTCGAAGTGTACTAAGGCTTTATCGACGAAAAAAATGTTTTCGCCGGTTCTAGTCGGACTCTTTTACCGTGCGGCATCCACTTTACATTTGATAACGAACTTATGCAATGAGTTACGGCCTATAATTGGTCATCAATGGAACATTAGTGCTATGTATCAGCAAGGAAGGCTAGCCTAGATCCTCAAGGAAATGATTACAAAATAATGTAATTGCAAAATATATCTTCTTCGGGTGAGTGAAGCGCGTTAGAACAAGGGCAAGTTAGAAAAAATAATGGTTGCTTCTTCATCTATTATGAGATGCCAAATAAGAATAATTATGGCTCGATTAAATATTAAAAGGATTTCAAGAAACATAATTGGATATTATAGAATCCAATCTATAGTAAAGAACCTATCTAGAACCTAAGAATCTATAGTAAAAGAATCTATAGTAAGTTAGATGAAAGAAAATGCGATGAAGTGATACTTATTGGCAGCTTTAATGTTAAAGCTGGGTCAGACAATACAACATATCACATAGTAAGAACATTTCCGATTTAGGATAACCAAACGAAAAGGGATAACTTTTGGTAGAAACTTGTGGTAATCATGTTTTACAAATTGGTGGAACTTTGTTATATCATAAAGACGTACTTAAGATGACGTGGACGCCTCCAGACAATAACACTCAGAACCAGATAAATCGTATATGCACTACCCGCAAATTTAATGCCGCCTTATTATTGGGCTAATACGTACGAGGCATATCCACAAACTAAGTTCCGATTGGTCATAAACACTACAAGATTTTTTTTTTCAATTTTTTATTACTATTTGCTTACATGCATATTGATCTACTTCTCAACGTAATTTTAATTTAAACATTTATGGTAGCGTGGTACAAGCTTTTGTATACTACTATCTGTGAACTTTTTCGTTCAATATTTAACCACCACTGTTTTTACTTCATCATCGGTGTTGCATCACTGGCCCGCTAAAAATTTATTAACGTGAAGATACAAATGAAAATCAGTAGGTGCAAGATCGGGGTTGTGCGGTGGATGATCAAAAACTTCCAACTTAGATTTTTCCTAGAGTTGTCGTGTTAAGAGCGCCTGTGTGTGGTTGGTTATGCTTTGTCTTGGTAGAGTAACATACTTCACAACTTTCCCGAAAAATTTCTGCGTCCAAAAAATGTTTTGAATTCAAAGATTTAATCACGGGCCGTGTCTCACATTTGGACGGATTTTGTATAACTGTGTTCGCCTTTATACAACGTGGCAAGTATGCCGTTAACGACGTACGAATCATTTGTTGTCCAGGACCTTATTTAGTAATAAGCTTTCCTGACCAGATTTGTCTCAATCGCGCCAAATGATCAGAACATATTCACGAACTTAGTTTGTGGATATGCCTCGTATTAATATTAGATGTGTTTAAAATAAAGATAAGAACACCAAGAGGAAGGTATCAAATGAAGCCAAGTTGCGGGATCCTGAAACAAAAGAGACATTTACAACCAAATTGAGGGAAAAATGGAGTAGACGTTACCTGATTACGGAAAACAAACAGAAGAGTGGTCCAGTAATACAAACAAATGCTAACCAAAAGCTATATTTTAGATACCAAAAAAGAGAAACCTTAGTAATTGTAATAACAAGCAGGATTTAGAAAACTTAGAAATTGCAATTTGCGAGTCACAATTGAGCGATCAATTGAATGCAATCACCACTACTTACAGACTTCGAAACGTTTTTGACTCCATTAAAAGAGAATGTATTTGGAAAGAGGGTTATCAGCAGACTAGAGATTTTTTGAGTCAGTATTTGGAGTTCGGCAAGGGTGTATACTGTCACCTCTACTGTTTATTGTAACGTTGGATAGAGTTTTACGTAATTCTTTAGATCGGTGGGATTTACAAAATTTTTAGAAGACTTTGATCATGCGAACCATTTATGGTGACACATACGCACAATTCAATAATGTTAAAAGTGGCAGAAATATCAAAGAAATATGGTGTTATCTATGTAGTTAGCAAATGCAGATAAAAACGGGTTGCACTAGCAGATTGTACAATAGCAATATCCATACCATACTATATCTAAAAAGCCAGCAGAGGTGCTTTTTCTAAGGAACACTTAGAAAAGCAATAAATTACATCTTACAACCAAAATTAAAATGTTTAATGCGCATGATCGACCAAATGATCATAGTAATCGATGGTATGAGGTACAAGAGATGTTCCGCCACCCCTATTCCTTGCCCAATAAATAAATAAATTTAATGCATGTGTCAAGGTGGTACAACTGTATGATAGCAAAACCTTGTTTGTTACAAGAAACATCATGATAAGAGAAACTACAAAGCTTTATAAATGGCTGTTTGCGACGTATAATGAAGATCTCGTGATCAAAAGTCATATTAAACGAACAATTATGGAGAGCAAACCAAATCTCATCAAGTCAAAACAGAGATCAGGACACGTAAATTTGGTTGGTCATTTGTGGGAGAGCATTATTAGAGTGAAACCTACAAGGGCAGCGTAAGCGAGACAAACCAAACACATCCTGACGTAGGAGCATGCTACAAGTGAACAATAAATCTTTTACTGAGATAAAGACATTAGCAAAAAACATTTCAGTGGAAACAATTTGTTGATTTTATATGTATCTAAGGGCAGGATGAATTAGTTAAGTAAATGGATCCTCTTGTGGTTCTGATGGAAGCCAGCAGATCAGGCTCATAAGAAATCTTTCAATTGTTTATTTCGAATATAATATGATCTAGAGAGTTTCAACTGGCACACTCCAGTAGTGTAGCTCATGCTGCGACCCAAGCTAGTAAAACGTTTACCTCTTCAGACTTCTACAAAATATGTCTAGCAAGGTTGATATTGACGTCTGTCATTAGTGTTGGTCTGTTGGTGGAGAGAGCGCGTTTATGTGGCCTTAATGAAGTCTTCTATAGTAGAGAATTTAAGAGACTTACTAAATTACCTTTGCTTTACTTTTGTTTTTCACATGTATCACTCACGGTATTTCTATCCGGCAACTACATTCTCAACTCAGTCGAATTGGGGTCCAATTCATCCTTCAAGTATGCTGCGTCGTTGTATCATTATCAGCAACATGCAGTTCATTCAAAAAATCCTGCATTGTACATGAATTGGTTTCGCGTGAGTAACCCAAATTATATAGCACCAAGAGCTTGGCTAGTAGTCGTCACTAACCTATTTTCGATTTTAAGCGACATTATTTTATGAATTTATTACTTTTTAAATAAATTTTGCCGACACAGAATTCGTATTGATATCAACCAAATCCGCCCTAACTCATGGCTCGATTGTGCATCTTATAATAGTTGACCGGAGTGCTAGGTCCGAGTGGTCATTCTGAGTCCAGTCGAGAGTCTTTAACGGCCATCTTTTGTTCGCTTTTTTTAGGCGAAAAAAAAGTCGTACATGGCTGTAATCGTATGAGTATAGGTAATGGGTATAGAATTGTAATTAAGTTTTCTACCCAATGTCAAGATGTCACGTAATAAGTTCTATTTAACAAATGACCTTTTTGTAGAAAACCTGCTTGGCAAACTTCATTTTTGTATTTGCTATTGATCTAATTAGTAAAATATCTGCCTTTATGTACGATTGCATTATAAAGCAATGTTTATGACATAGTTTTGTGACTGTAAAGTAGTTCTTTATTGTACTAGTAAAATAATGATGAAATAAATGATTGAGTGTAAACTGTTGAAATGGACCGAATCCATTAATTGGTTTTAGCTTCGTTATTATGCATTTTAGACCGAAACGGAACAGAACCTGTTGATTAGTTCAAGCTCCGTTACTATGCATCTTCGACCTGTAGTATCTCCAATCTTTTCTATTCAAAATCACATTTTCTATCGATTTTCATACTTAAAACTTAATAGTTTCATTAAGAAAAAACCGAAAACGTCAGCTGTGGTACCAGCACATGTTCTAAAATGGATTCCAATACTGATTTCGTAAACTAGAGGTTGAAATATTCGAATACTTTTTTATTCAGAATCACATTTTCTATCGATTTGCGTACTTAAGATCTGATGGTTCCATTTAAACATATCGTGATGACGTAATATGCGGTACCAGCACATATTCTAAAATTGGTTCTAATACTGATTTTGTAAACTAGAACTCGAAATATACCAAGTTCTTTTAATTGTATCGTTATAGCCAGATGTTTGTCCAAATGATTGGGTGTAGACTGTTAAAAGGACACTGTCCAATTTTCTTCTTTCAATAATCGATATCAAGCTTATAAATTGAGTTTTTTACGATAGTGAGCCGATTTTAGCAGTCGAACATAATACTTTGTATGCAACGCATACATATAATCGGGCTTTATAGGCTCGCCCTTTTTATAAGCCTTGCTCGCTTTGCCATAAACTAGGCTCGCCCATAAGGCCCTACATTATGTACAAGTTACATAAATAGTATTATGATTTACTAGAATAAACTAAAAAAGCGTTTACCCAACCATGACCTCCTACGTTTAAAAAGAAAATTGGAAATAAATATGTCTAAAGTTTTAATAAATAAAAATCTGGCAACATCGTTCTATGTAATTTGACTCGTAAATTTCAAAAATGTAATATATACAGGGGGTTCCATTTAGAAATACAGGTTAATGGCATTTGCGGCGAAACCGAAAGTCCGCCATAATATCTCTACCTATCAGTAAATCCAAAATTGTGCCTAATAGCTCTGTAGGAATAATAACCGAATAAATTTGTTTATAAATAAAGAAGATATATAAGCATGGTCCTAGTTCCATTGCTACCTTGTATAGTGATCCTCTTACTGCGATCCCGCTTCTTGTCTACGTTGTATTTAGAAAATAAAAAAAGTTAAAAAAGTATATAGCTGCGTGATTACTCAATAACCTAAAAGTCGTATATACCTTATTATCATCTAAAATAATAGGCCCTTACAGACGATATGGCCAACGTTGGCATTTGTGAAACGGTATAGATTACACATAGATTATTGATACCGCCTGATTACTTAAAAGTTAATTATTGCACTATTCTTGCAGACCCTAGTAATATTGCTATTGTTGCTCCGCTTCAAATCCATCTAAAATTTCCGAAAAATCATTAATTCGTTACTTTAATAGCATTTACTGCACTTCTAATAGCGATAAGAAGAAGAAACAAACCACTTCTTTTTAAATTTGTTTAAGCAAGGGTAATCTATAATCTCTAAACAAGTATTCATTGTCATCTAATCACCATATCATTTAGCCACATGTCTAACAAAGAGACTTAAAAATACAGTTATGTACCCTAAAAGAAATTTTCCAGGTAATTTGCTGCTGTCATGAATTCTAAACATCTCGACAACTTTACTTGCAGGTATAATAACAATTTAAACATTTTTCTGAAAACTGTGTTAGTGACGAAAGCAAAACAAGCAAATCAAAGTCAAATAGGATTATGAAATACGCAGAGATGCTTTTTTTGGGTAGAGTCATTTTTTGGGTTTTTTAAAATAAATCTACCTTATATCGAATGCAAAAGTTTTGACCCCTGAGTTTGAATGCCCATAGCAAAAAAAAAACTAACCGCTCACTTAATAAATAATTCTTTAGTATTTATTAATTAATTCGTGAATATTTTCAAATTTCTTAATGTATTTGTTGTTTTATTAAAAAATACTATTTTTGTAAGAAAAAATGATTTTGATTAAGGCACCAAAATGCATTACCTTCTCTTTCATAGAATAACTTGAGAAATACATCATCATCATACATAATTTTTAACTTCTTATACCTTTCGATGTCAAAGTGCCGGACACACCGAGCCGCAAAGTGGATATGTGTATATGAGAACTTGAGAAATAATACAGATATAAAATTACAAAAAGTTTTACATACATACAACACCATTAGCTTCTTGCATATAAAATTACATTCAATTATGTCGAGTAGTTATTGAAATATTAATTATTACAGTCACGCTTTATTCAAAACTCCCTAAAACAGACTTTTTGTAACATAATTCGCTAAAATTCAAAAACCTAAAATCAGATAATTTAACAAATTTACTATTTTATACAAAAATAAATTGTCTATTTAACTGTTTTTGCTTGAATTAATTTGTGCAGTTAGTTTTTTTGCTATGCGCATTCAAACGCAGGGGTCAGAACTTTTACATTCGATAGTAAATATTATCTAGTTCTAAAATTTAAAACAGTGAAGATTCATGGATTTGCTATTCTATGCAATATGTATACTAATGTATAATAGTTGAATTACAGGGTTTGGTATAATATTTTTGTATTTTTCAGTCAGGGATCATATTATTGTACTAGTAAATGCCATACTTACAATTAAAAATGCGGCAAATATAAAATTGTTTACTAATTGATTATACGTATTATTGTTTTTATAATAATCTTTCCGTTACTTTGAAATTTTTATTTAATGACTTTCTTTGAAAGAGATTTTGTAGATGACAAGACAGTTTAGAAATTTCCAAAGGTACACTATTGACTAATCTTTTTTAACAATATTCTCTTCGAAGAAAAAGATTTAAAAGTTAACATTCTTAAAGTAAACATAAATAATCTTCTAAGCCCATTATGTCCAAACTTAAAGGTGCGTGACTCAAAATTATTAAGTATACACATTTTTAAAGTCAAAAATAATTTCAGTACTAAATCATAAGTATCCTCTTTTGTTCCAGCAACTTAGTTTCAACTTTAACCCATCACGACATTCTACTGCAGACGAGATGCATTTGCATTTTTAGCTGGCGGAGTTATAAACCTGCATTCTTCTTTCTATCTTCTGAGTGCCATTATCTTCATTTTTTTATTCTTGAAGTCGTCTAAAATATATACAGTTCAAAAGAATGAAAAGAGTTATAGTTAGAAACAAAAGCCTAGCGGGTTCGATTATATTACTTAAGCTATAAAATAACATTCTCCATTATGTATGCCATAAATAACTTGCGTTTTGCATAATGATGGAGTTTTGTTACCAGGAACAAACAAAAAGAAAACAACAATCATATTTGTTTTGATTTATTTATTAACTGATTCTTTTACAATAGTTTTGTCTAGATATAATTTTGCAATAACAAATCTAAATATGTTGCCAAAAGTACAATAGATGCCTACTTACAATAAGACAATAAAATTTTTTATTCACTATTAAAAATCTTATACAATGAATAACATTCAAATGAAAAATTCTTTCCAGTTTCAGAAAATTCAGTGTTCAATTTCGTTATAAAATTGACGCTCAGAAACCCTACCTTTTTTATCACCCTTCTTAATAAGTCTTTAAATCACATTTCATTTGTTCATCGTATTCCGTATGTAAGTTGCAATGGCTATCATGAATGCTATTAAACAGTCTACGCTGTGAATATTTTCCCTTGTAGTAATGGCAAACTACCACTGCCATCATGATTGAGAAACTTAATAAGAGTATAAAAATCTTAGTACTTTATATCCTCCCAGAAAAATATTTTCCGAAAGAACTAATTGTTTTACGTAAGTTTTAGCCTACTATCTATATCACAATCAAATAACCCAGAAAATTGCATTACCGTTATCTATTTGGGCAATCAATAAGTCCTTGCTAATACCTTCCCAGTAATGGTGTTGGAGTTCCTAACGTTATTAGCCGATCTAGTCTCTTTCGAGATCATAACACACTTCTCTGTTCTGTTATCGTTGATCAAAATTCTACTTACACTTCTGAGTTAAAATTCAAGAATTAACTGCGAACCTTTAGAAGAACAGCAATATAGTTGTTGTCTAGCCGACACTCTTAGTAAGGTATACGCATTCGATCCACTCCTATAGATAACCTTCGCACAACCCAATTGCTATCACAAACTCACTGATCGTACCATCATTAGCATTATAGAGTGTTGCTCAGTATGAGAGTATGTACTTTCATATGCAGTTTCGTCGGAAACAGAGAATGATTCAAAAACATCTATTTATGGACGTGCAGATTATAAACTCTAGCCTGGATAGAACAAATAGAAGTGACTCGTATCATTGTGCGGTACAAGCATGATACTACGCACAATTACTTCTTAAATTACATAAACCAAACTACACCACTACATTATCTTCTGGTTCATACCTCTATTTGCCGACAATGCTCAACCTGCTCCAAGATGAAACATCCCAATTTCGGTTCGAAAAAATCAAGTGAGTTTACATTAAATGAAGCTTTTTTTGACCTCTAGATTCTCTACAGTGTAGAGACTCCTTGATTTAATTAATTGATGAGTATATAAGTATAAACGGGTCGGGTTTCTGCATGTTAGCTATTTGTTCTAACGACATTATTGAATCAGACGCCCTCCCTTCCAGACTGACTTCTTCCAACTTCTTTTGTATATATGACCACTGATGCCAACTCTTGTGAAATATCAGCTCTTCACATTTTCTTTCCTGCTTACATCACAAATATAATCTTCAGAATAGCGGCTAGCATCTCTCTCAATCATTATTTCCGCTCAACAGTCAACAATTCAGTACACCCAATATCATCTAAAACCATATCATTCAGCGTGCTTCCCTATGTCTATTTTAAAAGGGATTCCGAATGCTACACTGTAAACTAATGACAACGTGTGCTACCATCGGCTTAAGAGATGTACCAGGTGTCTTGTCTATATCACATTCTTTTCTTTTATAGTATATATACAGTTTGGTACTTGGTACTTTGCTAGACTTCCTTTATTATATGAAGAGATTACCACTAACAGATTTAATATAAAAAAATAGTTTTTTTGTAGTTCAGATCCTCTGTATTTAGCTTGAAATGAGTTTAGTTAGTGCAGTGAGTAGTCTGGAGTAGTAAACTCCATACTTAAACAAGAGAAAAGCTTAAAAGTCAACTTTTCTTCTGAGATAAAAATTGCTGGTGGTCAGTAAGAATGATGAGAGTAGCAAGACAATAATCTTAAAAACGTGTCTTGTTTAAAACTGGGGGGAAACGTCAAGTTGAAAACTGAAATAATGCGACAATAAATTTGAAACGTTCAAAATCTTTAAATCTGCAAAACTTATGAAACCTTGGAATCTGAGAAGTTTGCACAGCATCAGTTTAAGAAATGTAATTCTAAATTCTGGGAATGGTTCGAATATGAATATAAAGCCCTAGAGTCACATTTTCTGAAACCTTGAAAACCAAAGAAATCACTAGAACATTTTATTTCGAAGCTGTCTTCTGATTGCAAATTTATAACTGTAAAAACTCGCATGAAAATAAAAGTTAATGTTTTAAAACGAAATATATAAAACTTTCTAAAACTCTCAAGATCTGCACTCCTAAACGTCTACCTTTAGCAAAGAAATTTGGAAACTCTAGAGCTTTAACACTCCATTACTCCCAATCTGAATCTAGCAGTTGTAGAACTTAAACCTTCGAAACACTTGTATTGGACACATTAGGAATTTCCGATTTTCTATATACTGAGGATTTTAACTGTAAACCGTAAACTTTAAAGCAAGGGAGTTTCAATACTTTAAAACCTGAAAGATTCAATTTCCTAACTCTACAGCTGCGATATGTAGACTTTCGATACATGAGACCTACTGGGGTGGAATTCCCCCAGATTCGGCTAACTTTTAGTGGGGTCGGCCAAATGATCATAGTAATATCGGTGCCATGAGGTACGAAGGACCACCAGAATCCTGATTCCTCGCCCAAAAATAAATAAAATATAACAATAGTGGGGACAATTTATTATTATTATTTTGTATTATCACACACATTGTGAATGGTAAACGATGGTGTTTGCTACATGGAAAGTGTTTTCCGTACAATGACCACCGTTCCTAATATTACTGTCTTTTGCATGCATTGGATTACATAAGAGCTTATACCCAATTTTTGAAGATTGTTTTTGACTCGCCACATTTGTTTAATTTCATACGATAGTGCTTCATACTTTCGGATCTTCTCTTGATATGCTCTGGTAATGTTATCATCCAATGGCACGGAGAAGTCTATGATTGACACAGTATTTTTTTATTTATCCAGTACAATTGTGTGAAGCCTGTTGTGTTGTATAGGCCTGTGCGTTATTACGGCCACATCCCATAGAATCTTGCAATCCTGCTTTTCTATGACTGACTCTGTTATGTATTTGTAGTATGGGATAAATTCTTCTTTAAACTTCCATTTACTTTTTAGGTACTGGTGTACTACCTTGCCCTTGAGTTATGACGATGTGTGTAGTAGTTAGGCACCAGGTAAGTGCAGGCTTTATTAGATGCTGTATCGTTTCCTCTTCTGAGTTGCAGAGACGGCATTTGGTGTTGTCGATTCTCTCTTTTGGAATGTGTTTACTGTAGTTCATTTTAGTGCTGGTATTAAAGTGTCCTAACCGAGGTATATCCAGTACCATAGAGTTAGCTGCGTATTCGCTGACGTATGGTGTTAATCATCTGCATTATCACTTCTCCATTCCTTACAGAAAACACAACACCACACCAGCCCACTGATTTCTTTTTTACTCCATGGGGTTCTCCTACTTGTCATCTTATTTTCTTCCTGTTCTCTGACCCCGTCAAGTCGGTGTAAGGCCAGTTCAAATTGAGCTTCCTCGGTTGGGTAACCAACCTCAGATTCTCCTTCTTTTCTTCTACTTAGGTTTTCTGGAAGAGCATTGTTTCTATAGTTTAGTGGTTCAGAAATGAAGAGGTTGCTCACTGCAGATTTTGTGAAGCAGACCGCCAAGGCGGTGCAGGATATTCTAGCATCGAATATTATTTTTATTATTAATAAATTAATGAAAGGATTTTCCATTCAAGTATTATGAGGGAGTCTTTTTGTTTTATATTGAATTATTATTGATTATTTCTAATTGTTGATTGTCTGCGGTTGATATCTACGAGTTAATTTTTATTTTGCAAGAAAATTTAATCAAATAATATTTGTATGTGCCATATTGAACTCTTTCAATTTTTTATTCTATATTCAAAGAAAAAGAAAAACCTCCGAAGCAAAGCAAAATCTTCAAAATCCAAAAATGTCAATAATTTCAGTTGTCGAGCAATATCTTTAGAACTTGAAGACCTTAAAATCATATCAGAAACTCAAGAAACTGCAACTCTGGATATATCTTATACCAACGAATCTCCTTAGTTCGTGACCTGAATATCTAAGTCTGTTTAAGTGACACTTTAGAAAGATCTAAACTCCGAATGAAAAATATTTGTTAGTGTTTCTATTTAAATTACTTAATCAAGCTCAGCTTTTTTACTAGAAATGTTTTAAATTCTGTCGTTATATAATGTGCACTAATAACGGGAGTTAATGTACTTAAAGGAACATCAGCAATTAGTTTCAATTAGTTTGTAATTCCGATTCATAACAGAAATGAGATTGGCATAAAAAACAATTAATCGGCGCTTCCTTAATATTAATTAATTCTACCACCTAAAAAATATGTAAATTATCGAATTATTTACCTACATTCGCAAGGATTCTAGTCTCAGAACGTGGAAGTTGTTTAAATATTAAATACCACGTTTATTTATGGTAAATAACGCTGCGAGCTAAATAACTAATAAAGGCTTAAAATGCATCGCGTTGACTTACTGAAGAAGTAGAACCTTCTAAAATGAGGTAAAGCTTATGCAAGAAGACGTTTGACCCAGGTGGTTCCATACTGGTATCACAACATACAAAGCTAGTATTTCCTGTAACATCTGCTATCCTACTCTTTTATATTTAAATTTTGGCCATTAAGAAATAAAACATTTTTAGCATTATAATTTAAAAATGTTGTTATAAGGATAAAAATAGCTTCTAAAACAATTATTTTTGAGTGCACACTTGCATAGGAGTATTAACATGGAGTAATGTTTGTATAAATATACTTGACAGAACATTAGTAACTACTGGAATCTGATTGATTCTAGTAGTTACAAATTGACTTGCGACTACTGGAGTGCAACAATTTTCATTTTAATAGAAGTAGGAGTAATTGGTTTTTGAGATCGGTATCGGAGAAAGTGTCACTACCAATTGTGAATACAGATATTTGCTCTTTGATACCTTTGTTAGTTACCAATCAGTTATATATACATAGATCCGTTAGATTGCTGGAGATAGTGAGGTGCCTTACCTTCCGAAATATTTAGGTTGGGGTCTTTAAATCGAGTGCGCTTTAGCAAATGGCAATTTTCATTGTAGCAACCTTTGTAACCCTTAAATCCAGTCTCTGGTATTAAAATCTATGGCGCGAGATTCAAACCGTCCTCACTCAATTTGGATCTGACTGTACTATTGATTTCATAATGATCTAGGGCAGCAAGGCTAATATGATGCTAGTTTATTCTTTTTTTTTCACTGTAAATATATATGAAAAAAGCCAGTCTCGGTGGATTAGTGGTTTGCATGTTTGCTTCATAATCCAAGGATCGCAGGTTCGATCCCCGGCCGAGCTGGTAATTTTTCATAGCGGAGAAAAATTAAAAAACATGCCTTCTTCTCGGATAGGAAGTAAAACTGTAGGTCCCGTGTCAATGCGATGTTTGGCACGTTAGAAATCCCTGCTGGGGTGGAATTCCCCCTGATTCGGCAAAATTCAAGTAGGGTCCGCCAAATGATCATAGCAATCGGTGCCATGAGGTACGAAAGATGATCCGCCATCCTGATTCCTCGCCCAAAAACAAATAAATAAATAAATAAATATATGAAACATAATAAAAATAAACTAAGAAAAAAGAATAAACTAGCATCATATTAGCCTTGCTGTCCTAGATCATTATGAAATCAATAGGATGTATCTAACAGGAAAATAACCCTCTGGATTTACATGTAAAATTCCGGTAAATCCTGTTTGCTTGCAATACATATAAGATTTAAATTCTGAAAAACCCTTCAAGTTCAAACTTGGGGATGTTTATATATACATTCTTAGAATTTATTACAATAAACTCTTTGTTGGTGATAATTGTCAGGTAGCTCAATACTTTTAAGAAATATTTCTGGCATTTCTCATTATACAAACCAAATGTTTTAAGTAGGCACTTTCATGAAATTTCTTAAAGAACGGTCACTTTAAAGAGATAATGTTTATCCAAATAAAAATTAAAAAGGTATTATTTTAGCAGAGGCCAAGAAATATCGGTCATTTTAAGCAGGTGGTCACAATATAGAGATGGTCACTTTAGCAGTTTTGACTGTATTTTGTTTCCCTTAACATTTTGCAGGTTCACAATTTAAAATGGGATCAAACCAAAAGCACTTGAAAGTTGACATGCCCAATAGAGAAATCCTAAAACGATTTAGGATTAGGCAAGTTCAGAAAATGAGTTATCAATTTTCGAAGTTGAGATCTATAGGTTTGGCATAGTATGGTATCAAATGAATACGCAAAATGAGAAATGTGTCTGTAGGCTTTTGAGGTTGAGGAATTCAGTTTTGATATTTTTTCTATAACTTACGCTAGAGAGGGCTGCATACTAATTTTCGCCAAGGTCCGTAGATGCAAAGCAAGCTTTGAAATATAGGTCATCTCATACATTTCCACTATGCAGTAGTGCGAAAATGGCGGAACATGTTAATTAACATGAAAACAGGAATAATCGACAACTCGATTTGTTTTCAGTTGGGTACTAAACGTTAATTCAACGTTTTATAACGTCATGCGCCTCATATGACGATCGTGTCGGTTTCAATAGCAGCCGTATTGCAATTCTTACTGAGCGCGAAAATGGCGGCGTTGCGATGACCTATATTTCAAAGCTTGCTTTGCATCTACGGACCTTGATTTTCACTAAGTTTGACATATTTTTACAGAAAATTTGTCAAAAAAGGAATATTTGGGGGTTTTTCTAGCTGAGAATTTATTTTCAACATTGATATAGTTCCTTGGAGATCTATAGGTTTCTGGTTCTTGGCGTAGATAGGGAACTTTATTTTAACACTTATAAAAGATTCCATATAATAAAAATAAATCGCCTTTATTTTCCCAAAAGAAACATACATTTCAATTAAAAATTGAACAGTCATATTTAAGTTAAATCAAATAAATGAATTAAAGAGAATTCATAGTTACAAAAAGAATTTTAAAATGCGGTTCTCCTTTAAAAAAATTCAATAATTTAACAGATGCTTGACTCTTTGGTTTTCAACTGTCACAGTACCCGAGGCGCCTGCAGACTCCATTTCTAGCCTTTTCAATTCAAGACGGCGACCACTAAGGAAGTAACGGATACACGAGCTTTTTCCCCAAGTTCTTCAACTGCAACTGGCACCATCTTCACTGAGATTGCTTCATTTACTCAGCAATGTTGCCACCTTGTCCATTATTTATGAAATGACCCTTGTATTCAAAATAACCGGCATTTGCCTTCACACAGGTCTTAAGACAGTCTGGATTTGGACGGGAGATTTCTTTATTATTGACTCAATACTTTGTTGTCTTTGAGAGCAACTCATGCACCCAGTGGCTTCATGCAACCAGAAGGCCATTCTCCAGATGTACATTGTTTCCGAGACACGTCTGCAACGACTTTGCTTTATGAACCAATGCAGAATTTTCCTTAAGAGTTCATACATGGTTTTAAAAAATCTTGTTCAAGGGCTTTACTACGCAACTCTAGAACAATTCGTGGTACACTGTGGACAATTTTTGCACTCCTTTTTCATAGAGATGTATTTATATGAGCCCATCATCCATGAGTCCAAATGTTAGACCAAATATCATAGCTAAATTAGGCATTATTTTTATAATAAACACTTTTGGTAGATCAGTACATAATAAAAGTCTGAAGATTTGAAATTCTTTTCATAGAGGTAACCAGGCTAAAATATTTATCACGCATTGTGTTAAGAAATGATTATTCTAGACATATAGCCGATATAATAAATCATATAATAATTACTATTGGTTGATTGCACGTGGAATGAACCTGATGGAATTTAGCAGTTTACTGATGTCTACTGTGTTCTGAATATACTGTTCCATTTCGTAATGCTATAAATAAGATTGAATTGCCAGGTAAGCCCTTCATGGGCCTCTACTGCAATTTGTTACTGGTGTATCTACACTGCATTTTTAAAAATCTATGTTAGAACCAATGACTTTACAATCGTACCAAAAATTGGCACATTTTGCTATTGTTTTAGTAAGTTATACCATTGAAAAGTTTGCCTCTATAATTACTTTTTAATGATTCTAAATATTGCCAACATAAACAAATTCATCTTTATTAAACAAATTCAGATTGGGCTAGGAATGAAAGATAAAACTGAATATGTACATAAATAAATAAACAAATTACTTTCCCACAAAGATTTCATTAAACAAAATTAGATTAGAAGCTATTATTGACAAATCAGTTTTAGAAGTATTTTTTTTTCTCATTAAAAGTTACTTTAGAAGGTTTTCCAATATATGGAGGATAAGAAAAGTTTCCTACAAACAGCGTTCCAAAGAGAAATACGACCTGGTTAACTGAGTTACGGGGAGAAATAAATAAATTCTAACGTAAAGACATTTTAAACACACACTAAGTATCCGATTCTAACATTTAAATACATTTTAAACACGAACCAGTATAGTTTACGATATTAGTCTTCCTTTTTCACACTTAGTCAAACAAGGATAGTAGATAGATAAAAAAGCAACCCATTAAGGGTAGATGGTAATTTTTCTTTCAAAAGTCCCCTCTTACTTAAGCGATCATTCCACCACACGTGCTTCTAGTTAACGTTGCTCAAATTGTTCACTAATCCTTTTTTTATTTTTAGATATAAAACATCAAAGAAATTAATGATTCTTGAATGTTTTTGTGTTAAGAGATTTTTTGTTCCTTTCAAGCTGTTCTAAAGTGCTACTATTAGAGGGATTAGAGTGCGCTCTGAGTCAAAACTTTATTTCTCGCAAAAGTCAAAACGCCGGAATTCTAAAATCTACGTTTTGTTCAAGTTCCATTTTTTAAATAGAACTTTGTTCTTGTTTATAATGTCGCGAGATCTTTTTGTTGTGTACCAGAACCGAATAAATAATATATTGTGATAACATAAATCGATTCAGAATTCAATAGGTTAAGGAACTAATAGTCACATCTCTCCATGTTCGACAGGAAAATAAAAAAGAATTAAAAACACTATAAAGGTACAAAAAAAATAATAAATTTGAAAATGTGTGACAAATACTTTTTGAACTGTCAGAAAGAAAGGAATAAATTCCCAAGATCTGACTACATGGAGGTATCTATCATTCTAAGGAAAGCTTATACAAGGATAGATTGAAAAGATTTCGGAATGCCAATAAAAGCAAAATAAATTGTATTTTATTTGTCACATAGTTCGCCTCGAACTTTAACACACTTGGTCCAATGTTGTTTCCGCTTCCTGATTTCTTCCTGGAAGTGATTTGTTTTCAAGATTCAGTCAGGAATATTTTCAGTTTTGGGAGAAAGTGGAAGCCGAGGAGGGGGACAAATTAAGAGAATCAGGAATATGCAGAATGATTTCGAATTTCAATTGTATCACCTTTTGCTGAACGATTGCACTTGAAAGGGCAATGGAAAAACACTTTTTCTTGGCGATTTCGGGAGCGCTTTTCCTGAACTGCTACTTTCAGTTTGTTCAAAAGTGCTATGTAATATCGACCAGTAACCGTTTGTTCTCTTTTAAGGCAATCAATCAGCAAAATTCCTATTGCGTACCAAAATACTGATGCTAACACCTTTCGAGCTAATTTATTGGACTTAACTGTCGTAAGCGATTCACTGGGTCCAACAATGCATTTTAGTGTATATTATGAACCACTCATTTATAAGAGATGCCCACGGCTGCTTTAATTTCGCGCACCTTTATTCACAATCTCTGTCGTGGTTGCTGTTTTAGACGTCCTGAACGTGGTTCATCATTTGTATGCATGCGGTCGCGTTTGATTCCCGAAACCCAAAATTGATGCTGTTCATAGGGATTTGTCATCTGACAAATCCCCAAGAACAGCATTCAATCTGGATTTAATCTCCGTTGCGGTTCTTTCTTCCAAACAAAAAAAATTGATGACCACCCGAATTTCGCAAACAGTCTGCCAGATCGATTTGATACTGTAACGTTCTTTCTAAAAATAATAACACAAGTGCTGTTTAAATCTTCTATTCACAAACAAATATTTATTTCTATACACTAATAAATACACTATAAATTAACGCTATGATTATAAACCATTAAAACTATTATTTACAGATTATGAATTTCTAATATAACATTTATCTATACAGTTACTATTTATTTTGTGAAACACAGTTAACGACTCGCTGTTGACTACCTCTCTTTTATCCGCGAATCCGCTTTTATACCCTCATATAACCGCACCAGAAGTCGCTGGAACCTTCTATGTATTCTAGAAAGCGCCAGAATAAACCGCGTCTGGTTTACATGCTTGTGCGATACGTCATTCTCTCGAATGCGGTAGAACACACCATTTGTTGCTCGAAAAGAGGTTCTTTCTTTTTCTCTCTTGTTACACTGCCCCCCTCTTCAAGTCTGTTCTGTCCCAGAACAGGTTTTATGCTCTGGTTCCTGTAGAACGGGTCATGACGATATCGACAGTCTTCACCTCGACTACACGTTCCATTACGGTAGAAATAACAGTCTACACTCTTCGTTGGCCTTAATGCGGGCTGTGGGTCAAAACTCTGCAGACGAAGATCTTGACGTCCGTACCTCTAAAGACAACTTCCAGCATGTTTCTAACGATTCTCCAATCCAGCTGGTCCCGCCCACAGCCGAGTTTGGGAACTGCCAATTTGTTAATTCCCCTGGTAAGCAACTCGATTCTCAAATTCCATAGTGCCCTCCACAAGTCGGCGTAACTCGGTTTCTGGTAGTAAAACTGCTTGGTTACCAAGTAGTAAATGGATCGGTCATGATCAGGCAAGCGTAAGGATTTCCCAACAGAGGGATTTTGTTCTCGAAGTTCATTCAGCCGTCCAAATTTATTTCTAAACACTACTGCGATCCCCCTGGACATACGGAGATCCGCGGAGACACAGTGGGCAATGGAATAATCACCAGGGACCCGGAAGAGATCTTGTTGCATCTCAGTCGTGACTCCGAATCGCGCTTTTCTAGTTCCAGAGAACGCAGCCATAAATTCTCTAAAGGTTGGCTGATCATCTTCAGGCCTTACGGTATTGATAGCCACCTCAGCCTCATCTTTCCGATCCGGGACTGCGTCATTATTTCCCTCATAGTGCGCCAGACGATTGGAGTGTACCACCTTTGGTTTCCCCCTTGCTATCGTCAAGAGCGAAGATATCTTGGTATCGGTGAACCAAACCCTGTACCTCTTTCACTTCCGTTCTGTTAAGGTCTTCGCACGAACTAGTAACCATACCCACTAATTTTCCACCATGGTCTTTGGGCACTGGTTTTGGAACATCAGCCATACACCTGGCCACTCGAAATACTGGCACACACTGTCCCACAAGGGTACTCTTCTTCAATGTCACCGGATCCACATTAACATTCATAATTCTCACCGGTACTCTCTTTCCAACCTTGATTAGCGCTTTTCCCACCAGTATGCCACTATGGATCTTCTTATCACAAACAGGCTCCATCATTCGCACACATCCTACCCGAAGATCTCCATCCAAACCCGCCTCGACAACCATCTCGCTTTGACCCGGCAATATCACATCTTCAGTCAGCAAAACCCTTACAACCGGATCTTCTCGTGGGTGCAACGGAAGTTCTTCGTTACCGACCTTCAAAACACCCTCTTTCAAATCCAACGTAAAACCAAATTTTCTCAGGAGGTCCATTCCCAAGATGAAGTCATCAGTGATATCGGCTACCAGCACCTCATGATCACGTTCTTCACTTCCAATGCCAATCTTCATCTTCACCACTCCGCGTGTTGGTATCACTTCACCTGTTGCTGTACGGAGTTGAGTAGTTGTGGGTAACAACTTAATACTTGATCGTAGAACATCAGGGCGTACGATGGATTTTGTCGCCCCCGTATCAATAAGTAGTGGAACAGTTCGGTTAGCAATCTTCCCATCTACGAACAAACTGCTGGTACTGTTCTTCGATGTTACGGCATGGATGGTGATCTCCGGGGCATCTCTACTCAAGGTCAACGTTCGCCCCCTCTCGTCGACCCCCTTTAGTTTTCCGACGGCTGAACTTGTTTGGGTTTAGGGCAGCGGCGTCGTATGTGCCCTTGTTCACCGCAGTTCCAGCAACGGGGTCCTCGAACTTCTTGAGGATTCTTTTTACGGTTCTCTTCCTTCTGAAGAACTCTCATTAATAATTCTTCTAGGCGATCTTTAGAACCTTCATCTTCTTCCAAAACGGTCCGAACACGTCCGTGACCTCGGGACGCTTGTTTTGCAGCTTCAAATTCTAAGGCGTGAGCAAGCGCATCATCAGTTGTTCTTGGTCGTGCCAGCCTCAATGATTGTTGTGTTTCTCCGTCTCTTAACCCATCAATGAAGGTCTGCACAGCCAGTTGTCCCAGAAATGAATCGGGTGCCGTAGGGTACGCCAATCGGACAAGCCGCGCAACATCGGCTTCAAACTCCTGCAGGCTTTCTCCATTCTTCTGGATACGATTCTTCACTTGCGCGTGATACACTTGTTGAAGATGCGCGTCTCCATATCTCATTTCCAATCTAGACACTAACAATTGGTAATCATTTTCCTGTCCTGCTGGGATTGTTTGCAGGACGTTCAACGCGTCTCCACGCAAAGCCACAGTTAAAGAAACGGCCTTTTCCTTGCCTGTCCATCCGTTGGCCCCAGAAGCCGCCTCAAACTGTTTGTAGTAAGTGGACCAAGGTATCTTTCCATCGAACGTGGGTGGTTTTACTTTTATCCCTACGGCAGAATCCTTTTCTTCTTTAACTTGTTTCTTTACTTCATTACACGGCCACTCAGAAGTCGAGGGAAACAGTAGTTGCCTCATTCTATCTTCCAGCATTTCGGTTATATCGTCTTTCTTAGTTGTTGGTGGTAATTGGATTTGGGCTATTTTCTCTTCTACCATCTTTATTACCCTATCTTGTTCTGCCAATCTCCCTTCCAACAGTCCTAACGCACTGGCATTCTCAAAAAATTCTTCGAAAACTTTTTCTTCCAACGCTTTGACATTTTCCAGCAATTCTCCTTTAAGCCTTCTAGAACTTTCTTCGGACTTTTCTAGTAATTCTTCTTTAAGCCTTCTAGAACTTTCTTCAGATTTTCTGGAATTCTCCAGTATTTCTTCCTTTAGCATTCTAACAGTTTCTTCGGCCTTTTCTAGTAATTCTTCTTTAAGCATTCTAGAATTTTCAAAAACTTTTTCTTCTAGCACTTTAGTATTTTCCATTAACTTTCTAGAATTCTCTTCGGACTTTTGTAGTAGTTCTTCTTTTAATATTCTAGAATTCTCTTCGGACTTTTCCAGTAGTTCTTCTTTTAACATTCTAGAATTCTCTTCGGACTTTCTAGAATTCTCTTCCATTTTACTTAACAACACGTTAGTATCAATTGCGGGTCCAGGTATTTCGAAGCGGTAATTTTCAGGATCTTCCTTCTGTTCTAAAAGCCATTCTCTTAGCCGATTTATCAAAACTTCTTTCTTTCCATTACTATCCAAATCCCTCTCGTCCAATTCCCGTTTTAAATCTATTACTAAGAGATCTTTTAATAGTTTCATCACCATTTTAATCGTTTGTTGAAATTAATTTTAACACTAAAAATTTATTCTCACAGCACTTTATTTAATTATTACGCGATTTTATTTATTTTAAAACACCACACCTGACAACACTGTAACGTTCTTTCTAAAAATAATAACACAAGTGCTGTTTAAATCGTCTATTCACAAACAAATATTTATTTCTATACACTAATAAATACACTATAAATTAACGCTATGATTATAAACCATTAAAACTATTATTTACAGATTATGAATTTCTAATATAACATTTATCTATACAGTTACTATTTATTTTGTGAAACACAGTTAACGACTCGCTGTTGACTACCTCTCTTTTATCCGCGAATCCGCTTTTATACCCTCATATAACCGCACCAGAAGTCGCTGGAACCTTCTATGTATTCTAGAAAGCGCCAGAATAAACCGCGTCTGGTTTACATGCTTGTGCGATACGTCATTCTCTCGAATGCGGTAGAACACACCATTTGTTGCTCGAAAAGAGGTTCTTTCTTTTTCTCTCTTGTTACAATACCAACAACCAATTTATATAAAAGGGTTACCAACTCAACCACATAAAATTGGGAAAAGTAACCTCCTAGTAGTGATTCCGAAAATCTTACCATTTATCCTCGTATGTATGTATATAATATGCAAATAGAAAGATCATGCCTTGGAAGAAATTCTTCTGAGCCAGTCACATGTAAAAAATGAAGCACAATGTCAACATTGGAAACACAGACATTCATTAGCCTGAACATTGCTCTCCAAATTACACATTGTTCAGATGCCTGCGGTACATGGAAAACCTTAAATGATATTTCTTTATAAAAGGAACGAGTATTTTTACATGCTCGGTTAAACCTGCTGATGGAATAAAATGTGAATCAAAATTCAGCATTGTATATTACGGCGCAAGGTATAATTACTCATTAATGTGCTATGGTCAGTGTTATTGATGTCAAGCCCCGCTGATAAAGAAAATATTTTTGTGTTAATACGATTATTATCTCCTCACTCCTAAGACAACTCCCAATTCCTAGTTGGTATACACCGGGTCTCCACTTTTAGATAGAGTCGGACGGGGCTCTGTAGGGGCTCACCAGCCTTTATTTCTGGTAGGGTGGGGTAGCTAAATCTTAGGATATTCTAGACAGCCCTAGGATCCAGCCATACTTGAGGTTGCACTCGTCCAGGCAGTGAAAGTCCGCAAGCTAGACTAGGGGACTGTAACGGGTGAGCACGTAGATAGCTCCGGTACTAGCATGGAGAGCTAGTAGACGATGGATAGGTAACATCGCTCCCACCAGTGCGTTCTGATAGCTCTTACAAAAGTAAGTGACGCGTTAATTGAGCGTAACTCATTGGCTCCTCCTAAAGCTTAACGCGGGGGGTGGGGCGTTAAACAAATTTTGGTATTTGCAAATTCAATGGTACATAACAGTTCGAAAATCGTTTCTTTTCAGTTAATTTCCACGAAATTTGATATCTATGGGTCCGTAGTAAATTATAACAGTATTACATTTTCAAAATGTAAAATCGATGTGTCTATCCGTCTGTCTTGTTTGATTCAGAGTTTTGTTTTGTTTTCCAGTAATCTAAAAGCTTGAGCTTTGACATAGAGTTGCCTGGGCACTCGAGAATGATGTGAAAATCTTCAGCCTGTAAAATTCAAAAAGGGCGGGAACGATTGGCCTAAAAAGGTCCATTGCTGTATCAATGGGACAAAAGAGAAAGTTTGTACAATGCGTAGTTAATAATTTATAAAAAAATTAAAATTGCAAAAATGTAAAATCCATGCCCTGCTTATCTGTCTGTTTAATCCAGAGGTGTTCCAAGAACATGAATAAAGTTGGCGAAATTGCGTTGAAAAACGACATTGAATCTTAATAGTGCTAAACACAACCCTGTTGTTAGTCCATTGGAGTTTCTATCACTGACCTTAGATCAGTACCTGAATGGTATCTAAAAGTTGGAAAATTGTAATTTTTCAGGTAATTTCCCAGAAGTACGTACCCAGGAGTGCGTGGTCAATTATAACAAAATTTCAAAAAATCTAAAAGTCATGCCCTGTTTATCAGCTTATTTGTTCCAGAGGTATTCCGAGAATGTAAAAAATCCTAAACTTGAAAGAATATAAAAGAGATCGAATCTGCGCTCTTAAAGATACCGCATGCTATTCAAATGCGCCAAAAAATTAAGTTTGTTCAATAGCGCTGAAAAACACGTCCCTGTTGTTAGTTTATCGAAATTTCTATCAACTGACCCTAAATCGATACCTGAATGGTAACAGAAAGTTTGAAAATTATGATTTACCAATCTCCATCTAGATTCAGTAACCGGGATCTCTGGTCAATTACTACAAAATCTATCAACTGATGACATTATAGATGTGTCCAGGAAATTAGCTAGCTCCAACTGCCCCTCGCGGGGTAGATTTTTAATTTTTACTTTTTAATTAATTTTTAGAATTTTAAAATTTAAATATTAGGGATGATGTAAAAGTTTGATAACCTAGAAAAAATTGTTAACCTTACAGAAGCAGTTGATGGAAAGTATTATGTTGCTTTTATTGCTGAATGCTTCCGATATCCAGAAATTAAATTTACTACCCGTAGAAGATGCATTCAAATAATTTTATTACAAGAATTGAACGTCAAATGGCAATAAGGTTAAAATATTCAATAGTCAAAATGGGTGAGAACATACATATCGAACGAAGTATTTCCTTTTGTATATTTGATATTACCAAGTTTTGGAAGACGATTTCAATTATGTTCTAGCAATAAAGAACTATAAATAAAGAAAAGCTTATCGTTATGAAAAAACTAAAATAGTGAATGCCAGCTTGTGATTCTTTAAATAATTAACAATAACAACATTAATAATTGATTTTTAAAATAGCTTCCTAGAACCCTTTGTAGAATTGTCAACCAAATACATATATCGGTCTATAGTTCTTCAAACAGAAACCATTAAGATTTGATGAATCACTAATAAATCTTTAAGGGAATTATAATAAACAAACATTCTCATAGAGGATTATGATAAGACTGTAATTAAGGAAATAATGTTATCTGTTAAGGAAACTAAATATTATGAAATATTAAAAACAACATGATTGTATTTTGTAGTAGCACTTCTTAAATCGAAAAGCTTCCAAAGTAGAAATGAGATAAATCGGTAATCAAAAAACATTATCTTATTCTGTACTTAATGAATGAATAAAACTACCAGGTCCAATCAGCGATGAGTTGAAGTTTGTACGTTGTATACCCTTGTACATCCAAAGAACACACTGTAGGTTTTCAATACTAGGTAAAAAATAGTATTTATCCAACATCATCTAATAATGACGCTATATTCTAATAATGTGATTATTACTCACTAGTGCGAGAATATTCAAAAAGTCACTATTCAGAAAATTCTCGTTCATAAATTCTATGACCTATACTTAACTTAAGTGTAAAATTAACATGACCATATATTTCTTTATCAAAACCAAGACATCGAAAATATTGATCTGTATTTTTAGTTCGTCATCAAAAATATGTTTTCTCTGTTTTGGCACCATGCTAACAAAAGTAACAAAACCGACCTCAAAAAATGTTTGAATCAAGATAGGTACTCGTGCTGAGGGGTAGGTAGCCTGACCAATTTTTATATACAAAAATTTTTTTTCTTAACTTTACATCTTAACTTTAATTTATTTTATGAGTAATAATGAATTAACTATTCAGTAAAAATCTTCTCCCACAAACCCCTTGCAAGCTCTTAAATTGTCACCAGCACCTTATTGAGAGCAATTTCGGTAAAAGTAGAAATATTCCACTTTAGTTAGTTATTATTTGTGCTTTGATAGATATCAGAGGCATTGAAGTAAACTAGTTTTGAGTGATAATAGGGAAGATGCTCTTGAAAAGTTGTCAGCTTTGACAAATATAACATGTTCAAAAGCTGCTTGGTATTCCCATGCTGCCAGTTGGAACTAAAGCTCTGATGGGTCAGAAGGTCCTAGAGTTTGTCGGTGAGTGACCAGGCGTAGAAGAACATCTTGCATGTCTGTGCTTTGACACAACTGCCAGTGATCACTGGTATCCACAAAGGGGCTATCGCCATTGTTCAGCAGTCACTGAATCGACGATTGATTTTTTTGCATGTCGTCACCACCTAGTTACTCGAGATCTGTGCAGCTGCGGTGTTCGATGTGTTCTGCACATCAAAGAGACCTGAAATTGAGTTATTTGGTTGCCTGAAATCCCAATGGGGTTTCATTGACAAATGAAAGTATGATCACCTTGATAGTGTTGCTGATGGCAAGGGTTGTCTGATTGCATCCGAGGAAACCTGGCTTGAATCTCGCCGAGCTGTTCTCATACACAACATGCAACAGCACCTCGAAAGTGTTCAACCTCATAAAGATTACCAAGAGTTTGCACAACTCACACTTATGGTACTGGGAGGAAAGGTCAATATGGATACTATATTTTGTGCTTCTGGGGCCTATTATAGAACAATATGAATGGCCAACGGGATCTATTGCTCGAAATTATTTGAATTTCGTCGCCAGTTAGTACCCAGGAACCACCTGATGAGCTTCCTAAAGCACATCTGTCTGTTTGTCAGTACGGTCTATGCAACCTTCTGGTTTGCTGCACCACTGCCAACAGCTGCTCTTACGATCGACTGATGCTTCAGCTGATCGAGAGATCCTTGTCTGCCGACAAGAAGGTTGCTGACATGACTAAAAAAAGTGCGACTACACCTGTGGTATTTCAGTGAAGATCTAACAGCTCTGCCTTTGTTTGGTGACGATGTCAATGATTAAGAAAAGATAGCTATTGTCAGTGCTCTGCAAAAAGAATTACACAAAAAAGATCTTCGCCGCCTAGCTCCAAATCAAATACCCCAATTTCAGAACCTTTCTATATCGCCGTTCATCACAAAGCGCTCACTCAACCTCTTTGAATCACCTCGCCTGCCACAGGAATTCCTGACTGCTCCAGCACACACATGGACTGAACGTTCTGACTACAATGCAATGCTGCACATAAGATTGTTTATGTACTGAAGGTAGTCAACGACTGTACCGAACGTGCAGTCAGATTGGCAATTGACTTCAATGAAGTCCTAACCAAGAGTGACGAACAGCTCCAGCTTCTCTACCAGGTTGTCGAGCACCATCAGAAGCTTTATAACAGCAATTTAACTGTGTCTACTGTCTGATATTAATCCTGAACAATACTGTATACTGTCAAATACCTACATAAATAAAGAACTTCATCGAATCCGGTCATTTATTCTTATTTTAATGGGTTTCTTATCTTAGGGTATTTTAAGGTGCTTGCTATATTTTTATTACTGTTCTTACATTTTTACTGCAACATTTTATTTTGTATCAAATGCAAGGCACTTTTATTGGCTGATATCAGTGAACATATTGTTTTTATAAAAAAATTGTTTACGAAGAATCAGGAACAAAATTTACCAAATCTGGTCATTTCTTGTTAATTTAAGATGCTGTGGGAGACCACTTCCTGCTGCCTAATTGTTTTGCAACTTTTACTGGGTCATTTGCATCAAACCTCAGCAAATGAAAGGTTGTGCAATATGAAAATTTAAAAAGAAATCTGACCAGGCTACTGAGGGAGTTATAAAAATTAAAACAAAAATAATCGACACCCCTCCTTAGCTTACGAAGAATTCACTGCATACTACTACCGCCAAAGCTATGTGGCGGATGTGGATCAAACTTGCTGCCATAAGACAAGTCTAAAGTGATTCAGTCCAGTCAAGCTTCGGTCAAAATCTCTTTTTGTTGCAGTTCGCATTCACATTTTTTCCAATAATGAACTCATGGGAGGGTTGGGATAGTTCTGTTCGAATTTATGTAACTTCCCTTAACAGAAATGCCTATGGAAAGTTCAATTCAAAAATTTAACATTTTTGGGAGCCAGTTTGTTATAGAATTGCTATTTGACTTCGCTTGACACAAATAGATTATACTACAGTCTGCGAGGAGACTTTTGTATACTCATCGGCGGTATACATATATGTTTACTGTTAGTATACTGAAAGCTTCTGAGTTCTTCCCAAAAGTCAGACTATCTAGATTAGTTAAACTGTATCTAGAGTCTCTTCAATATTAGAAACTCCCAAGGATGTTGTCAACTTGTCTTGTTTACCAAAAAATGGATACAGAATATACTTCATGGCTGTCTTCAATTTTGTATAAGATCTTATTTAGAGGTTAAAATCCATAAAATGATAATACTAAAGTCCAGAGTGTCTACAAATAAGGTAGATTTTAATGTTTTCATTAGATATGCTCTTTCAAAAAGAAGAAGGATTTGATAAGCAAGATACCTTTATTTCTTTTTGCTGTGGAAACATTAAAGTTATGTATTTACTTTACGAGACATTACTTACCATACTATTATAATTGTAGTTTATATGAACAAAAAAAATTGTTTCTAAAAATATTTCTTCTTTGTTTCTAAAAGATTTTTGTTTCTGCTCGTTCTTGATAAATAAATTTCAAATAATTATTATTAAACTTTATGCATTATAAATATATTCCTTCGTAAATCAATGTTATATTTATATCCCATAATTAACTGCTCACTATCTTATTTCCACTCTCTGATGCCCATTTTGTTTCAGTTAATTTATGAAAACTTGTGTTAAAGTTGATCGCCAATAAGAAGTTTAATGAATATGACTAGTATGTTGAAGATAAAATATTTATTACACCTCCAAGTAATAAACTAAACGAATATAGTAGTTTCTTTGGATAATTTGAATTATGAAACTAGAATTAATTTACAGCTACTGACTTTCTGTAGGTGAGACTTGAATTGAAGTTTCTTGTTTTTCTTCAATCTTGGTTGCAAAATGGAATTACCAAGTAATTTGACTGAAGAATAATTTGGGATCAAAGGTGATTTTGAACTATTATCAAGTACTTGTAAAAGTACAGGTTTAAGAAATTTACAATTTTATTGTACTACGTAACAAGTACATACTATTTTATGGTAACTTGTTATATCTATTACCAAAACAGTTGAAAAAATAGTAAAATGCAATTTTTGTGTTAATAATTACCAGCTTTTATTTCTTGCTTTGCAACTGAAATACATCGAAGAGTCCTCAAAATCCATAGGTAATAATCAGAATGATTATTGAGAAGTGGGGTATCGATAAAGAAGTTGTCAGTAAGATTCTTTGAATACTTAGAAAAGATTATATTTGGTTGAGATTTTACAATTTTATTTAAATCATTATAATGTGTAAAGCGACAATGTATGCAAATTCATATACAAAAATTATCACCCCGACTTGGACTAGAATCCAGGACCTCCTGCTTTCTGGGCAGTAACTCTTGTTTCTTCTTTCGATATGAACTAGATGTTTGCAAACATATAAAGTGTACTAAATATATGTGCTTTATTTAGTTAATTGACCACCTAGGTGTGCTGACGTAAATTAACTATCGAAGCTATTCTAAAATCTATTAAGAGGGTAATTATATAATGAAATGTTTTAATTATAATTAAGATAAATTTCCAATTCAATTAACTAAAGACTACCTTTAAATCACATTTTTTATGAAAAATTATCACATTAATGCTGTTTCTGCTTACTCATAAGTCACACATTTCTAATTAAGTTTAAAAAATTAAATTCTGATGACATATGAAAAAAATGTACTTTAATGTTGTTTTGCGATCCCCTAACTCCTAGGTTCCATAGTAAAATTCACCAAATTCCAATTAAACAAAAAATGACCTGTATGTCTAAACCTGATGACAAAGCAATTTGATGTTGTTTTAATCCCATCACCCCCTCAATTAATAAAACAGTTCACCAACTTCCAATTGAGTAACTCAACCCCACCTCTCTTTACATAATAATCTTCAATGATGTTAAAGAATGGAGGCTTTCAGGACCTGCGTAAATCCGGTGTTGATTTGACCACCCATTTACAATGGAAGTTAGGTTAGATGTTGGGTTAGAGATTGGGTTTGATGTTAGGCTAGATGAGGTTAGGTTAACTTATCAATGGCAATTTCGAAGAATCTATAACTTTTGAATGTTACATCTATGACTATTGAGTAATTTATAACGTTGGACTCCTCGGCTTGACCTACTAAAGTTTTGTCAATTTTAATTAAAAAATAAATTATGAATTAAATAAATTTGAACGTTGTGAGACTGAAAAGAGTGAAATGAAAAAGATTAAAAGACATGTGGTTGTGGCGTTCAGAAAAAGCGTAGATCGTATCATCAACAGAGTTAAAGGAAAGATTCTTCAATAAAGTACATGCGCAAAAACCAAAAAGTAATAGAAACCAAGCCCATACCACAAATACAGATAACACCAAGGTGCTTAAAGATAAAAAACCACAAAACTAAATAAAACCAACCCACAACAACCGATTTACTTCAAGAAACAACTTGAGTAACGTAATAAATTTGCCAAGACTATCAGAAGAGTGTTGCTTTGATAAGTCAATTTAAGTATACATGATATATGTCAGCACAATCAGTAGCAAGGTATTTTCAAAGCTGCAATCAAATCAACGCTGATCACCAACAGATCTTAACAAGTTGGCCTACCCAAGAATAAAAATAAACCCCGCATAAGTGGATCAGCGTATAACACCCTACACAAAGCCAACCCCATCCAAAACAAAATTCTGAGGCGTCAAATACAACACAAAAGATGCGATCAGGTTTTTTGAACCCTGCGGGGTGTCGCCCGAAAACACAGAGGAGAAGGAAGACGATATTCCCCTACATCACTACAAGCTCAATAGAGGCTGAGAAGTTGATAGAAAATAGCTCAACTCATCTTGTTTCGAAAGAACCAGCTTTTTAACGTGAGGCATCCAGCCATGCAACAAACCGAAAACTGCAGATCATAGAAAAAGCAATATATCTAGAATTTAAACTACGTCACTAAACAACTTCAGCTAGATGTTGCTTGAATTATGTAAAGAGAATCAAAAATAACGAAACCAAAAAGAAGAGTAGAAAATAACTAGAATGGCGGGAAAAGCCAAGGCGAAGAAAAGAATTGGACACACCCTGAGACAAACAGTGCACTCACAGATAGGAACAATAGAAGACATAAAAGGAACACAAGTATGCCCGGAAAGGAAAAGTGAACATACCTCCAAAAGTGTCTCCACCAAACATCCAACCTTAGGATGGTAAAACTAAGGTAAACTATTGTTATGATAAAAAAAGGAGTAGCCAATAGAAAGTGTTGTCATCAGACACCCCACCAATCACCCTTTACTAGTTTTTCATAAATGCGTCTTTACTTGATTAATTTATTCAAAAATCTTGTCTTTCAACTCTTATACTAACTAAGTATGTAAGCAGTGAGGGAATTAGCACTTGAGAGGCCGCCCCAGACGAAATTCAATT
This sequence comes from Agrypnus murinus, assembly GCA_929113105.1. NCBI lineage: Eukaryota > Metazoa > Arthropoda > Insecta > Coleoptera > Elateridae > Agrypnus > Agrypnus murinus. The sequence goes on from OV816025.1 coordinate 43,434,417, forward strand.
TTGAGGTCCCCCTTTATAGTAGAGTCAATTTTTGCATTAAGTTCTTATATTTTACTATCTAAAGATAGATACTTGAAATCTTTTGTAATGCCTTCAGTACTGGACCAATATAAAATGTTATATGTTTAAAATGGGGGGGTTGAAACCCCCATTTTGTACCCCTAATTTAATAACGCAAACAAATTAAGCAAAATTTATGTTGGAAGGGTTCTTGGAGTCGCTGATTATGAATCCAATGAGAAAATTACAAAATTCAAAATGGCGGACCCAAAATGGCAGTCCTAAAATAACAGCATTTGAGATCGAGAATGCGATTTACGCCGTTTCAATTGATTTTAGAGAAAAACTCAAAGAGCCAAAAAGTGTTTAAAATGTGATTTTACAAGGGAATAAACTATTTTGGTTACCTTATTATGTGACCCCTTCGCTCTGCCCTAGTACTAGAGTCAATTTTTGCATTACGTTCTTATTTTTTACTATCTAAAGATAGAGACCTGAAATCTGTTGTAAAGCCTTCAGTACTGGAGCAATATAAAATGTAATATGTCTAAAACGGGGGCACGCCCCCTCGGGCGGTTGAAACCCCCATTTTACACTCCCAATTTAATAACTTAGGAAGTTTTCCAACTTGAGCGAAATACATGTTTGTGGGTTTTTGGGGTTCCTGATTATGAATTTAATGAGAAAATTAAAAAATACAAAATGGCGGATCCAAAATGGCGGTTTCTGAGATTGGAAATGCGATTTACGCCGTTTGTATTAATTTTAGAGAAAAATTCAGATAGTCAAAAAGTGTTTAGAATGTAATCTTGCATAGGAATACACTATTTTGGTTACCTTATTATGTAACCCCCTTCACTCTCCCCTAGTTGGCTTCTCAGTGAAGAGGCTGCATAACAAGGTAACCGGAATCGTTACGCATACGTATTCCTATGCAGAATCATATTCTAAACACTTTTTGGTTCTTTGCATTTTTCTCTAAAATCAGTAGAAACGGCGTAAATCGCATTTCCAATCTTAAAGACCGCCATTTTGGGTCCGCCATTTTGTATTTCTTAATTCTCTCATTGAATTCATAATCAGAAACCCCTAAAACCCCCCCAACATGAATTTCGCTCAAGTTGATAGAAAATCTCCCGAGTTGGGGAGTGTGGAGTAAATTGGAAGTGTAAAATGGGGGTTTCAACCCCCCAAGAGGGCGTGCCCCCATTTTAAACATAATGTTTTATATTGGTCCAGTACTGAAGGCATTACAAAATATTTCAAGTCTCTATCGTTAGATAGTAGAAAATAAGAACTTAATGCAAAAATTGACCCTACTACTAGGGCAGAGCGAAAGGGTTACATAATAAGGCATTTTGAGTTTTTCAACTTTCTCATTGGATTAATAATCAGCGACTCCAAGAACCCTCCCAACATAAATTTCGCTCGATTTGGTTGCGTTATTAAATTAGTGGTACAAAATGGCGGTTTAAACCCCCCGAGGGGGCGTGCCACCATTTTAAACATATAACATTTTATATTGGTCCAGTGCTGAAGGCATTACAAAAGATTTCAAGTCTCTATCTTTAGATAGTAAAAAATAAGAACTTAGGCATGGTTTTTGCAAAAATTGACTCTACTATTAAATATTTTCAGTCACTACAGTGTGCATTCTACGCGTACATATTTACTATAGCACGTGATCTAGATTTGATTTTACGGTTTTAATCATTTTGGTTGTGCAATTCTTTCATACGTATTTTAACTAATGTTTAAATGAAAAAAATGACACAACTACCATCCCTCCCAAATCTAACATTAATTCACGAAAACAACAAATCTGCAAACCAAAGCAATAAAATAGTTAAATCGTACATCGAACCGCGCCGATGTGATATGAAGTCATGGTTCCACTATAACAAACAAGCCTGTTAGGTTTGTTTGCATAGTCAGTTCAAAATTGTTTTAGAACTAAAACGCAACTACAATTACATTTGAGCCAGCGCAGAAGTGATTTCAGAGGCTTTAAAAGACTGCTGCGCTTGCTTATTGGTTTACGATGAAAATGTTTAACACCACAATTAAATTAGACTCATTACGTATCATTACCAATAACAAAACTAAGTTTAAGCGACGTGTTCGTCATAAAAAGGACATTTTCTACGATGTAATAGATGGACGCCCACTATAAAATAATTATACTTTAATTTAGAAATATTAATACATAATTTAAATTTCACCATCCATCACTTTCAAAACCTTCTGATGTATAATCCGTGTCTGAATCCGACTCCCCCTCTAGCAAATCTTTTAGGTCCTTTTTAGGTAACTTAAAAATATTGTTATTCGCTGCAACGGAACCAGCAAATTGTTGTGTAACTAAACATTAGTACTGAACGTTTATCCGCATTTCTGCGCTTAAGTAAACGTCATCTGTCATTAAGCGTGCCCACCGCGTTGCATTTGGTTTGTTTACGCTTTCCAAATAGCTAACGCGACCAGATTTTAGTTGCGAATAGTTTTGAACTGCCTTCGCGAGCAAATCTAATAACGTTTCTTGAGTAATATCGTCACAGGGTTCTTCACTCGTGGAATACCCCCACTAAGAAAAAACTGAAAGTGTTTAATTTAATCATTAATGATATGTAATATGAATTCTACTTCAGATTCACTTAGTTCGCATGAATATTTCATATAATATGTAGCGATATTCGCATAAGAGTTGACTAAGCTCTCATATTAAATTATAGTTTTCTTCAGTAACGGTAATACAGATGTGTGTAAAAATTTAAAATGAAACAATTTTATTTTTTCTTTAACACCTGAGATTTGAGGCCTCCTTGATTTAAGAGGCGCTGTGTGGAAATCTGCCACTGTATGTAACTTATCCAGAAATAGATAAAGTATTCCGCTTAAATTGGTGTCCCATATTTTTAAGGAGAATTGATTGAAACAGAAGAAAATTATTTTATAATTTTTAGTGCATTTTTAAATAATAGCTATTTATGTAACAAGTTCATAATGTAGGACTTTATGGACGAGCTCAGTTTGGACGGCTGAGCGAGTTTATAAAGTGGGTTTATGTACGAGTTCCATACAAAGGTTTATGTTTGACTTATGTTGCTAAAATTGGCTCATTATCGAAAAAAAATCAGTTTTGAAATTCCAGATTTGTTCTTGCAGAAAAAATTGTTCATATAATATATATTTGTCATGGGAAAACTAGATATGTTATAGTGTGCTTTTGCTATTTGTATGCTTTATTTTACTACAACTACTGCTTTTTTTACTAGTTCTATAAAGAGCTCCTTTATAGCCACAAAACTATGTTATAAACGGTACTTTATAATGTAGACGTACATAAAAGCTGTTTCTATACATTTTTAGTTTTTTCAAATTTATTTTAAAATATAGACAGCATTCTGAGGTCCGTCGTGTTGCCCCACCTCTATAAACATAGAGAAAGTAGAAATGGCTTATAGCATTGTGCCAATAATGTGCCGTAATGTGCTGATTATATTTTGGAATGTGCTGCATAAATAAAGTGTCTCATTTTTTCCGGGAGGAGAGGCTATGTCGACTGACAGCCTGCTTGAAATTTGAAAATTTACCGATTTAGCGACTACAAAATATAGTTCTCTGGTTGTGCAGCATGTTGAAACAAAAAATCTACACCAATACGCAGACGAATTCCTTGGGGGTGCAACTTTGAAGGGCCTAATTGGATTATTAGCCCCTCCCCTAAATTTTATTTATTAATTTAACCACTGTATCGTGTAGTGCTCACGTTGTGATGCATTGTGCCCGTTGAAGAAAAATTTTAAAAAATACTTAGATGAACTTTTAATATTTCTAAATTTTCGCTAATCGAGTTATTTCCCTCCAAAGTTGCACTCCAAAAAATTAGGCTGCTTGTTATCTTATATTGTTATTTGAGGGGCACAATGTGAACACTATATGATGCAGTCTTTAAATAGATAAATTTTCAACTCTGAGGGGGGCTATTAATCAGATTAGTCCCTTCAAAATTGTACCCTCAAAAAATTCATCTGCGTATTGGTTTAAAGTTTTTGTTTGAACGGCACAATACTGTACACGCGAGCACTACATTTTGTAGTCGCAAAATCGGCAAATTTCCAAATTTCATATGGACTTGCGAGTTCCTTAGCTCCTCCCGGTAAAAATGGGAAAAGCAGATTTATTTATGCAGCACATTCCAAAATCTAATCGGCACATTACGGCACATCGTTGGCAGGAGAGTATAAGCCATTTCTACCTTTTCTGTTTACATAGGGGGGCCAACTCGACGGACCTAGTATTCTGTAGACGAGTAAATAGAGATAGGAAACGTTGAGATTCTATATCTACAGTATTGTAACGAATGGGAAAACCCCTATACGCCGCACACAGGGCTGGAAACCGATTCTAGTCGGTCAAAATTATTTTATAGGCTTAACTGAAAGCAAATGACTGGAAGAGACAAAAATAATAAAATAATCAAAAAAGAAATAAAAAACAAATCTTTTTAGTCACTAGAACTGGATCAGTTTGATACTTTTATACTTTTTCCAAGAGAAAGTTAGTTACATAATTATATTATTAAAAAATAAGGTAAAGACGTAAACTAAATAGCACTTACACGAATTCTTCTTTATTTTAAGAAATATTACACAACTTAAAATGCTTCTTTAATATCAAAATAAAATAACGTGCAAAAAATGTATTGCTAATCGTTTAATAACTATCCCTTTTCATTTCGATTGTATTTCAGTTTATTCAATATTATGCATGTTGATTTTTAAATCTTTCTCTATACTATAGCAAAAAATATTTAAAATACAAACGCAAGAGCTTGCAAGATTTCTAAGTTATGAACCACAAAATAAAGAACTTATTATTCGGAAAGTAAAAATCACCGTTTTCTATATTCGAAGGGTAAAACTTACCTCTTTGAATTTTTAGCACTACAATTCTGTTTTTATAAGGTATTGAATACAATAAAAACAACACTTTCACAAAAACAACCATTCACCTTAACGAACAAAGTACAAATACATCTACATCAGTTTGGCGCCTTCGGGACGGTTAACTCTGAACTCCACTTTACCGGTATTGTCGAATTTTTTGTGGTTATTATTTGCCGTAACGGTATACGACACGTAGTTACGAGTTCACTAAGCTTTCTACTACAATACTATTTCTTAGAATATCAGGTTTCAGCCCTATGTGCGCCGCGAAGAACATGCTAGAAGATTCGAGATATAAGACACATCGGCGGGCGGCTAGACGAGGTACAATACACGAGTGTTCCAACGTTTTCTAGGACGTTTATATGAGAGATATAAATCGTCGTCGCGGAAGAAGAAAGGAGAGAAGAAGACCAACCGGTGAATAGAATAAATGTGCTTTGTGTAATTAGAAGTCAAATATTAGTGAATAAATAAATGTTTAATAAATGTTGTAATAATAAATAAGTAGTCCTTAAATAAGTTTCTAAATATCTAGCATTTAAGTTCGTTAACAGTTTATAATTATAGTGTTAAATAATTAGTTAAGATTAAATTGGTGTATTTAAATAATATTTCTCTTAGACGATTAAACAGCATTTTTGTTATTATTTTAAAAAGAACGTTACAGAATGTATTTTACAGGATAATTCGAGCCATGTCTCACTGAAGTTCGCACACTCTATTTTTGTTATTTAAAGAACGCCGCCCCGCATTATTTCTTTGATATACGCATAAGCTGTTTCTTGTTGTTAGAGTGAAGTACTGTCTTCGCACTTATTCCATGTTAAGTTTTATGAAATTCTATCAAATGGTTGCCTCACGCCGCCCCTTCAACTCTGATCAATCTGCGGACGCAAAGAGGCGGTAAGAGGGATCCCCGCTTTAGTTTATAAATCGTGACAATAAGGAACAGTCCCCTTGAAGACCAAAGGAAATTTTGGGAAAAAGATTATCGGGTGTACTTTGTTTTAAAATATAAAAGTTAAATACACAACGAAATATAACAATAAAGCAAAATAACTATAATATAGGAGGTCAGTACTTTACTCTGGCAACAAGAAATAGCTACTACGAAAAACCAAAAAAACCCAGGGTGGAAATTGCGGGGCGCCGTTTAACAGAAATACAAGCGTGCGAACTTCAATGAGACAGGGCTCGTATACGAAGAGTTTTTTTAATTTTACCATCTCCTCTAGATTTTATAAAAGTGGGCTCTCGTAATCCAAATGATCAGTTTTGCCTTGGGCCCGGTAAATGTTTAATTCGCCCTTGGCAATATGTCAGAACTATAGGTATATAAAAACAAAAATTGTTTTGCAGGTATTATTATTACAATGCAAAAGTTTTCTGCAATTCATGTTGTTATGCAAAGTAAGAACATCCGTTCCGAGGTTTCCTTTTTGGTCCCAGTTTTTAATAGTTATGGTATTGTTGCGGATAAATAATATGTAATAATCTAATAAAGATGGACAACAATAAAAACAAATACTGAATGCATTGAATATACCACAATAAAGGTAGATATGCGTTTCTTAATATTTAGATATATGTAATAATTAGATGACATATTTATTAATATAGTATAAATTACAGTATTAATCTTGTATCAATCATATCAATTGATATACAGTGTAGAAATAAAGTAGCGGATAAATTCGATAACTTCGTTAAAATTAATTTTTTGGAAAAAATCTCGAATGGGTATAGCGATTTTAATTACTTGACGCTATACAGTACCATTTTCAACTTGTTACGTCATTTATTTTTAAAGTAATGACGTCATTGATATTTTTTTAAATGACAACCAATATTTTTATTGTGTAGTTTTTATTCTCTTTTCAACTGTATACAATTTTCAATATGCGACATTTGAAAAAAATTGAGAAAACTGCCTTAAAGTTCGAATATTAAAAATTCTTTAAATTTGCAAAATGAATCTAGCCACCGTATAAAAAACATTACGTTTAAAAAAGTTGAGAAAAACAGTCTAAAATCTTAATTAGACTAAATAGAAACTAATTGTTAAACAAGAAACAATTACTCTAATAACTCTCGTTAAACGAGAGTTATTAAAAACTCTAATAACAATAACATCAATTGCAAAAATAAGCACAGAAATAACAATTTTTATTACACTAGATGTTCAAAGTGACGACCCTCCATCTGACAATATCCAAGGCGATTATGAAATTCATTTCTCACATTCTAAAGAGTTTCAGGTAATATTAATCTAATCTTATGTCGAATTATTTGCTTGCTGAGATCTTTTAAATTATTGGGTCGAATTTTATACACTTTACTTTTTAAGTACACCCATAGAAAGAAGTCAAATGGCGTTAAATCAGGGAATCTAGCCGGCCATTCCCTCGGACCTATTCTTCCTATCCACCTTTCTGGGAGAACTTGGTGCAAATAGCGTTATACATTAATTGCGCAATGAGGTGGAGCTCCATCACGTTGTAACCAAACTCTATTGTTTGGTAGCTCGCGATTGTTTGCATTGGGAAATAATGCAGCTAATGCAGGGATCAGTTCCAACTGTAAAAATTTCAGGAATCTATCTCCAGTTAAATTATTTGCGAAAAAGATGGCCCTATGATTTGGTTACCCCAATAATCCCTGCCCATGCATTAAGCTTCTGAGGATGTTGTGTATGAGTTTGCTGCGTCCAGTAAGGATTTTCTCTAGCCCAATATCTACAATTCTGTTTATTAACCGTACCGTTTAAACAAAATGTTGCTTCATCCGAAAATAAAATACGCTGGGAAAACATTGGATTGCGAAGACAAATTTCCATCGTCTGCTCACAGCATTCTTGTCTACGATCAAAGTCATCTTCTGTCAACTCATGAACCAAATGCAGGTTATAGGTATGGGTGAAATTTCTGAACTTTCAAAAATTTTAAAACTGAAGTGTGGATTACGTCGTAGTCCAAAGCAATGCTTCTACTAGTTCCATATGGATTGTTTTCAATTTCTAGTAGCACATCAAGTTGTACATCTTCATTTAATGTCGCCGGACGTCCACTTTTTGGAAGATTCTTCTCGAAATTTCTTTTCAACTATTAATCGTTGATTGTCTTGGGTTAATTCGGGTACGTTTCTCTAAAAGGTTGACACTTCTTGATGTGTTCGAATTCTGTCGCCAGAACCAATCATCAGTAACACTTCAATTCGCTGTTTCTCGCTCAATTGCGCCATTCTTATTAATAAAATAGTTTACTAAAGGTAAATTCTACTTTAGAATAAGAAAATAACATTTATTTTATTATTTACTTCTGACAGCCGTAACTAAGGTTTTTGTTTTATACAGTGACTAGATTCATTTTGCAAATTTAAAGAATTTTTAATATTCGAATTTTAGGGCAGTTTTTCTCATTTTTTTTTCAAATGTAACATATTGAAAATTGTATACAGTTGAAAAGATAATAAAAAGTACTACCGAAATCGACAATAAAAATATAGGTTGTCTTTTAACCCTGCTCGGACGGTGTACTTATCTGTCGGCGTGGGGTATTTTTGTAGCCCATGATTTTAGTTACCCATTACATACAAAATATAGACTATTTCTTGTTATTATGAAATAATTGAATTTAATTTAATCATCTTTATTTTTCATAAGATCTGTAATGTCTACATACTAGTATCTACTCACTACATTTATCACACACAATAGATTTTACAGAATGTGAAAGGCATACAAATTTTTTACATTTTTTGCACTGACGTCTTGTTTTGCGATCATTTTTTCTGCTACATCTGTAGCATCGATGAGGAGTAATTTCGTTAGATGTATCTGCTTGTGGATCTACTTCTAGAGAAGGTACAATCTGACACATATATCGTTTTACGTCTTTAGATAACCGTGTGTTGCTCTGATATCTTTCTACAACGTAGTCTTTGACTAATTCTTGGCCAAGTTCTAACAAGAATTTTCTTCTAGCGTCATTTGCAGTGTCACAATTTTTAATTTCCCACAACCGAAAACTATTTATACCAGCAATATCTAAGAGATGTCCAAACAGTACCATCGGCCATCTATTACAAATTCTTCGACAAGAATATTGTTTTGTCATTTGGTCTGTAGTATCTACAGCACCTTTAGTGCCATTATAGTGCAAAATAATCTGTGGCTTGTAGTCTGTTTCGGGACCACTTACAGAATCATCATGATGTTCAGATGACAACAAGAGAACCGCCTTTCCCTTTTTTGGAACATATGATACAACAGTACATTCCTTCGTAAAAGCAAACATACTTGAATAAACTGGTTTGTTTCTGCTTGGAAGAAGTTCCTGTGGAATGTATGGCCTGTTTTTTCTTAGAGTGCCACATATTGTTATTTCCCGTGCCAAAACTTTTTTCGCCAAGGGTAAACTTGTAAAAAAGTTGTCGCATGTCACACCATGACCTTTTCCAAGATGTTGCACTAGATCCATTACAACCCGTTCTCCTTGATTAGTTTCAGCCTTCTCTGCTCTTTTGCCTAAATAGACTTGCATGTTTATAGTGTAGGCATTACTGCTGTCCGCCAGTGCCCAAATTTTCAAGCCATACTTGTCAGGCTTGTTTCTCATATAAACACGAAAACTGCAGCGACCTCGAAACGAATCTAATTGTTCGTCTACAGTTACATGTGCTTGAGGATTGTAAGATTTTTTACAATTATCAACAAATATTTCGAAAAGGTTTCTTATGGGTGCTAACTTATCATTCTGCTTTCTTTGCTCTCTTGTCATGAAATCATCAAAGCGAATGTAAGATGACAATAATTTAAAACGATCTCTAGACATGGACCCTACAATAATAGGTCGAATGAATAGGCTATTACTAGACCACAACATTTCGATAGGTTCTTTATTTGCCTGCAGAGCACCCATAATTATTACGAGTCCTATTAAAGCCTTTATGTCAGACGGTGTTGTCGGTATCCAAACACGTAATTTTTGGGGATGATTATTATTCCACTTTCTATTAACCTGTAAAACATATGATATAAACGACTGATTTTGTAAGATGCCCAAAAACATACCTCGTCTGCTTTCTTGTTTGTCTCTAAAACTATAATGTTGATGATTTCATCTGATACGAACAACTCAAAAAATTGCTTCTTTGTGGTGCAGTTAGAGCTGTAATTTGTAAAACCGGGTCTGCTTTTCAAAATATTATGAGAGCTGGTTCGTGTAATTTTGCCTGGAAGTTTCGACCATTGAATTCCACTTTTTGTGTTATAGTATGGTGTCACAAAACCACTAGAAGATTCATCTTCTGCAATATCAACATTTTCATCCTGTGGATTATGTTCCACTTCGTCTGGTTCATCTTCAATAATCTCTGGTTCATCGTCACTTTCTTCATCACTGTTGGCTTCATTACAAACAAAGTCAAGAAATTCACCGTCATCGTCATTTTCGAGATAAAATCTTAATTCGTCATCTGTTAACCGATCTGGATTGCGAGGAAATAGAGACATAGTAGTAATAAATGATTAGCAATGCGACTAACAAGTTCACTCAACAAATAAATAAATAAGAGAGGTTATGTCAACTTGCGCATGTGCATGCACGACAGACGACGTGGGGTATAATTGTAGCCCAAGAAAATAAAAGATTAATTGAAAGCAAAATATAGACACATTTAAACTATTCAATGAATGGATCGATGCTAAAGAAGCTGTTGAACAATTAGATGAAATGACATGTCTCAGAAAAATTTTGTCAAAAAGCTATTAAAGATTAATTATTTTTGGGCTACAAAAAACCCCACGCAGTCCGAGCAGGGTTAAGAAAATATCGATGACGTCATAAGTTTAAAAACAAATGGCGTAGCAAGTTCAAAATGGTACAGTATAGCGTCAAATAATTAAAATCACTATACCCCTTTGAGATTTCTTCCAAAAAATTAATTTTAACGAAGTTATCGAATTTATCCGCTACTTTATTTTCACACTGTATTTTAATTAATTGGCCATTTGATGTCCACTGATTGTTCATATCAAAGCCTTATTTGTACTATATATATTTTTTGTAGCTGGTAAAGCAGTGTGCATGAATACCTTTGAAGCATAGTATTATGCTTATTCTCAAAGTAATTCTTTACTTAATTGTTATTTGCGTCAGTCATGCCATATCATAGCTAATTATGCAGGCTGCTTGACTATTTTAGACATCAATAAATATTAATTCTTTTATGGTGTAAATTGTTGGATAATAAAGGTATCAAAGTAAATGACCGGAGGGTTAGATAAATACGGGTTCTTTATGCGCAAGCACGTACAGAAGCAGCATTGTTTATGATCCGAGTACCATATCGCTGTTGACCACTGAAACGGTCTTTTATTACTAATGTATTTATTTTTGTAAGGGGTCATCTCATTAAAGTATGTGTACATAGATGCACTTCATGTACCACTATAATTTCTTGAAAGGGTTCACAAATTAAGTATAATAGGAGTACTAAATATTCTAATTGATAGATTAACATAGAAACCGTTTGAACACCCAATAATGTAGACCATAGCAATTTTAACAAACCTTCAAAAATAAACTACCATTACCTTTGGTTAGCACCTGCAACAAACAGATAATACAGAAAGTCTATTTTTATAGCACTCCCAACAAAAACTATGAAATTCGGAAACGTGTCTTTTCTTAGGTCTTGGAAGTCAGTTTTATCCCTGACTCTTAATACCTATCACGTTCATAGTATTGCAGTTCCCAAGCAAAACCCACCCTTAAAACCGGACTAAAACTTGTTTGCATTAACATAAGAATCGAGAGTTAAAGGGATTATAAATAATAAAAACGTGCGAATAGTTTGTATTGAATTGTTATTTTAATCTTTTTATTTTAAGAATAAATAAAAGGAATCAACAAGAAATATAGAACTGGTTTTAATAGTTAACTTTTATACAAAGTTAACATTTTTATACTGTAACGTTCTTTCTAAAATAATAATACAAGTGCTGTTTAAATCGTCTATTCACAAACAAATATTTATTTCTATACACTAATGAATACACTATAAATTAACGCTATGATTATAAACCATTAAAAACTATTATTTACAGACTATGAATTTCTAATACAACATTTATATTCACTATTTATTTTGTAATACACAGTTAATGACTTGCTGTTGACTGCCTCTCTTTTATCCGCCATCCGCTTTTATATCTTCATATAAACGCACCAGAAATCGCTGGAACCTTCTATGTATTCTTAGAAAATGCTAGAATAAACCACGTCTAATTTACATGCTTGTGCGATACGTCATTTTCTCGAAGGCGGCAGAACACACCACCTGTCGCTCGAAAAGAGGTTCGTTCCTTTTCTCTCCCGTTACACTGCCCCCCTCTTCAAGTCTGTTCTGTCCCAGAACAGGTTTTATGCTCTGATTCCTGTAGAACGGGTCATGACGATATCGACAGTCTTCACCTCGACTACACGTTCCATTACGGTAGAAGTAGCAGTCTACACTCTTCGTTGGCCTTGATGCGGGCTGTGGGTCAAAACTGCAGACGAAGATCTTGACGTCCGTACCTCTAAAGATAACTTCCAGCATGTTTCTAACGATTCTCCAATCCAGCTGGTCCCGCCCACAGCCGAGTTTGGGAACTGCCAATTTGTTAATTCCCCTGGTAAGCAACTCGATTCTCAAATTCCATAGTGCCCTCCACAAGTCGGCGTAACTCGGTTTCTGGTAGTAAAACTGCTTGGTTACTAAGTAGTAAATGGATCGGTCATGATCAGGCAAGCGTAAGGATTTACCAACAGAGGGATTTTGTTCTCGAAGTTCATTCAGCCGTCCAAATTTATTTCTAAACACCACTGCGATCCCCCTGGACATACGGAGATCCGCGGAGACACAGTGGGCAATGGAATAATCACCAGGGACCCGGAAGAGATCTTGTTGCATCTCAGTCGTGACTCCGAATCGCGCTTTTCTAGTTCCAGAGAACGCAGCCATAAATTCTCTAAAGGTTGGCTGATCATCTTCAGGCCTTACGATTTTGATAGCCACCTCGGCCTCATCTTTCCGATCCGGGACTGCGTCATTATTTCCCTCATAGTGCGCCAGACGATTGGAGTGTACCACCTTTGGTTTCCCCCTTGGCAATTTCTGGATGCGATAAATCAAGTCATTTATTCGTTTCTTCACCTGGTATGGACCCTCCCAATTTCGCTGTAACTTTGGAGAATAGCCACGACGCCTTTGCGGGTTGTATAACCAGACAAGCTCTCCAGGTTGAAACCCTCCTTCTTGGGCTCTCACATCGTACGTAGCCTTCATCCGATCACTCGCGATTCGACTATTATTTCGGGTTCGGTCGTGAATATCCTCCAACTTCTTCTTTAAGTTGATGACATAATCATTCCCAGCTACCTCCTGCTCTATAGGTGGAGACCCAAATTCCAGATCACACGGTAACCGTAACTCGCGTCCAAACATCACAGACGCTGGTGACTGACCGGTTGTTTCGTGGACCGATGCACGATAAGCCATCAGAAACAGATGCAGGTATTGGTCCCAGTCTCGTTGATGATCGGAGACGACCTTGGCCAAATATTTGCCCATTGTTCGATTCATGCGTTCTACCATTCCATCGGACTGCGGATGTAACGGTGTGGTCCGAGTCTTGCGAATGCCCAACAATCGACAGACTTCTCCAAAGAGTACAGACTCGAAATTGCGGCCTTGATCCGAATGCAGCTCCATGGGCACTCCGAAGCGACTGAAAAACTCTTTGACTAGTACGTCAGCAACAGTCGCAGCTTCCTGGTTTGGTAGGGCATATGCTTCTGGCCATTTGGTAAAATAGTCCATTGCCACTAAGATGTATTTATTCCCATCGTCAGTTTCGGGAAATGGTCCGGCAATGTCTATAGCTATTCTCTCCAGAGGACTACCCACATTGTACTGCCTCATAGGTGCTCTTCGTTTCCCCAAGGGTCCGTTGCCAGTGGCACATAGTTCACATTTCCGGCACCACTCCTTCACGTCTTCTTTACAGTTGACCCAATAAAAACGCTCCTTAACTTTCTCCAAGGTCTTTTTCACACCGAAGTGTCCTCCGGAGGCACCGTCATGGAGATGTCGCAATACTGTAGCCACTCGGCTTCTTGGAACCACGAACTGAGACCTAATGGTGGTGCCATCTTCACTCTCCAGTACTCGCTTCAGGAGATCGTCTTCCACCTTCAAGGACTCCCATTGGGCCCAATATGCTTTGAGCGTTCTGTTAAAAGGGCTGACGGCCTCCCAGGCAGGCCTTTCTCCCACGCGCTTCCATTCCAGTACCATTTTTAGTTCGGGATCAGCCTCCTGCTGTCGTTGCAATTCTTCCGGCAACCAATTGTCGTTGACGATGGTAGTCCTTAATACTTGGCAAACCCTCTCTTCCAAACGAGAGCAATGACGGCAATCCGTTGGACAGGGTCTTCTTGAAAGAGCATCGGCATTTCGATGACTAGTGCCCGCTCGATGTTCGGTGTCAAAGTCGTATCCTTGTAATCGTTCGATCCACCTTGCGACCTGGCCTTCAGGATTACGGAATTGTAGAAGCCATTTCAACGCTGCATGGTCCGTCCTCAATAAAAACTTCCGTCCGTACAAGTATTTGTAAAAGTGCTCAACGGACTTCACGACGGCCAATAGTTCTTTTCTGGTCACACAATAATTCTTTTCGGCTTTAGACAAAACCTTACTAAAATAGCCGATGACCTTTTCTTGTCCATCCTGTATCTGAGAAAGTACACCCCCAATGGCCAGATTACTTGCATCTGTGTCAAGTATGAATTTCCCTTCTGTCCGTGGATAGCTCAATATTGGTGCGGTTGTCAGGGCACGCTTCAGCTGTTGGAAAGCTGTTTCACACTCTCCGCTCCAAACATACTCGCGCCCATCTTCAGTTAACCTTGTCAGAGGTTTCGCTATATTGGCAAACCCAGGAACGAAACGCCTGTAGTAGGTACATAACCCAAGAAAACTACGAACTTGGTGTTTATCTTTCGGTGTTGGCCACTCTTGAACTGCACGAATCTTATCGGGGTCGGCTGCCACTCCATTTTGTGATACGACGTGCCCGAGATATTTCACTTCCTTTCTGAATATGTGGCACTTTTTCGGACTCAGTTTCAGATTGGCTCCACGTAGTCTTCGGAACACTTCCTCTAGATTTTTCAAATGTTCGTTGAATGATTTTCCGACTACAATCACATCATCTAGGTATACCAGGCAGGTCTTCCACGACAACCCTCTCAGGATGGTCTCCATTAAACGCTCAAAGGTGGCCGGAGCGTTACATAGACCAAAAGGCATAACCGTAAACTGCCATAGTCCGGAACCAATAGTGAACGCGGTCTTCTCCCGGTCTTCAGGTTCCATTTCAACTTGCCAATAACCACTCTTCAAGTCCAAAGTCGAAAACCATCGTGAACCAGACAGGGTATCTAACGTGTCGTCGATGCGTGGTAAGGGATAGCTGTCTTTCTTGGTCACGTCATTAAGCTGCCGATAGTCCACACAAAATCTCGTTGACCCGTCCTTCTTACTGACCAGGACCACCGGTGATGCCCAGGGACTGCTGGATGGCTCGATGACCCCTTGTTCTTCCATATCGATAATAATCTTCTCGGCTTCTGCTCTCCTTGCTAGAGGTAGACGCCTCGGCTGCTGACGGACAGGCATAGAGTTGCCTGTATTGATTTTATGTTTTATTATATCTGTTCGTCCCTTCTGGCTATCGTCAAGAGCGAAGATATCTTGGTATCGATGAACCAAACCCTGTACCTCTTTCACTTCTGTTCTGTTAAGGTCTTCGCACGAACTAGTAACCATGCCCACTAATTTTCCACCATGGTCTTTGGACGCTGGTTTTGGAACATCAGCCATACACCTGGCTACTCGGAATACTGGCACACACTGTCCCACAAGGGTACTCTTCTTCAATGTCACCGGATCCACATTAACGTTCATAAGCCTCACCGGTACTGTCTTTCCAACCTTGATCAGCGCTTTTCCCACCAGTATGCCACTATGGATCTTCTTATCACAAACAGGCTCCATCATTCGCACACATCCAACCCGAAGATCTCCATCCAAACCTGCCTCGACAACCATCTCGCTTTGACCCGGCAATATCACATCTTCAGTCAGCAAAACCCTTACAACCGGATCTTCTCGTGGGTGCAACGGAAGTTCTTCGTTACCGACCTTCAAAACACCCTCTTTCAAATCCAACGTAAAACCAAATTTTCTCAGGAGGTCCATTCCAAAGATGAAGTCATCAGTGATATCGGCTACCAGCACCTCATGATCACGTTCTTCACTTCCAATGCCAATCTTCATCTTCACCACTCCGCGTGTTGGTATCACTTCACCTGTTGCTGTACGGAGTTGAGTAGTTGTTGATAACAGCTTCATACTTGATTGTAGAACATCAGGGCGTACGATGGATTTTGTCGCCCCCGTATCAATAAGTAGTGGAACGGTTCGGTTAGCAATCTTTCCATCTACAAACAAACTGCCATTACTATTCTTTGATGTTACGGCATGGATCGTGATCTCCGGGGCATCTTCACTCAAGGTCAACGTTCGCCCCCTCTCGTCGACCCCCTTTAGTTTTCCGACGGCTGAACTTGTTTGGGTTTAGGGCAGCGGCGTCGTATGTGCCCTTGTTCACCGCAGTTCCAGCAACGGGGTCCTCGAACTTCTTGAGGATTCTTTTTACGGTTCTCTTCCTTCTGAAGAACTCTCATTAATAATTCTTCTAGGCGATCTTTAGAACCTTCATCTTCTTCCAAAACGGTCCGAACACGTCCGTGACCTCGGGACGCTTGTTTTGCAGCTTCAAATTCTAAAGCGTGAGCAAGCGCATCATCAGTTGTTCTTGGTCGTGCTAGCCTCAATGATTGTTGTGTTTCTCCGTCTCTTAACCCATCAATGAAGGTCTGCACAGCCAGTTGTCCCAGAAATGAATCGGGTGCCGTAGGGTACACCAATCGGACAAGCCGCGCAACATCGGCTTCAAACTCCTGAAGGCTTTCTCCATTCTTCTGGATACGATTCTTCACTTGCGCGTGATACACTTGTTGAAGATGCGCGTCTCCATATCTCATTTCCAATCTAGACACTAACAATTGGTAATCATTTTCCTGTCCTGCTGGGATTGTTTGCAGGACGTTCAACGCGTCTCCACGCAAAGCCACAGTTAAAGAAACGGCCTTTTCCTTGCCTGTCCATCCGTTGGCCCCAGCGGCCGCCTCAAATTGTTTGTAGTAGGTGGACCAAGGTATCTTTCCATCGAACGTGGGTGGTTTTACTTTTATCCCTACGGCAGGAACCTTTTCTTCTTTAAATTGTTTCTTTACTTCATTAAACGGCCACTCAGAAGTTGAGGGAAACCGTAGTTGCCTCATTCTATCTTCCAACATTTCGATCATATCGTCTTTCTTAGTTGTTGGTGGTAATTGCATTTGGGCTATTTTCTCTTCTACCATCTTTATTACCCTATCTTGTTCCGCCAATCTACCTTCCAATAGTCCTAACGCACTGGCATTCTCCAAAAATTCTTCGAAAACTTTATCCTCCAACGCTTTGACATTTTCCAACAATTCTCCTTTCAGCATTTTAACATTTTCTTCCAATGCTTTAGTATTTTCAAGTAATTCTTGTTTAAGCATTCTAACATTTTCTTCGGACTTTCTAGAATTCTCTTCGGACTTTTGCAGTAATTCTTCTTTTAAAATTCTAGAATTCTCTTCGGACTTTTCCAGTATTTCTTCTTTTAGCATTCTAACATTATCTTCGGACTTTCTAGAACTTTCCAGTAACTCTTCTTTTAATATTCTAGCATTTTCTTCAGACTTTCTAGAATTCTCTTCCATTTTACTTAACAACACGTTAGTATCAATTGCGGGTCCAGGTATTTCGAAGCGGTAATTTTCAGGATCTTCCTTCTGTTCTAAAAGCCATTCTCTTAGCCGATTTATCAAAACTTCTTTCTTTCCATTACTATCCAAGTCCCTCTCGTCCAACTCCCGCTTCAAATCTATTACTAAGAGATCCTTTAATAGTTTCATCACCATTTTGATTGTTTGTTGAAATTATGTTTTAACACCAAAAATTTTATTCTCACAGCACTTTAATTAATTATTACGCGATTTTATTTATTTTAAAACCCTCACACCTGTAACACCACTGTAACGTTCTTTCTAAAATAATAATACAAGTGCTGTTTAAATCGTCTATTCACAAACAAATATTTATTTCTATACACTAATGAATACACTATAAATTAACGCTATGATTATAAACCATTAAAAACTATTATTTACAGACTATGAATTTCTAATACAACATTTATATTCACTATTTATTTTGTAATACACAGTTAATGACTTGCTGTTGACTGCCTCTCTTTTATCCGCCATCCGCTT
Source organism: Agrypnus murinus (assembly GCA_929113105.1). Taxonomy (NCBI): domain Eukaryota; kingdom Metazoa; phylum Arthropoda; class Insecta; order Coleoptera; family Elateridae; genus Agrypnus; species Agrypnus murinus. Next base: position 43,452,847 of record OV816025.1, read on the forward strand.
TTATATCTTCATATAAACGCACCAGAAATCGCTGGAACCTTCTATGTATTCTTAGAAAATGCTAGAATAAACCACGTCTAATTTACATGCTTGTGCGATACGTCATTTTCTCGAAGGCGGCAGAACACACCACCTGTCGCTCGAAAAGAGGTTCGTTCCTTTTCTCTCCCGTTACAATACTTTGTTGAAATTGATGCAGCAAATTCTTTTGGTTTGTAAATTTTATGACGGTATAAATCAAAAGAATGGTAACAAAACGCTGAAATTTTTTCCTGTTGAGCCCGCCCTAGAACATGCATTCAATTTAGTAAAGCTATTCTGTCGTAAATTAAATCAAACACATACAAAAGGTAGTTGTAGTTCTGTGGAATTAGATTGGAAGACTTTGATAAATGAAATGAAATTGTTTAATGAAATGCATAAAATCAACCCATTCCAAGCATAGTAGCTGTTCTATGTCACTATAGTATTCAAGAAGGAATTCTCTAATGTGTATTTTGTATTCATATTTGTAACGTGACTATAAACGGCAGCACATGTTCTTCTAGGAGATAAAATGTAGATTAGTTGAATAATAATCGTGATTAATTATAGTCGAACCAGTCTAGACTGAATGTCGATGTTCTTGTTTTGTGTGAATTATTATTTTAAGGGAGCTGAAAAGGAAGTTGTTTTATTTTTCCTACCTGTTGTTTTGTTTCTCTTCTGTTTTTCATACATGCAATGGAATTATCATAATTATACCCGTTAACACTAATTTGTTTAATTCATCCTCTATCATGTCTTGGTAATTACTTACCTATAGCTTAACTATGATTTAAGTTAATATAAAATGAATATAAGAAACTACAATTAAGGTTAGCAGACATCCCAATTTAGATGAACACTACCTTTCTTTAAACCACTGCCTTGCCTCTTTTTTAGATTAATAAAAGGAGTGAAGGCAAAATACCCTATTTTCAGACTCCAAAAATACTTGGACTATTATGAATATAAATGAACGTTACATACTATTTTGTCAGTTATAGATGCCCCTTCCTGTTGATATCGTAGGCATTGTTCCAAAAACATATACATAGCTACTTTAAATACCGTCAGAATTAAAAACGTAGAGTTTTGAAAATTTATGGTACAAGAATGGAAATGGAAATTTATGGACCTGCTTGTATTTTCATCTATACCTATTCCAGAAACGATTGAAAAGTAAAAGTTATTATTTTTATGTTTTGATGACTTAAAAATAGTTTGATATACTTAGAAAACATTATAATTAATTATTCAATCTTAAACTTAACCAAGCAAATAACACTAAAACTACGTTGACTTTCATATTATGATGTCACGTTGTTTACACCGGTGCTTGACACAATAAATTGCTTATTAAATCGCCATATTCCACTAGAATTAAATTGTCTTATAAAACTTTTTATTTCATTTCGTATTTCAAACAATTGTTTATATACCACAATTAGTAATATAAAGTATATCTTGATCTCCGTTGTCAATGACACCGGAGTTCAAGACGTTCTTGATCTCCGTTGTTGTTGGCAACGTAAATAATTTGATGTTGCATTATAGCCACACGTGGTATGCTGCTTTTTATCTCCTTGGTTACGCGTATGATGACACAGACAATGCAATTTGCTTCTTTATGCAATAAATTCGGATGGATTTTAAAAGAGAAAATTAGGATTGAAATACGAAATAAAATAAAACAACTTATGCAATACGGAGATCAAGCTTCTTTAAATCCTCGAAGATGTTATAACGATTCGGCTGACGCCTCGGAGTTATAATACATGTTCTCGGATTTAAAGTATCGCTTGATATCCTAATTACATAATATATATTACTTCCTAGATAAAATTTACTTTGAGAGTAAATTCATTTGTTCTGTCAATTTCATATGCAAATTGATAGAATAAATTAATTTACTCTCAAAGTAAATTTTATCTAGGAAGTAGAAAGTTTTATAATACCGGCCCTTTATTCGATTTTTTCGTAACGTTTTTTTTTTAGATACTTTATTTAGCAATCAGAATAGTATATAATTCTATAAGCTAAAGCGCTAACGATCACTAGTTATACTAGTGACAAATAACATGGTCAGGTTGATATCCAGTGATATCACCTGTATAAACGTAAATTGTTTTTTAAAAAAACACTAACTTAATTTAGTTCAATTGGCCACAGTTTTTTGAGTCTTTTATTGATTACTGGTTCCAGAAGTTGTTCCATTAGCGGGTTAGGATGATTTTATCGTGGTGTGAGCTGGCTTTTTTCCGAATTGCTTCGTGGACTGTTGGAACGTGCAGATCTGTATGCAATGTATGGTTAGGTACATACCAGGGGCCATTTACAATGTGACGGAGTACCTTGGATTGGCATCTTTGGATAATTTTGATGTTTGACTTGGAGGCACATCCCCATAGCTCCATTCCATACGCCCAGATAGGTTTGACGACTGATTTGTATATTAGGAGTTTATTGTCCATAGACAGCCGTGAATTTCTTCCTATTAGCCACTGCAGTTCCCTTATCTTGATATCTACTTGTTTTCTCTTTTTTATGATATGGCGTTTCCATGAAAGTTTGGTATCTAAATGTAGACCTAGGTATTTAACAGTTTTTGTTTGTGGTATCTGTACATTGTTTAATGTGACTGCGGGGCATGTTCCTTTTCTGAGGGTGAACGTGATATGTGTAGATTTGTTCTCATTTACTTGTATGTTTCATTTTTCCAGCCACTGCTGGAAGTTATTTAAATAATTCTGTGTCATATTTGAGGCTATTTGCGGATCTTTATGGCTGGAAAGAATAGCCGTATCATCGGCAAATGTTCCTGTTAGAACATTTTGTGTCATCGGGAGATCTGACGTGCACAAAACATATAGCAGTGGTCCAAGGACACTGCCTTGTGACACTCCTGAAATGATTGGATAATAGTCAGATTTCTTTTCATTGACCTTGGTTTGAAAAGTTCTCTCCTCCAAGTATGATTTTAGTAGGTTGAAGTAAGCCGCTGGAAGAATATGCTTGATTTTATAAATTAGTCCGCGGTGTCAGACTTGATCAAAAGCCTGGCTAATGTCAAGAAAGACACCACTACAGTACTGTTTATTTTCGAATGTTTTGGTTATGGTTTGCATGATTCGGTGAACTTGTTGCACTGTGGAGTGTTTCTGGCGGAAACCAAATTGATGGTTTGGTATCCAGTTATCAGGAGGTAAGTCTATATTTAGTCTACGAAACGCCAGTCTTTCCAATACTTTCGATATTACAGACAGTAAACTTATGGGTCGATAGGAGGAGACCTCTGTTGGTTCTTTTCCTGGTTTACCGATCTTTATAATTTGCGCCGTTTTAAGACATTTCGGCCAGTATCCAAATCGTAGAGTAGCGTTATAAATATAAGTGAGCATTACGATCCCTTTTCTTGGTAATTCCTTTATCATTTAATCGTTACAATATCAATCCCAGGTGACTTCTTTGGATTTAGGAACTTAATTTCTTCCACGATTTCTTTTAATATAATTGGTTTAATAGGTGTATGTATTACAGGTGGATTTGATAGACTATGTTCTATTTCTTGATCTATGTCATTGTCCAGTGGTTGGAATACAGAAACCAAATGCTCTGCAAATAGTTTAGCTTTTTCAGCGTCACTTTTTGCCCATGGTTCATTGATATTTTTTTCGTAGCGGTGGTATAGGAGTTTTAGGTTTCTTTGAATTCTTGATTGGTTTCCAGATAGAGTTATCGGTTCTAGTTAGTGTTGATATATATTGCTCAAATTCTTCATTCCGTACTTCTTTGAGTTTATTTTTTAATCTTTGGCTTATTTGGCTGTAAGCCTGTCTGTCAGCTGGTGTGTGACTACGTTGTCATTTTGATCTGGCACTTTTTTTTCAACAATTTTTTTTTAATTTCTAGCGATACGTCCAGATTTATTTTTCGTGGTCGAACTACTGGCGAAGACTGTTGTGCAGCTTGTTGTAATTTGGTTATGAATTCTTCTGTAATTGTCTCTAGTTCTTCTGCCTCCTTGAGACGAACTTTTAGATCTATACTGTCATGAAGTAAACTGCGGAATAGATCCCAATTTGTTCGACTATTGTGTAGTCTGGGGGAGGTTTTTTTGTATGTTACAGATGTTCCAATTGTTGCTATAATTGGAGAGTGGTCTGATGATAAGTCATAGCTGGGTATTATGTCAGTGAACGTCGAATTTATTCCATTTCTAACATAAAAGTCTAATAAATCTGGAATTTTCCGTGGATCGGTCGGCCAGTACGTTGGTGTGCCTGTTGATAGAAATGACTATTGTCTTCCAAGGTTTTTAATAGTTCTCTACCTTTTGTGGTTATTAGGCGTGAACCCCACCTAGTGTGTTTACTATTGTAATCACCACCAGCTAGAAACTTGTTGCCTACTGTTTGTAAGTATTCTTGAAAATCGTTCTGTTTAATATTGTGACGTGGTGGGCAATATACAGCTGCAATGGTCAGTTCATACGGTAGTGTTGTTACTGTTATTGCAGTGGATTGTAGGAGATTCTTGTGGTATTTAGGTAATACGTAGTGGTGGATGATATATTTAATAAGAACTGCTGTACCGCCATGCGCGGTGCCATCAGGATGATTGGTATTATATATTACATAGTTAGGTATTTTAAAATAAGTTCGTTCTGTGAAATGTGTTTCACTGACTAATAAGACATCTATGTGGTTGTTTATTAAAAATGTTTTGACTTCTTCTTTGTGTTGTTCAAGGCCGTTCAGTTAGCGTTCCACAATTCATTAAAATGGCTTTGAATTCATTAAGAAATTATGACAGTATGTTGCTTCATGGTTCTGATGTGTTAGCACTATTTGGATGATTATTATTGACTACATTACTATATGTTCTACTTTGATTTTCAGGACTGCTCAAATGAAGATTGGGCCTGCTATTTACATTATCTGAGGTTGTTAATTTTGCGGCACTAACCTGTGTTGTATGGTTTCCCTGGATGAGCTTGTGGTAATATTCGCAGCCTTTATAATTGGCTGGATGACTTCCTCCGCACAATGCACAAGTGGCTGGTGTTTCCCTGAATTTTTTACAGTTTTCAGTACTGTGCGACCCTCCACACTTCACCCATACGAATGGCCTGTTACAATAAGACTTGGAATGTCCGTATAGTTGACACCTCATACACTGCACAATATCGTTTTTGGTTTTGTGGGGGGTTCTATCTTGATGTTTACATTTTGTAATCTTTATATGTTGTAGATTTCTTTGTTATTGTTTGCTGACTCAAGATCAACGAATAAGAGGTTTAAAGGCTGCTTGGTAACTCTGTGCCTGGCATTTATGATGTTCCTCACCTTGTGCCTAATCTTGTCAATTCAGCTGCTATATCTGCAGTTGGGATGGAGTTATGCAAATGTTTGATAACCACTCTATAGGCACGTTCCTCTTTCAGTTGGTAACTGCGATGAATAATATTTTCGTCCTTTAGGTATCTTATTAATTTCCGGTAACTATCTGTAATATTACAATTAATCTTAATAGTATTATTAGCTAAACTCTTTGTAGTATACTGTTCGTCTTCTAGACAGTTTCTCATTTGCACTATCATTTGTGGAAAGTCTGTTACTCCATATACGTATATAGGAGGAGGCTAGCTGATTTTTACAATAGGATCTGTGTCTTGACGATTAGTTTCTTCAACTGCTAGCGCACCGAACTTGTTATTGGTTATAATTTTATTGGCTTCACGATTGTTGACATTTCTTGTAATCTTCTTTCGTTTTGTACTTTTAACTTATTGCCATGGGATATTATTAGTTTCCTGTGTATCTTCTGGTTCGTCTTCACTAGTCGAAGACATTCTTATGATTTGTTGAGGATGGTATCCCAGCTGTGGTGGATTGGTTGACGTGGTAGACAATAGTTGATACTGTGTTTGCTGCATAGGTGTTTGAGGAACCATTTCATATGGTGATTGGTGAGATACCATAATATTGTGGCTCATATGTTGCGGCGGTATGGTTTGTTGAGTATTTTGTATCATTTGTGAAAAATTATTTGGATACGCCATTGGAGTAAGAGGAGGAAAGGATTGCATATACATATTTTGTTGTTGTGGGTTCATTGTGTTTCCTTTTGTTATTTATTTAATTAAGTACTTCAAGTTTTTGTTTCGTACATACAATTCTTATTATTGGAATTTCGCGTTTGTGCGAATTTCAATTCAGCGCGTCGAATGAATCAGATCTTTGTGTTATTAATTAGTTGATTAAGTAAGCAAAGATATGAATGAAAATATTGGTTTAACAGCCTCACTTTTATCACACACGATAATGATAGCACTTGAACTTTTTAGCGATTAAAGCGGTGACCCGAACATCTTTACGCTATGAAAGTCAAATGAAAACTTCGTAATGTTGAAAATCATAAATAGCAGTATTTTTGGTAGCATAGTGTTTACATGAGATATGTATAAGTTTTATTTACTAATATTCTTTTAGTAAAGACTTATATTAAAAACTTAGATTAAAAAAAATATATTATAGCAACTTTTGTCGTTTATATATACATGTAAAATATTTTATCAAGTGAAACGAACTTTATAGTAAGTTATAAACGTACTTACCGTGAAAAACTGATTGTTGCTTTATATTACCAACACGTATAAATAACATTTCAATACTTCAAATTATTAAATAAATAATTTAAATTACGCATGAATTAATTGTTTATTTAGTGTCAAATTATAGCTGTCGAAACAATATTATCAGGTTATATTTTAATAAATACTGTGAAACCTTTTACTAATCTTTATTTATTTCAAATTATAAGCTTCATCACTTTATGGAACTTCACAATAAATGCTGTTGTGCAGCATTTTAACGATACAGATATCCGCAGATAGAAAAGGAGATGCCACGGTGTTTCGTGGCATTTTCGTATGCTTTTACGGTTATTTAATCGAAGTTCTTATTTAACAATGCTTTGATGATTATGTTCAATTAAATTAATACAATCAAAACTTTTGTATTGTATAGAACTAATTTTGTAATAACATTAGAATGGGCAATATAAATATGATAAATATGTTAAGGACATCATTTTGGTAGTTAATTGTGAAATTACCCATAAATTAAGAGAATGGCAAAACATATACAATTTTTCGTTTGGTGATTTTTCAATGTTTTTTAAATAATCAATCTGGCTTTTAAGAGTGAAGACTTAAAATTTAACTTGATTGAAGAGATAATCTGTCTTTTTGCTTCTAATTAAATAAAAATTCCAATTTCTAAAATTATTTGTTTTGGACAAAACAAATAAACAATTTAACTCATAATAATAAAACATAAAAATCATTTATAATTATTATTTGGTTATAATTTAAATGGTATCTTTTATTTTCTTAATTAATAAAAGTTTTGTTTAAAAACTCAGTGTTTTACTTTTTGTTATTTATTTTGGTTAAAATGGTCCTCCATCTCGCTGCTCGTTTTCTTGACAGCAACATAAAATTTCAAAGCTAAGATCTTCAATCGATCTCTGCACTTATACAATTCCATACGATAAAATAATTAATTGTTATTAAATTCCATCCCCATATACCGTTTATTAATAGTTAGTAAGTCCATAGTAGGGTCCAAGGTAAGTCCAAGGTAATAGTTTTATTGATAATTCCAATTTACATTTATTTTTTTAATTACCATCCAATAATAATTTTTCTCTTCTTTGAATAAATAACTTTCGGTGTTATTATAAATTTTTGTTTTCAATTTTGAATAAATAGCTTTAACACTTTGTTTAAATTGGTTTAATAACTTTTTTAAATTTGACGTTTAAATTATATTTTTCAACTGATGTAAACTAAATTTCAATTATTTTTCTCATTGCTCCAGAGGTGCATGTTCCCCTTTGGATGTTTTAGAGCTACTTTATTGTTAAAAAAAAAATTTTTATACCTTTTGATAAAGCAATTGAATTTTTACATAAAACAACAGAAAATTACTTTTCTAAATTTCCTATAACTCTATCTTTATTTTACAATTTTTTATTTAAAGAAAAACTGTTTCTACCAGCTTATAGGCCACAAAATTATGATTCTGCCGATATACAACACTTGGCATAAATAATAGGTTATGTATCTAAATTTTATTGTCGACGGAACAACATTATTTACGACTAAAATAACTACATAAATTCAAAATAACACAATTTTCCAATGTTCCTTGCTTATAACTCTATGCTTTACACCTTTTATCATCTTAATTAGCTATCTTTCTAGTACTATGCAGCCCAAATTACATAAAACTACTGTACGTTACAAACGCGTAGATCTTACCTCGCATCATTTTTTTTAAGTTGGAAACAAAAAAAGGTGCACGGTGCCAGATCTGGGCTATAGGGAGGATGAGTTACCAATTGAACTCCCGTATCTTTCTAAAAATCCAATGTTCTGGCAGCAGTGTGGGAGGATGCGTTGTCACGATGGACTAAGATGTTACGCAAACCGGTCCTTTGGCGACCTGTCTGTAATTTTGCAAACATCTGTGGTAAAGCCACTTCGCAGTACCATTCAGAATTAACAGTTCTGCGATCTTCAAGTGGAATAACAGCAACAGGACCACTTCGGCGGAAAAAAACAGCAATCATTTTCTTATTGACGCTTCTGCCACGAATTACTTTTGTGGGCAAGTCTTCATCTTCGAATACCCAAATACTAGACTGCTGTTTAGTTTCAGGGTCGTAACTGTATACCCAAGATTCGTCACCAGTTACAATGTATGCCACTTGCTTGGAAGCTCCTCCGTCAAATTTTTGCAACATAAATTTACACCAGTCTACTCGAGCCTGTTTTTGACTTTCTGAGAGCAAATGCGGTATCCAACGGCTTGCTAGCTTTCTTACCCCAAGATGTTTATGCAAAATGGTATTCACCGCAGAGGATCCAATCTTCACTTCCTCCTGAATCTCCCTATAAGTAATATTTCGATTGGACTGAATCAAGCTTGCCTCACGATCAACATCTTCTGAACAGGCAGCTTCCGCAGGTCTTGCTTCGTCTTGCAGCAGCTCTCGCCCTCGTCGAAATTCGCGGAACCAATGACTAACAGCGGATAATGAAGGGGCAGCATCGCCAAAAGCTGCTATCAAATTTTCATGGCTTTGCTGGTATCCTAACTGTCTTTTATAGTCGTAGAAAATCATAGCTCTAAAGGCAGTTCGCGGAATGCTCATCTTAACTGAATTAAAAATGCACAACTACTTATCTTACAGAATTAACTACGTTTCACAAGGAAATCGGAACGTTTGACAATTGTGGGTAACGAATGTCAACTAATGCGACATTCAATTGTTACAATTGTTTCTAGCCAATTGAGCTTTAATGGCCTGCTACTAACTATTAACAGAGCATTCCTCGTATGTGGTTAAGATGCTACTCTATGTGATTCTAACAAAACATCTTATTAAAAAGTATTAAAAATGTCAAACTTGCTGGTTACACAAATATACTACACAAACAAAATACTTCCTTAAAATTCAACAAATTTCAGTAACGAATACTACAGGTGAGTAGTTTAGTATCTTTTTCGTGTATTTGATAGAAATGTAGTACATTGTTCAATTCAAAATCGTAAAGAAAAGTGGGACTTTGATCGTTAGCAACACTTTTCTTCACGATTTTGGATACTTAGCGACCATTAAATAAAGCAATAATTAAACTTTATACATTTTAATTATGAATATTAATAGAAAATGTACAATTATTTAAAGTATTAAATGTTATCCCAGAAGATGCCGCTATTGATCTAAAATCTGGAACTGCCGTGCAAAGGTCTTCGCCTGATTGTTGAGTCGATTGAACAACACAAGACACTGCGACAGAAGCATATTGTTTATCAACATTCTGGCAATCACTTAAGTTTTCTCTTGAAGTCGTGCATCTCTGGACAGTCTCACCTTTAAAAATTCTTCTAGAAGTTTTTAATTTATTTTCGATACTATCATCGACATATCCTTCCGCGACCGCATCGGAACGCCACCCCCCGTGTTTTTGAGACTTTGTATATCTGCTCCGCTGTCTGCCAGTAACGTCGCACTAGTCCTGCGAAAGCAATGTCCAGTGTAACTGTTTGCATTTGGTAATTCCAAGTATTCCGCAATTTTCTTTGGTACAGCGTAAAAGGTATTAATACCAACCGGCTGTACTGTGCATTTGCCTCTTTTATAGAATATAAATAACCTACGATGGTCAGTTTTTCTCGGCCTTAAACTCAAATATTTTCTATATAATTCAATTTCATCAACGTCTTTCATTTCTGAGCTCACTACGAAAACACGTTTTTTTTTGGTTTTAGTATCGTGCAATGTTACAATCAGAACAGATCCAGTATCGTGCAATGTTACAATCAGAACAGATCCAGTATCTTCAACATCTTCTACTTTTAGCAAACGTAATTCATCAGCTCGGCAGGCTCCATATAAAGCAAAAATCATAACTACTTTCATGAACAGGAAGATATCATCGGGGGCCTTAGTGAAAAACGTCTTAATGTTATCCATCGTAAAAACCTTAGATTTTTTGGCCACATATCCCCGTCATTTTGACATTTTAAATATGCAAACAACTTTTTATAAGTAGAAATGTCAACATTTTCATTAATAGCCAGCGTACTTTTCAACATTGAATACAATGACCACAATGTTGAAGATTTCAAACTGTTAGCCTACAACAACACGTTAAAAATTAGTACTGAAAATTAATGTAATTAATGACAAATACCTTTTCAAAAAAGAACGCGATTAGGAAGTTTTCATCACTTCCCTCTACTTTTTTTGATTTTCTCCATGAACAAAACTGTTCATAAGTTTTCTCATACTTTTCAGTAGTTAGGCAACACCGATTCTAGCCCAAAATCCCATGTTATTTCTTATGGAGGTCCAAAAACGCCGAAAACGTGACAAATGATAGTGCGCCGACTCGCGACTCGAGGTCATCCGCGGTTCATCCAGACACGCGGCAGTAATTTCATATTACCTTTTTAATAATTATCTGTTATATTAATAATAATAATAAAACATTTAATATTTATTAAAATCCCTAAAAATTAATTCCCCTTCTCTTGGTAGATGTCTCATATAAAATTATTAGATTTTAAAATACATTTTCCCGCGACTCGGTCCGGCGCGCGTATTAACAAAAGTGTATATATGCTTTCTAAGTGTTAACAACAAATCAAGGTAACCTTTATCATCAGTTTTATAACTTTCTTTTCTAAATACTATTGCATAACTATTATAAATATTATTTCATCCATAGATCCGAAATATCAAATTATAGAATTATATTAGTTGAAGCGTCTGTAATATTACGTTTTCCATAAATACTAGATATAATTAATCAACTTCATTATAAATTAAGTAGAAAGCATTATATTTTTCAAGTCATTCCTTTTTATGAAAAACAGTTCGTAATAGAGTTTACTTTAAGGATACCTTATAACTACGCTTATCGAAAACAAATATAGACAAGCAGGTAACATTTTAAGAATTTTGATCTAATAAGGTACTAAACTGATTAGGAGTCCTTTACAAATTTATCAGGCTGAATGTAATTAGAAAATATATTCTATTGCTTACCAATTAGATTATTATATATGATGTTAACATATAATAAAGACACTAAAGTACTTTTACTATTATATAAAATTCGAAAAAAATGAAATGAATTGTATTGAGCAAACATGAATCGCTAGGAAAACGTTTAAAAAATCCCTTTTTCAACCTTTGCAATGTAAAAGCATGCCTTCAAAGCAATAAATAAATAATCTTTCTTTTAAAATAAATTAAAAAATAAAAAACATGTAAATATATGCTAAAATGTTTCAGATATGATTAATTAAAACATTCAAGTTTCATCACGTCTATAAGACATGTGACCCTATGACGTAAGATCATGATATTAGATATACGTTAGATAGCTTAAATATGAGAGTTTTAGAAGGATAAACTATTTAATAAAGCTATAAACGATAAAAATTATCGAAACAATTCTCAGATAGATTGGCATTTACCTGTAGAATTTGCCTGTCAGAACAAGATATTAGGCGGGTCATTAACTCAGTTGTGTATCTAGCATTCAATAATATTATAACAAACGCGCGATATAAACGAACCGCCAGTTTTCTATCTATCTCTACCTTATCACCATCTGAATTAACTATTCAAAAGAGAAAAACTGGTTCTAATGCAGAAAATATATAGACTTACCCCTTTGCGTATTTGTGCCAGTACAAACTAAAACGGGAAAACAATAACTTAATCACCAAGAAGGAATATTACACTAATCATCTTTTTTAAAAATTAAAAACCGGTCATTGTCTATACAGTGCAACGTACCGCGATAAACTGAACTTATTTTCAAATCTACCTTACCCTCGATGACAAAAAGGGAAACACCCTGAGGCAATATACATTCTTTTAAAAAGACACGATTTGACCTGTAAATCACTAGAAATTTGAGGTTTTATACCTGCTTCGAACCCCCAAAACAGGTGATTTTTAATGGATCTTTCTGTAAAAATTCTCCCTTGTCAAACTTCTTTAAAGGATTTTACTGTAATCAATATCATCTTAAAACTCTTTCTTGATATTTGCCACTTGATTTACAAAACAACATTTGGAGTGTATAAATTTCACATTTTAAATTATTATTTACATATGTTGATTCCGTTTATAAATGAATCGTTGCTTTGGACACCCCGTTGCATTACTTTTTACATTTATTTATGATATGCTATATAATACACCAGTCACATTGAATGCATTATTACCTGTCCAGATAAAAAAATTATTAAAGCATAGCATATAACTAAGTAGGGGATATATTTAACTTTTCATTCTAATCAATTTACAACAAATTTCATAAAAGTATATTACAAGCAGCAAAGGGTAGACCGAAAAAAAACTCCAGAGGGCTGACTGAAATATTTGTTAACAGAATAATGATAACAATTAATAAAACATATAGCTACTGACCACGGCCTATTTGATAAGTTAACTAATTCCCAATAGTTTTCTCTCTCTAGTAATTAAACCTTATCCACAATTAGTTTGTAACAGCTGATACACCATCCATCTTGAGATTTAATAACCTTACATTTAAAAGATTCAACATTTAAAAGTATACAAAAGCAGAATCTATTAGTCATTTCATTTAAATCTACAGCATAATAAACAGTTTCCGCATAGCATTTTAATATATGAACTGAACTGATTTATGTATCGTATTATTTAAATTCCACCTTATTACATCCAGTAACTCGGTAATTTTTCCTAGCTTTTAGCTGTTTTCTCGGCGGTACGTGTAAACGGGATATAGAACGAAATTCTAACTCTAGATTTCAGTCTCAGTGCAGCAACTGAACGAGTAACACTTATCTCTCTTCACATCCATATTTAACCTTTATAATAAAAACATGTCTTTCGCCAGCGAACTTGTTGAAGAGTTAAGGAGACTTGTCTACGACTCACAGATAAATGATGATAGTAATGCTATCCTCAGAGCCTTAAAACAATGTACCATAACAATAAGAAAACTTAATAAGGCACTAGATTCAGCGTCATCATTGGGAGCGAAGAACCATCTATTAGCCTGCTTGGCTCAAGCGAAATCTTATCGAGAGACAGTCAAAGCCTTAAAAACTGTAGGCGAGGGATATAACCAGCGAAAAGAGACAGCCTGTAGCCGAGTCAAATGGTCAGACATGAAATCAGCATTTAAGGGACGTATGCGAACTGCTGCAATAACTAACATCAGGCATATTGATCCGAAGACTTTCATGGAAGACTGTTTAGTCATTTTTCAGAGACGTATGCTGAATGCGTTGAAGAAGGATGCGGCGTTAAAGGTGAACACGGCTTTAACAGGCATGTTTGAAGTCAAAAAAGGGGATACTATTATGGAAGAAATAAAATATATAAACACTAAAAATGTAGCCATATACCGATATAGTAATTTAGCCCAATGGTTCAAGATCAATATTCAAGATCCTATCCTTAAGGATCTCGAAGAGTTTCAAGTAAGTATAGACATTGTAGAAAGTTAGAAATAAACTAACACACATATATTTCTTTATCTAGCAAAAAGATAGCGGATGGACGCTTAAATCAATCATTAACCTCCAGCTCAATATCAATAAGTATACCCAACAGCTCGGCTCATCCTATTAAATCTGAAGCTCAACATAAATCACATAATACAGCGAGTGTACTTGAGGTCCTCTACAAGCGTCCGAAGAAATTGACGAAGATACAAAACTTGTTTAAAAGTGTTTAAAATGTATATAATTTAGATAATTGTTCTCATATTTATCCTGTATTAATAAAACTCAACAAATGTTTTATTGTCTTTTATTTTATTTTTATGTTTTATTCTGTAAGTTACTACAAGTCTACGAGTAATCAACTTATGCATTGCATTCGATGACCTAGTGACGGGGAGATAGGAGTAGGTACAATCGGTTTATGTTATGCTCCCTCGTAGTCTTAACAGAGTAATTATACTATGCAGGGGTAAGCACTATCTTTTTCCTTGAGGTTATGTTTTAGTTCGAGTTTAAGCTTAAATAACTTTACTATTGACGGCATAGACCCTTTAGTTTCATATAGTAGCGACAACGATCGATCTCGCCGCTAGCTCAAAAGCATCAGAACGATGTTGACAACATTGACGATGACTATCTCAGTAGCCGGCATAGAAGCTTCTGCAGGTCTCGGAAAACTCCTGCTGCTGCTGCCTCTGGTAATGCTATGAAATAAAAACGTATCAAGATGATGGAGGAACTCAAAAGGATCATCTACCAGAACGTTTACTGTGAGAGGTAAAGAAATAAGAAACATATATAGAATGTATGTCGTTTATTTTATCATCAGTGTTAAAATATCATGTTACATATAATTAGCAGTACAACAAGATCATTTTACATAGTACAAATTAAATATTTACTTATTCTATGATTTTTCTCGTTTTAAGCTCTGTGATGACTGAAATTATTTCGTTGTCGTTTTCGAGATTGCTGCTATGAGCTTTCTTTGCGGCGTACAACAATTGTAGTCGATCCACTAGTTGATCAGGCGTACTCTGATGTATCCAATTCGGTTTCATCATCTTGTTTAACTTTTTGGGAAGACTAACCTCAAAGTCTGTAATTCTGTATAAATTTGGTCTGATTACATTTTCGTATTTCCAATGTTTAACGCTTATTAGTCGACCGTTGCGCCTATAGTCTTTCTTATGAGCATTAGTAAGTGAGATTATTTTCATATAGTTGTCGATATCTTCCTCTAAGCGTTAGTAAATTAAACAGGCCGGATGTTCCATTGAAAAGGTTGTTTTTAATTAAAATATCTTTTCCCTGAAACTGTACTCGCGAACAACCAAATCGCCACTCATCGATGTCGTTATATAGAGCGTACCTAGTTTTGTCTACGTTTTTGTTTTTTCCGCTAACTAATAATGCTCTATAATGGTTAGAGAATTCGTGATAATCTTTTAAGCTAGAATCGCATTCTTCTTCTTCATCATCAGCAGATGTAGCGAGAGATGATTGTTCAAGCTCTGGTGAGAGATTGATAGCAACGGTCTCCGATCGCGGTATAACACGATTATCATGAGGTTCTGCTTTATCACAGTGAAATTAGGCTAATTTCTTACGGATAGCATTACGAGCGTTTATTACTTCATCATCATCATCGAGCCTTATTTCTTTATTTATGTCACAAGGTTCATTGGTATGCATACGTTTCAGATTCATGTCTTTAAATATTTCATTATTTCTAGGTGACGACTTATTATCAACAACTATGGTATTATGAACTGTGTTCAAATGACTTCTATAGTTATCAAGGCGTGTAAAATACTTTAAACAAATAGAACACTGAACTTTATACCCCTGGTGTATCTTCAAATGGCGAGCAAACCCTGAGCGTAAAACACTCATACAACATACGTCACACTTGCGTCGCTGGTTCATATCGACTAATAATTGATCATGAACTCCTATTTATATAACATGTTCTTCAGGTCACTCTTAATTAACCCTAGCACTACGTCTATCATCACCCGGTCAATCTTTCTTTATCATCACTAATTAACCCTGGCTAGCCGTCCTTAAGCATGAATTCACCCTTGGCACGGGTCAATGCTTCGATAAATACCTGAGAAACCCAGGTTATGAGTAATAATAATAATAATAATAATGTTTATGCGTCTGTTTCTCTAATCTACTAACTTTATCAATAGATCTCTTCGGTAGAGCTATGGAGAGCATGACGTCATCAGATGACAGTTACAAGCATTCAGGGATACATAGTTTAGAACCAGTGCATGATTCTCGTACACGAGAATTTGCAGACATTCAGGGTAGACATAATAGCGCCACATACAAATTTCTTTTTATACTCCAAATACCATCAGTATGAGATTCTTGTAATCAAAGATGGCTGCCAACAAATCACAGCGTAGTAGGCGTGATCCAAGATAGGCTAGGTTAGAACACGTGATGTTTTATTTAAATTATAGCAAAATTGACAGCTTTAAATTTTAGCGCTAACTCTGGGGTTGGATCCTTTTACTAAGCTGAAACTCTTTCTCTCTCTCATAGTATGACTACTTACCGGCTCTGTAGCTTAGGATGTTTGCCGTCGGAAATCTTCGGCTTTATTCGTGTACTCTCTCTCGCTGATGACGATCTACCTTTTATATAGTAACCTCCCTTCACCCTTAGCCATGCTAGTCTCGTCATCCTTCAGCCTTAGTCATGCTAGTCTCTTCACCCTTAGTCATGCTAGTCTCATGTATAATTTAAATAAAACATCACGTGTTCTAACCTAACCTATTAAATCTGACAATTTTGCATGTGTCATTTTGAATTTGTCATTTGAAGGAGCCATCTTGGAATTCCATAGATTTAGCGCTAACTCTGGGATTGGATCCTCCTTTCACTAAGCGGAAACTCTTTCTCTCTCATAGGATGACTACTTACCAGCTCTGTAACCTAGGATGTTCGCCATCGGAAAGATTCGGCTTTATTCGTGTACTCTCTCGCTGATAACGATCTACCTTTTATATATAGTCACCCTTCCCCCTTCACCCTTAGCCATGCTAGTCTCGTCACCCTTCACCCTTAGTCATGCTAGTCTCTTCACCCTTAGTCATACTAGTCGCTTCACCCTTCGCCCTTAGTCGTGCTAGTAAATGAAACATCACGTGTTCTAACCTAGCCTATCTTGGATCACGCCTACTACGCTGTGATTTGTTGGCAGCCATCTTTGATTACAAGAATCTCATACTGATGGTATTTGGAGTATAAAAAGAAATTTGTATGTGGCGCTATTATGTCTACCCTGAATGTCTGCAAATTCTCGTGTACGAGAATCATGCACTGGTTCTAAACTATGTATCCCTGAATGCTTGTAACTGTCATCTGATGACGTCATGCTCTCCATAGCTCTACCGAAGAGATCTATTGATAAAGTTAGTAGATTAGAGAAACAGACGCATAAACATTATTATTATTATTATTATTACTCATAACCTGGGTTTCTCAGGTATTTATCGAAGCATTGACCCGTGCCAAGGGTGAATTCATGCTTAAGGACGGCTAGCCAGGGTTAATTAGTGATGATAAAGGAAGATTGACCGGGTGATGATAGACGTAGTGCTAGGGTTAATTAAGAGTGACCTGAAGAACATGTTATATAAATAGGAGTTCATGATCAATTATTAGTCGATATGAACCAGCGACGCAAGTGTGACGTATGTTGTATGAGTGTTTTACGCTCAGGGTTTGCTCGCCATTTGAAGATACACCAGGGGTATAAAGTTCAGTGTTCTATTTGTTTAAAGTATTTTACACGCCTTGATAACTATAGAAGTCATTTGAACACAGTTCATAATACCATAGTTGTTGATAATAAGTCGTCACCTAGAAATAATGAAATATTTAAAGACATGAATCTGAAACGTATGCATACCAATGAACCTTGTGACATAAATAAAGAAATAAGGCTCGATGATGATGATGAAGTAATAAACGCTCGTAATGCTATCCGTAAGAAATTAGCCTACTTTCACTGTGATAAAGCAGAACCTCATGATAATCGTGTTATACCGCGATCGGAGACCGTTGCTATCAATCTCTCACCAGAGCTTGAACAATCATCTCTCGCTACATCTGCTGATGATGAAGAAGAAGAATGCGATTCTAGCTTAAAAGATTATCACGAATTCTCTAACCATTATAGAGCATTATTAGTTAGCGGAAAAAACAAAAACGTAGACAAAACTAGGTACGCTCTATATAACGACATCGATGAGTGGCGATTTGGTTGTTCGCGAGTACAGTTTCAGGGAAAAGATATTTTAATTAAAAACAACCTTTTCAATGGAACATCCGGCCTGTTTAATTTACTAACGCTTAGAGGAAGATATCGACAACTATATGAAAATAATCTCACTTACTAATGCTCATAAGAAAGACTATAGGCGCAACGGTCGACTAATAAGCGTTAAACATTGGAAATACGAAAATGTAATCAGACCAAATTTATACAGAATTACAGACTTTGAGGTTAGTCTTCCCAAAAAGTTAAACAAGATGATGAAACCGAATTGGATACATCAGAGTACGCCTGATCAACTAGTGGATCGACTACAATTGTTGTACGCCGCAAAGAAAGCTCATAGCAGCAATCTCGAAAACGACAACGAAATAATTTCAGTCATCACAGAGCTTAAAACGAGAAAAATCATAGAATAAGTAAATATTTAATTTGTACTATGTAAAATGATCTTGTTGTACTGCTAATTATATGTAACATGATATTTTAACACTGATGATAAAATAAACGACATACATTCTATATATGTTTCTTATTTCTTTACCTCTCACAGTAAACGTTCTGGTAGATGATCCTTTTGAGTTCCTCCATCATCTTGATACGTTTTTATTTCATAGCATTACCAGAGGCAGCAGCAGCAGGAGTTTTCCGAGACCTGCAGAAGCTTCTATGCCGGCTACTGAGATAGTCATCGTCAATGTTGTCAACATCGTTCTGATGCTTTTGAGCTAGCGGCGAGATCGATCGTTGTCGCTACTATATGAAACTAAAGGGTCTATGCCGTCAATAGTAAAGTTATTTAAGCTTAAACTCGAACTAAAACATAACCTCAAGGAAAAAGATAGTGCTTACCCCTGCATAGTATAATTACTCTGTTAAGACTACGAGGGAGCATAACATAAACCGATTGTACCTACTCCTATCTCCCCGTCACTAGGTCATCGAATGCAATGCATAAGTTGATTACTCGTAGACTTGTAGTAACTTACAGAATAAAACATAAAAATAAAATAAAAGACAATAAAACATTTGTTGAGTTTTATTAATACAGGATAAATATGAGAACAATTATCTAAATTATATACATTTTAAACACTTTTAAACAAGTTTTGTATCTTCGTCAATTTCTTCGGACGCTTGTAGAGGACCTCAAGTACACTCGCTGTATTATGTGATTTATGTTGAGCTTCAGATTTAATAGGATGAGCCGAGCTGTTGGGTATACTTATTGATATTGAGCTGGAGGTTAATGATTGATTTAAGCGTCCATCCGCTATCTTTTTGCTAGATAAAGAAATATATGTGTGTTAGTTTATTTCTAACTTTCTACAATGTCTATACTTACTTGAAACTCTTCGAGATCCTTAAGGATAGGATCTTGAATATTGATCTTGAACCATTGGGCTAAATTACTATATCGGTATATGGCTACATTTTTAGTGTTTATATATTTTATTTCTTCCATAATAGTATCCCCTTTTTTGACTTCAAACATGCCTGTTAAAGCCGTGTTCACCTTTAACGCCGCATCCTTCTTCAACGCATTCAGCATACGTCTCTGAAAAATGACTAAACAGTCTTCCATGAAAGTCTTCGGATCAATATGCCTGATGTTAGTTATTGCAGCAGTTCGCATACGTCCCTTAAATGCTGATTTCATGTCTGACCATTTGACTCGGCTACAGGCTGTCTCTTTTCGCTGGTTATATCCCTCGCCTACAGTTTTTAAGGCTTTGACTGTCTCTCGATAAGATTTCGCTTGAGCCAAGCAGGCTAATAGATGGTTCTTCGCTCCCAATGATGACGCTGAATCTAGTGCCTTATTAAGTTTTCTTATTGTTATGGTACATTGTTTTAAGGCTCTGAGGATAGCATTACTATCATCATTTATCTGTGAGTCGTAGACAAGTCTCCTTAACTCTTCAACAAGTTCGCTGGCGAAAGACATGTTTTTATTATAAAGGTTAAATATGGATGTGAAGAGAGATAAGTGTTACTCGTTCAGTTGCTGCACTGAGACTGAAATCTAGAGTTAGAATTTCGTTCTATATCCCGTTTACACGTACCGCCGAGAAAACAGCTAAAAGCTAGGAAAAATTACCGAGTTACTGGATGTAATAAGGTGGAATTTAAATAATACGATACATAAATCAGTTCAGTTCATATATTAAAATGCTATGCGGAAACTGTTTATTATGCTGTAGATTTAAATGAAATGACTAATAGATTCTGCTTTTGTATACTTTTAAATGTTGAATCTTTTAAATGTAAGGTTATTAAATCTCAAGATGGATGGTGTATCAGCTGTTACAAACTAATTGTGGATAAGGTTTAATTACTAGAGAGAGAAAACTATTGGGAATTAGTTAACTTATCAAATAGGCCGTGGTCAGTAGCTATATGTTTTATTAATTGTTATCATTATTCTGTTAACAAATATTTCAGTCAGCCCTCTGGAGTTTTTTTTCGGTCTACCCTTTGCTGCTTGTAATATACTTTTATGAAATTTGTTGTAAATTGATTAGAATGAAAAGTTAAATATATCCCCTACTTAGTTATATGCTATGCTTTAATAATTTTTTTATCTGGACAGGTAATAATGCATTCAATGTGACTGGTGTATTATATAGCATATCATAAATAAATGTAAAAAGTAATGCAACGGGGTGTCCAAAGCAACGATTCATTTATAAACGGAATCAACATATGTAAATAATAATTTAAAATGTGAAATTTATACACTCCAAATGTTGTTTTGTAAATCAAGTGGCAAATATCAAGAAAGAGTTTTAAGATGATATTGATTACAGTAAAATCCTTTAAAGAAGTTTGACAAGGGAGAATTTTTACAGAAAGATCCATTAAAAATCACCTGTTTTGGGGGTTCGAAGCAGGTATAAAACCTCAAATTTCTAGTGATTTACAGGTCAAATCGTGTCTTTTTAAAAGAATGTATATTGCCTCAGGGTGTTTCCCTTTTTGTCATCGAGGGTAAGGTAGATTTGAAAATAAGTTCAGTTTATCGCGGTACGTTGCACTGTATAGACAATGACCGGTTTTTAATTTTTAAAAAAGATGATTAGTGTAATATTCCTTCTTGGTGATTAAGTTATTGTTTTCCCGTTTTAGTTTGTACTGGCACAAATACGCAAAGGGGTAAGTCTATATATTTTCTGCATTAGAACCAGTTTTTCTCTTTTGAATAGTTAATTCAGATGGTGATAAGGTAGAGATAGATAGAAAACTGGCGGTTCGTTTATATCGCGCGTTTGTTATAATATTATTGAATGCTAGATACACAACTGAGTTAATGACCCGCCTAATATCTTGTTCTGACAGGCAAATTCTACAGGTAAATGCCAATCTATCTGAGAATTGTTTCGATAATTTTTATCGTTTATAGCTTTATTAAATAGTTTATCCTTCTAAAACTCTCATATTTAAGCTATCTAACGTATATCTAATATCATGATCTTACGTCATAGGGTCACATGTCTTATAGACGTGATGAAACTTGAATGTTTTAATTAATCATATCTGAAACATTTTAGCATATATTTACATGTTTTTTATTTTTTAATTTATTTTAAAAGAAAGATTATTTATTTATTGCTTTGAAGGCATGCTTTTACATTGCAAAGGTTGAAAAAGGGATTTTTTAAACGTTTTCCTAGCGATTCATGTTTGCTCAATACAATTCATTTCATTTTTTTCGAATTTTATATAATAGTAAAAGTACTTTAGTGTCTTTATTATATGTTAACATCATATATAATAATCTAATTGGTAAGCAATAGAATATATTTTCTAATTACATTCAGCCTGATAAATTTGTAAAGGACTCCTAATCAGTTTAGTACCTTATTAGATCAAAATTCTTAAAATGTTACCTGCTTGTCTATATTTGTTTTCGATAAGCGTAGTTATAAGGTATCCTTAAAGTAAACTCTATTACGAACTGTTTTTCATAAAAAGGAATGACTTGAAAAATATAATGCTTTCTACTTAATTTATAATGAAGTTGATTAATTATATCTAGTATTTATGGAAAACGTAATATTACAGACGCTTCAACTAATATAATTCTATAATTTGATATTTCGGATCTATGGATGAAATAATATTTATAATAGTTATGCAATAGTATTTAGAAAAGAAAGTTATAAAACTGATGATAAAGGTTACCTTGATTTGTTGTTAACACTTAGAAAGCATATATACACTTTTGTTAATACGCGCGCCGGACCGAGTCGCGGGAAAATGTATTTTAAAATCTAATAATTTTATATGAGACATCTACCAAGAGAAGGGGAATTAATTTTTAGGGATTTTAATAAATATTAAATGTTTTATTATTATTATTAATATAACAGATAATTATTAAAAAGGTAATATGAAATTACTGCCGCGTGTCTGGATGAACCGCGGATGACCTCGAGTCGCGAGTCGGCGCACTATCATTTGTCACGTTTTCGGCGTTTTTGGACCTCCATAAGAAATAACATGGGATTTTGGGCTAGAATCGGTGTTGCCTAACTACTCTTTTCTCTTGACTTCGACGGTAGCAAATTTGAATAAACATCTGCTACTGTTGTTAAAATATTGGAAAACCCTTCACCCAATTCAGTCATTTTGCACAATGAAAAATTTATTTACTAAAAACATCGTTCTCTTGTTTTGCTACCATGTTAGCAAAATATGACACCTTGATCAATTAATTTTTCTTCATTTTTACATTTTAGTCCTTTTGGTCAAATACACGAAAAAATAGCTTTTCAAGACGTTAAGAAACGTGATTTTTCCTTGATCGTGTAAATTTAATCCACTCGCGAACTGCGCTCGCTCGTGAATTGAAACTTTTACATTCACTGGAAAACAACCACTCTTCTTAACTTATAGAACAATCTACTATTGTATACAGCTTAAATACAGCCTGTTTTATTTTAGATATTTTTTGACTTAGCACACGTTAGAGCTATCAGTGAAAACTAACTAAGAACTACAGGATCTCACTATATTCTTTTTATATTTAAAGTGTTTTAGTGTGTATGTTAGTTTTAACTGACTAATTCTATCTATATTAAGAAAATATTTTTTCCCAAATATATCAAAAAGTGGGGTTATGTCACTCATAGAGCGGAATCTCTAAAATATGCATAAAATATGCCCGCTAAATATTTTAATACCGATTGTATCTGCCTAACATGATTGAAAATCATAGCAATATATTAGAACTATGCTTGGGAAATGGGATAGGAACGGCCTTACACCAGGAGATGAAAAAATTAAGCAGCCTGTTTATAGTCTTATAGTAAAATCTAAACCAACCCCATTTTCGGATTTAGCTGGTTCTTAGAAATATCCACTACCTTGCATACGCTTTCGCATTCATTGGTTGGCTATAACTGTCAGTAAGGGAGCGGCGTTACGGCTCATAGTTGTATTTTGCTTTGACCGGTGGTACTCAACCAGTTTCTTAAGTACTCTCGTATTTTAACTAAATACATTTGAAAATCTATTTATTAAACTTTTAATAAAAAAAAAGTTAATTTCACTTTGGAATCGAAATGGGCATCAATGCAGTGAAGCATACTCACCATCACCCAGAATATTGCGTCTGCAAGTTAAGTAACGGAGAGTGTTTTCTTGGACAAACACTATTCATTAACTATTGTTGTGGGCCCTAATCTGCCAGATCGATACAGTATAAATTATATAAAACAAAATATGCTTAAAAATAAAGTAAGAGCACTGGGAACAGATAAAGATACTCAAAACTCAAATAGATTTCAAGTCTGTTGAACGATGCGATATGTGACAATTAACGACAAAATGTGACAGACGAAATAATTGAAAATTAAATTATCCATTATTTTTCAAGTTGCGTTTCAGCTAGTATAAATTTTCACCAATTTTTTCATACATATTTTGAATCTCGTGTGAGCTTACTGCTAAAAAGTAGACTGCACTTTAGATCTGCATCCTGCCTCTTAGAAAGACGCACCACGAAGTGGCCCATTTTACCATCTCCCCCTGCTGAGCTTGCGTTTATGAAATTTATATAAACGAAGGCAGTTCGGCAGTTCACCACCATTATCTTGGATCCGGCCTCTGGTAAGTAACTTTAATATTCTTTTATTTGTTACTCATTTGTAAACATCAATTTATCAAAACACCATATTAATAAAGAAAGTTTATTTTTACAAGCTACTAACTTGTAAAATTTTTACAGGTTAACTGTCAGTTTTACAAGTTAGTAGCATTATTTACATTAGAAGATTTTGTTTTATTTGCATCATAAACGTAAAAAATCATGGTATAACTATTATTTCCCGTAATAATATATTCACGCTCGTATCTTGAAGATGACTTTTCTGGCAATAAACTTGAAGCTACGCTGGTGGCTTCCTTAATAATTGCTTCGGGCACATTCATTTTCACCAAAATTGTGAAAATAAATAAATCGTGAAATAAACAACATGCAATCATGGTAACGTTTCCAAAAGCTTACCACAAATTTATTGCGAATTTTTTGTAATCGAAATTTAAATATGTATCTGAGGTATTTTCATTTATTTACAAATGAATAACAAATAAAATATATAACAATACACGCAAGGTAACTGGTTTTACTGGCTCCAGAAGGTGACAGGCAAGTAAAAACCCTCTTACCATGCTAGTAATGTTATATACTATTACCTGGGAAATCTATAAACTGCTATGGCTGATATAGTGTTTAACTGATTTCCTTACTGCCAAGTTAAAAAACACCTTAACCAGCGTTATGTTATAATTAGAAATATGGGTACTGTATGACCTAGTCTGGGTGGGCGGAGCAGACCACACGGCGCCTGCCCATAGAACTGATCCGAGCTCTCCTATCCCAGGCTGGTCTGGGTAACGGTTATTTAGTAAAAAAGGCTTCTAGGTTCCCCGCCTAGGCGTCCTAGGATCAAATGTGTGGGAGAAAAACACGCAAGTGTTCTCGCCGATTACTCATTAATGTTGCGGAGGAAGCTCTGCTAACATGAGAACCGGTGTGGGTGGATTTGATTCTTACCTGGAACTAGGTTATTCATGGTCACCGTTAGGAACCCGCTGCTTGACTGAATTCTAAGGCGGAGAATTGAAGTCAGGTTTATCTCGGCTTAGGGGTGTATACCTAGGTCATATGGGAAACCGCATGCCACCAGGTACTGTGCTTTTGAAGCTATTCGTTTCAACCAATGACTCGATAGTCGAGCACTGTGATCTGAAGTAGCTCTAGAACCTTTACACTTAAAGGGAGTTGATGCGAAAATGGGGTATCATAGCCTCTCAAGACAACTTCAACTAAATAGGGTTCATACCGAGAGTCTATAACGTATAGACTTGAAAACGAAGCTCTGTCGAGGGCATACCAGGCCTATAATCTGGAAGATCGGGGTGGGAAACCACAACGGTCGAACATAGATCCCGAATCTAAGTTGGGAACTAAATACTCAGGGTGGGCTGTGCAGACCACACTGCGCCTGCCCATAGAACTGATCCGAGAAACTACTATCCCAGGTCCTACTATCCCAGGTCTGTCTGGGCAACAGTTATTAAGTAAAAAAAGTTTAGGTCCCCTGCCGAGGCTTCCTGGACAAAATGTGTAGGAAAGATACACGTAAGTGTACTCGACCATTACTCATTAATGTTGTAAAGGGAACTCTGCTAACATGAGAACCGGTGTGGGTGGATTTGATTCTCGCATGGAACAAGGTCATTTATGGTAACCGTAAGGAACCCGCTGTTTGATTGAAATCTAAGGAGGAGAATCGAAGTGAGGTTTATCATGGCCACAGAAGGGTAAATCTGTACCGATGAGAAACTGCATGCCACCAGGTACTGGTTCCGGAGGCCATTTGAATCACCCTATGACTCGTATCGCGAGTACTGTAATTTGAAGCGACTTTAGAGTGATTACTCTTAAAGGAAGTGATGCGAGAAGGGTACATAGCCTCTCACTCTCAAGACAACTTCACCCAAAAGGGTACATACCGGGGGTCTATAACGTGTAGACTTGCAAACGAAGCGCTGTCGAGGGCACACAAGCCTATAATTTGTTAGATCGGAATGGCAAAACCATTAAAAACCAAGTCCTGCCACAATTGAGGTTGGATACGATCTGGTAGTGGTCCTCAACTCCACAGGAGTTGGTGGATAGTCCGAAGCTGGACGAGGTACAATCTCCTAGGAGAAAGTGCCGATGGGTGAGCACGTTTATCGCTACGGTACTAGCCTGGAGAGCTAGTAGAGGATGGATAGTAACCTGCTCCCACCAGTGAGTTACTGGTAGCATTTTGTTACACAATGCGCGTACTAAATGAGCGTAATCAATTCATGTCATTTTGACGGGAAGGAACACCTGAACGTTCAACAATATATCGATTCAAACACTAACAAGAATACCATGTTTAATGCCAAATCTATTGTCGTTAAGGCAGGTTAGCAAATACGGCCTATTATAAAGTAATCAGGTAATAGGCTCTAAGAACGCTGTAGGATGGTTGACTCCATTCGCCAGAACAGTTGCATCGGTATATGGCCTAGTTTCAAGCTGATGGTAAACGAATGATTTGAAAGGGTGACCTTTAAAATGCAAAGAGTATACTTCCAGTTCCACTTGGGGAGATACAATTTTTCGAAACGCGGAAATTTTGCATAGTCGATATGGTATATTTAATTTTAGCAGTTGGTTTCGCTGTAGTATATGAGTTAATAGAAAAATTGTATAAGGTAGAATAAGTATAATTTTATAAAGGTATATAGGTTCACAGCTGTCCTCAAAGCTCCACTGCTTTTGCAATGCATATTTTACACACCTACTAAAAATTGGTAAGTATTTTTAAAATTTTCCAAAAGATTTCGATAAAGAATGAAATGTTTTCCTATCAATGTGAAAATGACATTGTATCATAGATAGGTCATTAAAAAGAGCTTGATAATGAGTTCAGGATGACTATTCAGCTAAATAGATTCTAAGATACTTCCATTAATGCAGATGAAGATCGCAGAAATTTGACGGTTTTTTTTAATTATCAAAAAACAATAACAGGGAAACGGCAAAAATCTATCGCTTTTAAAGGCTCTATAGGTACACGTAATCAAGATCAATGGTCATTGGATCTTACACTATCATTACACTATGGTTTGAATAATTGAGCCCATGTTGATTTTGGTATTATTTTTTAATTCGATTTTCATTAAGATATTTTTTACTATTCGGTACTATCTTAAATGAACCAGTACCAAATAGGTAATGTAGAAATGTGTATTATGATATGTAAATTGCTATTACTAAACTTTTACCTTATTGAAATATATTTTACATAACATTGCTGTTTGAATGATAAATATAATCAGTAGCAATAATTTTAATTTTGTTGTTTTATATTGTGTCTTTTATGGAAAATAGCTTATGTATCTTTCATCATGTTAACATATAGGTACAATATGTATAAAATTACAGTATTTTTTGAGACAGTTCAATTGAGAAAGGTGTAATTAATTCGACATATACTACAAAAGGATTTTAAAATTTTCCGGAATTTTTATCAGATGAGTGATCTGACGAGGATGACGTTTATACAGCTCTCTAAATTAAAATTCTTTATCCCCAATTAAAATGTTCAATACCAGTCCTAAATTGATGATTTGCATGTCATAGTCAAATATTACCCCTCTACAAACCTGGTGAAGCATGACACCCTATTTTATTAAATACGTTCGCAATGAAACAAGGGGTAGAATTTCGTAAACTGCACTGTTGTGGATTTTAGTTATAAACAGGTAGATGTAAAAAAATATGTAAAAGTTCACCATCATAAACCGACTGACTTTACCTTTGTTGTGCCTTATAGGGGTTTTTATTACTAAAATAGGGTCGGGTTTGGTTTGGTTGTAAATACCTGGGGAAATTTGAAATTTGTTTGCTCTCCGCAAAGTTCATGTTGTACTCATACAAGCACCTGCCTTGTATTTTTTAACTGTCAAAAATTGCTAGGGTAAAATAATCACCTGCAGGGTACGTGTTTGCGTGTATGCATTTTGCGTGAATTTTATTGCTGCGCTTCCGTTGGAAATTTGAATAAATTTTGTGTTGTACATTAAGAGGTACTATATACCTACATATGATTGTTTCTTCTTAAAGTATCAGCTTCCCAGCATAATTTTTTATGAGCAGATTTGGGCAGGTGAATATGCACCAGATTGCAGAATACTGCAACTTATTGTGGGGGGGTATATTCTAGAACAACTTTAGCATGTTTCCGAATATTAAGTTCTTGTAGTAATATCTTTCGCAGTATTAGAACAGTTATTAAAATTGTAATATGTACATACAACGTTTAAGTGAATAGTTATTTGATTTACAGGTCAAGATTAATTAACAGAACTACCAAAATATCAAAGCCGTTTATTATTCAATTATGAAAGTTCCAAAAGGAAGTACCAATTCTTGCAATCCTTTACCATCAATTTATTTCGCATATAAAAGGCAGATAAACTCTATGTAGTAACGTATAATAGCATGTGTTCTTTCCTAATCAAATAAACATTTTTTGCATAAGGGCATCTTTATACAGGGTGTTTCACATTACTTCAGCATCATTTTAACAGATATCTTTCATAACAACCGAGAAAAAAAATTTTTTTCTGCACTAACAAGTATTTGCTTTCCTATAGCAACTTTTGGTTTGGAGAAAATCTCTCCGTGTTCGATTTTCTTTTGGTGAGAGGGGATTTGTTACGTGCTAATTTCGTAGCACCCTGTATAGCTATGCTTTTGTGTTGTATTGTATAGCGTTAGGGATTTTCGTATTCTTTCTTCTTTTAGTTGCCATTTTGGTTCGGAAAATTTAATTTCCTGTTGATAAGTCGACTGACACTTCGTTTCGTTCGTTCATGAAGCAACTTCTTTAAAAGACTGTTTTAGTGGCATCGCCGTTAAACCGATTTTTCCTTTAAGTTATGAAATGGGAATTGCATTTGTGCAAATTTATAATTAGTTTTTGGTGCTGATTTACAATGTATGTATATTGGTACCGTAAGGGATTTACTACTAGTTCTTTTGGAGGTTAGGAGCAGGTTCTTGAAGGTTCGTAGTTTTTAACTTTTCTTTACGTTCAGTCTCTTACACTGTAATTATTTTGACAGGATTCAATATTTAAGCACCGTTAAGCCGTATTTGGAAGCGGTATAACTATTTCACAAGGTCGCCTTCCATCAAAGGTACTTATTTATGTTTGCTAGGTGCATTCTGGTAATTGATCTTCTTTCTTACAGACCTTTTTCATTTTATTTTACCTTAACTTCATACACACTTCGTTCTATATTTGGGTTATTGAAAGAGCATTACGATGAGCTTTGTTTACGTACAGTTACTTGATTGCTGGTTGTCTCCTTGGATCACGCTACGTTCAACCTGGTTGGTGGCATTCCTCTTCAGATTGAATGAACACACACCTGTATCGTGAGTCACCTGTAATGTAGCAACTATTTATAACAACAATAACATTTGGCAATCCTTTATTGTATATAAAACATTACTGTATATTTGTATATTATATTTTTCTGCGTTAAATAGTTTTTCCTAGTTTGTGTGTAGCAGTTAGATCTATGTGTCTATATTTCATGTAGATATGTATATTATTTTATCAGTTTACTTTGTTAGGAATGTCTGCGAGTGATTATAATACATATAACTTTGATCCGTAATGATTAAAAGATTTATTACTAGGGTTAATGATTGCGTAAGCTGATTGGTAACTGTAGTCGCGTTAATTTACTGTGCCCTTTTGATTACATTTTTGAGATCTGAACTTTTAGCCACGTCACAGTATGTATAACAACATACAGTAATGTGACTCTCGCAAATAGTTACCATCCACCACACAACAAGCTGGCATGTGCCGGGAGCAGTTATCCTTCATACACGCGACCGAGCACAGCAAATTAGCCAGTCCCGTATAACCGCAATTGTGCAGTGCGACTGTCCCCTATAATAAACACAGAATCAGGAAACGATGCAAATATAAATTATTTATCGTGAAATAAAGATTTAATAAAAAAATATATTAAAAAGGTCTCATATTTAAAATGCATTTAACAAATATTTATTAAACATAGAATGCTACTATTTATAAGATAAGGTCATAGATTCTTACCTGGACTTGGTAGGTATAAGTCCGCCAAGTACAAGGCTCGAACAGGTTGTCATCACTCGGCCTATAGCTTTCGAGTAATATTTGTTCTGTGTAAAACTGTATATTGTTATTACACTTTTATATTTAGAATCTAAAATAAATATTGTTATCTACCCACTATAATACTGCTAAAGGTGCTACTAGTATTTTTTTATTATTATATCATTTATTATCCTGCCTCATCTTCATCTTATATATTATATTATAACACATCAATTATTTATACATCAATTATCATTATTAGACTGTATTATTGATTTGTTTACATTCATTTTTCATAGTTTACAAATTAACATTGTTTTTCTGATTCACCAACAAATATTTAAGTACAATCGCCCAATTAATTGTTTGTATTTAATATGTATTACATACCAATAATAGTTTCCTTTATAATTACATTTCAATAATGTAGTCAGTACAAGTGGAGATCTAAAACTAGTAACACCATTATTCTTGCATTAGTATAATAAATATAATTTAAAAACGACAGTGATTTTTCTTTCTGCAAGAAACATAACTTAAAAGATTTAAAGGCAACTTTGAGAAACACGACAATATCTATCTTTTCGTCAGCAAATCTTGCGTGAAATAAAAACATATGTACATATATGTATGTATGATTCTGATTTGTATGTAGAGATAGTGTATACTATACACCAATTTCTCCTAGTATGACCTTTCAAAGAGGTGTGCTGATTTTATGAGTGTGTTTTAAAAATCTATTGAACATAAATTATTCATGAATGATGTAGAATTGCATGTGCTGGCTAAACAAAAGCAGAGGTAAAATTAGTGGAAATTAACCTACTAAATAGCACATAAGTGATCTAATATGTAGGTAAAGAGTTATTACAGTAAAGTAATAAATGAATTGGTGATTCAGGACTGATTTCATAGTTAGGTGTTGTTAAGCATTTATACGTGACTTTGCAGGTAATGCATGGCATAGTTTTATGAAGTTTTGTTGTAATAGAATACACCTCCTTTTAAATCAAGGTTAATTTATTTACGTGATTTATTTTTAGATTGAAATATATATATTTTTTGCAAAGTCTAAACATTTAACATGGAATTTGGGGATTTGTGTAGGGTGGCACAGATTTAACTGTTTTAAATAAATATTTTGCTGTCATTGAAAATTACAATCAACAAATATGACTCAATTAGATTTTAAGCTATAAAATCCACGTTTTGTTAACATACAATAACACGCCAAATTATATCTATTAGGTTCTGTGCATTTGACCATAGAGGTTATGCAAGTCTAAAAATGTTCGAATCACAAGTAATGCTGTATTTGATCTTGCGTTTAAAGCCATTGAAAAGTACGTACTGTATTTTTATATCTGATAAAGATTAACAATAATAAGGAGTTGGCATGTAATGTTAGCAGTAATAATTTTCAAGTATAAATTAAGACTAATGATTTTCATTAAAAAAAAACAGTCTATTTATTGATGCCCTTTATAAGTATTTGCAACTCATATACTTTATAGTATAGTCATAACAAACTGCAGTCAAATAATACATGTAATAACTTGCACACCTTATAAACAAAATTTTGCTACCATTATTAAAAGAATTCGACGATATAAAATTACATCTTTATATTTAGTTTCAGTTGATTTTTTTATTATTTTATTGCAGTAGAGTCCGAGGGGCTAGAAGCTGTTTAAAAACAACTACTGTGCGGGGTGAATCTTGTACATCAGATATACCCAGAGATATTTTAGATGCTTCATAGTTTTCAAAAAAATTATAATACACTGCTAAAATGTTACCTTATGTATTGGGAATACAAAGCAGGAATTATTTTATTTTTATCCCTTTTCGTTTTCTCTTTGTAGTCATTTTTGCGACGCAGCATATGCTATTTTTGCGAAAAAAACATAGTTTTTCGGTAAACCCCATATAACCTTTTTTTATTTGCTATAAAAGCTATCAAGTTAAAACAGAAACAAGTTAATATTGTACCTTAAAATATTATTGCTCCAAGTACTTTTCAATGTTTTAATTTACGTATTACCGCAGTATAATAATAACCAGTAGGCTCCTCGCGTGTCGGCACTTTGAAGTCGTTAAGATCGAAATAGGTGCATGCCTATAAAACTAAAGCTTTCTTGTTAAACAATTCTTTATTATGATAATTTTGTATTTTGAGGACTGGCCGCCAATAAAACTATTATTATAGTAAATAAAATATTACTACGTATCAATATAGGCTTTTTCAAGTAATTTTTCTATTAGTGAGAAGTTATTATTTAAAAGTTGTGGATCTGAAAATAAAACAGTGTACAGTTAGATTTGTGAACATGTACAAATTTCTTTTTATTTTATCATTAGAGAGATTTTCATATTTATCTGTTGAAAATTTAAAAGTTCATTAGTTGGAATTTTTTTATATAATATCCAACACAAACTATTTTAATGTAAACCTCAAAACGTACCGTCTGGGTTCGAGCGATTTTAAAATAACCGAAGTGATCGAGGACATTTAAAGATTAAATTCTTTTATAGAATGCAATGTAAACAAATTTTAAAAGCGATCAAGTTACTTTTTGAATCGCTTATTACGTCATGGACATCTAAAAAATTAGCTTATACGATAACAAAAAGTAGACAATATTGTAAGCCGGGTTGGGGTGCCCCTGAGTTGTCTCGGTGTTTGTAAGGGGCTTGCTTACGAAGTGGCGCTTATATGCTTTCCGGTGATCTCGGTACTCTCGGGCGCCAGTTATTTTAACGTGGTATGCTCCACGGAACCGGGTAACTGCAAGTGGAGAAAAGAAAATCCAGGGAACTGCTGGGGTTGCTGAGGTCGGCCCAGTCTGGATCACTCCACCTATTCCTAAAGCTCTCACTAAGAGGGTATTAATACTAACAAATAAAACACACAATGTTAATCAAATGGTTTTTATTAATAATAGCAATAAAGCAAAGCATTCAATTCAACCCCTAACTATTACCCTACACTACTCTATCGTAGCTACAGCAAGCGGGTGCAAGACAGAAAATACATACATTACTCTACGGTAAGGTGTAGCAAGCGGGTGCAAAGCGTAAGTAGCAAAATCAACATGCCGGTGAGGTAAGGTATGTTAACGGGAGGATACAAGAGTCTTCAACAGTCTACAAGAGTCTACATACAAGACCCCCAGACATACGCACAGCTAGGTCTCGGGTAAGGTACGGACAAGAGGACGGATCTAGGATGAGACTCCCAGGCATACGCACAGCGAAGTCTCGGATAAGAGGGTGGATTTAGGATGAGAGCCCCAGGCATACACACAGCGAGGTCTCGGGTAAGGTACGGACAAGAGGGCGGATTTGGAATGAGACTCCCAGGCATACGCACAGCGAAGTCTCGGATAAGAAGGTGGATTTAGGATGAGACCCCCCAGGCATACGCACAGCGAAGTCTCGGATAAGAGGGTGGATTTAGGATGAGAGCCCCAGGCATACACACAGCGAGGTCTCGGGTAAGGTACGGACAAGAGGGCGGATTTGGAATGAGACTCCCAGGCATACGCACAGCGAAGTCTCGGATAAGAAGGTGGATTTAGGATGAGACCCCCAGGCATACGCACAGCGAGGTCTCGGGTAAGGTACGGACAAGAGGGTGGATTTGGAATGAGACTCCCAGGCATACGCACAGCGAAGTCTCGGATAAGAGGGTGGACTTAGGATGAGACCCCAGGCATACACACAGCGAGGTCTCGGGTAAGGTGCGGTAAAGCGGGTGGACACAGGGTGAAATCGGTGCTAAAAGAGGCGTCGGAATATACGGTCAAGAGTTCTTACTCTTATCTTCTGGCTGGCTGCTAGGCTGCTCGGTTCAGCTGGCTGGTCCTGATGGTGAGTCCCGGACGTGGACTGAATAAATCGCCGCTCTGCGCTTGTTTATATAGGCGCTCTCGGAACGTGGGGGAAAAAGGTAGGAGTAAATCGGAGCGGCGCACGCCAAATATCGGTTAGGGAAGGGACGCGTGCACTCGCTTGAGTCGTCCGCTTATTCGAACGGTTTTAGATTGCTTGCGAAAATAACCATATTTATTCATACATTCAAAATAATTAATAAAATTCAGTAACTTCGTTACAATATACATTTCGCATATTGTGTTTATTATTATTACAATAATAACATTTAATATTTACCATAATTTAATTCTTCATAAAATATCTTTCTAACGAATGGAAAATTACAGGAATATAGTCTTTTCGCAACCTTCATTTCATACGATACGGGACCAATATACAACGCGCAACTAAAGTTATACGACTCTAGCGTAATAGATGTGTTCGCTTACGCGTATCAAGCATAACTGCTGTCAAAGTCAGGAACACATCCCGAATTGCGGCTATCACTATTTACGAGAGTGAGCCTACTGGTTTGACCTACTACATTTGTCACTAGCGCTGTGCGAGTGTGGAAATCAAAATAGAAAATCGATGAAAAGCAATCTATTGACGGATTAATCGATTATTTAAAAAATAATCGAAGGACATATTAATAATCGATTAATCAATTATAATGCACAGCCCTATTTACAAATGCTGCTATAAATTACAGAAAAACTTTCTGAGAAGGAAAGAAAAATGATACATTTTAGCCACAAATGTTGATCTAGACAAACGCTTATGATGGTGATCGAATTTTTTTAATATTGCTTTGAACTCCTAGTGTCCGTTTTAGATAGAATCACGTATTTTCAGCAGTGGATAAGGCAAATTGCATAAATAATAGCGATTAAACAGGTTATTTTGTCAATTTTCTGTAAAAAAATCCATTTTATTTTTCAGTGATAGGGAATTTTTAATTTGAAATTCGGATTTTGAGGATGTTAATTACCCAGGATTGCATCGCCTATTTCCGTTTAAAAGAAAAACAAATAGTTAAAATTAACTGTTCAGTGCTACCAATGGTGCTACTAGTAGATAAGTATAACGTACAGTAGATGGCCACCGATGCTTTTTAAAATTTTCTAAATTTTAATTTGTTCTAATATTCATTTTTAAAAGATATTTTGTTATTTACATACATAATAGTACTATATCGGATTTAATTGCAGTTATAACTTATTTTTAAGAAATATTTAAACACAATTACCATTAACATTTCGTCACTTTTTCTCTTGATTTAATAACTTTATATCTGGCAACTATTAGTGACAAGCATGCTATTAATTCACTTGCTGCCTATTACTTTAATTAACGGATGATTCTACTACAAGTCTATGATTCCGTATAACAGCACTATTAGATTTCAATTAGGTAGAAGTATTAGACACTAAGCACATTCTAACAATTCTCAATCGAATTTAGATCCTAAAAATTGCTACACCGAGGAGGTAGTGGGTTGGGATGTACGTAATTTTCGATCTTTATAGAATATTATAAACTATTTTAGTCCCAAGGGGTTAAATGTGCCGTTTTAGCAACTGACGGGAGGTTACAATATTTATTTCATTTCATTCAACCAGTTATACAAAAAAGAAACTCAAAGTCAGTTATACAGAAAAGAAAAAAAATTGTTGGACATTGATACTTTCAACAAAAATATGTTACTTATTTTTCTGTTTTTATAAGAGGTTGAAGACGTCGGTCGCTATCCGAGTATAATGATTTCGTTATTTAACGATATATTTTAATTTTCGTATGCACTAACTGCACATTCTTTTTTATTTTACAAAATTTTTGGCGACTTCTTTTGTTTCCTTCTATTTCTTAACTAAAGTAAAAACCCATACGTTAACGCAGTTTTGATGTTTGGTGATGACTTACTTCGATCACAAACTGTTAAAATGAAATGTTATTAATTTTGATTTAAAGCGCCGACCGTGGACACTATGCCGACCGCAAGCATCTTTAAGAACAAACCTTAAGTTACAATTTACCATTCTTATGGGGATATTAACGTAAAGCCTCGGAGCTAAAAGTAATTATTAACCTGTTGATCGATTTTGATATGGTTTTCACGTATGTGATTTCTGTGATGTTTTTTACAACATGACCTTAAGTTAAGTTAGGTTAGATTCGTGGCCACGGTCGGCAGAGTGTTCAGTAGCAAAATTTATTTTAAGGGTCTGCTTAGTGTCCACGGTCAGAAAAGTGTCCAGTAGCAAAATTTATTGTATTTAGGGTGCTGTGGTTTATATCCTGTCAGTGGTTTATTTAGGGGGACTATCGGGCTGGACCCCCAATTGTAATAGTCAAGGTCATTTATTTATAGTTACAGTAATTAAGCGAAACCGAAACCGTAGTTTCCCGTAACAACCCGAAAACTTAGTAGTAGCCCCTCGAAAAAAAATCCTAAATACGCCACTGAATGCTATAGAGTGTAGACTATCCACCTTGTAATAGTTCGCTTCGTTGATTTAAGATTCGGTACTTCCGATGCTTGACCTCCTAGATAGTGAATGTGTAAGTGTTTGTGTAACGCAGGTACAAGTGATTTGTGCACTATCTAGGACGAGACAAATACCTTTTTGTTATAAAAAACACTGAAGAAACTCGTGCTTTTGAAACTGAGTCAGGTTCCTTTAGTTTCAGAACTAGGATCAGGTTCCTCCTCGCCTTTCTCCGTGTGATTGGACATATCTCATTGATTAATTTATTATTAAGAGTTGAGCTAAAGTTGTATGGTTCATCAACAATAATGGTTCAACGTTTATCAAGATTCATTGCGTTCTTGCACCTATGTGCAACTCTACATTCTGCTCCACGATGGAGTTGTCAATTTGTGAGTACTTATTCGTTTGCTAAATAACTAGAAATCCATCTATCTTTGTCCGTTATTGTTTTTCTTTCGTTTTCTTTCTTTCACTAAGAAGATTATTATTGCTTTCCCCATTCGTCCATTTCTTCTCGCAGTTTTTTGTGAAATTGACTTTATTCTGTAATTCTCATCTTCATTTGAGGTATATACGACTATATTATGTTTTTTGTCTTTGCCCTTTGCGCTTCCATTCTGCTCTCTAATTTCTCGATTTTAAAAATTACTGCTGTCGATTTAAGAAACTGTTTTTTCTCTCCTACCCCTCATCTTTCTTTTAGAACACCTTTCTCTATATCCTTCAACCTCTTCAGATTCTTCTTAATTCAGATCGTTTTCGTTCTTTTCCATGATTACTTCTATTATTTCGTCCATCACTTATTTTGTAGATATACGTAATTCAGTTTCGTCGGACGCTCGGTGGCTTTTTTTCTTTCGGTCTAGGATACGGGCGCGGCCGTTTCGGCGCAAGGACAGTTTGGCGCGGGACAGTTCGGCGTGGGGACACTTCGCCGCCGGGGCAGTTCGGTGCATGTAAATTTTTCCGCGGCAAATTAGGGTAAAACTTTCCGAGATATGTATTTTAAAAAATATCTATTACGTCGGATATGAATAGGTCCGACCCTTCAGGAGACACTGTCCTTTGGCGACATTCATTTTCAGAAGCCAAAAACTTTCTACTAGCTAATTAAACAGTACTAAGTACTCTAATAGTAAAGAATACTCACGCGATAATTGATAAGCCCTCTTGCAGTACATACGAGCTTTTGTTCATTGAGAAATATTGATTGTTTTATCATACCGTATTTATCGAATACTGTATTTATTACCTGCTACTGTTTTCGCACCGAACTGTCTCTGCACCTAAGTGGCTGTGCAGAAATGTCCTTGCGTCGAAGTGTCTCCGTGTCGAAGTGTCCCGCACAGAAATGTCCGGCTCCGATGCGGATACTTCACTCAATTTCATGGTATTCGAATTTTAATGAATCAGAATTTATGAATTAACAAATTCAGCATAAAATTGATAACATTAGCGTTGGTTTATGAATGTAGTCGAAAATGACTACAAATTTAGCAGATTTTCTTTATATATCGATTCTAAATTATGTTTAGTAAATGTGTACAACGCCTTTAAATAAAAAACTGGTATATTTTTTTGTTATTTAATAAAATGCCCAAGATGAGTATTTTTGCGTGCTAGGCAACAGTACAAACGATTTTTGTATTCAGTACGAACTCCTAAAAAGTTTCCATCGTTATAGCTCTCAGATTTCCTAACACTTAATTGACGCAAATCCGCCATACTAGTCTAACCAACTCAGATTTGGGAATCTAGGCGGCCATTAAGTTACCCTTAATCTTCCAATCCAGTGGCCGTGGAATCTGCATTTTAGAAATCGAAGTACTAGAACAACGTAGTCCGGAAGAGCGCCATCCTGTTGGAAATACGACTGATCTTCATCCAACTGTTCTCCACAGCATCGGGGATTAATGGATCTATTACATTTTCATTCTCGTTCCGTTGAAATTTTTTGTCGGTATAGGTATAGGGTACGTCCTTCTCTATTCAGCTCTGTGCTGATTCAGTAAGCTATTCAGAAAAAAGGTCCGTTCACATTAAAGCAAATATTTCGAATCTTAGGTTATCATTTCCGTTAGTTCTTCATAGAATTTGATTCCTCTACCAAAGTCGCGTTTGGTTAGTTGCTGATGTCTTAGCTGTTGATTATGTTTATAATTTAGTATAAATACATAAATAACAAATTTAAAAGGGAGGATACCTAATTATATTTAATAATAATTATCTAATGCAAAAAATATTGATCAAAAAGCTGTAAAAACGTTGTAAATTCTTAGAAAAATTACATGTTTTTCCATTCTTTATAGTCCAACAAGAAGAAATGTTGATGTAAATCTTTGTTGAAAATTGTTGTTTTGACATGGAATTCCCTCATTTCGCGTCTATTCTTGCACGTACTCAAACCTTTTCTTCGCTTTTTAACCACTATAACAAAAAATGATATAGAGGTCTGGGCCTGATAAATCTTCATTAAGTTCCAATTACGAATATTGAATCCAATTGTTCTTTAACGCATTCATAATCATATTCTTCACTACAAATATTTTCAACAGTCAATACAAACAATTAAATTCGATTTAAAAACTATAATTGCCAATTCAACTTGTTCACATTGTTCACATTAGTTGCACATTCAAGACAACACCCGAAAGGTATTTCCTGCAGACAAAATAACGTCAAGTCATCTCCCTTCCCATTCATCTTCCCAATTACAATGATTATGATGTATTTACTAATCATATTGGAATGATTACTATTGTAAAAAACTTTGTTTAGGGTAGACAACAGCGCGAGTTGTGTTATGACCGTGCAGCATTCCAAATATGTAGTGACCACTAAATATACCTTTTTAAAAAGTCATTACATTGCAGGCAGTTTGTCTTTTGTCGAAGATTTTTGTCCTTGGTAACATTTTGGTATACATTACTGATTTAACATTGATGAACTTGCAGAAGAAAATTAATTAATTATCATTATACTATTTTTCTACACTTGCTTTTGAAAGTTCATTACTCTACATGGTTTTTAATATACATATGTATTATGTAGAAAGAAATGTTTACCGTGGGTGTGCAACAAAGTGTAAAAGTTCTTTCACGTACATTTCTGTTAAAAAAATTGGCAAAAAACTTTTATCTCAATAAAGAATAATCGGGCCGGCGGTGGACGAGTGGTGTCAGTGCATCACTCGTGTTCCAATGGTCGTGGGTTCGAATCCCACTTGGGACGGCGGGATTTTTCTAATTGGAAAATTCCGCCACCTCAACTATGGATGTGTGTATTCGTGTCGCATGTTAGATGGGGGACAGATGACCTTAGATGTTGGTTCCCCCGTAGTGTAGGCGTCAAATAAAAAAAATAAGAATAATCTCACTACATTTGAACAACACTATTTTAAAAGGTATTTAATAGTTTTTTATTTTTAAGTTCGCTTACATTGTAAGAAGAGAAAGAAAGGTGTATACGACATGTGTTGACAGACCTTTCCAACACAAATGATTGCGGCATTCGGCTTCGCCTCACGCTCAGGTTTCAGAGTGTTTTGTAAAACAAGTAAATCTAAATATCAAACTTCAGATCACTTTATTGCAAACACTAAATCAAGAGTAACTTTTACATGTATAATAATAAACAAGAAACAACAAAAATCATACAAAATTAAAAATGTAACCCCATCCGTAAAAACAAGAAGAAACAATATCGGTATTAACTATTAACATTATAACAATATTAATTGAAAGCCAAAACGTTAAAATAGAAATATAAATACACTTAATATACTACACTTTAAGTAGGTAGTTTTAGCTAATACAAGTATCCCAAAATACCGCACAGTGTATTCGAGTAAATTCAGTTTTCCAAATTTCTATTTGAAAAAAGAAATGTTGCATTCTCAAAACAGTCAAAACAATTAAAAAAATTGTACCGATAAATGTGATTAACATTGTTTATCGGTAAACAAAACTTAAATTTGTTAAATAGGGGAAGCCCACTTAACTAACAACAGGTATTCAAGGCAAGGACGAAGCTATGAAAATAATGTATTTCTCACGTATTTAACGTGTAAAAGATATATCACTGGACACGTAATTATTACATGCCACTGAGCATCACTTTGGAATACTAATTGTAACAGGTAAAAAGAACGGAAAGCACGTAATTTTCATATGAATTTCTATTTCAGCGCTACATGAGATATAAGAAAATGAAAAGATAATGAATTAGGGCGCGCAATCTTACGTAGCGTAGTTACGCCACTGCTTCGCTCCGCTACCGCCGGTCTTAATCAACCTTTAATGGACCCAAGAATCATCCCTGAAAGTTTGAAGCATCTAAAGAAATTTAAGGTCGTCATCTTATCATAGATAATTAATATTCTTTCTCTGATTAAAATTAATATCTCTGTACAGGGTGGCCCACGTAAGCTCCTTATCTTACTGGAAACTGTAAGAATTACAAGAAAAGTTGAATAAAGTTGGTTGGTAGGTGTAAAACAAATTTTAATTTAAATATATTTCTGTATATATAGGGTGAGACGTTTCACTACGGCTATCAAATTTTTATCTTAAATAAAAGACCCTGTATATTTTCATAACACAACTCCGTAGCATTAACGTGGCGTAACACGTTAGCACAATACTTAAAAACACAAAAGAAATAGAAAGTTAGAGTCCTATTTATTTTAATTAAAAATCAAATATTACATTTATAAACTATTTTTAAACAATAAATCTAAACTAATAATAATAATTAATCAGTTCATTAATTATAAAAATGAACATGAATAGAAATAGAAAGCATGATGCATTTTATAACAAACGGAGCACTTTTTCTGCAGAAAAAGTAGCATTTAATTAAATCGAGCTACTAGGTAAACATTCTATAAAACGGTATCATAAAAGTTTTGTTTATTAATCATATAACTTAAAAAGTGGGAGAAAAGAAAAACTTTTCCATTTTTAAAGTAGGAAAACAAAAAACTGTTTATTGGCGATCACTTCAAGTAAACAATCTTTAACTGGTTTGCGGTCCATTGTTTACACGTAAAGAGAAGAAGTTAAAAATTTCCAGGTAAGATGGAAAAAGACCAAAGAAAATTCTACATTTAATCAAAAGGTTTTCTCAATAAACCAGGGCATACGGAACAGTTGGTCCTCGGCTTTAGTGTAATGAAATTAGATTTTCTATGATCGATTTTGCCTCTTGCATTTGGTAAGCAATATATTTCAAATTCAACAACATGGATTTCCAGTGAAATATAAATTCACATGACATTATAAAACAGCAAAACGTACTGGAAAATATTACACATTTAAAATCCTGAATGAAGGAGATGTCAAACAATTTTACAAAGTATATGGAAGATCACTACATCGTATTTTCAAGAAGATCAACTACAACGATGGTGTGAAAATATGAAGTATTTCTATACAAGAATCTTGAATGAAACAGTGGTAAGACAGAATCAAACAATAAATAATCCTAAATTAAGAAGTCTCCTAAGTATATAAAAATCAACACTTCCAAATAAGGAAACCTACATTGATAATCTTTCAAACGTATTGGAGAAGAGCGTTTAGCAAGACCTGCAGGTGTATGTGTATAAATATTAATTGTAATTAACATTGCCAAACCATGGAAGTAAGTTCATACTTGTGCGTGGTATAGGGCGGTATTATTTTTAACGACAACCACCATAGAAAGATGTTTATGTGGTTGTCGATACCGACTGCTTAACGTGTCCATCTGACAGTACGGCGTGTACTGAAGCTTTATCGACGATAAAAAGCCTCTCGGCGGTTCCGGGGATTGAACCCGGGCCGCCTGAGTAAGAGTTGAACTCTTTACCGCGCGGCCACCCACATCATTAATATAATGGTTTACATTGTGAAATCGAACTGGGGAGAAGATAAAAAAATTGTAACATTAGTTACATAGAAACCTTATGCTAGTTAAATTTTAATATTAATATTTAATAAGTTTCAGATTTCGAAACTATATTTGAATGGGTTAAATCATTGAAATTGAAAAGCAGTTGCGTATCTATAGAAGAAATTATAAAGTATATAATAGAATAAATCAGTCAGATGGAAATCAAAATGTATTTTATATATAGCACTGTAAATATATTATAATATAGATGTGAAACAAGTAATAAGCGGCATTGCTTTGGCTTGCCATTCTACAATCCAAATCTACGAAACTAGATCCCTGCTACAGGAAGTTATGGTTTTAGTTAACAGGATAACAATGGTTCAAATAATATTGTCTTATATAATATTAGTATTGTAATATTAATTAAAACTAAAAGATATGGGGGACAGCTTATTTCGATGTAGTTCATCTATATGAGTATCATTCGGTTTTGGAGTAAATCCCAAGCTGTCTTTTACGCCATTTAATACAGTTTTTACGTACTTCTAAAAATCATAGTATTAAAAATCTAGTAAGAGACTATTTTTAAAATACTTATTACAATTAAAGCTCCCAGTTCTGTAGGTTCTTCAGTAAATATAACATTTGACAGCGTGTAGTTACCAAAGTATTCAGATTCACTTATTTTAGTGTTTCTAAAAGAAAGCGAGTCCAATGCTTCATAAAATGAAGCTAGGGGTATGTAGTCCCTCTCTCTAATTATATATTCCCCTAATCTAAATGGTATTTCCCAAGGAATCTCTTTCAGATGAGCTAAATTAAACGCATCGTTTATAAGTTGTGCTCTGTTTAATACGTGTATCAGTGTGAAATTTTCACTGTTCATAAATTCTATAATTCGTTCCCAATTTTCTAGGTCATAATTTACACGATAGTAACCTTAAAAATTTAATATATAGTTTAAAACTAGATCATATAATGAAATATAAAAAATGCATAAATAATTCACTTACATCTTTATCAAAAACTCACCAGTTTGTTGTTTGTTAACTATAAGTAATCCATTAACAGAAAAGTTATTGCTTTGTATTGTACC
Source organism: Agrypnus murinus (assembly GCA_929113105.1). Lineage (NCBI taxonomy): Eukaryota > Metazoa > Arthropoda > Insecta > Coleoptera > Elateridae > Agrypnus > Agrypnus murinus. The sequence goes on from OV816025.1 coordinate 43,496,808, forward strand.
ACTTTTTTCAGTTAACCAATAATCAGCATTTGTTTTAGAAAAATCAAATTCATCCCTAAACGAAAACATGAAATTCATTGGTATTATCCATTTGGTATTTGAATTGCTACCATCAAATTGGGATTTCTAAAAAAGGATATTTTAGTTGGTCCTGAAATAAACCACTGATATAATAAATCAATTACTTGTTGTATAGTAACATCTCCTGTCTGATAGTTTCTATTGACTGTAACAATAGGAAATCCTTTAGTACTATCCCATACTTCCATAATTTCTCCCACTGTCATATTACTTAACAAACCATTCGTAGCTGCTAGGTCTACAGCTTTTTGAACTGAATTATAGAGATCCTTAGGTACAGCGGTAGCATATTTACTTTTTAAATAGAATGTAGAGACAAAGAAAATCCAACAGAAAGAAGGAAATACTTACTTTGTTTCTAAATAAATCTGCAACCCCTTTCTGAAAACTTCAAGCGTTAGGAAATGTTCCATCATTCTTATTATAGCAGCTCCTGAAGGAAGAAGACGGATTGATCAGAATTTCTAATAATTTTAATAATGCTTACCTTTTTCATACATAATATGGAAAGGAGGATATGTTCCTGATCTTTTTATTTTGTAATTTAATGGATGTGGACCAATATTAACCTCTAGTTTAAAAGCTGTTTGAAGCACATCAATAACAAATTGGTCCATTAATCTCCACGTCGGTTGAACCTAAATAGAAAGAATCAATAAGTATCTAGTTTCTTGTGAAGAAGTACCCCTGCACCTACTCATGCCAAGTTTCATAAAATTTTATGTGCTCAAAGTTTTTCGGTACTTTACGGTAGATAATTTGCGAACACGAAATGAAGCGGTGTGAGAGAACCCACCAATATAATTTAATGAAACTTGGCTTTGGAGTAGGTGCAGGGACATTACTTTACTCTAACAGCCAGAAATAGCCACCTGGTGTATCAGGTTGCAGAGTGTCCAAATGTGCTATATCCGAAAATTGATTCAATCGATGAATCTCTATGGAGAGAGTGTTAACATATGGTAGCTGAGTAATCCCAGCACGCAAACTAATTATTATCCTAAATTAAAATATTCCGAAAAAGATTAGTGTTACGAATGTCACGTACCGCTAGTACTCAACAAGAAGGAGATCTAGCATTACCACATGTCTATGTATTCACAGTTATTGGGTTCGAATGAAATGTCCGAAATCAATTCAACGTGTGGAAACTGTCTTATGTTAAATAATACTTTTGGCGTGTTTAGCTAACAACCATTCGGTAGCCTGCATATGAATTCAGCATAATGCTTTTTGCAAGAGTGCAAGAGCTCGTTTCGTAACATCTGGCTTATCTTCAATTACACCCCTATAGCGCTGACCTGTGTGTTCCTCCGTTTGTGCGATTTAAAAACTCTTGATTGGGAAATGAAATCGTCAGGTGACAACAGCGACGGGGGTAAAATGATCTTGGAGATTCTATATTTGGAATCTGATTGGATCTGTGTCAAAGGTCAAGTCCAAATCTTATCCCTTACAGTGTACAAACATTGATAGTGGGACTAGATGCAATCCACGCTGCTCAAATCTGTACTTTGATTTTACTTCCGATATAACATGATGAGTACAGAACGGCATTTTCTAACTTTTTAACCTAGTACTAAAACTTCAAATTCAATTCTTCGACAATAATTAGCAAGTATTTCAGAATTTTAAGGACCATTTACATCTTTTTCATTTTGTTATATTCATTTCGGTGTGAATTTTGGAAACAAACATAAATAAACCAATAAACGATAAGTGATCAAATAATTAATACTTACTAAAGATGCTCCATAATATTGGAAGTATGTAGCAAACGATTCGCTTAACCATAAAAAGTCCCACCAAGCTGGGGTAACTAAATTTCCAAACCATTGATGGGCGTACTCATGAGCAATATAACAAGTTGTAGTTTTAAAGTCCTGAGCCGAACTAAAATAGTTTCGCAGTAAGTAAGTTTGACTACAAAATAAAATCAAAAATGATTACGCATTTCAAGGCTATTTGATAAGCTTTTACCCATAGATAACTAAACCCCAATTCTCCATAGCATTTTCATAAAAAAATCTATTGGGTACTACAAACTGGTCCATCTTATCGATAGCAAAATCAATCTTAGTGAACTCTTCAAGAGCTTTTAATGTTTTAATTCCAATTTCCAAAGCATAGTCTGCTTCTCCATCATCTATTGCATTTGGATTTGCATAAACGCGTTGTCTTCCTACTTTTTTTGTGGATTTATAGTCACACACAGCAAATGCAAGAGTAAATGTAGACATAATCGGAGTTTCTTTAAATGTATCTTGAAATCGTCCATCTCCTAAATTTCTAAAGAATGTTTAAGGAATGTAATGGAAACATTAAATTTAAATTTTAATATTATATTACTTACTTTGTAGCGTATAAATCTGTGTTAGAAATAGAAATATATTCTTTCTGTCTTATTACAGTGACAATAAATGTTGCCTTTAGAGCAGGCTCATCAAAGCAGGGAAAGGCTCGCCTAGCGTTACTTGGTTCAAAATGAGTCGCAGCCAACAATCTAAAAATTAAAGAACGTGAATGCAGACAAATATGAGAAGAATAACTTATATAGTATCATCTCTAGAGTATCATCTGTAATGTTTTCAGTTATATATAATGATTTTCTAACATACTTCTTCAGTGTCTTTTAGACATATCGGAAGAAGAGCGCATTTTGGTCTTGGTGCCCATAGTCATATCACGAGAGTAACACATTGCAATCTAGTATTGTTGCTGAAGAAATACCCCAAAACGCGAAAAATCTGAAATCTTGAATTCGGATGGAATTTAAAGAAAAGAAATACAACTAGGTGACAATGGGGCAAAGCATGTTGTAGTGTTGCAGACTTCGAATTGTTAAAAGGAAATTCTCAGGTCTTCTTATTGTTTATGAATTGTCTTATACCCTTTTAATTATTTTACTCTTTTATGAGGCTTTAATAATGTCCAATGAATTCTTAATTGGATTCTTTTGAAAATTAGCTTGTCCCAAAAAATTAAGACTAATGGTCCAAAAAAACGTTTTGTTTAAAGTTCTACGAAAGTTTTGCCCTAATTTATCGCGGAAAAATGTACATGCACCGAACTGTCTTTTCATCGAAGTGTGCCTGCGGCGAACTGTCCTTGCGTCGAACTGTCCGGCGCCAAACTGTCTTCGCGCCGAAACGGCCGCGCCGAGATGGCCAGCCTAAACGGCCGCACTCAGATGTCCGAGACCGCTAGGAAGATCACCACGCCGGAATTTGCCTACCGCCTGTGGGGTTTCGTAACTTCCTCCAGGATATGATGCTGTGCCGAAGCTAAAACGTTGAGGTAAATTGCACCTAAATAGCTTTCCCCTTTTACTATTACCTCTTGAATAATGTCCAAGACTAAAATGTATATTTCTCCTTCTTTCTTTATGTCGGACCAGCTGGTTAAGTCTTCGGAACAAAAAGCTATATTTGATGTGACTACGCCTGCACTGCACCCTGGACTATTAGTACGGCTTAATTTTCCTTTGACTATTTCCTCTTTTAAATTCAATTATTATATTCGTTTGAAATAAAAAATAAGCCTTTTTACACTTGTGGAACTGTTAAACTTCTTTATTTACCTTTATTTTATTTAACTTTTTCAAATATCAACTTTTATAAAACCTTTTTGTTTAAAAACCCTTTCTATTCTCCCTTTTATTTACTTAACTACCTCTTAGTAACGATACATTCTTTTAGATTGCAATTATTCCTCACATATTCTTGTTATTTATATTTCGATCCAAATTAGCGTGCCTTTGGTCATTATTTTAATGTCCAGATTTTTGTAGACTATGTAATTGCATTTCAAGACAGATATTGGTTTGTCAATAACCGTAGTCAAGGCTATTTTTGTATTGTTATATTATTGTCAATGAGGTATGTAATGTTTTATAATATTACTAACCTAATACATTTTCTTTTTTCAGAAGTAACTGCAAGTGAAAATCCTATTAACTATACTATCATTTATGATGAATTCTTTATAAATGCTCGATTAACAATTATTAATGATAAACGCAAATAGTCAACACTTTTCTTTTTTGGGCATCAACAAGAATTCATGAACCATCTAACAAACTTATTTTTAACTTCAACAGCTGAGACATAGATTAATTCAGTTTACTGAAATAAAAAGATATGAATATAACTAGCTACCTTCGTTTATCTCCATTTTTGTAGTATGCAGCCCAAAAGAAACCTTCACCGATCCCTAGTACACCACTGAAGTTACCAATTGTCAAACTGTACTTTTCATCATTGCCTAATTCATCTTCAAATTGTATAGTGTAGGTTTCAGTTGATTCATCGGTTAAAGTTGATACAGGTCTGAGTATTCTACTATTGGAATCAGTTATTTTGATAGAAGTGCTATCTATATCAAGATCAGATTGATGTAAAGTAATATTCTTAGTGTTTACTAAAATTATTAATTCTATTATAACACTGCCATTAAAATAATATGCATCTAAAGATTTGTCATCATGCAAATGGGGTTCAACGGATAAAAAATATCGTAACGGTTTTACATTCTGTGGTAGGCGATATATTTCACTAGAAACAATGTTAAGCACAGTAGCACTAAATACTAAGATAAATGCACAACGTAACATTTCTTAATGACAAATTAAATTAATAATGATGGAATTTAGGTTATGTCGCTAGCTTAAACTAATGACTGAAACAAAGTGTTTATCAAGAGGTACTGTTTGCACTTTTAATTTCTTTAAGATAAAACGATGATGAATAAAGAATTGTTACTTGTTATGTAACAGGTAACTAGCAAGTATAAAAGCGATTCTGATAACTCATTTTCTTTAAAAGGCAATTTGTGTTAATGAAACGGAAATTGGTATACTTATTGTATAGTTAACACCAACAGTTAATAAGAATAATAATGACTTTTGGAAGGAGTTTCCGTATTTCTTTAAAAATAGTTCAACCTTCAATGCTGTAGTAAGGGGGGGGGGGTTTTGGGTGCTTAGCACACCCAGTTGCTGAACCAACACTCCACAAAATGCTTGACTTATTTAACTAAAACAATAAAAAAGTAATTTTCATCATTATAACCTAATTATTATATTATTTTTTTTATAGTATCGTGAGTCCTCGCTTGAAACCGAGGACTTTAGCATCCCTAAATTGGAAAGTTTAACTACGCCTATGTTAATGTTTGTTTTTAATTATTGCATTGTATTATATATTTGGGTTTTTCCAACATTATAATTACGAAAATACATTAAAGATCGATTCATTTTTCTTGAAAATAATATAATATCTATTAATAATATCTTGAATAATAATATATGTATGAATATATATTATTATTCAAGATATTTTCAAGAAAACCATTTTCTCTATTCAAAGTATTGACAAGGACAAATCTTTGTGTTTACTAAATCTAAACGGCAGTAAAGGTTAAATGCGAACGAATAATAGAACTTGAATAGACGTTCGTAACAGTCCACAAAAAGTCCACAAAATATTAACACATAGACTAGACATTTATTTCTTTTTTTTAAGAATCTCTGTAACGCTACCTTTTTGTGAAAGAAAATTCGGACTTGCTAACTGCTGATGATGATGTATGTATATTGATATCTAACTATACTGATTCATGCTTCTGATTTCTCGGTTCAATTTTCTTTGTCTAATTTGCTGAGTAATGATTAAAGTTGGACACATACGTATCTATTGGACACTTTAGGTATCAAATATGAGTAACTACTTCGAAGAGTATTGAGTTGAGTTGAATTTTATCCACAGCCTTATCCACTTATAAATGACGGTAAGTTGTCATAAGCTTATCTAATAAATAAACGCAAATAACATTAGTTCAAGGTGGACACAAATTGGGGTTAAATGTCCAAATATATTTTAGGAAAGATATTCTCAACTGTGAACAGTGTGACTCACAGAACATAAATAAAGCTTAGTATCTTGACCAATCTAATCTTACATATCCACTGATAGGATTCTTTGGATAACATTTTGTGACCAACCCTAGACAAGTAACATTCACAAATGTGTTCTGGGATGAGGCTATAGTACTCTAATATAGTGCTGCTTTTATAGCTGTGTTTGACACGGTGTATATTATTGCTTACTAAAGTTGTCTGTAACATGATCTATTAGATATCCAGGTGTAATGAGGAGTGTCGTATGAAAATTTGAATTATTGTTTCTAAAAGATTACAGCAATCACTATCAACACAAAACAGTTCCTAAAACAGGGGCATCATTCGATCCCTAATTGTTTCTTTGCAGTACGCTGAAATATCTTAGCTGTAAACAATTTAGTTCAGTTAGATAATATCTATGGTTATACTGAACTTTATAATTAAGAAAAACTGCTTTAAGGTTAACTCACCGGTTAGGTAGTTATAACTTCTTCAATTAGGTAGACACCTCGGAACTTCTAGTTTGAAAATCTTTTCCTAGGTCTACGATATGGCTGTTTCTTGTTACTAGAGTGAAATACTGTCCCTGCACTTACTCCATTACAAATTTCATAAAATTCTATTAGAACCACATTTGCCCCTCATGAAGTTTCTTTGCTGCCTTGGCAGGAAATTGGCATTAATTTTATGATGATTGGTTCTTTACATTTTATAGTGATAGTAGATTATTTTAGCAAGTTTGCAGTGGTCAATATTTTGTCAACCAAAAATAGTGCAAATGTGTTTATATGCCTACCTCAAGAAATCTTTTCAGACAACGGGCCTTTTTTTGAACTCTACAGAATTTAACAATTATGCAAGACAATGTTACATTAAGTTGACAACTTTCACTCCTTACTACCCGAGATATAATGGACAGTTACCTAGAAAGGATCTATACAAACAACCAAAGCATTTATAATTAAAGCTGCACTAGATAGAGAAGATCCGTTTTTGACCATCTTAAACTATAATTCGACTCCAAAGCAAATCTTTTAACTCCTAATAGCTTATTATTAATGATGAGTAGATTGAAAATACTTTCAGAACGCGTGGAAATTTTAAAACCAACGACCAATACTGATAAAGAAACGATGATGTTACAACAAAAAATATAGCAAATATTATAATAGATCTGTTAAAAAGTTGGCAGAGTTACACCCTGGACAAAGAGTTCTAATTCAGGAGAAAGCAAGAAATTGGAAGCCTGGTGTAGTTATTTATAATAATAAATGATGGCGACTATATGAGAAATGGGCATGTTAAGTCTGTACGACATATACATAGGACTTGGCGGCCGGCTAAGAACTAAGGACTTCTTCGGCGCAACGTGCAAACTACCTGTGCGTGTACTTATGCAAAAGTTAGGCTTGAAGTTGTATTGGACGCTATTCGAGAGCAATATGGTGATTTTCGCTTTTAAATCATTTGTTCTGGTTCCTTTCTAATAAATATGCAACTTTCAGAAAAAATGTGCTGAATTTAATAGAATGTAGGTGTGTCTAGGTTATGTAAGGTTAGGTTCGGTTAAGTTGGGTTAGGTTAGGCTAGATTAGGTTAGGTTAGATTAATAGATAAAAATAGGTTAGGTTAGGTTAGGTTATGTTAGGTTAGGTTAGGTTAGGTTAGGTTAGGTTAGGTTAGGTTAGGTTATGTTAGGTTAGGTTAACTTATGTAAGGTTCAATTGATTTAATCTTGTCCTTATAAACTTGACACAATCTTGTCCTTTGACATTATAATCTAAATTGATCATTTCCCATTCTGCGGGTGTTGACTTTTCTTCTCAGCTTTAAGAGGTGAGTCTAACAGTCTAACCTATAACAGTGCCTCCTCTCGGCTATACACTAAAGGACAGTTTTGCATATAATACATTTGCCATATTCTTATTCGTTTTGTAGTTTGATAGGAAGGAACTAATGGATTTCGTTTATCAGAACAATAACGTAGATGCATGCAGCAAAAGGACGATGACTTAATAGGCAAAGCAGTCCAATGTCTTGTTTACGATTCATTTTTAAGCTCGCCCGTTAGCAATCTTTCAGGGAATAAAAGTACTTGTAAACTCATCTAAGATCACTTTATTTTTTATTTTTTTGATATATCATAGACCTAACTGACTGTTGTGTTTCATGCTGGAAATGATCTGCATCGAATTGGTAAGCTTGTAAGTTGTAACCTTTCTTTTAAAACTCATGAAAACTTAAGGTTTTCTGCAGTTTTCCTTAGCTGTAACACAAATGTGGGATTTGCGCTGTTCCATCTGCAAGTCGGCTGCAGCCGCACGTAGGGCCTACGTAATAATAATAATCGCCCCTACCTCCCACACAAGCTTATAGCTTCTGGGGCCTGGTTTCCAGGTTATTGGTTGTAGCAATTATTATTATTATTTAAAAATTTTATTAGCTACTATTGAACAGAAGTTGCTTAAAAGGCGGAAAGGGAACAGAAATTGTAATACTAATGACTAACGTACCCACTTAAAACTATGTTGTGGTCAGTTAGGTTAGGCTTTTTATGGGTCTATGTCTAAAAAGTATATGTGACTCTGCTCGAAGAAAGGGTGCTTATGCCTAAAAAATCGATTACTATTTGAAAGCATATAATGTAAAAACCCTGTTGTCAAACTTTAATTGCGTTTTTCTCACTTGACTTGATTTTAGGCACACAGATAAGCACTCTTTCTTTAGGCACGGTCATATATTCACATTCAGTCAGGCAATTACAATTAGACATTAAAATGTGTAGCTATATACAGCCATGGGCGCCCATAGAGGGGGGCAAGAAGGGGCATTTGCCCCCCCCTGGATAATCTACATTGTAAAAATGTTCTTGATAATAAACTTAAAAAATTGTAAATAATCTGATAAACACTTGAAATTCGGCTTATATACTGCGCCAAAAAATTATCGCAACACTTAAAATCTTGAGTCACGTACAGATTTACACGTAATTGTTACAGGATCGTAAATGCACCAAGGTACGTCACAGTCATTCTGGAACCTTATATCGTTCGGTTAGCCTCGTTTATAGTGGACGAATATCGTTTAATCCAAGACAACTCCAAAGTGCGCTTAATTAAAAAAATTGATTTTAAGTTCTTCATGAAAATTGTTGTAAGATTATTTTAACGCGAAGAGGCTGTACTCATTATTAATTTTCAGTAACATTTTGTTTCGTGTTGTTCTTGTTACTGTGGAACTCCAACCAATTGCATGTTAACATTTAAAAGAGAAAAAAAGTTATACTGGTGTTCCTAATTTCAAAACAGGTCGCGTAATTACAAGAATTCTTGACAACGAAGTCGTTATTATACGTGCAGATTTTCTTTCTTATCATTTAACAAAAAAAATCGAATTTACATTTGTTGCGATAATTTTTTGGCGCACTGTATTTATTATACTTTTTTTTTTGGTGTGCTGTGTGATTCTTGAAACTACATCTCTTCCCCTTCTAACTAGCTGCCGACATATCGGTTAACGCATACTATGCAATTCTTAGAAGAGATATCAAAATAATTATGTTAAACCTGACACCTCTTCGTCTCCTCGTCAGTGAACAAAAAACAAAATTATTTTCAGTTCAGTCATTTCTATTGTCGGCGTTAATGAAGTGACAGTAGTGCACTAGTGCGTTCACGAATTATTCCTGCCATAATATTAAATTGAACCGAAGAGGTGCGTAATTCGGTACCTAGTAAATTAATATCGAGTACATTATTCAATATTTTTAGAAAAAATGGACATAAGAAAATTTTTAACAAGAAATCAAGATTCTTCAACAGCAGTTAAAGACGATGGAATTTTAACGCATTCAGTTAAAAAACAGAAAAAGGATGAACCACAACCTTGTTGTAGCACTGCAACGGAAAACATCCAAGAAAGATTGAATGATCTCGGAAATTTCATCGATCAAAACCAAAGAAAACTATCAGATTCTGAGAAGTACTATATAATTACAAATCGACCGAAGCCTGACAAAACTTTTAACTTTAAAAAACATGAGGATGCAAAGAAAAAGAGGTCATTTAGACACGATTGGTTTGAGCAGTATCATTGGTTAACATATTCTGAAAAATTAAAAGGAGCTTTATGTATTAACTGTGTATTGTTTAAACCTTCTGTAAAAAGAGGTTTTCAAGGCTCCTTTATTGTTAAACCATTTACAAAATACAATGATTTCCATGAATCTGCGAAAAATCATGCTAATTCTGAATGGCATAAGGAGTCTTTAATGAAATCCCAACTTTTTATGGATGTATTTTCAGGAAAACAAAAAAGAGTAGATTTACAATTAAATAAAGCTGCCGATGATTTAATTGAAGCAAATAGGATTAAAATTTCATCGATAATTTCTACAATAGTTTATTGTGGGACCCATGACATAGCATTAAGAGGGAAAAAATCAACAGAAGGAAACTTTCGTGATTTATTAGAATTCAGAGTCGAATCTGGTGACAAAGTGCTTCAAGAACACTTCGAAACATGTTCAGGAAAAGCCAAGTATACATCTCATCGTATACAAAATGAGATTATCAATATTTGCGGACAGATAATTAGAAATGAAATTGTGAATCAGATAAACAATGAGAACGTTATAGCATTTTCACTACTTGCAGATGAAACGGCTGATATATCTGGTATCGAACAGCTTTCAGTGGGAGTTAGATTTTTAAAAAAACATGAGGATAATTCTCTGAATATATCTGAAGATTTTCTTGGATTTGTTCCGTTAAACAAATTGGACGCTTCATCTATCGCACATGCAATTTTAAATTTTTGTGAAAAATTAAATATGAATATGTCAAAACTTAGAGGACTCGGATTTGATGGCTGTTCAACAATGGCAGGTAAAGAAAATGGTGTACAAAAAATAATCAGGGACAGATATCCAAAAGCACTTTATTTCCACTGTGCATCACATAGATTAAATTTAGTTGTTAACGATCTAAATGCCATTTCGGAAATTCAAAATACGATAGCTACTATAAAAGAAGTTATAAAATTTTTCCGTGAAAGTACCTTAAGAAGAAAATTAGTTTCTAATATACCTCTCTTATGTGAAACACGATGGAGTGCAAAATATAAAAGCATTAGGTTGTTCTCAGAAAAATTTATTGAAATAAAGAAGGCACTAGAAAATTTGTCGACAGATGCAGAATTTAATAAAAGCACAAGAACCAAAGCTCATCAACTTTCAGTTTGTACCTCTGAAAGCAGCTTTATTATTTCTTTAAAAATTATATCAAAATATTCTTCAATTTTGGAACCTGTAACCAATGTTTTGCAAGGCGTTAGCATTGATATGCTAAGTGTTAAGCAGCAGATTGAAAGGATTTTGAGTTTATTAGAAAAACATAGAGATGCGGACCTGGATACAATTTTTTCTGAAATATTTCGGAAGTGTTTGGAAATAACCCAAGAATTTGGAATTGAGTTGAAAATGCCCAGAACAAGTAATCGTCAGGTGCACAGAGCAAATTATGAAACACAATCTGTGGAAGAATATTTTAAACGATCAATTTTTATTAGATATTTAGATTCTCTGATCTGCTCTTTAAAAGACAGATTTACTAATCAACATGAACCTGCATTTTTGCTTTACAATTTACATCCAAATTATGTTAAAAATCATTCTTACGAACAGTTTGTAAATATTGTTAATGTAATCAACACATTTTATGAAATTGATAATTTCCAAGAAGAAGCTCTGGCGTGGTATTATCACTGCATTAATTCTTCTATCAACTCCAAGGAATTAACTTTAATAGATGTACTGCAGCATTGTCAGTTTTATCCAGCCGTCCAAAATGCACTACAACTTGTCATAGCTTTGCCACCAACGACGTGCACTATCGAAAGGTCTTTTAGCACTTTACGACGCATAAAAACATGGTTGCGTTCGACAATGGGTGAAGAAAGGCTAGATGGCTTATGTATGATGAGCGTACATAGAGATTTTATTAAAAAGAATAAATTGTTGTTTATAGAAAATGTTATAAGCGAATTTTCAAAAAATGTTAGAAATTTAAAATTTGCCTTTTCGTCTACAGATATGTAAAAATTTGAATAAACTAATTGTGATAGCTTTACTCTTTTTTTCATGGTAGTTACTCTTGAGTGTTGACTATTATTATTGTTCATTATTAATGATATTTGGTTCCACGTCTGACCCGGCATAAATAGGCATTGTTAGAAATATGCAGTGTTTTTTCCGATGATTATTATGTTTTAGATCGTAACACAGGGCGCAGGCCATGATGGAATTCTCTGACGCTTGCCCCCCCTTAAAAAAAATTGTATGGGCGCCCATGTATACAGCTTAAAGTTGTTTACAAAATTTAGAAAGAAGTGTAAATAAATTGTGAGGACAATGTATCAGTATCGACTGAACTTGGAACTTGAAGACCACAAGTTATAACCTACCTACCTTCAAATATGTAATTCCACTTACGATCTAAATTACATTGCTTCAAGAAATGTAAATAAAATTGAAATAGTATAAAGTTTGATGCAACGAAAAGATATATTTGGACATGACTATGAATTAACAACCTTATTATCTGCCCATTTAACAATTTTCCACCTATAATACCATTGTGTGTCGTAAAATCTGCACATCCGTTTGCAGCGACTTCAAACTAGTCTAGTAAACACAATCTTATCTATTCAGTGAGTGTGAAATGAGTTTTAACAAAGGCCTTTTCATCGTTGGATTGAATGATCAGAATGATATACTCCCATATGATATGAAAAACTCTGCCCAATAAAACTCCACTGATGCCAGTAAAGACAGGTAACGGTATGTACAGGAATTAATTGATATCCGCAAAGTAAACTTTTCATTTTTTATAAGTAAATGTTTCTTTTCAATGTCAATATCTACAAAATCTTTTACTTTCCTTTATGTGAAGAAAATTTGAAAGGCTGAAAGTGAACCATTATTCAAGAGCTTACTGAATTTTGATAGAATTATACTGATGTTGCAGTATCTTTTTTATTTTTATTCTTAAGTACATAGAATTAAAACAAAATTTAAATGCAAGACGATTCCTTTATAAGTGTGCCAAAAGTTGAACACACTCTTATTTTAACGCACTCTTAATATGTAAACGAAGTAATGCACCAGTTGAATCGAAACTGTTCTAGACAAGTCAGGTAACAATTATTCATGTACAAAAGTACAGATAATCAGGGTATGATAAATTTCAATCTAACCTGCAGTATGGGGGCTATCGTCCCTGTTGTAATGAACTAAAATGATAATTAACATCCGGTTTGTACCTTCACAACCGGAATTACACTAGCCTTTTGTATAGAGATATACAAAATGTTGGCTTTATACGTGCATGTATTAAATCATTTCCTAACATTTTTTGAATTGTTGATTGAATCTAATTTTAGCTTTAAAATTATTGTTGACGGTTAACCTTTCTGCCAAAATTGGTTTTTCTAATTTTAATGTACATTTAAATTGATTAAAAATCCTTCATACAATTATTATGTATGGTATTACATAAACGTTGTTACGATCACGTTACATGTTGATATCTGAAAGTTTAAAGGGCTATTTACACCACTTTCAGTTAACGTTAAGTATGTATGGGTTAATTGCTGTGGTTGTGATTGTTTCAACAAACATATCCAGGTAATTAATCTCTGGTTAGTTAACCGAAGGCCCTCCGTGGTCGAGTGGTAGAGATCCTACCTCTCGTTCAGAGGGACAGGGGTTCAAACCTCGGTTGCGACTGAATTTTAAAAATTTAGTACTATCGTGTTTGAACTCCTTAGGTTAAGGTATGAAAGTTGTATGAGTAATAAAATATGGGGGAGCGTAATGTACTTGCTACAATAGCTCCATTACCTCCGTTGCACTCCCATAAGAGTTTGCGTGGAACCCCGACACTGCGAAATGCGGTAAAAGGGGAATGGATTATGTAATGTAGAGTTAACCGAAGGTGCTGCAAACGATCCCAAGTTCTTTATATTTATCATGATTTCTTCCACTTAACTCATCCTTTGTTACCTTTTGCTTGTTTATGATTGAGCCAATAATGTTTACTGACGATCTCCAACGGTATCAAAATCTCAATCCCTTTTAATTTATGAATTCATGAATTAAAGTTTAGTACACAACATAACCTCCAGTATGACAATTTTGACACTCAGTGCTTTGAACGTTATTGGTTAACTGTCGCAATGCCGTGACATTATTGGCTGTGAACATTATAGGTGCTTTTAGTATTTCGAATCTTTATTGATTCGTCTCAAGGACTATAATGAATAAACCAACAATAACGCTTCTATTTGAATTTGCATTATAGTGAGCCCTAACATTTCAATATTTAACTTCTAGGGCACGTTTTATAAAACTTCTGGCAAATGTTATTACATTACACCGAAGCTAATAATAATATGAGACTTATAAGTTATATGAAACGGAGCTCCTGGCTATCTTTGAATCTAATATTGAGAATAAGCTAATATAAAGGAAAGGGGGTTTTACTGCTACGAGACAATAAAAATGATTAAGACAAAGTCAATATAAATAATCTAAACAAAGGCAATTATTTCTGGCAATGACAAGAGCAATACGTGGCAAGTCACACATACGCAGTAAGCTATGGAGATTGTGGTGAGGAAACTCAATTCGTACGTGAATATCTATGTAGTACAATTATTATTGAATAGTGCGTTTTCCTGAATTCGAGCTATACTTCCATATTAATTTACATTATTTATTTTTTTATAAAACATAAAAAATTCCATTAAGACCTTTGTGATTAGTCTGCTGCTCTGTGGGGATAGAAGAAACGACGAGAATTCGGATCTTCACAACATGCACCAAACATAGTTGAGATGTTTATTCGAAGATGCTCCACAGTTCTGTTTGTATGTATATAAGTATATAGATTACAGATACTGCAGTAACTTCAAGATTTTGGCGTTTATATTGATGTTAGCACGTAACTCAACAATTCCATAGAACAGTGTCTCTAAATGTTACTTCTCTCAAAACAAGAAATTAAAGTCGTTAATACCACTTATAGGTTTTTATTTTGAATGGAGGATCAATCTGGTTAAAAACAAGTTATCATAAATATGCAGTAGTTATTTATGAAAGAAGTTAATAAAGAAGATTTTATCCATAAGCGGGAAAGTTTAGCACGCAAGGCAAATGTAGCGTGTGTTAATTTCCCCTAAAAATGTTGATCTAAGACAAATAAAAAATCAAGATAAACAAATTCTACCAATAAAATATCGAATACATCTTCTTTGGTGAAGCATAACAACGTTCACAATAACTTCGTATTCTTTGACTAGCAGCAAGTATAACAAAATGAAACGTTCATCCTTTTACTTAGACAACTGAAGAGGAGATAATTCGGTCTAAATTTCTAAATTTTAGATTTGGTGCCAACTTACTGCTAGTGGGTTGCCCATGGGGAAAATAGCCTAAATGTAACACTATTTAAGGTTTTCGTCAGCATAGCCTGACTTTGAAGGAAATTTAAATTTATTGTTTTAGAATTATGCCCCTCTTTCTACAAAGTACCCCCGGATTTACCCATACTGCCATTTTTTAACATTAGTACTAAATAGTATTGACCAGAAACATCTAGATATGTAATATGAGTGAATTGCTTTAAATGGAGCTAAAATAAATAGAATTTATTTATTTTATTTAGAATTCCTTTCTTCCACATATAGAGGGACATCTAGAAACATATTTTTGTACAATAGTACTGACGAACTCTATATATAGAGTACGGCGAATGTCTCTCCAATGAGACTGGAATGAAGATTTCTGTGGCTTCAGCCCGCATACAAAGTACCCCAGAATTCGACCCTAATGGGGAATTTTTTCAATCCGGATTTAATTGATCTGTGCAGTAACACGGGGAAGTCATCTACTACTCTGCGACCTCAATCTAATTTTCTGTGATTCTTATGTTGTACTCTACCAAAAATCCAATTATGCTGGGGTATTGCCTTTAATTATATAATTCCATAAAATGTTTTTTATGCTGGTTGTTTAAATCCCCTTCCACCATCTGATTAATACTAAAGGTACCCAACTTCCTACTTGGGTGCAGCTAAAAACATGCAATAGTTATAACAGATTAAAGGCAACTCACTACCCAATTTGTCTTTTAAATGGAGAGCATTCGTAGTTATACATGTAGGGCATTGTAGGGTCATTCGATTTAAGATACTTAAGATACCTGCAAAAGTGGGATACTCTTAATATTTTAAAAGTTTTACTGTGTCATGCAAAATGTGCTTATCTATTTCTTATTATTCCAAAATTACACTATTAAGGTATACCTGGAAATGCAGTGATTAAATCACAGTCAAATTAGGATTTTCTGTGTGGACTAATTTCTTCCACCTACGTGAAAGAAATCCACAGGAAAATAATTAAGCTTCTACCAACTTGATACCTCAAAGAGAGAAATTATAATCAAACTTCTCAAAATGAGTAAAGCACGACACTACGTGTTCCAAGAGAATTTACAGCAAAACTGATAAAAGGAATAATTATATTTTACAATTTTTAAAAAACCAATAATCAGCAAAAAAATGTCTGTTCAAAAGCATGATCAAATTAAGAGTGATAAAATTGATACTAATAACGGTATGAGAAGAGATTTTAGGTTAATCACTATAGTTAAATCGAACTGAGAAAAAGCCAGAAATATTGTAACATTGGGAACGACTTTCACTGAAAATCATGTTACTTTTTATTCAGATTTGGTAGCTAATTTAAAAGATTCAAGCAGCCCTACTTTTCCAACCAACAGTATTGGTATGGTATAGTTCAACCAAAACTACAAGAATTGAGTCATCACAAACACGTGGGCAAAAATGTAACAAGCATCTAGAATTACGCGAAGGCCACGCTGTGATCTAAAGATAAAATAAACAATAAATGAGCTAGCAAGATTCAGTTGCGGAACAAACTCCTTTTTAATTAAAAATAAATGTATAATCAGTAATGAAAATCTGTTGGTTCTAACGTACGTTACTGTATTCTTAGCAACGTGAAATTTGCACTCTTATCTTATCTCACCTCGAGTCTATTTGTTTATTCAGTTGTGATTAGGAAAATGACTCATTTCTTGTATTTACGGTTGAAGTATAGTGTGTGGTATGGTATTACCCAACAAACAATTTTTGTTTTATGAAGGTTCTCGAAATATCACCGTTACCAAATTACAAAACCATTGATAATATGAATTGTTGATGACAACGCTCAGTTACCTCTATATACCCTTAAAGAGCTTAAATGGCGGTTACCGTTACCACTGTTTGGTAACCTTATATGACTCTAAGTTTTATAATAACGGTGATAGATATATAACTTTATATAACTTCTTATATAAGCCTTATATGCCTTATGCGTCTTTAATCAAGTAACGAGAATGTTTTCCCAATCTTTATAAACCTTTATAATGGCAACCACGACGTTTAGGCACCCATATCGCTTTATTGATTATCCTGCTTGCTCTTGCGCTTACCGCTATCGTCTATATTCCTTCTTGCAAGTTGGTGTGAAACTAAGTTAATTATAGAATATTACATCTGCACAGGGCAAGTATCTTCTTTCGCATACAAGATAAATATTCCTAATATTAAAATACACCACTGATATTATCGAGGCTCTCATGCAGACATTTGAAATGACTAAAATTGTACTGCAATTCTTTTTGGATTGTTGATTTTCATTTGTACCTGTAACGGTTCGTTTTTGTCAGTAGATTTATCTTAAATTATTTACCAATTGGCATTGATTTGAGCTTATAATTTATAGTACGAAAGCAATAAAATATTATTCTTATATTTTCTTTATTGAAATATTTCAATTACACAATAAAATAAAATTAAAATAAGATGTTGATGGTATAGGCAACTCTTCTTGCTTAGGTAAGAATCTTAGTGATGAGTTGGCATTTTTTTGTTTTCAACTCTTTTATTAGCTAAAAAATTATTAGGTATTAGCATTAGTGAATTGGAACTTTCACTAGAGTTTCGTACTTACTTGAAAAAGAATTCTTCTCGTAGTCTGGTGGTTATTCCTAAAATATAGAGATTATTAGTTCAAAATAAACAGTAATTAACTTGATTTGTACTTACCCAACTTTCGAGTCATCTATTTAGCCTTAACGCTGGTGCTAACTTCTTCATGCATATTGCGGACAGCGCCTTGTAAACAATTTTGTCGTATTTAAAAGTATTTTTAATAGAAATTATAAATTTCCATTTTGCATACGATATGTAAACAAACCTTATCTTGCAACTGTCTTTCTGTTGCGCCGTCTCGAATAATTCCCTTTAATAAACATTGTTGCCGCAGTTATCTCTTCATGCTACTTGAGACTACTGGTCATACATCTGCTTTGCGCAGAAGCTATCGCATTACGTAATAGCTGCCGCGTGTTTTGAAACGTGTTGTGTTAATTATTTAACCCTTTTGACATGGAATTTCTTAATTAGATTGGAATAATATTTGCAACGCTGCCCCTCGCGGACGTACTTTGATAATTGAGATTGCGCATTTTTGCCGTCGACGGATATCCGGTGATAGGTTTTTAAAGGAAGGTCTGAACGACATTCTTTTTTTTGTTTAGTAGTAATCAACTACGATCGAATTTGATCTTGGTGAAATATTGTGGGTGCTATTTAAGAAACAAATCTCTGGAGCCATATATGATGGTAATGGTGAGATTTTGTCTTCAATTACGCTTCAGCGGATTATTAGCACCACATCAATAATAATCAAACTGGTAACTACCCTATTGGAATATTTGGAGGGAAGCCATTTTGTCGCACAAGCGGATTCATTAAACCAGATCAATTCCTTCGATCGATACGAATTAACCCCTACCCAATGCCTGAAGTTCTTCACAGGTAAAATTTTTAGATAATGGATTTACGTCCAAGAAGTTACATACAGTCTTATATTTTAGGATTACTAAATTATTCTTTGAATGTGGATGCATTTTGTTATCGGGTAGATACCGCCCTTTTACCTTTTAGCCGCCCATCATCAGAGGTATGAATTCTTAACATGTTTATGTATCGAACCATTTTCCTAGTCAGGAATTTTCTTTTAGGCTTCTTGGGAAAGATGTACCCCATTAAGTATAGTAAGAAGACTTTAACAGAAACTCAAACTGTAGTTCACCCCTACCTGGAAGTTTGGTAGTTAAGGAAATAAACTGGCGAGTAGCAATATTTGAAGAATCTTCTGGGTTGAATGTCGAAATCAGCTAAGTTTATCATAAGAGATAACCTGTAATTTGCTAACTAAGCCGTCATTCAAATTTTTGTTGAGGTCATTTATTAATTATGTGATGTTGAAGAAGTCATTTGGACATTGAGTCTTTTCTGAACATAGCATTTAACTAGTCAACGTTAGGACTACAATATAATTAATACTAATTAGATACAATATTTAGTTTATTCATTGGATTAGAACTTGTCAATTGTATAAGTGTGTAATCTAGTCATTGTCAAGTCTGTTAGTTGAACAAATGCTTAATTGCTCATAGTATTTCTGCATTATATTGCGAAGGTATAAATCGTAAGCTTACGACGGCTAACCCCTCTCCCCTATTACATGTTCTAACATTGGTGGTGGTTAATTTATCTTTTTTTTTTGGGTTACTTCCTTTATAATTACATATTAGAATACCTACTATATTCAGCTCTGGATAGAACAATTACCAAGAACTTGATACTGACTGATATAAAATAATATCTTTTCTTTTTTAAATCTTCTTATTAGATTTTACAGTACAGTTAATATTTGTTTCAATATACAATTAATTACTCTCAATACTTATTATCATAATTATTTATGTTCAAGTATTTAATATATTAATTAAACGGAAATTTATGTTTATGAATGGGCCTTTTAATGGTATGATAAGCAAGTACTTACTTAGCCCCGAGACGGTAAGTACCTGGTGCCCTTTTCTTAATTTTGGTGGTTCGATGGTTGCTGTGTCCTTAGTTGGAAAATTAAGTGGCGCTCCCTTACAACTTGAATCCAGCCCTTCTCCACTGATAGCTGGTCCGGGAGGACACAACTTTAAGCCATTGTTTACTTTGGTAATTATCGTCGCTTTATCCTATGGTAAGGGTGCGTATATAAGAAATTGCCGCCCGAATCGTGGGGCTCGTTTTGGCTCGTTTTGGCTCGTTTTGGCTCGTTTTTTTGCTCGCTTCTGTTTCAATTTTGTTTTTGGTTCGAATTTTTTTTTGCTCGTTGCTGTTTCTGTTTCGATTTGATTTTTGGCTTGATTCTGTTACTGATTAAGCTACCAACAGCAAAGCTACTGAATGGTTTCAGATTGCCTAGCATACTATTTAATTATTATTAAAGTAAATTTGCTTACTGATTAAATTGTTATTGATTAGGTTTGTTGTAGTTGCTAAAACTTGTTAGGGCTTATACTTCTACAGGCTTTGCTATTTCGACTAGATATTATTGAGTCTGATTATTATTATTTCTAGTTAGATTACCAAAACTTACTTATAAATTTTGGCTTTAGTTTTTGTGAACTGAACTTAGAATACGATTTAGGAGTAGGAATAGAACGAGTAGGTAATCGTTCCTTATTCGCCAATATTTATCGTTTTGATTAATATTAGAAGAACCTTTTCTTCATTTGGAGTTTTGTATAAATTTTCTCAATATGACTGAACACCAAATTGATATTCGACATTTACGTAAAGATGAATTGCAATTTGAACTTAAAATTCGGGGATTTGAATATGAAAGCAAATCTGATGAAGAAATGAGATCAATTTTGAGTCCTTTATTTAAAGTCAAAGGTTTGAGTACGTTGGTTAATTATCCTAATTATGCATTTAAAGGTAATGTTGAATATCCTCTCATAGATGGTAAATACCAAGAGTTAGAAAATGCTATAAACGATTTTCATGATAGTAAGAAATCAAAAAGTTTTAAACGTCTGATTTCTAGAATTTTGCATCTTTTGGGTAGAGTTAATTTGGCCCCTATTACTGGTAGTGCTGAGGAACTTAAGTTACGTAGTACCTGGCTTGCGAAAGTAACGTCTCTTTTTACGTTATTGGAAGAAGCAGCCAAGAAGAATGAAACGCATCCTCATTTTAGTTCATTCCTTCGTGCAGGACCCCCATCTGCCAATTCCGATGAAAATTTCTCTTCAGATAATTCTCAGTCAGAAGATGATGTCTTCATGTCTCCTCATATTCCGCATAAGTCTCCCAATAATTATCTTCCTATTTATAAGTGGAACCTAAAGTTCTCAGGTGATCCTAAGGGTATGACTGTGGTGTCTTTTCTACAAAGATTAGATGAACTCCGTATTGCTAGAGGTGTTTCCGAGCAAGAGTTGTATTTGGGTTACATAGATCTTTTTGAAGAGAAAGCTTTGATGTGGGCTCGAGCAGCTCATAAACGATGTCGTGATTGGAAAGAATTTTCAGATCTTCTCTTAAAGCACTACATGCCTCCTGATTATCGTCAGAGATTATTTCTAGATATATTATCGAGAACCCAAGGACAGAATGAAAGTATTGTAGACTATTTAACAATAATGATTGCTATGTTTGATCGTCACGGTTCGATGCCTTCAGAAGTGCGTCTTGACATACTATGTCGTAATTTAGCTCCATTTTATGTTATGCAACTCCCTGTTGTCACTACTTTAGAAGAACTTGAAGCAGAATGTTTGAAGTTGGAAGTGAAAAAGTATAGAGCGGACAACTATCATCCTCCGACAAAACATAAACAAAATTATGTAGAACCTGAGTTGGCTTGTGCGTCTAGCTCAAGTACAAATCGTAATACAAGTAGGGATTATTCTTGTCAGGCTGTTGGGTTTTCATCTGAAACTCCTAACCAGATTGTGTGCTACAATTGTAAAGAAGTGGGACATATTGCAAAAAATTGTCGAGCTCCTTTAAATAAAAGATGTTATCGCTGCGAATATCCTAACGTAACTGTCAGAACTTGTCCTAAGTGTAGGCCAAATTTTAATAAGAATAGGTCGGGAAACGAATTTGCGAGGACTCAATAGGACGACAGAGTTCCTCAAAAGTTTTAGATCGTCCACTTGAAAATTGTTCTATTAATCTAGTAAAGCAACAACAAAAGGTATTGTTGGATTATATTCTTACTCACGTCGATAATGATAAACGACCCTATCTTGAAGTCAAAATCTTCAATTGTAAAATGATAGGACTCTTAGATTCTGGAGCTTCTTGTACTCTTGTTGGTTGGGAAGGTTGGAAGTTTTTACAACAGCAAGGTCTTGAAATTACTAAAAATTTGGATACGTATTGTACTGTCGCAAATGGACAGACTTGCGAAGTATTTGGAAAGGTTTCCGTACCTTTTGAACTTTTGGGTAAACTTTGTGTTTTAGATGTGTTGGTTGTGCCTCAGTTGCCTCATAATTTAATTTTAGGTGCTGACTTTTGGTATCAAATGGGTGTGGTCCCAGACTTGCGACAACGTGAGTGGCATTTTACTAGTGAAACCCCTCCAGATGTTTGTTCTTTACAAGCTGAAACTGTACTTACCGATTCTCAGCGACAACAGTTGGATTCTCTCGTTGAAGAAAAATGTGCTTTGATGGGAAATTCTCTTGGTTATACTACGTTCGTAGAACATGAAATTGTCACTGATTCTGCCCCCATTAAGCAGAGGTACTACCCAGTTTCACCAATTAAGCAAAAATTGATAAATGAAGAACTTGATAAGATGTTGGCGGATGATGTGGTAGAACCTTCTAAAAGCGCTTGGTCTTCGCCGGTTATTCTTGTTCCGAAGAAAGATGGAACCTTTAGATTTGTTGTGGACTATAGACAATTAAATTCGGTAACTAAAAAAGATGCTTACCCTATTCCTTATGTTTCTTCCATTTTAGATAGTCTTCGTGGTGCTAAATATCTTAGTTCACTTGATATAAAATCTGCTTATTGGCAAGTTCCAGTTAAAGCGTCTTCAAGAGAATATACTGCTTTTACCGTCCCTGGTCGAGGTCTTTACCAATTTAAAAGATTACCCTTTGGACTTTCGAACTCACCAGCCACTTTTCAAAGACTTGTTGATAATGTTTTGGGTATTGATTTGCAACCCCATGTTTTTGTATACTTGGATGATATAATTGTGATATCACCAAATTTCGAGCATCATTTAGAAGTACTAGGAAAAGTATTTGATAGGTTACATCATGCAGGGCTTACCGTGAATAAAGAAAAGTGTCAATTCTGTAGACCACAACTCAAATATCTTGGCTATGTCGTGGATAAAAATGGTTTACACGTTGATCCAGAAAAGGTTCAGGCTATAATTAATATTAAAGCTCCAACTACTGTTTCTCAGATTAGGTCTTTTATTGGAATGGCATCATGGTATCGCCGCTTTGTACCCGATTTTGCAACGTTGATATCTCCTTTGACTGAATTGACTAAGAAACGCAAAAAGTGGATGTGGACCGAAGAATGTGAACTTGCATTCAATAATATTAAACAGCGTCTTGTTTCAGCGCCGATTTTAGTTAGCCCAGATTTTAATAAGCCCTTTATCTTACAAACCGATGCTTCCGGTTTTGGTATCGCAGCTGTGTTATCGCAACGTTATGAAGATGGAGAAAAAGTTATATGCTACATATCTAGGTCGCTTACTGCTCAAGAAAGAAATTATTCAACCACAGACAGAGAGTGTCTTGCTGTGATTTATGGAGTGGAAAAGCTTAGAAGTTACTTAGAACTTGTTCCTTTCACGGTCATTACCGACCATTATTCGTTGTTATGGTTACAAAGATTAACTAATCCTACAGGTCGTCTTGCTAGGTGGTCATTACGACTGCAACCTTATAATTTTAAAATAATTCATCGCAAGGGCAAAGACCATGCCGTTCCAGATTGTCTGTCGAGGTCAGTCGAATATGTAGTAGACAGTGTCGAGGTAGTTAATGACCTTAAAGATCGTTGGTATTTGCGGATGTTAGAAAATATTGAGAATCATCCTCAGAAATTTCCACAGTGGAGAATTGAGAATGGGAAACTTTTTAAGTATCTTCCGAATAGAATTCCAGAATTAGCTCAGGAAGGTGATGCATGGAAAATCGTAGTTCCAAAAGAGCAACGTTGTACCATATTAGATAGTTGTCATAATTTGCCTACTAGTGGACATATGGGCATTTATAAAACTTATTGGAGAATTCGAAGCAAATACTTCTGGCCGAAAATGAAATCGGACGTAGTACGTTATGTTAAATCATGTTCGATTTGTGCTAAGTACAAACCAGAACAGAAAACGCCTGCTGGTTTAATGGGTTCTAGGCCTACTATAACTCAACCATGGCAGATGATTAGCCTTGATTTTATTGGTCCTCTTCCAAGATCCACTAAAGGTTTTAAGTATATTCTGGTAATAACAGATTACTTTTCTAAGTATGTACATGTTGTACCATTGAGAAATTGTACTGCGCAATCGCTCGTTAAACATTTAGAGGAAGATATTTTTCTGGTATATGGTGTACCTCGTTACTTAATTTCGGATAATGGTGTGCAAATGCGAAGTCGTGAATTTAGGAAGCTAGTCGATGATTATAAGGTTAAAATCAATTTTACACCCTTATATTATCCTAGAGCAGATCCTACTGAACGTACCAATAGAACCTTGAAAACAATGATTTCCTCGTATATAAAGGATAATCAGAAAACTTGGGATCGGAAATTATCTGCATTTGCATGCGCCATTCGTACTAGTCGCAGTGAAACTACTGGTTATACGCCGTATTATATAAATTTTGGAAAAGAATATGTAGGTTCAGGAGATGAATATGAACAAAAGATAAACTCTAGAAATTCTATAGATTTGAAAAACGAAGTCAACAATCGTAAGGTTGGATTTCGTAAGTTGTATGAAGATGTAGTTCAAAAATTACGGACTGCTCAAGAAAAGAATCGTAAGACATATAATTTAAGAAGAAGGCCCGTACACTATATCGTGGGTGACAAAGTTTGGAAAAAGAACAAAGTAAAGTCGAATGCTGCATTCAACTTCAACGCCAAATTGGCTCCCAAATTTATTGGCCCTTTTGTCGTCAAGAGAAAAATTGGAACTTGGACTTATGAGTTGCAGGATGACAATGATGAGCCGAAAGGGATATGGCACGTCCAAGATCTCAAACCTTATTTCTCAGCGGATGATTTGCTCAGTGATTAGAGTTTGGGAGATACGTATTTTACGTTGATTGTGTTTGTGTTAAGTTGTATTATTTTCTTTTGGTTGCGGGTTTTGAATGGTGAGGTTCGTCATCAACAATAACGTTATTTTTAATATTTAGTTTAACTCACAGTATTGGTGGATTTATTTAGGCTTAGCTACAAGTATAGTTTTCTACAGACCCGTGGGTCTGACTATTAAGTAGGCAATAGCGGTCGAAAATCTGAAAGTTTTCCTCCCTTTATCGAAGGAAAGGTGGGATGTAACGGTTCGTTTTTGTCAGTAGATTTATCTTAAATTATTTACCAATTGGCATTGATTTGAGCTTATAATTTATAGTACGAAAGCAATAAAATATTATTCTTATATTTTCTTTATTGAAATATTTCAATTACACAATAAAATAAAATTAAAATAAGATGTTGATGGTATAGGCAACTCTTCTTGCTTAGGTAAGAATCTTAGTGATGAGTTGGCATTTTTTTGTTTTCAACTCTTTTATTAGCTAAAAAATTATTAGGTATTAGCATTAGTGAATTGGAACTTTCACTAGAGTTTCGTACTTACTTGAAAAAGAATTCTTCTCGTAGTCTGGTGGTTATTCCTAAAATATAGAGATTATTAGTTCAAAATAAACAGTAATTAACTTGATTTGTACTTACCCAACTTTCGAGTCATCTATTTAGCCTTAACGCTGGTGCTAACTTCTTCATGCATATTGCGGACAGCGCCTTGTAAACAATTTTGTCGTATTTAAAAGTATTTTTAATAGAAATTATAAATTTCCATTTTGCATACGATATGTAAACAAACCTTATCTTGCAACTGTCTTTCTGTTGCGCCGTCTCGAATAATTCCCTTTAATAAACATTGTTGCCGCAGTTATCTCTTCATGCTACTTGAGACTACTGGTCATACATCTGC
This sequence comes from Agrypnus murinus, assembly GCA_929113105.1. Taxonomy (NCBI): domain Eukaryota; kingdom Metazoa; phylum Arthropoda; class Insecta; order Coleoptera; family Elateridae; genus Agrypnus; species Agrypnus murinus. The sequence continues at coordinate 43,522,985 of OV816025.1, forward strand.
TTTGCGCAGAAGCTATCGCATTACGTAATAGCTGCCGCGTGTTTTGAAACGTGTTGTGTTAATTATTTAACCCTTTTGACATGGAATTTCTTAATTAGATTGGAATAATATTTGCAACGCTGCCCCTCGCGGACGTACTTTGATAATTGAGATTGCGCATTTTTGCCGTCGACGGATATCCGGTGATAGGTTTTTAAAGGAAGGTCTGAACGACATTCTTTTTTTTGTTTAGTAGTAATCAACTACGATCGAATTTGATCTTGGTGAAATATTGTGGGTGCTATTTAAGAAACAAATCTCTGGAGCCATATATGATGGTAATGGTGAGATTTTGTCTTCAATTACGCTTCAGCGGATTATTAGCACCACATCAATAATAATCAAACTGGTAACTACCCTATTGGAATATTTGGAGGGAAGCCATTTTGTCGCACAAGCGGATTCATTAAACCAGATCAATTCCTTCGATCGATACGAATTAACCCCTACCCAATGCCTGAAGTTCTTCACAGGTAAAATTTTTAGATAATGGATTTACGTCCAAGAAGTTACATACAGTCTTATATTTTAGGATTACTAAATTATTCTTTGAATGTGGATGCATTTTGTTATCGGGTAGATACCGCCCTTTTACCTTTTAGCCGCCCATCATCAGAGGTATGAATTCTTAACATGTTTATGTATCGAACCATTTTCCTAGTCAGGAATTTTCTTTTAGGCTTCTTGGGAAAGATGTACCCCATTAAGTATAGTAAGAAGACTTTAACAGAAACTCAAACTGTAGTTCACCCCTACCTGGAAGTTTGGTAGTTAAGGAAATAAACTGGCGAGTAGCAATATTTGAAGAATCTTCTGGGTTGAATGTCGAAATCAGCTAAGTTTATCATAAGAGATAACCTGTAATTTGCTAACTAAGCCGTCATTCAAATTTTTGTTGAGGTCATTTATTAATTATGTGATGTTGAAGAAGTCATTTGGACATTGAGTCTTTTCTGAACATAGCATTTAACTAGTCAACGTTAGGACTACAATATAATTAATACTAATTAGATACAATATTTAGTTTATTCATTGGATTAGAACTTGTCAATTGTATAAGTGTGTAATCTAGTCATTGTCAAGTCTGTTAGTTGAACAAATGCTCAATTGCTCATAGTATTTCTGCATTATATTGCGAAGGTATAAATCGTAAGCTTACGACGGCTAACCCCTCTCCCCTATTACATGTTCTAACATTGGTGGTGGTTAATTTATCTTTTTTTTTTGGGTTACTTCCTTTATAATTACATATTAGAATACCTACTATATTCAGCTCTGGATAGAACAATTACCAAGAACTTGATACTGACTGATATAAAATAATATCTTTTCTTTTTTAAATCTTCTTATTAGATTTTACAGTACAGTTAATATTTGTTTCAATATACAATTAATTACTCTCAATACTTATTATCATAATTATTTATGTTCAAGTATTTAATATATTAATTAAACGGAAATTTATGTTTATGAATGGGCCTTTTAATGGTATGATAAGCAAGTACTTACTTAGCCCCGAGACGGTAAGTACCTGGTGCCCTTTTCTTAATTTTGGTGGTTCGATGGTTGCTGTGTCCTTAGTTGGAAAATTAAGTGGCGCTCCCTTACAACTTGAATCCAGCCCTTCTCCACTGATAGCTGGTCCGGGAGGACACAACTTTAAGCCATTGTTTACTTTGGTAATTATCGTCGCTTTATCCTATGGTAAGGGTGCGTGACATACCTTTAAAGAATTAGAGCGCTGCCAATGTCATAAATATTTTAGAATTTCAATCAAAAAATTTTTGTGTGTTTATGTTGTCTACATAACTGCATCAAAAATATGGCGGTTGTATCTAAAAGAGTCAAGACGATATTACAAAACCAACATGTAACTTTTGTGTGCTTATAAATATTCCTAAACTTCTATATACGTTTAAGGAACAATACGGCGCTAAGGTGTTGTTATATTACTTTTTACGGTGATTGCAGTTACCAAAAGTGATTAGATACAATGTATGGTAACGCTCCTCACTGTGAGTGATGGTAATCTCCTTAAGTACGAGCCGACCTGCAACGCTGCTTATATAACCTGCAAGTTCCCGCCAGTCATCGCATGTTCAACATTCATAACCTCGCAAAAGTAATTTGCACTCTATTTTATTTGTGTTTGGGGGTGTGTTTGTTGTGCTGGATTGTTGACCAACAGCCTCCAGCTTTTATAACGGTAACTAGTACTGTGGGTTGAGTAAGGTTTATGTTTATCACCACCTACACCTACATAGCAACTACACACTATTGGTTTTATAAATTGGTAACTATAACTATTATAAAAACTCATTATATAACATTTGGTAACCGTTACTATAAGTTAGTGATGGAAACGTTTCTGTTACCACTTTATAAAACCTAAAGCCCTTGGGCCTTTTGGTAATTTTATATACCCACTATATAACTTCGCAACCAATTACTAATCTTAGAAACCTCCAATATAAACTCGCAACCTTAATAAAACTCTTGTAAAGGCCGACTGTTACTTAAGGTGCTGGAGATTGATTATTGGGTAACACTATTATGCATTTTAGTGTGCACTTTTTCTGTATTGTATACTTCGCTCTATCTATGTGTATTTACTTCTAAGCTTCGCTCTATACAGTATGTTCATGAAACCTGTACCCATAGAGGTACAAGTATCATAGGTTGAGAACCACTGCTCTATTCTCTGGAGTATAATGACCAAGTTCATTCAGATTGCATTTCCTTGAGAATTTCAAAATTGCGCAAATGTTTGAATTTATTCTTTAAATGATGATTGCTATTGAAACATTATTTCTGAAATTTAGACTACTATTTCTAATATCAAATTTGCTGTTTATGATCTTAAAGTTCAATATTTCTGAAATTGAAACTGAACAGACATAAGTATTCAGTAATTCAGCTACAGTTTAACACAACTTTAATAATTTATAACCAATACTCGAACAGGATGCAGAATAAACTTTTTATTAAATCATGATGCTACTTCAAATGCTTCTGGTTTCATCAGTATGCAATTTACACCTGAGGGGAAATGGAAAAGAAACACACACTGACTGTGAAGTTGGTTGGCAGTTGTCAAATAGATATGTAAGTATACGTATGTATACTATAATAGAAAATGAAACAAAGCGAATAATAAATCAGCTGTCAGTAACAAAATAAGAAATACAAAGAATTCTACATTTATTTTAAAATAAATATTCAAGAAGCCCTAAGCATTTTATTATGCTAATAATAATTATTATTATCAATGTTATTTATATAACGTTTTGATAAATTATCTCGTCAAATTTCGATTTTCCGTGACTTTATTCATGTAGTCGATTCCATTTTTAGTCCCTGTCCTTTCACCCTAACCAGCTAAAATCTCACTCGTGCTTTAAGAAATGTCAGTATTATAGTATAATTCGAAAGGTTTTTATTATTTAGAAAGGGACATCTTTAACCATGATATTTTTATTTAATTAACGCTCACAAAATAAACATTCTTAAGTTTTTTGTTAGCCTTTTAAATAACTGTTAAATTCTGGTATTGTATGGATGTTGGTACTTGCTAATGTTTAACATATAAAATGAGGTATTTGCCTTGTTGACTTACATAAGCTTATCAACAATTTTAATTGTTAACCAACGTTCCACTATACATGCCTTATCTTTGTTTGTAAATAACCAACATGTAAAGCGGAAAATATATATTTGATTTTATTGCATTTATGTTTAAAGAGAGATTTCATTTTTTCCGAGTTTTTATATTTTATTGTTTGCTTAAGAATGAAGAAACATTAAACTTTACGATTAAAGTTTATTAACTGCAGATAGTAATGCAGATTTAATTGTTCATATTTATAATTTGGAAAGTAAAAAATATTAACCAAATTAATCATGTTTAATAAGCCGACCGATTATTATCATTGACCTATTAAATTTGTTTTCAAAATAAAAACCCACACTGAATTTAATATTGTTATATTAAACAGTTACAACTGAGTGTACTCACGAGTCACGAGTAGTATTTTTGTTACAAGGCATTGAAAATACTAACAGACAATTAAAAACAAGTTGGATAAAAATAAGTTTTTTTACAATTTTAATTTACTACGGAAACTATGTTGAAGTAGTGGTGGACCCGATCTGTCAAACATAACGATACACATATGTAAATTCCATTTTTCTTTGGTAACCAAATTCCATACTAAAATTAAAACAAATCAAAACTGAAACGCGCTTAAAAGCCCAGAAAATGTACTCTGCACTAAAATGGACTAATCTACAAAACGAGATCTTTCACTCAGGACTTCCTACTACACTTCTTCAAGCATGAGTAGGCAACCATCTTAAAAACAATATTAAAAATATGTACTAATACATAAATGGATACCTTAAAAAGTTACAAAATAGTTTACTAAAGCTCCAAAATAAACAAGAGGATGGTAAATGCCAGTAAACGATTCGTCCGAATTCACAAATCATTTTTACTCTTGAAGTACATGCATTGTGTTTTCATTCATTCATTCATGTGTCTCGGTACATTTTTTCTGTGGAGACAGCCAGCGCTACCTAGCGCTGGATGAACCAAACCCTATTGAACTACGCGATGTAAGAGAGAGAGGTGGGGATCCGAGCTTGAATTATTTTTTCATTTGAATTTTTCATTTCGTTAGTTACTAAAGCTTACCCATTAGGGTAAGCAGTTGGCACCTAGTTAAATCTTAATCGTAGAGATAATTACATAACATATCGTATAAAGATGCTACACACTGCCCCTAAACTCATTTATTTACACCACAAATATGTAATTTATACGAAAATAGATAATAAAAGACACAATGCACTCTATCCTTTTCTTACTGTACACACTCATGCTTCAAGAAATAGCATCACAACAATAGCAAAGAAAATGAATATATACGCATAGAATTCTACAGATCGTTGAAGCCTCGTGTAAACATCTCTTTAAACAATTAACAGCTTAGATTTCAACTAATTTTGTTTTTTTAGAAATTATTATTAAACAAACAAAAATATTTAAACGGAAAGGTGCTGTGCGAGATTGTATTCATAGAGTGATAGGAACATTCGTTGCAGTGGCGTGCGGTGAGAATTTAGGCTAGGGAAGCAATCACGATTTAAATTTTAATACACCTAGGTACAATAAAAAGCAGTGTTATAATTATTAAGCTTAAAAGTCTTTTAAAGAAGAACTTTTACACTTCAGTAGTATTCTTTTACTCTATAATGATTAATCGGATTGGTAATTTTTTAGCACATCTCGTTCTTTTGAATACTGATTAACCCCCACCTAGTAAGATATTTTTAGCATGATTGGTAATCCCCTTACCCCTTTCAATCGTAGAAATTCTGTGATTGACATGATTGAAGCATAAAAAGTGCTGTGACGAAACTTGTAACTATTGCCAACGTTCTTTTGTGACAAAGCATTTTCATATTTTTATGATTGTTTAGATTTAATCACAATGTGCAAAAGAATACGTCTTTTATACTTATGGAATTTGTTGACTATTATTCTTTATTTAAAAAAAAAGTACTATTTATTTATAATGCAACTCGATTTTCCGATTTTTTTAGCAAAATACCTGGTGCAGGTTTTAATCTTTGTAGTTAAATTTAAAAGTTCTGGTTTTGGTCTGCCTTTCTCAATAATTCCCTCCGAAACTGTATGAAGGATATTTTTTATCAAATAATAATAATACTTTACAAAATGAACAAAATCGTTGCGATTCGGATTGCGGACGTACTCAAACCTTCCACCGAAGCAGCTGAATTTGCAGACATGACGTCATGACGATAAAGCAAGTTTAAATGTTGCATACAGAACAAACTAAATAGAATTATTTGTCTTTAAAAAAATCCGAACTTATATAAATTGAAATAATAAAATGTTCCAAAATATAGTCTCATATATTGCTTAAGTAACATTTAACAAACACGAAAAATCGAACAAATAACGAAATTATAATAAACATCTGATCACGGAGTAGGTACGCTAATAAAAATAACACGACCTTATACGATGTTAACTGTAGCCCACAACTCACCCGCGACTCGCCCGCTACCGAAAGTAAGAAGTGGAAGGAGTAGGTGCAGGAAGCAACGAAATCCGTGCTTATACAGTGAGAATTTTATTTCACTGAACATAGGACTATTGACATTCCCTATGTTCAGTTTTAAAAAAGCCAAGTCAATGCATTGCGAGCAATTAAAACATATCCAAGCAACCTATAAAACAATTGCTATTCGTAGTGTCATTAGAAAGTGTCAAAACTGTGTTTTTTTTTCAAAGTTTTTGCCAAGACAGCTGCAGATCCTGACCTGACCTGAAGCTGTCTTTGGCATCAGTGAGGACTTTATGCCTTTATTATGATTAATTAATGAATATTCGTGTCGATAATTATTGTCAAGGATTACAATCATGTCGCAAACATTGTCGCTGGGTAGGCAACCAAACTTGCAGGTCTGCTGGTAGCTGGTGTTTTTTTTATTGTACATTCTTTTGACACAACTGAAATTATTTAGTTTTAGGTTAAGTATAATTACATCCAAATAGCAAGTTTAAACAGAAACTTTTATTTAAATTACTTTAACAAATGTTCAAAGTGACCACCCTCCTGTTCCAAACAATATGCTAACCGATTGTAAAATCCTTGTACACTATTTCTTAAAAAATTTGGATTTATTTCGTTGCAGGCGGTAAGTATTCTATTCTTTAGCTCTTCTGTATGCTCTATTACCCTATTATTGTAGACTTTGGATTGGATATAACCCCAGAGAAAGAAATCGTTTGGTGATAAATCTGGGGACCGAGGTGGCCAAGCTATGGGGCCAAATCTTCCAATCCAGCGATCCTGGAATGTTTCGGTTAGGAAGCGTGTAATAGGGCCCGTGGAATGTGGTGGAGCGCCGTCCATTTGAAACCATGGGTTCTCAATATTTAAAACTTCTAGTCGTGGTATAATGTTTCTCCGCAGAAGTTCCAGAGGACTGTTAAATTTTGAACATGCTTGTTTGTACGTGACTAATACTTGTGGGAATTGGAAAAGAAGGATAAGGAGAAAGGGAAGCGAGGTGTTTGATACAAACCAATAATTCTGTTTATTGACAGTGCCATCTAAACAAAACTATGACTCGTCTGTGAAAACTATTTTTTGTAGAATATCTTCATTTTCATTTAGTAAATTAAATACTGTTTTACAAAAATCTGTTCATTTAATTTTGTCAATTGTGTTATCAGAGGTAATGCATAGGAATGCATTACAAGCAATTACAACATAATATCCAAGCAACCTCTGATAAAACAATTGCCATTAATGTCATTAAAAAGTCAAAACTGTTTTTTTAAAAAGTTTTTCAACTTGTGCTTTGCAATATGTACTCAAAAGATGAAAAGATTGCCATTGTAAACTGGTACAATTCCAATAATAGTATGAGACAAGTGCGCGATTTGTTTTCCGTAAGTTATCCCGAAAGACCGATACCATCTGTCGCAACTATTCATAGCATAATTAAAAAATTTAATGGTGAAGGTTGTGTAATAAATTCACATAAAAAAAGAAGAAAAGCTTGCCCCGTTTTAACAGAAGAACGAGAAATACAAATATTATGTTATGCAGAAGAAAATCCCATTACCCCCTCGCGGATAGTAGCATAGCAATTTGGCATTTCGAAAGACTCTGTGCTTAAAACTTTCAAGAAGTATAAATACAAACCCTACAAATTTTCCAATCACCAGCAGCTTTTTCCTATTGACAAAATTAAAAGAACAGATTTTTGTGAAACAGTATTTAATTTACTAAATGAAAATGAAGATATTCTACAAAAAATAGTTTTCACAGACGAGTCGTCGTTTTGTTTAGATGGCACTGTCAATAAACAGAATTATCGGTTTGTATCTAACACTTTTCTCTCCTTTCTCCTTATCCTTCTTTGCTAATTCCTACAGGTATTGGTCACGTACAAATAAGCACGTTCAAAATTTAACACACACTCAATACAATAGGAGTGTTAATGTTTGGACTGGAATAGTTGACGGTACCCTTATTGGTCCATTTTTTATCGATGGCACCCTAAACGCTGCCAAATTTCTGGAACTTCTGCGGAGAAACATTATACCACGACTAGAAGTTTTAAATATTGAAAACCCATGGTTTCAAATGGACGGCGCTCCACCACATTCCACGGGCCCTATTACACGCTTCCTAACCGAAACATTCCAGGATCGCTGGATTGGAAGATTTGGCCCCATAGCTTGGCCACCTCGGTCCCCAGATTTATCACCAAATGATTTCTTTCTCTGGGGTTATATCCAATCCAAAGTCTACAATAATAGGGTAATAGAGCATACAGAAGAGCTAAAGAATAGAATACTTACCGCCTGCAACGAAATAAATCCAAATTTTTTAAGAAATAGTGTACAAGGATTTTACAATCGGTTAGCATATTGTTTGGAACAGGAGGGTGGTCACTTTGAACATTTGTTAAAGTAATTTAAATAAAAGTTTCTGTTTAAACTTGCTATTTGGATGTAATTATACTTAACCTAAAACTAAATAATTTCAGTTGTGTCAAAAGAATGTACAATAAAAAAAACACCAGCTACCAGCAGACCTGCAAGTTTGGTTGCCTACCCAGCGACAATGTTTGCGACATGATTGTAATCCTTGACAATAATTATCGACACGAATATTCATTAATTAATCATAATAAAGGCATAAAGTCCTCACTGATGCCAAAGACAGCTTCAGGTCAGGTCAGGATCTGCAGCTGTCTTGGCAAAAACTTTGAAAAAAAAACACAGTTTTGACACTTTCTAATGACACTACGAATAGCAATTGTTTTATAGGTTGCTTGGATATGTTTTAATTGCTCGCAATGCATTGACTTGGCTTTTTTTAAACTGAACATAGGGAATGTCAATAGTCCTATGTTCAGTGAAATAAAATTCTCACTGTATGTAGTGTAACCAAAAAATATTAACCTAACGGGGTTAATATTCTTTGGTGTAACTAACACATTTGAATCGGTATTACCTCTCCGGGCAAGTTTATTGAGCCTAATTTAAAATAGTACTCTAAATAATTATACTTTTTGCTGTACGGAATTGATATTGAGCTTTAAGTTGATTAAACATTACAAATTTAAATAAACGATAACCATAATTTTATAAAACTATTTTTGTTAGCATTGTTTTTTAATTTTAATAAATTCTTAAGGGAAGCATTGCTTCCCTTGCTTCCATGAACCGCACGCCACTGATTCGTTGAAACTTTTGCCAGGTTTGTACTACATGACCTACAAGAACAACGGTGATTCGCCGTCTAGTTGGCGATCTACTCAAATATCAAATTTTATTCGCATCAATTCCATTAAATAGTAATTCTGATACTTTATCCTAGAAAATTCTTTGGGCTCTGTTTATATTGCCTGTGTATTATTCTTTTAGGAAGAATGCATTTTATTTATAAACATCTTTCAATAAAAATAGAGCCCACACCAATCCAAATAGAAGAAAGTTCTTTGCCAATAAAATACAAAATATTATTGTTGCTCAGTTTTTCTTAGAATCATTACAGTTTTTCTTCATCTTCAACACACCTATAGATATTTCGAAAGTTATGCAATAATTGTAACAATCAATAAAGAAGAAATACTGAGAGACCCAACATTCATAGACCATTCACAAACAAATTACTCAAGCTTCCATTTTACCAGTGTCTACAGCTTCTCTGATACGGATCGTATATATAGGAAAAACTTTCCTTAAGATATGTTAGCTTTTTTGCTTTTTCTGCTAAAGGTATACTTATACAACAGTTCTTGTTCACTCACCCACATTTGTGAAGTAGGTCGGCCGGTTTTATTTGTGAGTGTTTCGTGCTAAGCCGTAAAACTTTCTCATTTCGTCCGTAACCCCGATAGACAATAAAACTCGGTAGTAATGACTTCTGGTTTTGTGCGCTCATCTAACATTTACCTGCTGACTTTGGGTACTTTTTAAAATAGGATTTCTACACACAAATTGTTGATTTCCTTCTCCGTATTTTATATATTTTTTCACACCAAATACAGAAAATATTATTATATTAATAAAAGTATTAATAAAAAGTTTTAATTTAGATCAGAAAAATATTTTTTCTCATAATTTCTTAAGTAATCAAGTTATTTTTTAAACCAATTCGACTGATTTACCTAACCTAACATAGATTTACCTAAAATCTACTGGTACTGTAATGATATCTTGCTATTTATATATCAAATACACATCATTACATACATATCCATCAGAGAGGCATTGAATGATGGGGATATTGCCATAGCAACAAGAATCAATAACAAGAATAAATAAATATCTTATAATAGTGTCAAAAACGGAATTATTTTAAATGAAATCCTTTTTGTAACATTTCAACTTGCATTCATTTAGTATCAAGAGTAGTGCGATATTCACCCACACGCCGCCACGCGCGGTACATAATCTGCATAAGCCTTGAGAATAAAATATACAGTTTGAATCTCATTAGACTAAAATATACAGTTTAAATCTCATTAGAATAAAATATACAGTTTGAATCTCATTAGAATAAAATATACAGTTTGAATCTCATTAGAATAATTTATACAGTTTCATTCGAATAATTTATACAGTTTGCATCTTATTATGTATTCATGTGTTCTTCGTATCCCACTTAATGTATTCAATTATTCAGTAACGTTTCCGCCTTCAGCAGTATATAAACCCGCTTGTTTTGGCTTCAAATCAGTCTGTGCCAGTACTCACCAGAAACCTCATCAAGAACAAGCGGGTAAGTGTCTTTTGATTAATTATGGCTTAGTTTGCTTAGTTGAGTGGGCGGCGCTTAATCGCCCACTCTCTGCGAAATTATGGGGAGTTGTGACAAGGCTACCCGGCTTAGTTATAATTACTAGGAGTCTAGCTCCTACGCTTAGTTAGTAGATTTAGTGCTAGAACAGTGTTGGTTCCAACCTCCCCTGTATTGTATTAGTTTAGGAGGACATATACGTCCTCACAATATGTATCAATATGTCAACATGTATGTTAACCTTTTGTACTCTTTTTATTGTCTTTAGTATATAGTTGTTTTTTACAACTTGTGTTTGATTTATCTCTACCTCTGACTACGTCCTCCAGTCACGAAAACCCCACGTGACAATAATCACTTAATAAAGATACACGTCATTTATTACCTTCTAAAAGATGTAACTTATAAGATTGTGTACAAGACTCATATAAACACTCCCTGTATTACAACAATACTAACCTAACTTAGTGCAAAATTGCAACCTCACTTTTTCTACTTTTACAAAAAAAAGTACGATTTATATTAAAAAAATTTAAACAGCCATGGAATGCTTAATATTTAGATATGAGCAGGTAAAAACGTGCAGTTAAAAAACGCACCAAATAAATACTCATAAACGCCGTCATTTTTATTCCGCAGGAAACGAGAATGGTTTAGGTAAACTTCTGTCAGCGGACGAAACAAGAGTTTCGCAACAGTTTTTTATTGCAATTTAAAAGAGGTGGTCTTAAGAGGATTCTGAAATTGAGGGAGTTGGATAATTTGAGAAGGTATGTATTGAGGATCGAAAAGGGTAGGAAAGGTTTTCCCCATGGAAATGGTAAAATTGGTGTAAAGTATGAGTAAAACGATGGATTTTGAAAAAAAAAACGGTCTTGCATTTGTGGCTGAGACACAATTAAGACAAATAATATCTAATGGAATTGAAACGTCGTAAGCTGAAAAGAACTGAAAAAACAGTCTATGATGCATATAAAGTTTATGCATTAAAGTACTTGTGGTCAGAAGAATATCCATCGAAACATGTACAATTCTAGTACTGTTACTCGTATTATACTCATTACTTAATCGTTTATGTTTTGAAAACTAATTTTATCGCCGACTCAGTAAACTATTGATTTTATTGACAATTGACAAACACTAAAATGGTAGTCTGGCATTAGGAAAAAAATCCTTATGAAGAAAGAAATTAAGGTTAACTTAAGAAACAACGAAATAATTATGTGTTAAACACGGCAAAAAAGAAAATACTTGGTGCTTTGGCTGCATCCACCGTCGGCGATTCCTATCAGATTTTTTCATGTTGAATTCGAAACTAATCTCTAAATGCACTATGACGTCAGAATCTTTCACAAATCACAAAAAAATCAAGTTAAAATTTTACACACAAAATTGCATCAACCTTAAATCTAAAGCTCTATTGATGACTTTAGCTCTATCACAAGCTGCTTCATAAGACCTAACATTTCACAACTTCATAACATATATATTGAGTTCTACCGCTGTAATGCATAACTGAACATTCTCTAAACTTAGTTCTACGTAGTCCTGGAGTATGCATACTTTAGACTGAGAAACACTAGTCTAAAAACCTCGTTGGTAGAATTCTTTTTCTTTTGCTGGTGTTTGCTATATGCCGCTATATCCACATTAAGAGCCAGGCTAGTCTTAAGACTTCATATAAATAGTAAATGATAGCATTACGTCTAACTGCACTGGAATATTCTAAGGAAAATATCGTCTAAATGCCTAATATTTAGTTACATTGCCAATACTGAAAATGGACGAGCCCGTAGAGGTACCTCATAAAAATATGACTGTTAGAAGAAAAAGAGATTCCGAAACCGTTGAGAAAAAAGAGACTAAAACTTAGATGTTGCACAGATAGATTGTACATAAAGGTTGCCTCTTTGTAACACTTGTTTAATTAGAAAAACCCGCAAGCACCACTGATCATCCCTTGTCTTTGTCAAGTTCCTCCTTCATCTATGGGACATACGTACGCTATCAGCTTGATGCATTGCATAATTTCTAACACACAGTAGGCGTTCCAACTGTACGTGTACACAACATTTGAGTAGGAAGAACGTGTGTGCAAGATGAGTGCCGTGTTTGCTCACGTTGAAGCAAAGAACATGCAATCTTTTCTGCGTCGATTCATAACTGTTGATAAGACTAACGTCCAAGACTACACACTTGAGGCCCGGGGCCTCAAGTTGAGGGTAAGGAACAGTTAAAGCGATGAACTGAGAAAAATGAACAGCCACCATAGAAAAGACCATGTAAAGACAGCATTTCCAGATGGCCATGGTATCAATTTTGTCGAGTATCTTGAAAAAGGAAAAACAATCACCGGTGACTATTACGATCAATTATTAAGATCAAGAAATAACTACGGCATTTGGCCAAGAAGACAATGTATCTGGTCAATGTATGAAGAAACGGTGAACTTATGCATGATGTAATTGGGTGCTTTGGACACCAGTGCGTAATGTTAAATTTTACGCATTCAAAATGATTTTGTCAAATGACAGCGCGTCTTTCTATCTTCTAATAAATTTATCTAGTGAATAATTGCCATGGTTAGTTGTCTCTACAATCGTATCTATACCAATTAACTGCCCGATAAAGTTATTGCCCGAGTCCAAGTTTGCAGCGAGTTTTCTAAAGGACGAGTGTAATAATGACTTGCGAGACAAGTTCTTTTTATGCTATTTTTTTCTATTTTGCTTCTTTTATTCCCTTTTTAAATAAAAAAAAACGCAATTTCAAAAATTCAGGAAATGTTTGAGTGCTTTAATAGCTTTATTATAGACGCATAATAGAAAAAGTACAGTATCGAACTCAAACTTCACATTCGTCACATTCTATAAATTTAACGCTAGTTCCATAAAACACTTTAGGCACTAATTACATAAACAAGTATTGTGAAGACCCCGAAAAATCGTTCTACAATAATGGCATAACCGTCTTTGAACATCGTTTAAAACTAACTGTAACTGCAATAATAGACTGTCTTGTAAACTCGTGTAATAATAGAGGTACTATTTTGATTTCAGACACATTTTGCATATATTCTATACATCCGGAATATTAGTCTGTTAGTGTTTGTATTTTAAATAAAAGGAAAAACTTATTCATAAGCAAATAAAGGTAAAGGTACTACATTCGTGATTGTCACGCGCCATGTCCGGTAAATAACGGAAACATCAATGGATTGACCGGAAGTGTACTGTGAGAGGACTTCGTCAACCGTGCAATATGATTTTATGTGTTTGCGACGGAGAATTCAACCATCACTTTAAAACCGTATTTTATTATTATACACATACAGTCCTGGCTTAATACTTGGTAGTATATACATATAATTTATAAACATTAATTGCTGACAATTGTATGTATATACAAAAATATATTGTTATTTATAAGCATAATTAATTAATTAATTTAGGGTTAATAGTCTGAATAAATAATATCAACATTAATAAGGCAGTATGCTGCCTGAAAGGAATGAGATTTATTAGCCATTGCCAAGCAGTAAAACTTTATAAGTATGTACAACATAGTTTATATTTAAGAGAAAATTTTTCTACAAACAAAAAAAGATATCACTTAAAAAAGAGAAAGCGTGCTGATCTACTTGCATGTCGAATTTTACAGAAATCGGAATAAATTGGTGGAATGTCAAAGGAAGAAATGTGTCTTACCGTAAAATCGCGTGCTTCCAGATTAATTTATATAAATAACCCACATTCTATAAAAAGTAGGAAACTCTTTTATTGTTTCAAGTTTATATTGGTTCCTGCAGAAGAATACCATTATCTTTTTGTTATAATGAAGGTTTAATCCTATTAGATGTCCTTAATGTTATTTGTTATTTTTTATATCACTATTGTCTATGATTTATTTCTCAGATGATTAATAGCAGTAAAGAGTGGTTTAATAGGAAAAAAGTTTGATGGAACTAATCGAAGTATTCTTCATTGATCTTTCACTTTACATACCAGCACATATGAAAGAATATTTAAGCAAAATCACAATCCCCATCTAAGTATAAGTTTAACAGAAAACTTTTTATACTAGGTACGTTCAGACAAACGGAAATATAGGGATCGAGATATAAGTATTGAAGAAACCAGACATAGTTTTGACTGTACTGCTAATACTTCACTAGGAGTATTACGAAGGTTAATCTAAATTGCTTAAGATGTTATTATTTATCCAAAATAGAATTAGACTTAAAAATCTCTTTGCAAATAAACACATTAACTTTGAATTATTATGAATATTTATTTATTAATTATATATTATATTTGTTTTTATTTTGGGTAGTCAATTAAAACATTTCAATTTAATTGTAAACCTGTATTTCGATCTATTTTATAATCTGCTTCAGTATAACTTATATGTATGTAACACTTATATTGACTTATTGACAACTTTTAAGTGTTTCATATAAGTTCTACCATAATTACTTTTGTACCCTGAAAAATATTCCAAAACGGGTCAAAATATAGGTTTATAATTAAATCGAAATGTTTTAATTGATTACCCAAAATAAAAATTCATTAACTTTGATTTTTATGATTTTAGCTTAAATTAAATAAAACAGCCTTCTTAATTTTCTTTGCACAATAAGTTCGAACAACTTTAAGACTATTACATTTGTTTTTATTGTCCAGCCAATAATAGTAATAATTACTTGAACAATATGTTCAAATAAAACGATGTAATGCGTCAGTTTTAACGATCTATTTACTTATCATCAGGATATTTGGGTTAAATTTAACTTTACATGTCGATGTGAAACTTGATACCATTTTATTACCTCCTAAGGATATAAGGAGCGTCGAAAATAAATTTTTAAACTTTAGCCGAAATAATAGCATATTAATAGCTTCTATAGTCCGTCAAAGGAGGGATCAAACGTCAAGGTAGATTTCCTATATAATACAGCCTTTTATAAAGGATTTATTAAAAGCGATTTGACGTTGGAAATACGAGACTAGGTTTGTATGCACTTGATTGAACGAGCAGTTTTATGCATGTTTATATATGTGAATATGTTATATTAATTGGTAAAACGATATGGATAATTGAAACAATAAAAGTTATTCCATTGCATGTTCATTTCTGCAGATAAATGTTAACTATAAGCTACACATGTACGTCGGTATGAAATGAAATAAGTTGGGAAGCAAATTTACAGAGATGACTTAAGTTCTTTTGAGATTGACATGGAGAAATAAAAAGTCACAACAAAAACAAACTTTGTTAGTTATACTAGGCTCTGAATATTACGATGTACGTTAGCAATTCATTTAATATTGACAAAGATGTTTCAAATAATGACAAGGATCCTTTAAGGTAGATTTCTCCTCTAATATTCCTGTTAAGTATAGTATCATTTTCAGATATCACAAAAATCATCAAAACAATAAAACACAATAACAAAGCTTCTGTTGAAAAAACTTACAGAAAAGTCAGTTTCAGGATAGAGAAAGTGAATACGGAGGTGAAAACCGTAGCAGGTAAAGCACATGCTATTTACTTTGGAATTAATGGACCTTAATTGTTGTGAATCATGGTTCTTGCAACTGTACACGGGCCGTAATTTTGCCGAATGGATCTCTGCCTGACTGGCGTAAACGAGCAATTTCATATCGGGCATGATTGAAAAACAAAACCAAAGTATTACATGTAATAAAAAACATTTTTAAATTCAAAAATTTGCAGTACCCATGCTTTCATTTTAGTGTTTACTTATTCACATTTATTTTACAGGACGGAATGACTACGTAGATGTGTTCTTGTTACAATTTTTCTTTAAAGGCTTTTCCCCAGTTCAATTTCACTTAATGTGTAACCTAAAATTTTTCTTTCTTAAATGCTTTTCTCCAGTGTGTTTATCATATTTTTGTCATTCCAAATATGGAAATGTTTATGGGCACATCATTTTATTGGACATTCCTTATTTGGTAATGTTTCTGTTCAGGCTACCTCATTGGTGAATTCAGTTTTATCTCTGTTTTCTAGAACGTTTTGATAAGATAATCATCTTCTTTGCTTTTAAAAAGTGAGTTGTAATTTGACTTGCAAATAGAGTGGTTGCCTTGTTCCAGTTTTAGGAAATTTCGATAATTTCTTCTTTATGAGTTTATTATGGAATAAAGTGCATTAAATTCCTGGTGATCAGTTTTTCACAGTGGTGCTTGTTAGGGTCGCAGGAATCAAATTTTATTGGCCTTTTAAGCTCTGCTGCAAGGAATACCTTTCAACCAAATATAACAAGAGGTGATAAGCCACCCGTTGACTATTGTTTCAAAGCCGATGAAAACATCTTTTCCGGCTTTTTCCTTTCTTTTCCGGCAACTACTTTTACCTCCTTCTTCATGCTCCTTGGTTTTAGCTGCGTTCTACCTCGTTCCACCGTTCAAGACGTTGGGTATTTATCGGCCACCAGCTTAGCTGTTATTTGAGCCGATTCTGTAATTAAAGTATTTTACCAGCTACCGACAAGAGTAAAAGAAAGCAAACCAATACCAACACAGAACTTAGCAACTAAACAAAATAAACATTTTCTCCTTCTTAACTTTTAGGTTATGTAACAACTTCCTAAATTCTTTTTGTTTTAACAAAGTATATTAAAGGCGCAGTTGCCATTTGTACCACATTACTTTTCTGCAGAAAGCGTAAGTCTGATTCAGATATCCATTTTAGTTAATGATATGTAATTAAATTATTGTAATTTTGAGTGTGTATTTTTGAATGTGTAAAATTGTATAAGATTTTGATTTCGTTATTTCATTTTTATAGTATTAGGGATTTATTCACAAATAATGTTGTGTTTCGTTTAATCATTGATTTTGAGTGTGGTATGAACCACAAAATTCTTATTTGTGTTATAGTATGTCTTATTAGTGACAATAAATAACCTTCTGTTTCTTTTGTATCTGTGTCTTTTAATTCCACCAACGCTTGTGCCGAGTTCAAACGGCGGCCGTTATCTTAGAGCAGACGTTTGCCGGACACAAAGATTCAGTCAGATTAAGGTTAATGTTTTGTGTAATAAATTTTAATATAGCTGGGACTTCTTTTAACACCGTGAGCTAGCCGGTCAGGAAGTTCCCGTTATATTCTCCATTCGACTTTCCCACACAATTTCGACAAATTCTGAGAATGATGGAATAACCTGAAAATTGCTCTTTTCGAATTCATTCTTGGATTCTTGATAATTTTTCTATTTATGGGACTCGAGATTCCGTTTTTTAAGTCTCGGAAATGCCCGATAATCCTGGGTAGTAGTTAATCTTATATAAGATGATGTAAAAGCATACCGAGATTTTAAAACTCATTTTCTTCAAACTACTCTAATTAATCTTCTAATCAATTTTTCCTGGAAAATAACCGTCGAAAAACACAGCAGGTACATAAATAAATTCTCCTATCATAACGTTAGCTCTTTTATCGCAAAACATTACGTGTTTAGTGTTAATTGTTTGTCGACGTGCTTTAAGTCATTCATAGCTTTTGTAAAAGATATTTTTCCTGAATATGATGATTCAGCCGAGCAAGCTTGATATGAAAATAAACAGTGAAGTTTTCCCTGTAAACCACTTTGCTATGAACTAGAAATCTTACGTTCAAACTTTATGCTAGTTATGTAATCAGTTTCTTGTTCTTTTAAAGAAACATAAAAGTATACAGATACTAAGGGTTCAGGCGACATTCATGCCTGATGACATTCTTATCATGTGCATAAATGAACGTGAGAGTAAGGATTTATTCGTCACAGACAAATTAATGTTTACATGAAATCCAATTTACTGATTGATTTACTTACACTTTGTATACTTGTACAACGGTTTCTTTAATTTAAATTAATTGATCAATTAGCACTTAAGCAATTCAAGCAACCCTTGTTACACAGTGCTAGTAAAGTTGTCTAGTTAAGACCTATAAATATTATATCATGTAAATATAATTTGTTTGAGACTGTACCTTAGAAGTATACGTAAAACATCATGAATAGGTTTGAGAAATATTCTTCGTGAACGCACGTAAGTGGGTATACAAAGACGGTTATATATAGATATAGTATCTTTATTAGCACATTTGAGATGTCTTTCTAAAATTAAACGTTGAACTACTAAGAATTAAAGTTGATTGAAAAAGTATTTGAAAAGGTAAAAGTCAGGGCAAAATCCAATGATAGATTACACCTACAATACTGCGAAAAGGCAGCAGAAACCTAATCAAGCTGGCCCAAATCTTCAAGGTGGGCAATTCAAACAGTTATTATAAGAAAATTCGTTGCATTTTATTCGATTTGTTAAATAGTAATTAAATAAAAGCTGCTAGAATCTCGTAGCTGCAGAGTAAATAAAATAATCATAGCCACTCTGATAAAACTTTATTTTTTAAATTATGTGTAATTTAAAAGCAAAAAGCCATTTGTGCTATATCAATGTAAATAGAAATTTATTTAGAACTTTAGTCCGTAAAAATATACAGGACGTGCCATTTAACAAATTAAAGTTGGATATTTTTCCGGAAAACAAGTAGGCCATGAAGCGCTATTTTATAGATCAGGTTATGCTAAACAAGTCTATCATTTACCTTCTTCCTCTACCTTTAATATTTCAGCATATACAGGGTCTTCATTAAGTTTGGAACCGGCTTAATATCTTCAAAACTATTAACTGGATTAAATTGAAATTTGGGGTGTGCATTTTATAAATTAATATCTATTGTGCCTAATTTTTTCACCTGCTTTGCATCGTTACTTTACGAGATACACAGCCAACTTTTTTTTAAATAGCTATGGGGGTCAAATTTGACATCATTTGAAAGCTTATTTTTTTCTGAGTACCATTATGTAATACACGTGTTGTATCATTTTGACAAAAATCGCCAAAAAAATTAAAATCAACGAAACATGTTTTATCCACAAAATTAAATTTATTACTTAAAATTTACTTTTACTTAAAATTTAAATATTTACTGTCAATGTGTAACTTTTGACATTTCTATGAATTTTGTAAGATCACTAGATATTTTAATTTTTAATTTATTCAACACTTTTGATTTTGTGGATAAAACATGTTTCGTTGATTTTAATTTTTTTGGCGATTTTTGTCAAAATGATACAACACGTGTATTACATATTGGTACTCAGAAAAAAATAAGCTTTCAAATGATGTCAAATTTGACCCCCATTGCTATTTAAAAAAAATCAAGTTGGCTGTGTATCTCGTAAAGTAACGATGCAAAGCAGGTGAAAAAATTAGGTACAATCGATATTAATTTATAAAATGCACACCCCAAATTTCAATTTAATCCAGTTAATAGTTTTGAAGATATTAAGCCGGTTCCAAACTTAATGAAGACTCTATATAACCTGGACAATGAAAAATCAGCCATCCTGTATAGGTATTGAACTTGACGTGCAGTTTAAATATATTTTATTCTATGTACTTTTAGTATGATGTGTTTGATATAAAATGAATATACCCCATAAAGCGTAAATAAATTGAATGAATATTTATCTGTTTGAAATCTCCATTAAAAAAATTGGACGTTTTTACAAACGAATATTGCCGTTTGAGAGCCTCAAGTTTAAAATGTTGTATTTACACAATAAACCGTTTAAAAAAGTTTTTTTATAAAACGAAATGGAAGCTTTCAGAGGTCTTGAACTATTTCAAGTATTTATAAAATATGGAAATTTAAATGTAACTTCTTTTTTACTAAATGAAACATTTAGGTGAATATTCCTTGTTTATTATTTATTTGTATATTAAAAGTTTATAAAATATATAACTTATTTTAATTAAATTTTCTATCTTAAAACCATATAATAATGTTAAATTTTTATAAATTTGTTCAAATCTGTATTAAATATGTATGAAATATGAAGATACAAATATAAATAAATTATTTAATTAAAATAATGATTTAATTAATATTTCTTATATTAAAAAAACAAATATCTATTGCACATAGTGTGCTGCTGGGATAGAGTTAGGTCAGAGAAAATAGTAAAGGTAATATTTACACAGATGAAATTAGTTACCTTCAATTGCTATGGAAATGCCAAGCAAGGGATTACAGTTTTATGAATAAACACAAATAGCATTTGTATTAAAAAAATCTAGAAAAGTCGATTCTAAACTTTTTCCAAATTCCCAAATAAGTGCTGTTTGAAACCCAGCGTCTATTACTGATATATAAAAGACATCAGGTAAACTTACATTATGATTCCTGAAAAAATAATCGTAACCGGGATATCCTAAGTAAACTCTTCAAATTCTCTCAAGACGAAAATGTCAACAGAAGGGCAATTCCAGACTTGAATCCTTAAAATGTGAGCTAATATAAAGAAAGATATGAGCACTTATGGGGGAATAGAGTAAACAAACATTCAAAATTATAAACTTGAAACCTGAAGAGAACCAATACTGTATACTAATAAATAATAAGGGTAAAATAAATAAAAGATTTTTATTTCAAACTTTCCAGAATTTAAAATTTTAGAAGTTTCCAACAAATTTTATTCTAATCAATGCTTAAATAGGAGACATCATAATTTCCTGGGTATATTGAAGTTATAATAACGGAAAATTGGTATAATTGAATCTAATCGACCGTAGTTCATTATGAACATTAAAACGAATGATGTCATGGTTTCACAATCATGCAGATTTTAAATTGGTTAGTTATTTGAGTTCTGCAATAACACACAAGAACCAATTTTAAACTTGTGCATTGTTGCATTGTTTGAAATTTAGAAAAACCTTCTTTTGTGTCTCGTCCTGTTAACCTTCGAGGACACGTATTATTGTTATATTATTATAATAATTTTTTAACAAAAAAAAACAAAGGTTGCAATATATAAAAATTACCAAAAGTAGGTATTTACTTACATATGTGTAAGTATATGGTACAGCAGTTTTGAAATTGTACTCACGTGATATGATAACCTATAAAGTTTCCAACATTTAAGTTAATTATGTAAATGCTTATAACACCTTTTATTTATTTCTCCATTTTACATCACAAGCTAAAATTACATTTAATTAGAGAAGAAAAGTAGTCGAGGTTAATTAAATTAAAATAAATAAGAAGGAAGTAAACACACTTTTTACATGCATGTAGTGTGTACTCATTATCCGAATTCTAAATTTTAGATTGTGAAAATCCAATAACATAAATCACCTAATTGCGTACCGCTATAACAGATTAAAATCTCACAAACATATGCAAATAGGATTATCCGTTACAAATTACATCATTCTAAAGATGCAATTATTTTGTAACAACAAATAAATATTCAAATTTTCTGTTCATCTTACCAAAACCATCTTTGAAACTGAATTCGTTAAATGCATTTTGAGAGTAAATAATTAAAGGTTTTGTATAGATGTAGCTGAAATGACCTGCTTTGTATGCATGCATTCTTGTTTTTGCTCTAATTTAGGATAAAACGTTACTCTACAAGTACGATCTCTAGCTAATTAATTATAAAGTAGTAGGCATCAAAATCATGTTGACTCAACTAATTGACCATGGGCAGTGAAGTTAATATTAATTTAATGATTTTTATGGACCATCAAAACTTATGAAAATGTATGAAAAGCGGCCAGCTTTACCAATTGACTAACTTATGATAAATTTTGTAACGTTCTTTTTAAAATAATAACAAAAAATGTGCTGTTTAATCGTCTATTCACTAGAGAGATATTATTTACACACGCTAATTAAAAAACTATAATTATAAACTGTTTAACGAACTTAAATGCTAGATATTTACAAACTCAAAGTGGATTATATAAGAACTATGTATGTATTATTATAACAAATATTAAACATTTATTTATTGACTAATATATTTGATTACTAATTACACAGAGCACACTTCGATACGCCGGCTAAACACTAATTTCCTACGGGACAGTCGTTTCAATGTAAACGTAACTGTAACTGTAATGTAAATGTAACTTCCATGTAAACGTTCCAGCAAACGCTCGAACATACCCGTGTATTGTATCTCGTCTAACCGCCTGATGCGTTATATACGCGGCCCGTGTCAAATCTTCGAGTATGTTTTTGCGGGTGTATGACGCTTCGCTCTGGAATGTTCTGCCGCCTTTGTATAGAGATTCCCCTATTTGTTACAATATGTTACTGGTATGGTCATAAACTATAATGTAAATGAACAATGTGAATAATGGCCTCTACAAATAAACGATCATGATAATGGCAATCTATGGTAAAGGAGTTAGTTATGCCAAATATTTTAAATTTTAGTTTTATAGAAAAGAAATACAGTCATGGGGTTGATAAGTATTTATGTTCTGAGATACAAAGATGATTGGCAATGTCGATAATGTCTGGATAAAGAAGTCGTGTTATACTGTTGTAATGTACTAATCGTTAGATTTCCAAAATATCAAATCGAACAGTGACCGTAATCAATAGGCTTATTAGTTAAATTTAAACCACGAATTATATATTGGTTAGCCATGTATTTTTTTCTGTAATGTAATCGTCAATGTAGTCTTTAATTATAAAGAAAGTTTAAACAGTTAAATATATCCAGTTTTAATTAATCTGTATTTATTTGTTGTTTAAGTGTAGCGGTAAAATTCAGAAAACTGTAATATATTTTGCTATTTAAATTACTTACATGTTAAATGTATTTAAATATTAAATATTGCTTTAATATAAAAAGTATTTATTCAATCTTTATTTTACATAGAATAATTTATATTTGAATGTTCATATATCATACGTATTTGGACAAATATATAAAAATCTAATATATGTGTTAAATGTTTGTATTGTAACGTTCTTTTTAAAATAATAACAAAAATGCTGTTTAATCTTCTATTAACAAAGAAAAATATTATTTATATACACTAAATTTAATCTTAACTAATTATTTAACACTATAATTATAAACTGTTTAACGGACTTAAATGCTAGATATTTACAAACTTAAAGCAGATTATTTATACGACATTTATTTAAATATTTATTTATTCACTAATATTACTATTACACAAAGCACATTTCAATACGCCGGTTAAACACTAATCCTTGCCGGGCCCATCGCGGCTGCCATATATATCCACACGGAAGTGTGTAGAATGCACTAGAAACATCGGCCGACGTTACGTCATACACGCGACCCGGCTCGATCATTGTTGATTCTTCTGGAAATGTGCGTCACTCGTGTAAAGGGGGTTTTCCCCATTCGTTACAGTATGATATATTAGAAAATTAATATTTAAAAGTATATTATTTGATAAACATTTCTTGTACAATATACAAATAAAATTTAACATAGAATTTAGCATGACTAGAAATATTCGATGAGTCCGGTCCTGGATTCGGTGACGTTGTTGTGGTGTAGCAAACCGAAGGAGAATATTCAGTATTGAAACGGAAAACGCGAGTTGAAATAAACTAATACATTAAGAAAGTTTAACGTGTACAGTTTCGCGTTAATACAAAGTGAAGTTCGCTACTGAAATCGAGTAAAATCTACTAAATTAGATTTTTAAACTTCAAATTCCTGGTTAGAGATAAGAAGATTAAAACTGATAAACAGTTTTGCAAAGAAACGAACAAGCGCCGATCGGACGCGCAAACGCACACTATACGCGATCGTAAACAAAATACAGGGGCGCATTGAGGTGTTCTTTGGAAGCAAAGCACAAAAGTGACGTTAAACCAACTTTTTGAAAACATTCTAAACGAAATAGTTACCAATATTACAGTAAAGTACATTAATGTAAATAACCCCGAAAACAGCAAACACAAATTCTCTACACACAAAAGTAATATTGAATTCAAATTGATATTCAGTAATAATAATAACAGAAGGTTATTTCATTCAGTGAACAACTTTTAAGTAATTATAAAGTATTAGTGGAGAAATAGATTAATTAGAGGTTAGATCACAATCTGAAACAAAAAAAAAGTGCGGACGGAAGCGTAAATAAAGGAACTAAGAAAGTGATAATATTCAAGCGGCTACGGAAACAAACGCGATAAGTGACGTACATATGTATGATAAACAATCTGAAATGTAAACAATAAGCAGTGGCGTACTAAAAAACAAGTGCAGTGTTAAATAAAATTAAAAAAAAAGACACAAGACATCATAAGGAAAGGTTAACACTAGAAAGAATTAAAGGTGAAATTAAGAAAAATGAGTGAAAGTGAATCGACGGACGATCAAAGTAGGAAAAGAAGGGAACGCGAAGATGATCAAGATGAAGAAAACACATTCGAGAAAAGTAAAAAGACGCCAAGATCGACAGTCAAGCCGCAAAAAATAAAGATGACCTAATATTAAATGAAATTAAATTTAATTTCATTTAATATTAGGTCATCTTTATTTTTTGCGGCTTGACTGGCGAACTTGGCGTCTTTTCTGTCCTCATCAATTGATGTGGGTAGAAATGAAAAATGGATTTCGAGAGAATAAAAAAGAATTAGAACAATTGAAAAAGGAAATAAAAGAGTTAAAAGAAAAGGAGAAAGTATGGGAACAAGAGAAGCAACAACTCAATAATAGAATTGCAAAAATAGAAGAAATAATAGAAAAACAAGAACAAGAAAAACGAAAAAACAACATAATAATAAAAGGACTGAAACTCGGTGATGAAAGTACAACGAAAGAGATTGAGCATTTCATAAAAGAGGAAATAAAAGTGCAAGTAAATGTAACGGAAATGTATAAAATAGGTCAAGTACCAGAAAAAAGAGCTATTGTAGCAAAAATCGAGACATTCAAACAAAACATGGACATAATGGCAAATAAACACAAACTTAAAGGAAAAAAGATCTACATAGAAAATGACTTAACAAAAAAAGAAAGAGAAATACAAACTAGAATAATCCAAATGGCTAAAGAAGAAATGCAAATAGGAAGCAAAGTAAAAATTGGATATCAAAAAATAATAATTAATAATCAGCAGTACAAATGGGACAAGAAAGAAAAAAACCTAAAGTACTATAAAACAACGGCTGATAGACAGCAATCAAAAAACTGATAATGCAGGAACAAGAATGGGCCAAACAGAAGACGACAAAAGCAACGAACACGGATATGAATAGGAAACAAACAAAATAGAAAAATAAAAACAAAAATAACAAATTAAGAAAAATAGCAACATGGAATATAAAAACCCTGTTAGTACCAGGGAAAATGGAAGAAATAGCTAAAGAATTAAAGAAATATAAAATAGACATCGCAGCCTTGCAAGAATTGAGATGGAAGGGACAAGGGGAGATAAATAAAAAGGATTTTACAATGTTATATTCAGGAGGAATTAAACAAGGTAATTATGGTACTGGATTTATAGTAGATAATAAAATAAAAATCATAAACTTTAACCCGATAAATGATAGACTAGCCTACCTAAGGGTAGAAGGAAAACCCCTAAATATGTCCTTAATATGTGTTTATGCACCCACAGAGGTAGATAGCCAAGAAGAGAAAGATAAACTATACGACGAATTAGAAAAAGCTTATGAAGACATACACCAAAACATGATGTAATAGTTATTATGGGAGACATGAATGCACAAATTGGGAAAGAGAACTATGTAAACGAAGTTGCTGGGAAACATACAATACACAACAAGACGAATGATAATGGAGATAGGATCTGCAACTTCGCAATGAAGACAAATATGATAATTAGTAGCACAAAATACAAACACAAAAAATACATAAGGAAACTTGGATGATACCAGGGTCGACAAAGGGTAATCAGATAGACCACATATTAATAAATAAAAAGCATAACAGGATAATTGCGTGATGTAAGATGATATAGAGTTGCGAATGCTGATACAGACCATTATGGTTGTTGCAAAAATAAAGCAAGAATATATAGAAAAAAGTAAAAGAAAAGAATATAAAACGTGGAACACCGAAAAACTCAACACAGAAGAGGGAAGAAGAGAATATATAAGAGATTTCAATAAAGGGATAGAAAAAAAGAAGAGAGAAACGAATATAGAGAAAGAATGGAAGAATATCAAAGATATGATCACAGCGAGCAGTAAGAGAACAATAGGATATATAGAAAACAAGAAGACGAAGCAATGGTATGATGACGAATGCCAAGAAATAGGTAACAGAAAAAACAAAACTAGAAAAAAATGGCTGCAAACAAAAAATGATGAAGACCTAGAAAACTACAAAGAAATCAAGAGAGAAGAACAACAGACTTACAGAAAGAAAAAGAAGACATGGATGGATGAAATGATGAATGAGCTGGAACAGAACAGTAAAAACAACAATGCAAAAAAATACTACAAACAAATCAAAAATCAAAACAGAAAGAACACTATAAAAAAGGGGATTAAAAGATACGCAAGGCAACATAGAGTACGATGAAAATAAGAAAAAAGAAATTTGGAAAGAACATTTCAGAAATTTATTGCATGAAACAGAAGAAGAAGAAGGAAAGCAAGAACACCAAGAAGTAGATGAAGAAACAGAAAGAAATGAAAACGAAATAGAAAAGCCAAACTATGAGGAAACGAGAGAAATCATACACAACATTAAAAATGGGAAAGCACCAGGAAGCGATCAAATAACAGGGGAGATGCTGAGATATGGCGGAGAAAAGCTACACAAAATAATACATGAACTAATAAACAAGATCTGGGAGCAAGAAAACATGCCGAATGAATGGGAAATGGGAATAATAATAACAATACCAAAAAAAGGAGATCTAGAACAATGCAAAAATTATAGGGGAATTACACTGTTAAATACGATATATAAGATATTCACAACAATACTTCAAAGAAAACTAAACAAATATGCAGAAAAATAAATCGGCGAATATCAGATGGGATTCAGAACGGGACGGTCAACAATAGATGCTTTACACGTTATACATCAAACCATGGAAAAATGTTACGAATTTAACATAGAATTACACTTACTATTTATTGATTTTGAACAAGCATTTGACAAAATTAAGAGAAGGAAACTATTACAAATATTAAAATGAATGAATATACCAGGGAAACTAAGAAGATGCATACAGATGACTATGAAGAGTTCAAGAGCGGCAGTAAAAACAAGGGAGGGACAAACAGAAACATTCAATATCAATAAAGGAGTACGACAAGGAGATGCCCTGTCAGCAACACTTTTTAATATGGCGTTAGAAGAGGCAATAAGAAATGCAAATATTCAAGGGAACATAAGAAATAAGGAAGTGCAGATTATAGCCTATGCAGATGACATAGTCATCGTATCAAGATCATGGAATAAATTAAAAGAAGCATTTAGAAGATTAGAAATAGAAACAATGGAAGTAGGACTAGTAGTAAATGAAAAGAAAACGAAATACATGAAGTGTCAGAGAAGAAAAATAGATGAAATAAGAGAAGTCGAAATAGAAACGTATAGAATTGAACAAGTAAGTTCATTCAACTACTTAGGTATACAATTAACGTATAACAATGACCGCAGTGAAGAGATAAAAGAAAGAATTCAAATGGGATATAAAACGTTTTATGCAAACCGAAATATACTGAAGAGTAAACAAATAAAAATGAAAACTAAAATACGAATATACAAGAGCCTAATTAGACCAGTGGTACTGTACGCGGCAGAAGTAATGTGTCCAACACAAGCGGAAGAAGAACAACTGCGAGTATTTGAACGGAAAATATTAAGGACGATAATGAGAGCCAAAAATTGGAGAATGGAGAAAAAAGACAATATATGAACCATGAAATATTGAAAATAATGGAAGGAGAAGATATTGTGAAGGTACTAAAAGCGCAACGGATTAAATGGCTTGGGCATATAATGCGAGCAGAAGACTCAAGAATGATAAAAACAATAACAACATGGAAACCAGATACAAACAGACCAAGGGGAAGACCAAGAAGTAGATGGTACGAAAAAGTAACAGAAGACTTGTAAAACATGAAGATCCGGGACTGGAAAGAGAAAACAAGAGATAGACTATTGTGGAGGAAGATAGTATGGGAAGCAAAATGCCACCAAAAACTCTAGAAGACTTAAACCAGAAAGGAAATCAGGGGACTAATCCACCCCAACAAAAGGATTTTATACTTCGGAAAGAAGGGGCAATATTCTATCATAAGAATGAAAGCCAGATATATATATAGAAATATTCACTAAATGTCTCGTTTTGAGCAAACAATTTATATGTATTTAGATCTTCATATTTTATAAATATTTAACGTACGTCTTCAAAAATATTTCCAATTAGGATATGAAATATTGGAATTTCGATGGTAAGCAATACCACAGACGACACAAAAACAAAAAAATAAGGAATATTACTAAAAACAACCTTTGTAAATTCTTGTATTCTTGAGTAATTATGATTATCTAGATGTTTATATTACAATGTACAGATATTAACATTGTTTTTGGAAACTTTATTAATTCTTTGACTTGGACAATCGAACTAAATTGTCCTTGTAAAAGTATTAGATAAAATCTAAAGATGTTGGGGAAGCAAGTTTACAGAGGGGACTTAAGGTCTTTTGAGATTGACGTGGAGAAATAAAAATTCACAAAAACAAACTTTGTTAGGTATACTAGGCTCTGAATATTACGATGTACGTTAGTCATTCATTTAATATTGCCAAAGATGTTTCAAATAATGACTAGGATCCTTTAAGGTAGACTTCTAGTCTAATATTCCTGTAATGTATAGTACAATTTTCTGATATCAGAAAAATATCAAAACAAGAAAACAAAATGACAAAATCTTCTGTTGAGAAAACTTGCAGAAAATCAATTTCAGGATAAAGAAAGTGAATACGGAGGTGAAAACAGTAGTAGATAGTTCACATGTTATTTATTTTGCAATTAATGAACTTTAATTGTTGTGAATTCTATTCATAGTTCTTACAACTATACTAAATGTCTCGTTTTGATCAAACAATTTATATGTATTTAGATCTTCATATTTTATAAATATTTAACATACTTCTTCAAAAATATTTCTAATTTATGATATGAAATATTGAAATTTCGATGGTAAACAATAACATAAACGGCACAAAAAAAATAAGGAATGTTATTAAAAACATCCTTTGTCAAGTATTCTTGATAATTATGATTATTTAGATGTTTATATCATAAATTGTACAGATATTAACATTGTTTTTGGAAACTTTATTATTTCTTTGACTTGAGCAATCGAACTAAATTGTCCTTTTAAAAATATTAGATAAAATCCGAAGATGTAGGGGAAGCTTTTGTTATTATTTTTCTAACGCCATAAGATTTCAATTAGACCAGTATTACGGGGTTAGTTTATCTACAAAATATATTCTAAATACCATTATATTGAATAGTTTTATTTAATTTAATGTTGCTGCTGACGAAGTTAAGAGCACTATAAAAATAAGATATAATAAAAATCAAAAGATCAAAAGATTATGGAGTTCCACAAAGTAAGGCTAGAGACAGTAAACTCTACAGCTACACTATAAAAAGCTTAAAAAACAAAAAAAGTACTGGTATAAATTAAATGTAAAAAGCTGTAAAAAAAATCTTAAACGAAATATTTGAATACATGATTGATCCTTTGGTGTTTCTAATTTACTTGTCCTTTAAACTGGGCCAGTTTCCAGACTTATTAAAAATTGCAGCGGTCATTCCAGTACATAAAAAGCATGACCCTCATAATATAGAAAATTACAGAGCCATTACTTTATTGAGTATACTATCAAAGGTAATAGAGAAAGTAATTTACAAGAGAATGATTACGTTTGTAAATAAAGATAACATACTTAACGAAGCGCAACAGGGTTTCGGGGAGGGAAGATTAACAGAGACTGCTGCCTACAGCATTGTTAGTTATATCTATGAAAATATTGATACTGGAATCATGTGGCAGCAGTCTTTTTTCATCTGGCTTCTGCCTTCTACCGCCTAAATATTAATTTTATAATTGGAAAACTATTTACTCTCGGTTTTAGAGGAAATATACTCTTATGGTTAAAACTTATCTAGAAGCAAGAAAATACGTGTAAAAGTAGAAAATTACATTTCTCCTGAGCACAATATTGGCAATGGCGTTCCCCAGGGTTGGGTGCTGGGACCGTTAATATTTTTTATATGTAATCGATTTACCAAAACATACATGCTATGGGAAAAATCGTAATGTTTGCAGACGATACTATCTTGGCGGTGTCAGCTTCAATCCTTGGGGAATTTCAGAATCGTGTTAAGTGCTTGATTGAAGAATTTCAGGTATGGTGCAAACTTAATAACTTAATTATGAATGCATCCAAAACAGTTGCTATTAAATTCAAGTATCGTGCTTATCAGAGTAGAATAGACCTTGCCCAGAGTGAAGTTAAATTTATACCTTCTACGAAATCTCTAGGTCTTCATATTGATGAGTTATGTAACGCTATCAAAGACCCCCCTTCCTCTTCAAGCGGTACGCAATTTAAGGACGACCCCTAAATAAACATGACAAATATTTATTTTTACCTGTGAACTTAGACACACGAAACGCAGTACATCCTTATTTTATAGACCAAATGCATTTTGTTTGTCCGAGTTTTGTGGACAAAATGCATTATGAAAGTCTAAGTAAACTTTGCAAGGGATTTTAAAGGGGATGTAATGCGTTTAGACCTTCAAGTTGTAATTAAATAAAACGCATACTTATACAAGCTACGCACCGCCATTACTAACTAAAAATCTCAAATATTGGACAAAACGCATTTTGAAACTCTGCTCCTCATTTCTTCTTAGGGGGTCTTTCATCTAAGTTGAAATTTTTTTTACGAATGTTAGTTTCGATATTCGAGGTATATACAGCTTTCTTTCAGCCTGTTTCTATAAACGTGTATTCTTACACCGCATTGAAGACTTTTCCTTTGCAAGTTCGACTGGAAGTCGGGTCTTCCACAAATACCAAAGTCTGGTAAGAAATTCGGATCTTCAAATAATAAACCGATTTCCGGCGGTTTTCCATCCACGGATCCAACGGGTACACTTTGTCCTGGAAAAGATTAATTGGAAGTAATAATTCTTTTGAAATTCTGATAGGGATATTACGAAACAGAAAATCAATCATTTAGATATTTTTTAATTTTCTTTTTATTATAAATGCTTTTAGATCAAAATGTATTGCATTGTTAACATTTCAAGTTATCGCTAAGGTTGAAAACTTTTAGAGCAACAACTTTTTTTTAACCTAATCTTCAGTTAAACAGTTCGAAGCATTTTAAAATGTATCAATTTGTTCTCTATTTAATTATGTAAGTAATTTGAAAGATTGAACTATCGATTTGTTATTGGATCAATCAATTTATTAGAGTTATTTTACTTTTATAATTTGTTAAGGAGTCTCTTGTCTCGAGTCTCTTTAATTGAATCTAGTAGGAGGAACAGACTCCTTTATTAAACGTTTATCTTTATTATCTTTACTATTTTTGTGCATATGTTTGTACATATATTGTTTTTATAATCTACATACTTGCATGACATCATGTTTTGTTTTACTTTTGTAACGAAAGATGCGTTTACTTTACTGGGCTTTATTAGTTGAAGTTGTTTCTGAGGATATATTAGCCCGTTAGGTTTTTAGAAAATTATGTAATGTCTAATAAATCAATTTGTTTAATTATTCTGCTGTATTCTTATATGCGTAAATATTCCATTTTTGTCTCAATCTGGAATCAGTCTGAAGCTTAAATTGTGCTTTCCTATCCGCACCCACGCTCTTTGTTTATTTATTTTTTTTGCAGCTGAGCTAAGTAAGTAATTACTAAATAAAGATTGTAGGTAGCCAGGAATTCCTTCATTTACAATTGGCTGCAACTAATTATTTACCCAATTGACGTTCACATTGGTTCTTTTTATAGAACTTTCTGTTTTCCACATAATCTGCATAAACATAGACACATCCTAATACTTATCTAGTTTTCACCTTTTTTGTGGGAAGGTGTGAGTTGAAGCTGTACAAAGATTAGGACCTTTAATATGTATTGGATTGTTGATATTCTTTGGTACTATTTTGATTTTATAGTTTTGACCTGAAAATATAGAACAATTTAGTATTTACATTTTGACTACCTGGCTAACTTTTTGACTTGGTTATTATTACACTAAACTTACTTTTTGAATTTATTGAAGTATTTTGTTTGCTGTCAATTAAGTAGTATAATTGTAATTAACATTCGAATGAGTGACTTACTTTCCAGTTTCTTATGGTAAGTACTAAGTAAGCATCTAAGCACTTTTTCGTGATTGAGCAACAGTTCTTAGTCTTGTATGCTATGTTTTCTGTATTACAGTAACAATTTCCTTTTTTAAGTCACTGGCAACAGTTCATTTGACTTGTAAATTCAAACTTGAAACTGATTAATTACATTATGTAGATCGCCTTAAATATTGCTATTCTTGATATAATCTTATATAGATATAATCAATATAATCGACCAACTATATCTAATAGATCGATTTAAAGCCTCTCTTTCTTTAAAAGTTTGCATTAGTTATTTAAATTTGAATTGGTGTTAAATAGCAGTATACTCTACTGAACCTTTTGAGGTTATGTTTACTCGAAGTGACATCAATACATCTATGATGGAATTTCTTATATGTAACCTGTGTCCTATCCCATTAGTACATTATCACATATACCTACTATATAAGTTGACTTATTTCTATATAATTTCAATATAATTGTATTTGCAGGTATTCTGGAAATACTTGGGCTGCTGGTGTTAATTTTGAAGGCATTCTTGTTAAAATGAATAGTTATCATTTATCTTACTTTAATAGGATTCTACGACGTAATAATTGTCCCTATAGTGCTTTCACCCTTCTAAGACATGTTCCTATATTTCGTCTGAATGTTATGGAATCGTAAAAGGGGTAGGAGTAATAATATACGGCCTACGGTCCTACATAGAACGTTGTACTCCAACGAAAACATCATGTCGCCATTGTTCCTTGTACGTTACACTCCTTTTAGTATGTAGTAGTTTTAGTGGTCCTTTGGGTATACTTACAAGGATGCGTTTCCTTGAAATTGTACTTTTTCGATTTAAAACCTACTGATGCGCTATGGTCTGCGTTATATTATTACTTCCTTGCAATTTTTCATACTATTTCATATTCCCCCTTCTCGTTTTCATAAATTCTTTAGCAGTAGAAAACATAGCGGAACTTTCTACTAATAAAACCATATTTAACTCGAACCCTTCCAATTAGAACGACACACACAGATGTTTTTACATTTTTTCCATTTCAGTTTTTTTTGCAGGCAATTAGGAAGCGGAACACGAAGCCTAATATAATAAAATCCACCACCATACGTCATAGATGCCATCCGTGCTTAAAGATTCTTAAAACGTCGTCTACAGGAAACACGTAAATCATATTTCCGTCAAAAGGTATTTAGACACCCCCTTCAGCTTAAAATAATACCTCATTAAGATAATCCCACCACGAAAACATTTAAATGTAATACTACCAGGAGTTATTTCAGGACAGATTTACCCAAATGAAATATATTCTCTTATCGCGTGTTGTTTCAGAAAAGTAAACGTCTTTTTAAACTATACGAGACATATGTATGTATATAAAATATTTTAAAAGTCGAAATTTTGTTTGAACTATAGCACAAGGGTCGCTGCCCCTTCATAAATGTTGTGAAGAGTCCACTGGGAAATAACCACGAGACTCGCAGAAACTTCGCCATTGTTACTTTTAAAGGTAAACAGGAAAGTAATCAAGGGGGCATTTAATATTTATTGAAAATGTGCCGAGTTCCTGAAGGGTGATTGTGTAAAATCACGTATGCACACGTGGCAAATGCACCCGTTTTCAAGTTTATTAAAAATACTAAAAAGTTTCTCTGAACAAGCTTCGAAAGGAAGGACAGAGATTTCTGTAGTTCTAGAGGGTACTTTATGGCAGGATATTTAAGATAGCTGAAAATAATAATTAATAATATTATTTAATTTCTTGTTCGCAAATTGTATACTATAATAAACAGCATGGTGACATTAAAGAGTTTTTACACGGAACGCGTTAAAATTGGACAGTAACCTTAAAAGAATAAAGCTATGGTAACGAGGCGTTTGCAACTCTTGTTATTGATTTTTATGCTTCTAACGTTGTCGTGCAAAAACTCCCCATCATTGTAATCGTTTGTTTCTAAAGTTATAAATATAGTAGAGTCTTGCAATAACTACTGCAGTTACTGCAACTGTATAATGTGGTACAACTGCACAGGTGCAATTCAATACTTACCAAGTTTGACTGATTTCTTGAGGTTTTATGTATATCAGCTCACATTGGATTATTTTATGTCCTGAGGCTGGTGTTTGGTCATCGCTATACTATGACTAGACTGGTCTCAGGACCCATCCCTTAGTTTTGGCGGTGAGCCAGAACGGGCTAGACTTCAGGAAGCGAGTGATACTAGCAAAGTTTTTTCCCGGCAGCGACTACCTGATCGTTGTCTAAGTGGAGACTGTATTGCCAAGTGCTTCTCTCTGGGTAGTCTGCATGTGTATCACACTGTGGATTGAATGCCGCAAGGACAGCCTTGCGATGGACCAGTAGTTTGAGTCACTTTCCTGACTTAACATCTATAGGTATGGCCAATTCCAGGACGGCTACTCCAGAGGATCGCTTTAAAAGGGGTTTTTATGTGAATATAGAGCCTCTCACACCCAAGACAGCCCCACCTCCTAGATAGTATTGACCAGGTCTCTACTTAGGTTAGTCGGACGGGACTAACCAAGCCTTAGTATTGTAGGGCGGGGTGGCTAAATGGCTAAACTCTGGTATATCCTAGGCAGACTCAGCCACACTCGTCCGGGCAGTGAAAGTCTGCATGCTGGACTAGGGGTGATGGGACTCCCGCGAAGACGGGCCCCGACGGGTGAGCACGTAAATAGGTCCGGCACTAGTCTGGAAGACTAGTAGGGGGTAGATAGGTAGGTAGATAGCTCCCACCAGTGAGTACTGATAGCTGTTAGAAATGTGACTGATGCGCTAATTGAGCGCAATACTTAGTTCGTAGTTCCCTAAGGGGGGGCAGTAGCCATAAACTAACGCAGGTAGGATGGTGACGAGTAAGTATATCGATTGCACTATTGAAGCGTAGAGCGTGGTATTAGTTATAACATAACAACATGTAATGCTTCTGACATAATTTCAGTTGCATTATATACAAACTCTCCACCAGCTCAATTGTGGATAAATTTCTGACTGTATTACCATTAAGTCCTCCTTAATCTTTTTCAGTATTTCCAAATTATATTGCTATCTATAATGTTCGTCTGTTACGGCCTCGCATATCCTTATGCACAGTAAGTTACTTTTGCGTTTCAACTATGGTTTTCAGTTCACATTTTTTTTTTATTTCTTGCAAGTCCATCAAATCGCTAATTCTTCTGTATGTACAGCACTCAAATGCTGCTAAACGTTTTAACGTCGCTTTCTTCATCATTCACATCTCAAAATATATTTTGAAGTTGATGTTAATCAAAAGTATTTTTTATATTTTACAAATACTGCTCTCGTTGTCTCTCTTCTTCACTCTATTTCCATATTCGGTCATCAATTATTCTTCTATATTAGGTGGAATTCTTTGCTTGTTCAATCCTACAGTTTTCACAGGTAATGTTTATAATAACATCGTGTTTGCTAATTACCATAATCTTCGTCTTTTGAAGATTGATCTTTAGCGTCATGTTACTGCTTTCTTCCCTAAAGGAAAATATTAAGATTTACAATTCTTCTTCACTGCCTGCTATTAAAGCCGTATAGTCAACGTAATAAATACTAAATATTCCTTCTGTTCTTTCTGCAGTCTTTCTGCTTTCAAGTGCATTTGGTACAATTTTTACTGATTACATTTTAAGTAGGAGCAGCAATAATAGCGTACATCCCTGATGAACCCTTGGATACATTTCTACTTCATTTGTGTGCTTCCAATGTATGTATAGCTTGAATATATCTTTCCCACCTAGTCCTATATCATATACTATTTGGATTAACTTGATGTTGAACTTCAAAAAGTCTTTTAAAACTGATTTCTCTGCTAGTACTGTAAGGCACAAAAAAGACTGACAAGTTGGCTCTGTGCTCTGCTTAGATCTATCTCCTATTTATCTTCGTATATTTATGTAAAACCAAAAAATATTTTTAAACAATTTCTCATAGCGTATGTATAATCTACAAGTTAAACCATGTATTCGGAATGATAGTTTCTGTTTCTTGGTAAAACTGGACTCACCTATCTCCCCATCCCTAAATGATCTCCAACTATGTTATCAACTCTTCACTTACCAACTTTGGCATTAGAATATTCCGTTATTACATTGATGTTGTCTTTTAATTCCATTTAGCAGGGTATCCAACTGATGTGCATTACCAGTTTTATTTATCTATTTATTTTTGGTTGACGAATCGGGGTGAAGAAACATTGTATCTCAAGACACCGATTACTAGATCATTTGGCCGGTCCTACTAGAAATTAACCAAATCTGGAGGAATTCTACCGTCCGTAGGGATTTTTAGCGTGCCAAAAATCGCATTGATACAGGGTCTACGGTTTAACTTCCTTATCTGAGCACACAGAGAGAAATACTTCATAAGAGCTTTGCACAATATTGTTCAAAATGGTGTTGGAGAAATTTATATTATAATTGTAGAATCGTATTGTCCAGCGTTGTGTAGGTTTTCGTTACTGAATTGTCTAACAGGAACGTACGACAATTATTTAACACAGTCAGATTTAGTTCTGCATTCTTTGGAACAATGTTGTAGAGGATAAGCTAGCATATTATGTTGAAGTATAATTGTAAAAAATGTTTAGAAAAATACAATATTTTGTTTGAATGAAATCATAATCCAGTGTTCAAACTGCTTGCTACTAATTATTGTGTTTCGCAAAGTTTATGGATGACATCCTATAGATGTCACCACTTGTAATTATCGCTATTAATGTAAATTCGAGATTTATACATAAACAGGCGACGGCAAAAGGAAATTTTAGTGTTATACGTGTATATATGACACGTTGTATAGTATGTAAATACTATACATTGTATAGCTATATACATATTAGTTACATATATTTTAATATATGTAAAAATATATATTTTATTTGTGATACCTAACCTTCTGTATGCAATATTTGTGCCAGAGTATTGCACAATTTGTATAAATGTGAACAAGTAATTGTGTTAAATAGTATTAAGTAAATGTGGCACAACTAGCGCATCAATTGTACAATTTTGTATAAAATTGTATGCAATAACATTACACATTCTGTTTTAATAAGTAACACAATTTGTTATGGAAACTTATAGACAACTATTCATTTGATTCTACAAAATTACTATTGACTTCCACAAAATCTTGACAAACTAAATGACACAATCTTGTTTTATAATTGTACACAAATTGTCCCTGTCACTTTTATAAGACCAATTTGTTTTACAATACCACACAATTGTTGATGAAATTTAAATACATTTCTCTCTGTGCAGAATGAATTTTTAAGTTGTATCTGCTATGAAGAATTACCAGTTCGGTCGAGGATCAAACTTGTTACCCATGGCTTATGAAGCAAACATGTTAACGGTTTAAGTAGTAGAAGTTAACATTGCTGCTCACTTCTACTACTGAAACCGTTAACTCGAATTTGAAAGTTGCTTGCAGTAACCCGTCACACACTACCCGAGTTATCCGACAATCTTGAATATAAAGATATTAATTTTCGATAACGCCACTATTATAGTCTATTCGTCTATTTTTGCAATCGATGAAACCAGTCCTTAAAGCAATGATGCCACTCTTCCTAAGACACTTCAGAAATCAGGTTTTTGTAATGTTCCACTGCTTCATCGGATGACAAAAAAGTGATTCCACGCATTTTATCTTTAATTTTAGGAAACAAAAAGAAATTGCAAGGTGCTAGGTCAGGGCTGTACGGTAGAGGGTCCATGGTGCTGACTTTTAGGGCAGCCAAATACTCAGTTGTTACTTTTGCTTTATGCGGCGATGCGTTGTCATGATGTAAGATTATTTTTCCTTTGGGGCGTTTTTCACTAACTTTTACAAAGATTTGTGGTAAACAGACATTTGTGTACCAATCGGCAGTAACGGTACGTCTATCTTCTAATGCTATAGTAGCAATATGACCCGTTTTAGAAAAAAAACTAGCAATCATCTTCTTACCAGCACTGCGAATTCTTTAAACTTTTGTAGGCTTAGGTTCGGTTCAAAGACCCATTGAGCCGATTGACTTTTCTTTTGAGGATCATAACAATAAATCCAAGATTCGTCACCAGTGACGATCAGAATGTGATGATTATGAACGAGTCAGTTTATGTGGAATCCATCGACAACAAAGTTTTCTCACTTTTAACTGTTGATGTAAAATGTTTTGTATTTGACTCATACCAATGCCCAATAAATTCGCCCCCCAGTCGCCCGAATAAATTCATAAGATGTCCGTCGATCTTCCTCAGGCATTGCTCGAACAGCGGCAATATTTTCATCAGTAACAGCAGTTCTTGGGCGTCCTTCACGAAATTCATCACTAAGAAAAACCCGGTCTCTTTTGAATTCGCTCTACCAATTATAAATTGTTGTCTTAGACGGGGCTTCTTCGCCAAATGCACTTCTAAGCCGATCTTCACATTGTATAACGTTAATAGATTTAAAATAGTAAAAAATCATATCCCGGAAATGTTCTCTAGTCAAATTCATTTGTGGGTGAACACACAATCTTTAAATTATGATAATTAAAAAACTATTAGAGTAAATCGAACAAACTAAACGGCAATCAACTCGCAAAACATTAAAAAGTAGCTGTCAACTAAAAACAAATGTCATTCGTTTTTAGAAACATGGCATTCTAGATATTATCAGAGTTCCCCTCGTACATACATACCTCACAAAGATCTGCTTTAAAGGTATCTCACGCAATAGAAACTTTCTTATCTCTAGATAAAAGACGGATCAGTATAGTTATCGTCTATCAAATAGTCCATCATGTATTTCTGCAAATAATTAATAAGTCCTACTCATCGCTGGATTTCCCAATAGGCAGACTAGACTATAGGTTCAACTACTACGGCCCCAAGATGTATCTATTCTCAATCTAAAACCACTTATTTTTTAAATGACTAGCAAGTATTAAATGCATATTTTATTTGCTTTGTTTAATACCTTTACCGAAAAAAACATTTGAAGTTAATTTTCTGCAGTATTTTATTACATAGATATATGGAGTATTTAAAGGTTTACAATATTACTTTCAGCATCATCCGGCATTGCTACTAGTGTTTCTCGAGAGTTTTGCATTTTTCTTGTTCTTATCTTATTCTTGCACAAATTGCAAGACAAGAATCGCAATCAGTTCTGCAAGACAAGACAAGAATCTTTCCTGCAAGAACAGTGCAAGAATAGCAAGATTTTCTTGCAGTCTTGCTAAAAATTCAGGTTTTGAAAAGATATTGGTATGTTTGAATTATTGTTGGCAGTTAGTCTAGATATATCATGAATTTATAATATATTTTATTTATTCATTTAAAAGCTGTATAAATAAAACAAAAAATAAAAAACAATATATAAATTATTCTCCTATTACACTATTACACATATTTTCTAGTGTGGTGACTAATAAGATATCAACATTTAGGTGACTAGAAATTACGTAATAACCTAAAAGCTAAAACAATAAAAGAAAATATTACAGAAACGTAATTAAACGCCTAAGTTTGGTTCTTTATTATAATTATTAGCCATTGAAAAC
Source organism: Agrypnus murinus (assembly GCA_929113105.1). NCBI lineage: Eukaryota > Metazoa > Arthropoda > Insecta > Coleoptera > Elateridae > Agrypnus > Agrypnus murinus. The sequence goes on from OV816025.1 coordinate 43,563,714, forward strand.
GTCAAACCAAGAATTAACGTATAAAGGCTTCACCATTTTCAAAAAATCAGGGTATACTTTTGTATGATTGCACTACACTGTCAGTATCTTCGCTTACCCGTTTATAAGTAAAATATTCATTTCGTTCGCTGTGCCATGTGTCTGTGCTTGAATGTGTCCTAACCTGTGTTAAATGTTTTATCGATATTGAGTACGCTTTATTGGTCCATACTTATGCTACACGAAGTCCAATTGATTACTGACAATGAGGTTGTGATTCATGAACAGAACGGCCCAGCTAATTAACAGCTAAATCCGAGTCGCAACAGTATAAGAATTCCAAGAAAATCAAGAAATGGGGAGGTCCCGGCGTAAATTCCAACCGCAAACATGCAAGACAAGAAAATGCAAGAGTCTTGCAAACAAGACAAGATTTTTGGTTGCAAGAATGAAGCAAGACAAGCGTTTGTTAGAATTCCTGTCTTGTTTTGCAAGACAAGACAAGAAGTAGTCGCACAAGACAAGAAATCTTGTCTTGTGAAACACTAATTGACTCCACCGGCAATTTACCCAATAATCGGTGGTGCAGCAAGTGTCTGCTCCTACATATTAAATATCTCAGAAAATGTTGTTTCAATAAAAAAATTATACAATAAAAAGATTAGGAACTACTACCTCTTGACACTATGTTTTTGGTATGTTATAGTAATGCGTTTACATAATGATCCAACTGCGAGTGGGTTGGTTGATACAGATGCTAGTCTTAATTAGAGGTTGTTCCATCGTATTGTAACGTTCTTTTTCAAATAATAACACAAGTGCTGTTTAAATCGTCTATTCACAAACAAATATTTATTTCTATACACTAATGAATACACTATAAATTAACGCTATAATTATAAACCATTAAAAACTATTATTTACAGACTATGAATTTCTAATACAACATTTATATCCACTATTTATTTTGTAATACACAGTTAATGACTTGCTGTTGACTGCTGCTTTTCTCCGCGACGTCGACTTTATACCATCCTGTAAACGTTCCAGAAATCGCCCGAACATACCATGTATTTCTAGAATACACCAGAATAAACCGCGTCTGATTCACATGCCCGCGCGATGCGTCATTCTCTCGAATGCGATAGAACACACCATTTGTTGCTCGAAAAGAGGTTCTTTCTTTTTCTCTCTTGTTACACTGCCCCCCTCTTCAAGTCTGTTCTGTCCCAGAACAGGTTTTATGCTCTGGTTCCTGTAGAACGGGTCATGACGATATCGACAGTCTTCACCTCGACTACACGTTCCATTACGGTAGAAATAACAGTCTACACTCTTCGTTGGCCTTAATGCGGGTTGTGGGTCAAAATTGCAGACGAAGATCTTGACGTCCGTACCTCTAAAGACAACTTCCAGCATGTTTCTAACGATTCTCCAATCCAGCTGGTCCCGCCCACAGCCGAGTTTGGGAACTGCCAATTTGTTAATTCCCCTGGTAAGCAACTCGATCCTCAAATTCCATAGTGCCCTCCACAAGTCGGCGTAACTCGGTTTCTGGTAGTAAAACTGCTTGGTTACCAAATAGTAAATGGATCGGTCATGATCAGGCAAGCGTAAGGATTTACCAACAGAGGGATTTTGTTCTCGAAGTTCATTCAGCCGTCCAAATTTATTTCTAAACACCACTGCGATTCCCCTGGACATACGGAGATCCTCGGAGACACAGTGGGCAATGGAATAATCACCAGGGACCCGGAAGAGATCTTCTTGCATCTCAGTCGTGACTCCGAATCGCGCTTTTCTAGTTCCAGAAAACGCAGCCATAAATTCTCTAAAGGTTGGCTGATCATCTCCAGGCCTTACGGTATTGATGGCCACCTCAGCCTCATCTTCCGGAACTGCGTCATTATTTCCCTCATAGTGCGCCAGACGATTGGAGTGTACCACCTTTGGTTTCCCTCTTGGCAATTTCTGGATGCGATAAATCAAGTCATTTATTCGTTTCTTCACCTGGTATGGACCCTCCCAATTTCGCTGTAACTTTGGAGAATAGCCACGACGCCTTTGCGGGTTGTATAACCAGACAAGCTCTCCAGGTTGAAACCCTCCTTCTTGGGCTCTCACATCGTACGTAGCCTTCATCCGGTCACTCGCGATTCGACTATTATTTCGGGTTCGGTCGTGAATATCCTCCAACTTCTTCTTTAAGTTGATGACATAATCATTCCCGGCTACCTCCTGCTCTATAGGTGGAGACCCAAATTCCAGATCACACGGTAACCGTAACTCACGTCCAAACATTACAGACGCTGGTGACTGACCGGTTGTTTCGTGGACCGATGCACGATAAGCCATCAGGAACAGATGCAGGTATTGGTCCCAGTCTCGTTGATGATCGGAGACGACCTTGGCCAAATATTTGCCCATTGTCCGATTCATGCGTTCTACCATTCCATCGGACTGCGGATGTAACGGTGTGGTCCGAGTCTTACGAATGCCCAACAATCGACAGACTTCTCCAAAGAGTACAGACTCGAAATTGCGGCCTTGATCCGAATGCAGCTCCATGGGCACTCCGAAACGACTGAAGAACTCTTTGACTAGTACGTCAGCAACAGTCGCAGCTTCCTGGTTTGGTAGGGCATATGCTTCTGGCCATTTGGTAAAATAGTCCATTGCCACTAAGATGTATTTATTCCCATCGTCGGTTTCGGGAAATGGTCCGGCAATGTCTATAGCTATTCTCTCCAGAGGACTACCCACATTGTACTGCCTCATAGGTGCTCTTCGCTTCCCCAAGGGTCCGTTGCCAGTGGCACATAATTCACATTTCCGGCACCACTCCTTCACGTCTTCTTTACAATTGACCCAATAAAAACGCTCCCTAACTTTCTCCAAAGTCTTTTTCACACCGAAGTGTCCTCCTGAGGCACCGTCATGGAGATGTCGCAATACTGTAGCCACTCGGCTTCTTGGAACCACGAACTGAGACCTAATGGTGGTGCCATCTTCACTCTCCAGTACTCGCTTCAGGAGATCGTCTTCCACCTTCAAGGACTCCCATTGGGCCCAATATACTTTGAGCGTTCTGTTGAAAGGGCTGACAGCCTCCCAGGCAGGCCTTTCTCCCACGCGCTTCCATTCCAGTACCATTTTTAGTTCGGGATCAGCCTCCTGCTGTCGTTGCAATTCTTCCGGCAACCAATTGTCGTTGACGATGGTAGTCCTTAATACTTGGCAAACCCTCTCCTCCAAACGAGAGAAATGACGGCAATCCGTTGGACAGGGTCTTCTTGAAAGAGCATCGGCATTTCGATGACTAGTGCCCGCTCGATGTTCGGTGTCAAAGTCGTATCCTTGTAATCGTTCGATCCACCTTGCGACCTGGCCTTCAGGATTACGGAATTGTAGAAGCCATTTCAACGCTGCATGGTCCGTCCTCAATAAAAACTTCCGTCCGTACAAGTATTTGTAGAAGTGCTCAACGGACTTCACGACGGCCAATAGTTCTTTTCTGGTCACACAATAATTCCTTTCGGCTTTCGACAAAACCTTACTAAAATAGCCGATGACCTTTTCTTGTCCATCCTGTATCTGAGAAAGTACCCCCCCAATGGCCAGATTACTTGCATCTGTGTCAAGTATGAATTGCCCTTCTGTCCGTGGATAGCTCAATATTGGTGCTGTTGTCAGGGCACGCTTCAGCTGTTGGAAAGCTGTTTCACACTCTCCGCTCCAAACATACTCGCGCCCATCTTCAGTTAACCTTGTCAGAGGTTTCGCTATATTGGCAAACCCAGGAACGAAACGCCGGTAGTAAGTACATAACCCAAGAAAACTACGAACTTGGTGTTTATCTTTCGGTGTTGGCCACTCTTGAACTGCACGAATCTTATCGGGGTCGGCTGCCACTCCATTTTGTGATACGACGTGCCCGAGATATTTCACTTCCTTTCTGAATATGTGGCACTTTTTCGGACTCAGTTTCAGATTGGCTCCACGTAGTCTTCGGAACACTTCCTCTAGGTTTTTCAAATGTTCGTTGAATGATTTTCCGACTACAATCACATCATCTAGGTATACCAGGCAGGTCTTCCACGACAGCCCTCTCAGGATGGTCTCCATTAAACGCTCAAAGGTGGCCGGAGCGTTACATAAACCAAAAGGCATAACCGTAAACTGCCATAGTCCGGAACCAATAGTGAACGCGGTCTTCTCCCGGTCTTCAGGTTCCATTTCAACTTGCCAATAACCACTCTTCAAGTCCAAAGTCGAAAACCATCGTGAACCAGACAGGGTATCTAACGTGTCGTCGATGCGTGGTAAGGGATAGCTGTCTTTCTTGGTCACGTCGTTAAGCTGCCGATAGTCCACACAAAATCTCGTTGACCCGTCCTTCTTACTGACCAGGACCACCGGTGATGCCCATGGACTGCTGGATGGCTCGATGACCCCTTGTTCTTCCATATCAGTAATAATCTTTTCGGCTTCTGCTCGCCTTGCTAGAGGTAGACGCCTCGGCTGCTGACGGACAGGCATAGAGTTGCCTGTATTGATTTTATGTTTTACTATATTTGTTCGTCCCTTCTGGCTATCGTCAAGAGCGAAGATATCTTGGTATCGGTGAACCAAACCCTGTACCTCTTTCACTTCCGTTCTGTTAAGGTCTTCGCACGAACTAGTAACCATACCCACTAATTTTCCACCATGGTCTTTGGGCACTGGTTTTGGAACATCAGCCATACACCTGGCTACTCGAAATACTGGCACACACTGTCCCACAAGGGTACTCTTCTTCAATGTCACCGGATCCACATTAACATTCATAATTCTCACCGGTACTCTCTTTCCAACCTTGATCAGCGCTTTTCCCACCAGTATGCCACTATGGATCTTCTTATCACAAACAGGCTCCATCATTCGCACACATCCTACCCGAAGATCTCCATCCAAACCCGCCTCGACAACCATCTCGCTTTGACCCGGCAATATCACATCTTCAGTCAGCAAAACCCTTACAACCGGATCCTCTCGTGGGTGCAAAGGAAGTTCTTCGTTACCGACCTTCAAAACACCCTCTTTCAAATCCAACGTAAAACCAAATTTTCTCAGGAGGTCCATTCCCAAGATGAAGTCATCAGTGATATCGGCTACCAGCACCTCATGATCACGTTCTTCACTTCCAATGCCAATCTTCATCTTCACCACTCCGCGTGTTGGTATCACTTCACCTGTTGCTGTACGGAGTTGAGTAGTTGTGGGTAACAACTTAATACTTGATCGTAGAACATCAGGGCGTACGATGGATTTTGTCGCCCCCGTATCAATAAGTAGTGGAACAGTTCGGTTAGCAATCTTCCCATCTACGAACAAACTGCTGGTACTGTTCTTCGATGTTACGGCATGGATGGTGATCTCCGGGGCATCTCCACTCAAGGTCAACGTTCGCCCCCTCTCGTCGACCCCCTTTAGTTTTCCGACGGCTGAACTTGTTTGGGTTTAGGGCAGCGGCGTCGTATGTGCCCTTGTTCACCGCAGTTCCAGCAACGGGGTCCTCGAACTTCTTGAGGATTCTTTTTACGGTTCTCTTCCTTCTGAAGAACTCTCATTAATAATTCTTCTAGGCGATCTTTAGAACCTTCATCTTCTTCCAAAACGGTCCGAATACGTCCGTGACCTCGGGACGCTTGTTTTGCAGCTTCAAATTCTAAGGCGTGAGCAAGCGCATCATCAGTTGTTCTTGGTCGTGCCAGCCTCAATGATTGTTGTGTTTCTCCGTCTCTTAACCCATCAATGAAGGTCTGCACAGCCAGTTGTCCCAGAAATGAATCGGGTGCCGTAGGGTACGCCAATCGGACAAGCCGCGCAACATCGGCTTCAAACTCCTGCAGGCTTTCTCCATTCTTCTGGATACGATTCTTCACTTGCGCGTGATACACTTGTTGAAGATGCGCGTCTCCATATCTCATTTCCAATCTAGACACTAACAATTGGTAATCATTTTCCTGTCCTGCTGGGATTGTTTGCAGGACGTTCAACGCGTCTCCACGCAAAGCCACAGTTAAAGAAACGGCCTTTTCCTTGCTTGTCCATCCGTTGGCCCCAGAAGCCGCCTCAAACTGTTTGTAGTAAGTGGACCAAGGTATCTTTCCATCGAACGTGGGTGGTTTTACTTTTATCCCTACGACAGGACCCTTTTCTTCTTTAAACTGTTTCTTTACTTCATTAAACGGCCTCTCAGAAGTTGAGGGAAACCGTAGTTGCCTCATTCTATCTTCCAGCATTTCGGCCATATCGTCTTTCTTAGTTGTTGGTGGTAATTGCATTTGGGCTATTTTCTCTTCTACCATCTTTATTACCCTATCTTGTTCCGCCAATCTACCTTCCAATAGTCCTAACGCACTGGCATTCTCCAAAAATTCTTCGAAAACTTTATCTTCCAACGCTTTGACATTTTCCAACAATTCTCCTTTAAGCCTTCTAGAACTTTCTTCAGACTTTTCTAGTAATTCTTCTTTAAGCGTTCTAGAGTTTTCCAGTAAATCTTCTTTAAGCATTTTAACATTTTCTTCCAGTGCTTTAGTATTTTCAAGTAATTCTTCTTTAAACATTTTAGTATTCTGTTCAGACTTTTCCAGTAATTCCTCTTTTAAAATTCTAGAATTCTCTTCAGACTTTTCCAATAATTCCTCTTTTAAAATTCTAGAATTCTCTTCAGACTTTTCCAATAATTCCTCTTTTAAAATTCTAGAATTCTCTTCGGCTTTTCTAGAACTTTCCAGTAACTCTTCTTTTAATATTCTAGAATTTTCTTCAGACTTTCTAGAATTCTCTTCCATTTTACTTAACAACACGTTAGTATCAATTGCGGGTCCAGGTATTTCGAAGCGGTAATTTTCAGGATCTTCCTTCTGTTCTAAAAGCCATTCTCTTAGCCGATTTATCAAAACTTCTTTCTTTCCATTACTATCCAAGTCCCTCTCGTCCAATTCCCGTTTTAAATCTATTACTAAGAGGTCTTTCAATAGTTTCATCACCATTTCAATTGTTTGTTGAAATTAATTTTAACACTAAAAATTTATTCTCACAGCACTTTATTTAATTATTACGCGATTTTATTTATTTTACAACACCACACCTGACAACACTGTAACGTTCTTTTTCAAATAATAACACAAGTGCTGTTTAAATCGTCTATTCACAAACAAATATTTATTTCTATACACTAATGAATACACTATAAATTAACGCTATAATTATAAACCATTAAAAACTATTATTTACAGACTATGAATTTCTAATACAACATTTATATCCACTATTTATTTTGTAATACACAGTTAATGACTTGCTGTTGACTGCTGCTTTTCTCCGCGACGTCGACTTTATACCATCCTGTAAACGTTCCAGAAATCGCCCGAACATACCATGTATTTCTAGAATACACCAGAATAAACCGCGTCTGATTCACATGCCCGCGCGATGCGTCATTCTCTAGAATGCGATAGAACACACCATTTGTTGCTCGAAAAGAGGTTCTTTCTTTTTCTCTCTTGTTACAGTATCATGAAATAACATAGAGAAAAGTGAGCCTAGCTCTCTTTGTCAACCCTTTGTGAACAATAAAACAACCACTGCTATTTCTCCTGTGCCATTTTTTAATTGAAATTTAGTTCGAAGGTATAGGTGAATTGGTCAACTGCCTATGCTAGCTTACTTGAGGAAACCGCTTTGTAGCAACAAAAGTTAAAAACTATGGAAATCAGTTGCAGTGGAGGCTGCTAAGAGTAGGTGTTCTGTAAGGGGAGCTCTTCAGTGCAGATTGTATAGGTTTCGTTGTCAGCTTTTTCCAGCTAGTGTTAAAAGTCTTAATAGTGTAAAAGCATGTGAGGGTTGTAGGCTTTTACGTACCCGTATACCATAAAAGTTAATATAAGTATGTAGGTATTTTTAAAAACATGAAAATAAATAAGGTAATAATGTAATATTCTTTAACATGAATTTATACATAACATCCCAATCTTTTGGGACAACGTTAAAGCATTGCAGCTGAGTAAATGGCAAATTGCTATACTAAGTTTTCTTATTTTGAAGTAAGTATATGTTAGTCCCTTATTAGTTTTTTATTTTTAGTTAATGGGTTCGTTCAAAAACTAGTCTTAAACAATATTATGTGCAGTTTTTAAACATACTAAAAATATTTGAAAATTCATATATTATATAGGGTGATCAAAAGTGCGTTTTTTAAATAGAACACCCTGTATATTTTTTACTATTTAAGTTTATATTTTCTGACTTCATAATTATATGAGTATCGGAGTGACGATTTAAAAACTTACAATGGGCTATGTCTTAGGAACAAAAGATAATATCAAAAATTGTTCAAAACCGTTTGTAGGATACGAACATTACACCCTGTATATTCTTATTGCATATATGACCGAGCACTTTTTAAGTTATCGTTAGGAAGTGATAGTCAATTCAATTAGTAATACTAAACTATTTTATAAAAACAAAAAACTATAGATGTTCAACATAACCACCATTATTTTCAACGTATTGTAACGAATACAGTTTTTACTTTCTGGATTTCGTTTGTATTCCAATTAAACAAACGTATTTCTTTCTTTATAAGTTTTTTAAGTTTCTCTGTATCAACATTTCATTCTTGTTCATTTATTTTGTGATTCAGACAGAAATCGAAAATATTCAGTTGCTATTATTTTTTAACGACAATCCAACTCAAAATCTAACAACCAATAAAAACAGTCTATTTTTTGAATTTGAGCCAATTAGGATCTGATTACACTGGCAATCTTTCCATACTAAGGAGCAGATGATTACAGCGATAATACAGGTGAGTATAAAGGTAAAAAAATCAACAATAAACTTTATTAACAATAATTATTATTTATAACACAATTATTATAAACAATTGTTGGCCTTTCTTCGTTTTGAGTCGGTTGTACTTTTTCCTTTCTCATTTTACTTATTATTTGTGCGTGGTGCTGAGTGTCCAGTTGCAAATAAGGGCGAATCGAACTTGCTGAACTATGACCCGTAATTTTTATCAACTGTTGTTCCTCCACGCCAGATTTCGCAAGCTGGGTTACTGCACTTGAACGCATAGAATGATTAGTTATCTTAAATCTCTTTACATCCAGTCCGGCCTTTTCTGCACTGCTTTTAGTCCATTTACCAATTTCATTAATTCCTACAGGAATATTCTTGTACCAAATACCAGATTCACACCAGTTAGGATTCGCAGTCACAAATAAACGATCTGTGGTGACGTTACTGCCCCTCTTTTGTAGCATCTTTTTCAACAATTTGAAAATTAACATAAAACGGTATACAATATACATATTGGACATATTTTTATAATCAATACCAACGACAATGATTAGGATTCTTCTCATTAGAAACCAGCCATTTACTGTCACAAAGACGACGTGATCCGCCTTGGCAAGTCTTTGAGAAAACGGGATTGTACTCATAACGCCCAGTCAATTTTCCAGTGCAATCTTTTTCTTCTTGAAAGTATTCGATCAAACATTTAGCCGGTTCTCCACCTCTCCAAGCAAGCTCTCTTGCTGCAATTTGATAGAATTTTTTCTGGAGCCCTGAAGGAGTATCTTCGTTCCAGACGTCAATCATTTTTTCGTAGTTGTCATCTACTATAGATATTGAACTCACTTTTCTCTTTTCTGCAATCGATTGCAGCTGCTTTCGCTTTCCATCTCTTGCTGCACGCGCACTTTTAAACTCAATATCTGAGAATGGATTCATCTTCACATTAAAAGAATTAAAATATAATTCCTGCACCATTTTGGCAGTAGTATTTCACATTGTTTTTAAAGTGGAATCTTTGTAATCCTCTCCATCGCATTTTTTCATATTGAATGCATAATCTTCCAATATACTGCTTACTTTTGAGATAGGTGACACTTCCGTCAGGGAAAATTTTCTCGTATCGCAAAACTTTTTAAACTGCTCCCACACAGAATTACGACTACGCGTTGTAGTCTGTGAAACAGTCATCACTACTTTTGCCCGTATTTCTTTTATATTTGTTTCACCGAACCGCAACTCTGCCATTTCGCCAAAACTGGTAAAATTTTGTTACTATTTACACAGCTTTTGTTATGTTGCCGTGGTGACATTTCATGAACTACTACATTTCGAAACCTCCAATTTCTGTCATTTTCTGTGGATTGTCGTGCCGAATACAAGACGTGGTAGGAATCTTTTGGTAATTTTTGTCAGTCAGTAACACTCATAGTTGTTGTCTTTAGAAAATCGCCACTCGTGCTAAAGCACTCGTGGCGATTTTCGTAACAACAACTATTCGTGATCTGACTGACAAAAATTACCGGCAAGATTCCTACCACTTGTTGTATTATATACGATAACTCAACAAATGCTTGGTCAAATATGCGGTAAGTATATGTGAGCATATATTTGACATCAGAAAATAATGAGGATTTCAATTTAAAAAAAGTCACTTTTATATTACCCAGTATAATATAACGAATTTTCAAAAACGTTTAGTATGTTTAAGCACTGCACATAATATTGTTTAAAATTCATCATCTTAAAAATAGAAAAATCTAATAAGAGGTTAACATAAGCTTGAATCCCCCCCGTACATATAACTTGTAAATAAACGTATTTAATAAAAATGTATTACAACTCTACCGATATTTGAAAATGTTATGTTTCTATTAGTATTAGTTATGAGCGTTATGACAATTGTGTCCCGTCCGTGATGTCCCGTTAGGGATGTCTCATCCCGCACGTCATTACCACTTCTAATTTCAACTATTGATAACTTAACTTTTGTTCCTTACAAATAATTAACTTTTAAGTTTGAAGTTCCGTCCAATATCTTTATTTAGTGACTGTGATTCGAACTGTACTGTTCGCATCGATTCCATAATATCCTTATAGCTTATTTGCATATGTACAAAGAATTCCAATTTTTATGTTTAATTATTGCTTATTACGAGCATTAATTTATTTTTGCATTGGTGTTACTCTTTTATCTTATAAACTATTATGATTTTTATATTTTGAATGCAAATTAATATAGAAAAATATATCGCTCCGGCTAGGAATCGAACCCAGGACCCTCCACTGTCTAGGTGGTATGTACCAACTGAGCTACCGAAGAACGACTATCAGTGTAGCGACAAATTTTCCATATGAATTAGATATTTTAGCAAACATACAAAGTAACTAGATATTTTTTTAATATTATTAATGAAGATCAGCATATTGCATGACAACAACATCAATATTCAAAGCATCTAGATTATTATGAATCATTCCGAAAGGAAATTAGTTTTTATAAACTTTAGATGAAAATTAATTTTATTAAGTTAATTAATGATTTACATTAAATTATATTTTGAATGCAAATTCATATAGAAAAATATATCGCTCTGACTGGGAATCGAATCCAGGACCCTCCATTTTATTTTTATTTTTTTAATTTAACCTAACCTACATTTATATTAAAAATTATTATTGTTATTACATTGCATATCAGATAAAAACGCAAATTCGTTGGTTATAAAGCTTAGTAAAAACAGGGAAATCTTTATCATTTATAAGTTATGCTATAACAATTTGTTATTTAACAAAGTTTCAGAATTTCAGACAACAAAACCACTATTTGACTAGAATATATATTTCAAGGGAGTGCTTTCATACGTAGTTATCCCAGTTTTTTAAACTCCAGATGTTTACTTTTTTATTTAGGAAGTTTAAATTACAGATCTCTGCAAAAAACACAGGATATGGAAATGGCATAAAGTTCAAGGCAGTTTTGCCTGAAATCATAAAGAAATCTATTTTGACAGGCTTGATATGGCGAGGGTGTTTTAAAAAGCTTTAAGATTTTCCATCTTTTTGATTGAATTCATCTCTCTAGTGGTACACTACCCTCTATTTAATTCCTTTTATATCATATTTAAACAAAACAACGGAAGAAAACAGAAAAGCAACAACACCTGTTTTTTAAAAAGACGAATGAGATTTTAGAAATAAAAAAAGAAATGTAGAGCACATGCTTCCTTATTCATCACCAAACAAATATACGTATGGGTGGTGTTTTTTAAATAAAAATAAAAAAGGAAGCGGAAGCACCACTGACGTGGGGTAGGCCAGGAAATCTGGAACCACTCGAGAACTAATAATAGTAAAGGTAATAAAAAATGAAAAGGAGATATAGGTCAGTGATTATAGGACTGTTTTTTATTGAGAAAGGAAATACGTTTTCGAGTTCTGTTTTTTAGGTGAGCACCCATGTGCAGATTTTTAAATATAATATATGAATGCTCCCTACCACTTCCTAAAATGTGAAACTACTGTACTGCAAGAAAAGAAAAGGAAATAAATCTTCTGCATAAGACATTAGCAAACAGGAAATTACAACTTAATAAAAGTAAATTGTCACAGTAATGTATTACTTTCATCATAAATGTTGGTTATTTATTTGTGGTGAAATGTAATTTGTAATGTAAGAAAGAGTAGTTATTAGTTACGTCTGACCTGCCTTCCATAAATTTCTCTTATACAAATTGTTTTAATATAATTAAGAAGAAGAAAAGAAATTGTCTTAACAAAGAATTCAGAATAATGAAAATGTGGCTGAATGCTTATTACTAGATATTTCCCATTCATCAATGGAAAATTATTCTAGTACTAGTAGTTTTAATGATTTTCAGTGTACAACTACAAACAATAGTGATTTGTAGTGAACTACAAGAGTCTAAATCTACGAGGTAAGCGCCATAAACTCTCGGCCCGGCAGGCTTCTACAGGTGCCAACATGTTCAAACTCGGTTGCGAGTTGAACATGTAAGAGGCCTACTCTATATATATTACAGCTATAGAAGCGTAATAGATTTTATTTCATTTGGTATTTCAAACAATAGTTTATATACTACAATTAGTAAAATAAGGTATATCTTTATCTCCGTTGTCAATGACACCGGAGTTCAATAGGTTCTTGATCTCCGTTGTTGTTGGGAACGTAAAAATCATTCGATGTTGCATAACAGCCACACGTGATATGCTACTTTTTATCTCCTTGGTTACGCGTATGATGACAAGGCAGCTTGCTTCATTATACAATAAATTCGGATGAATTTTAAAAAAGAGAAATTAGGATTGAAATACGAAATAAAATAAAACAACTTATGCAATACGGAGATCAAGCTTCTTTAAATCCTCAAATATGTTATAACGCCTCGGCTAGCGCCTCGGCGTTATAATACATCTCGGATTTAAAGTATCGCTTGATCTCCTAATTACATAATATATATTAGTAGCCACTCAAGCATCGTGACGAGTGCATGAAAATGTCGCAGCTAACGAAAATTGGTATCGTGCGGCCATTAAATTTTTAACAAAAGAAGGGCACACACCTAATCAAATCAAACAACGTTTAGACGGCGTTTATGCTGATTTATCTTCTTTATATTCTACTGTAAAAAAGTGGTCAAAATGTTTGGGGAAAGAATCTCTTGAATATGATGAACACACCAGCCTCAAAAAGTTGCAATCATTGAAGAAATGGTATTAGAAGATCGCCGTTTAAAACTTAAGGAGTTAGCAGTGATGTCTGAAATTTCGGAAACAAGTGTTCGTCGAATTCTTCATGACTATTTGGCTATGAATAAAATTAGTACAAGATGGATACCGCGTCATCTTGCTGCTGTTCAACGTCAACGTCGCGTCGAATCTGCGCGCTCGTTTTTAAACTTGTGTGGAGACGACCCAAAGTCGATTTTGGAGTCAATTGTCACTGGAGATGAAACAATGGTTTTGTATCTTGATCCTCTATCCATAAGGGAATCGATGGAATGGCGGCGACCCGATGAACCTTGTCCCAAAAAGACGAAAGTCGTTCAATCGAAAAAGAAAGTTATGGCAACAATATTTTAGGATTGCGACGCCATTTTACTGATTGATTTTAAAGAACGCAATACAACTGTTAACAGTACACATTACGCGTCTTTATTGCATAAATTTATAAAGAAACAATATACTTTATAATAAAGAAACAATATTCGTGAAAAACGTCGAGGAACATTGACAAGAGGTGTTCGATTATTGCACGATACTGCACCCGTTCATACTCCCGCAATCTCACAAGCTGCCATTCGCGAATGCGGCTTTGAAGCATTGGATCATCCACCGTACAGTCCGGATATGGCTCCTAGTGACTATTATTTATTTTCCAATTTCAAGAAAGACCTTAGAGGACGTCGTTTTAAGGACGAGAACGAGTTGCAAGCAGCTGTAATTGAACATTTTGAAGGAAAAATTTCAGATTATTTTTACAAGGGCATTGAATTATTAATTCCACGTTGTAATAAGTGTATTGACATTAGGGGTGATAATATTGAAAAATAAAAATTATTATATTTTACCAAGTTTATTTTTTCTATATCAGGCCGGGAATTTTTGGCGCTTACCTCGTACATCTACACAATAACTCATAGCGGCAAATAATTTTTAAATCAGAATCTTAACTAAAAAGTGATAACTACTATATTTTTATTCATTAGTAGCAGTTTAATTTGATAATAAGATATTTTTCTATAACCCACAACATTGGTCAGAAATTTATGGTTATTTATGTTCATTTGAAGTCTTTTAAAACGAATATGCCATGTTGATGATAATAGACGTTAGCTATTTTTCCACTTATGTCTAAAAACAATAAAAATAAAATTGAAATTTCAAGATCTGCAATTTCTGACCAGCGTGGCAGTGTGCCATACAATAATGGATCCTTAAAGAGTGGTTTCTGTTATAAAAGATTATCGTTCGCCTTTTAGAATACACTATACTGCATTACTGCATTCCTAAATCCAAATGGCGCATCTCAATTTTTTAATATTTTAGATTTTACTTTTTACAGACATAGACATTCTATGACATAGTAGTTTTCTTTTCGTAAGAACAATGTAGTATTTCATGCTGCTATACATAGAAAGCATTAATAACATTAGACTATCTCAAAAGCACAAGAAACACGTCAACTATATAGACGTAACTTAGTTATACTAAATAAATCGATGCACCCCAAGCATCCTTCCTATTTGATTTACATTAATTTTTAAAATTATTTTTTTTTAACTTATAAACTCCAAATATCTTTAAGATTCAATGAAGAGTATTAAATGCGGACACGACTATTTTTTCTATTGTTTTTTTAATTTGTGCTGACCAACATATTATAAAATCATCAATATCTCAATATTGACAAATCTTGAGATACGACATTTAGGCTTAGGACGGCAGTATACCTCAGTTTCTTCGTTACTTTAGCAATAGATCATACATTAAACGGCATGATTTGTTTTAGGTCATTTTGTCTGATGAATGCCAAGTTCCAGATTGGCCGGGAACAATCATGTTATGTTAGGTCCTCACTTTCAAGGTGAAAGGTTTCAGAAGTATTGTATTCATCAGAGAGTTAAGCACCCTACTTCAGTAATGATTTGGGGAGCTATAAGCGCTCATGGACCAGGAAAATTACTTATATGCCGAGAAAAATAGAACAGCCGATTTTCGCTTGGAAACAAAAAAATTTTGATTTATTGTTTTAGTAGTGTTTTTTTAGCCAGAAAGTGCCTTAGTTTTTATTTTCGTTGGGCATACCTTGTAAAAATTACTAACCTAGCTCATTTTGTAGTATATTTCTAAGTTAAGCAGAATTTAGCTATCGTCAAAAACATAACTGTGCAGAGAGCGGGTTTTAGTAAAAAGAGATGAAAATGAATTTTTAAATATTTGTTGCAGGACATACGCACGTATACATATTGTAACAAAACTGTGAATGGTTACATCAATATTTAAATCGTTAAAAAACACATTGTCGGTTTTCTCGAAACGGCACCTTTAATGTTTACCATAACTGCATTTAACACTTAATATCTTCAAATCTAGTACATATTTTGAAAAAATGACTGGAATAAACGTTTTGCGTTGATTTTCTGGGAACACTGTGGAGCTTTTATTTTTGTCATAGGTATAATACATGGGAAGATATTTGAAAAAGAAGGTAAAGATCACCGCGTCTCGTTTTTGCATTTGGTAAAGAGAAAGGAATTTTAGCACGCTAATAATGCATACATGGAGGTGAATGATTATCGTCATGGTCATCGATATTTAAGTTGTCGGTTTTCTCGAAACGCCACCTTTAAGGTTTTACAAAACTACATTTAACAGTTAATATCTTCAAATTTAGTATATATTTTGAAAAAATGACTGAAATAAACGATTGCGAAAAAACTGCGTGCTGGATGTATAATTAGTTTTTTGTGTATCTAGTAACCTGAATATTGCATGTAATTTTGGTGACGTGTTTGTTTATATTTACTACTTAAATATCGGTTGTATTGAAATACATGTCAGATAAATAAATATGTACATATATAATAAATTTACATATGAAGGTTTAAATGATGAATTTGAAATACAAATGACGCTTTCTGAGATTAAATTGACTAATATGAAATAAAAATGACGAATTCTGTAATAAACTTCAATAAAATGAAATGCAAAAATTCCTGCGCCAAATTAAATTATCAAATTCTGAAATACAACTGAAAAAGTGTAGAATACAAGTAAATATTAATACAGGGAAAGCTGTATATGTTGGACACTCATGGTACAAATATTTTTTTCCAACTTGCGCAGGTGTCCAACTTATGAAGATTTTGGTTTGTTTTAGAGGGTTTTTTATTAGAGATTAAAATTAACTCAGAAATATATCAATCTAACAGATTAATTAATTTCATTAATGGCTCAATGTATTTTTTATACGTATTACTAGTATTTATATATTATATTCTATACATATATTATTACTTAAAAGGTTCTATAATATAATAGGAAATATAAAACTAGAATTTATACCTAAGTCATTGAGTTGGAAAATTAGAAATAATAAGAAAAGGACGCCCTCACAATACCTGAATGGAAAATCCTTTAATTTATTAATAATAATAATAACTTGCCCACACTATTGTTATATGTTAAAAGACAAATAAGGTTCAGTCGTGTGTGTTCTAAGTACATTTTAAGGGAAAATGAGATTATCGTAATTATCCTCTCATAACCCCCATAGAAAGAAGTAAAGAATAAAGGAATTTGGAAATTTTTCTAATCCTAGAATTTATGTTTCATAAAGAATGTTGATATTCATTGACAACTGGGTACTACATGTTTTTCAATGAAGTTTGAAAAGCATTTAGGTAAATGAGAGATTATCCTAATTACAGTGGAATAACCCACATAGAAAGAACTAAAGAACAAAGGAATTTGTAATCTTATATAACTGTGGTATTTTCTAAAATTTATGTTTATTGTATTTTAATGTTTAATGAAGGACGAAAAGGAAAAAACGACAAAATTATGTATGTATCAGATTGATTATTAATTTGTCTATTGGTCTCACGTTGGGACGACAGCGAAGGAAAGATAGCCAATGTATTTCTTATGGGAGTTTGTGCTTCGTCGTTGCCATTTATTTCACTGTATGAATCTATAGAAATGTGGATTAAGATTCCAGATGTTCTAAACCTTTGAAAACAGTAACCGAAAAAGTGTAATCGTAACCATACGAAAGGAGAATTTAAAAGAAAGTTTTATTAACATGTATTTGTTATTTTATTAAACATTACTTGGGATTATATAATATTCGATATTTTATTACTTATACTTTTTTGTTTAATTCTTTCGTCTTCAAATTCTTTCAAAATAAAAATAACGGCTGGTTAGCTTCTGTATGATCTTTTTAATCTTTTAATTTACAGGTAAATACAGGAAGTCCCAAACGTAATTTTAACGGTAAAATTATTCATCATGATAAAATAATTCATTTGTTGAACTTGTTTCAAAAGAAACTTGCAAAAACGGAAATTTAGGATTAGCAGCAAATGCAAAGGATTTTAGTAAACAATAAACCCTTCTGTTTTTTTCTAGTTTTACTTCGTGGAACTACATAATACAGCTTGTACCTACTGAAATTATAGTATAATGTTTTTTGTCGGCACTATTATTTGTCACCGAAAGCATATAAGCAAATTTCTTAATACAGAAATAATTATTTGGTTTCAAATTTTGATAGCTTGTACGTCTATAGATCTTCGCTTAGTTGTTTGGGTTTTATCGTTTGTAATTATTGTTAACATTGTCGTGTGGCTTATTGTAACTATTCGTATTGTAGTATTACATAACGCACATAGTACATTATACATAAGTATGGCGGATATTGTTAAAAACAGAATGGATTGTGTACTAGAGGTTGGTGAAAAACAGATTTTGTCAAATTTGATAAAATATCGTCTTACTGAGACCCGCCAATCATTATCAGTAATTATCCGACAAGTTTCTAAAGAAATAGGTATTAGCGAAAAAACTTTGTACTCAGTACGTCAAGAAAGTATTTCACCTGATGGAATAAAATCTCCAAGAATAAAAATACTTCAAATCGCATTACATTATCTTTCCAAATCCATAATAAAAAATTAGGGTTCCCATTTAAAAGATTTTCGTTATCGCCATAACTCGGAAACAAAAGACGATCTACAAATAACGATTACACTAAAATATGTCTCCTTTAAGATAAAAGTCGACGTGTTTGAGGATTTTTCTCAAAAATACTTAATAAAAGATTTATTTCGATAGTTCCAGACTTTATACGCGC
The DNA here is from genome assembly GCA_929113105.1 of Agrypnus murinus. Classification (NCBI taxonomy): domain Eukaryota; kingdom Metazoa; phylum Arthropoda; class Insecta; order Coleoptera; family Elateridae; genus Agrypnus; species Agrypnus murinus. The sequence goes on from OV816025.1 coordinate 43,582,423, forward strand.
ACTAATGAACAGCAAGTTTTGAAATTTTTTTACTACCGCTGTCAGAAGAAGTGACTACCTGCAATAAACTTGCTCGAACAATAGGGATTATAATGGTTTATGCAGTTACAACTACAATATTTAGAAAGTGTTTTTAAAAGTTGCTTGCAAGATGTTTGGCAACGCCGTTGTCCATAAGAACACACACTATAGTCTCAACGTGAGACGACCAATAGGTTAAATAGGTTAAAATAGCAAACTGTACAGTGAAGAACTGTCCAACTTCAAAGATACACAGGTGTCCAACTTGAAGCGGATCCATTACATGCAAAAGTGTATATGATCCGCTGGTATATGATAATAGTGTCAAATTTAGGCAGCTGTCCAACTTAACAGGTTTTGCAGTAATCATTAATTAATGTTTTACATTAAATTATATTATAAATGCAAATCCATGTAAAAAATATCACCCTGGCAGGGGATCGAATCCAGGTCTTCGAAAGTGTTGCTGTCTAGAAAGTGTTGCTAACGAACCGCCAGTTAATTGAACTGGATGGAGCGATTATATCTAGTACACTGTTGTATGCTTGTGTCCGTAAAGTGAACCACATATGCGAGCGATCCCTCGAAAGGATGCCTGGAACTCCTGGCTTGGAGTAGAGGCCCCGTTTCCACGGTCACTTTGCGGTCGTAAGCCGGGCTCGGTCAGCTTGAGAAGTGTTAAGTGTTAAGTTGGTAAAGTCTAGTTTCAGGAAGCAGCCTTCTTCCACCACAGCCTTCGGGCACCCCACAATGGAATCTCTTATCCTGTAATGGTCTGGGGCAGGTAAGGGACTCCAACAACCACGAGACCTTACCCCCCTTCAGTGCTTTGCTTGGTGTCTGTGTAGTGAGCATACGTGTGGTTCTATTGGTTCTGGCTGCTATGTTATTCATGGTTCAGGAAGCCACCCTCTCCTCCAACCTTTGTGTGATCCATAACGGTGTGCCTTGTCCTGTCAGGGGGCCGGATAAAGGCCCAATTTTCCAATGTGAACAGTCACCCTCCTTATTTCCTGGCAGTCGTTAGGCTCGGTCCAACCAACAATCAACCAATACGTCAACTGCATGCTTAAGTTCAATTGATTACAACCTTCATCAACCACATCTACAATTACCATCTTCAACCAATCAACAACTAGTGCTAACTGCAAATCCATTTTTTCAATAACCAATAACCAAATAATTAAAACATTTAGGGTCGGGGGAGCTATCTGCTAATAGCTGCCAGTCCTTATCCCTTGTTACGTATCCCGGACACCGTCTCACCACTACTAAAGGGGTTGTGGAATGGAACAACTGCAGAATCTACTTAAGAAGTGCTACTTGAAGAGACCCAGAGAGCCATATCTTCTACAACACCAACAACCAACTACCACTAATCAACCTCGACATCTTCGCCACCCTCAAATCTGAAGAACTGCCTCGAACCAACAAACCACAACACCAACCATATCACCAAGTACGCACCTGCCGCTATAAGGACATCAAACAACATTCTTCACCTTATCAACCACAAACTATGAGTTTGTCCATTATCACCAATTCCGAACCTCGTATGATGCAACAACATATTCTGTATGTTGTTGATAGAATTATACGATCGTCCACAAGCAAGAAGAACGACAGGATGTCTCTCGCCTTAGCCTGAAAAGGATATAGTTGCCTGCACCCCCTTCGATACGAAATTTTAATGATTATGTATATTCTGATGATGATCTACTATACTTTGCATGTTTGCAATTATCTAGTTCGTATAGAAAAATTGTCATTTAGCTGTAGGCTGTCATGGTTACAGCGCCGACCTGGAAAGTCGGAGACCGATCCCCAGTCAGGGTGATAGTTTTTTCTATATGGATTTGCATTCGGAATGTGATTCCAAAACATACCTACTGATAGTTTACTATTTAGAAGAATTTACTATTTTTATTTGAGATATAGTGTGATATAGTGATATTCACACTTCATTTCTCGGACGAAATTCTCCTAGAACAAGCCATTTCCCAATTTGGGTAAAATAGACTAGCATAAAACTTCAACATTCTTTTTCACAACATTAATTAAATATTAAACAAACAATTACTAATAGAAAATAAAGATTTATACAATCTCTGAATAAACAATAAGCGTTCCCCTCTAGTGGTAATTAAATTTTCATTAAAGCCCTCTTGGGATTAACTTATTCTTATATGTAGATGTAATTTGATAATTTCACTTTCACTTTTCAGAAGGTTTGTTTTTATTTCTTATATTTATTCATGGTTTTATGATTTTCATTTCTTCATATGAGCAGTTAATATACTTTCTTATAACAGAGAACGTCTTTGAAATTTGATACTAATACGAATACTGTTGGCTATATATTACAATTTCAAAGATTCAAACGAACAGATAATCTCAGTTTACCTCTCTAACCTTTTTCCTGCAAATTTGAGAATAAATTATATAAAATTTACACATCCGGATCCTAGTAACACCCTTAAATCCCTTCTGGTCGTCCACCCACATCTAAATTCAAAGGAATGTAATACGATCGCCCTCACTAGAGAGACCTGCAAGTTCTCCGCCCCTAGATCTGGTAAATATATAAGGGAAGCAGTGGCTCACAAAGCTTTCGAAAGAATAAGCCTAACACATGTGCTTCGTCACAACTAGTGACAATCGTCATGTGTTCAGGAAGACCCAGATTTAAAACTTATCATCCCTCTAAAGTGGGAACAGGTCAAAGATGTATTCAACCACTTTTAAGTTTCTCTTCCTGTTTATAATTCAATCCAATAACCACCGACATATGCGTAACGAATATCACAAGATTAATAAAATATTGTTGAGCTGAATTAAAATCTAACTATAGGCACAGACAGCTATTTAGTCAAATGAGTAGAAAAATAAGATGTGGCTAAACGTAAGTAATTTTCCTTTCTGAACACCCTAAATATCATCTCAAACGTTTAAATATTTATGGAGTTCTATGTCGTTAAATTTTAAAAAGGAAAATTTAATCAAAAAGAAGAAATGCTGAAATAAAAAGTAAAGCAATAATTCCTCACGAAAATCCCTAGTGTTATAAATAATTAAAGCATCAAAGGTATATTAGGTTTGTTTCAATTTATATTTTATAAAATCATATCGTATTTGATATCACAAGGGTAGACCCCCAACATTCATGGGGTTGTGTAAGGGGCGTTCGATATATCGTATCACCCTGTACTTGGATACATACCATGTTGCTTTTATCTCACGTTAATTTTGCATCGCAAATCCGCAAGATAAAACGAAACGAGAACAGTTTTCGCGATTTACTCAACGAAATAGGAGCAAAATAAATCCTAAAGAGGTATCTGTTTCTGACTCACACATTAATGCCATTTGATGAAGGAGGTACTTCATGTTGTTGGGGGTTTCCATGCCGATTTCTATAGAATAGAAGAAAATAAGATCGTTTTTGACGTGTCTAACTTACCCTTACGCTTATAATACGACAATTTACATTGAAATAAAACATAAAAGGGAGTGAATATGTAAGCTTGAATGATATCGTATTTATTGATACAAGATGTTCGTTCTCGTGTATCTTCCCCCTCGAGGATTTTTCCAATTTTTGTATTGTCGTGACAATTTGCAATTCAATTTATAGCTGAAATTATTTTCAGAGAATTGGGAAATGATTGAATTACTTTCATTTCTTGGATTTCCAGGATTCTTCTTTTTACAAGTTGAATTATTCAAAGAAACAGAATATTTTCCCTTTCTATTATGTACTATTCTTTGTTGGTGTTAAAAGTTTCTCCAATACAAACACAACTTCAAAACCCTACCAGTCGGTTGTAGTATTGCAGTTCAAAGCCACCCCCTAATTTACTCTCACCCTACACAATCAGCATCTAATCGGTATAACATGATGACCCTAGGGAAATGATGCCTCGCCGATAGCCTGTAATCTGGCCAGATAAAGTACCTATCAGTATTGATCATACAAAATCCCACGGGCAGGAAGCATAGTAGTATCTAAAAGTTTCCCTCTCTTAATAGGCAACAAACCAGTAATCTATATACGATTGTAGTGACATGTGTCCGACTTATTAGTTATTGTTTAGTTCAGGTTAGGGGATTCATGGGTGTGTGACCCTTTATAAAATATTTATGTTTAGAATTATTTACTACGGAAAATAATTAAGTAACATATCTTCTATATCCTGTGAGACTAACAATGAGTAGATTGGAATAATCACATCACCAAAAGGGTAAATTTTTAGAATATAGAGCTCTACAATAAATACCGCAGGGTAACGAAGATATTCTGTTTGAAAACTAAACGAATTAGGTAAAACGATATTTTAAGAATTAAGGATAATCATAATTAATTTCATTCAGAAAAGGATGTAAGTCCGAATAATTAACAACAGTAATTAAAGATATAAATATATTTTCAATGTTTGCCTCATTGGACACTTGCCAAAAACGAAATTATTTAAAACTACTTTATAATAATTACTAATGAGTTCGAAAATGATATACGAATACAGTTTTAATTTAAGCCGCTACAGGAAAGTTACTTTAAGATCTTTTCGCGAGTTTTATTTACAGCTTGGTCGTTCAAAATCTGAGCATATTGTACAATTAGCAATTTATCGAATGGATAAGTGCTTTAAGTTGTTCACAAATACAATCTCCAGCAAAATTCCATGTTCATACAAATCCCCATGTAGGAACTGTCAGTCTTGACAATAGGCCCCAGCTTGGCTGATATTGGATAAAAAAATGTCGTTACTTCAACATTGGTTCAAGCCTAGGCTAACCTTCAGATCCCACGCCTCGGCTGCTTTGTCGTGGCCCAATGGTCAACCAACGCCTAGGTACCAATTCTGGATTCTCTAATCTGTGCCCAAGTCAGAGCCAACCTTCAGCGTCCTAGTCTCGGTTTCTTACTGTTTGCCCAAGTCTCATCCAATTTTAGTGTTTTTAGACTTGTTTTCTTAAGCTTGAACCAAGTTTGGGTCAATCTTCACATATTCTACCAAATCAAGCTTGTGAAGTTGTCTGGCTTTATTTTATTAGCTAGTAATTAATTAAGAGAAAAATATGAGAAAAGTTAAACTAAAATACCTACATAGATTCGAAACAAGCACAGCCATGAAAGGTAAGTAACGCGGCAGCTGCAAGGGGAAGCCTTTACCGACTTAGTGTTCATCCGCCTACCATGAGTGATGTTACGTTTGACCGTTTATTATAATAAAATAGTAATAAAGTAATATTATTAATAAAATGATGTCATACTTAATAATAATTTAGAATTTTCGTATTAATATGTTTTCTTCATCAAAGTTATTTCATACAAGTCTTAATAAGCTATAGTACAGTATTAAATATTAGGTTGGTTTCATACTCAAAAGTCAGTAATAACTCGGGGCAAGCGTTGGGTTCCGATTCTACACTATCACTGATTGTCAGCCTTGATACCATATTGAGAGTGATCCAATATTGGTTATTTACCTTGCGCCAAGACTCAGTATTAGCGTCGGCACTGTATTGATTTTCACTATTGGGCCAAGATGTATCACCAATTTAGGGCCATGAGTGATTACCAAGCTTGGCACGAAGTTATCATCCCGATCTTAGACTAATCATGGGCCAGTCTTGGATTTCAGGCTTGTACCAGAGTTGATAAGTATCGTCCCAAATATGGTAAAGCTCTGATTCCCATCATGGCAGTAGTATCATAATCACAAACGTAACGACACCTCATAGTTCACTATAGTGATACACATACTACATAGTCTGCCTCAAAAGGAACCTACTATAAGGTACATAATTACTTGTGTTAGGAGCTCACACCACTGATCAATTCATTCAGTCAAATTCCATTCGAATTTGTTGAACGTTATATTCATATACACGTTACGAATCTTGGACAACGTAGACATAATAATTTATGTTGTAAACTTGGTAAGAAATAATGAGAACTTTAGTCCGTGATAAATGTTAATTCCATATACAGGATTTCAGTGGTTTAGAAGATTCAAAGATGACATCGAATTTTTGTAAAACAATAAACATACAGACATCGTTTAGCCACAGCGATCATATCAAAATTCATAGAGTAAGTAACTGAAGACGGTACAAAGTCACGAAGCAAGTATGTATAGTAAGGGTACGATTTGTAACATTTTGCTTAACTAATTGAACAGAAAAGGGGTGTGTGTATCTTTTTTCTTTAACAACTCTCGGAAAACCAAGAGTATCTCCGTGTTGTACATTAAAAATTATTAGAAAAAACATTGCAACTGGTAGCGGAACGTGGTGTTCTCAATATGTTCTTACAACAAGGCATCGATATATCGATTGGGAGTCATCAAAACTGAAGAACTGGTGTTGTTTTTGACGGAGAACCATATTTTCCGCTTCACCATCCGCCGTGTGTATCGAACCTATTTCTGTGCGACCATTCTATGTTCCCCAAGTTAAAAATTCCGATGAAAGGAATTCTGTTGCACGACAAATGGTTTTTGGCGATTTTTGGTGGAGTTATATATTATGGTGCTCAACCATCCGTCCTAGATAACGGACTTAACGGAACAATGTGATTTTTCTCTGTTTTCAAAACCATCATTGAAAATCTCCGACATTCAAGCGGTCGTGATATGTGTGCTCAAATACATGCTACAAAACGGACTGAATAAATTATCTAAAACAAAAACACTCTAAAAAAAGGGTTTGTACCAGAATTCCGTACATCAGAAAGCAAGCTGGAAAAATGCGCAAATGTCATAATGAAATTTAAATATTCTCACTATTAATGTAAGATTACGGAAGTTGCGGCGCATTTATATTGAGTTATTTTTGGGTGTCCCTTAGAAATGAATCTTAGTAGACCTAACATACATAGAAGAACAAAAAATAGTTATAAAGTTTTTATCCGCACGTGATGAAAGAGCGAGCGGGATGACATTAACCGTTCGTAAGCGAGTAACATGATTTAGAGGTAGGTCTACCAAAGATGAACCATGTTCTGAAAGGCCAATTACTGTAATGTCGCCTGAAAACATTGATAGAATCAATGATTTGATAATGAAAGATTGACGGCTGGCTATTGGAGAATTGACTGAAAACTGCATGCTGGGTTCCTCGCATGCTTTCTGACATTGTTGTAACCACCACTAGAGAATCGAATCAACGATTCGGGTAGCGTTATTTTAACGTATCGCACCTTATAAAATAATCACCACGGTCCTTTTCGGAGATACGAATTGAGGTACGCTTGATTAGCGCACTAATGCTTATTGCAAAGGCTACCAGTACACAGTGGTGGGAACGAGGTATACCTATCGAAACCTTCAAACCTAAGTCCTTCCTAACTTCCAAGTTAGTACCGGAGTTATAAACGTACTCACTCGTCGGGGCAGTTCTCCCGGGATAGAAGACGACCCCTAGTATAGCTCCGGAGTTTTCCCACAGATGTGGAACCAACTGCCAGACTGAATCCAACCTCAATGTGGCTGGGCTTGGACGGTTATGCCACCCTGGTCTACCATGTTATAGGTCTGGTGTACTCTTATCAGCGCTTCGTGTAATCCTACCTAAGTTGTAACATGTTAAAATCTCAAGATTCAATGTCATATAGTTAAACGAGAATTTATAGAAATAATCTTAGTACGGTCCTGTATATTGGGAAACTATTTTGTTGCGTCTAACTATTAAATGTTTTCTCTTTGGATTTTTAAACAAGCAGTTGAAATTTTCACATATAAAAATAATTTTGAGTGCAAGTGTTAGTGGAAAAAGGAGTCTACAGTTTTGTATCTTTGAAATAAAAAACTAAAAGATATTTAGTTTATCACGTTCCTTCAGTTAAAATCACGTACTAAATAGATACACGTTGAATTATGGACAAGCTGCAGTTTAATATTGTTATTTCCCTTTGTGTTTTAAAGTTAGAAATAATATTTCGATCTCGCTAGGCATTTTATTTATTTGTTCCTAACTTTATTACTTAATCAGAAGCTTTTGGGATTAACACCCACACCTGTATCTAAATTTGCAGAATAAGAGATCTTTAGCCGGTGCAATATAATACAGAAAGTATACTTTGTATTGTAAAATAAGCTATTACAGTAAGTATCCAGTATTTCGAATGTTTTAGTGTGTTACAGTTGACGTCCATTGCGCGGCGTATGTTTAGTATTCTCAGTAAAGTAATTTCAATTGAGTAACAAAAAAGCGTTGCTACAAATGACGCCTGATTGTGAGGCTTTTGTGTTGAGTAATTTAGGTTGCTACAAATGCAGTCCATCGTGGGGCTTAATTTTTCAGATGTTACAAAGTAGAATCCCAGTGTATACCCGATAAATTGTCATGAGCGTTGAGAGGCTAAGTATTCGCTTCAATACCCCTTAAGGTCACTGGCCCGAGACGGTTTCTTTTAATCACCAGACTGGAACTGTACAGCCATTGTGTGATTCTCATGCTCCCGTCTCTGTATCAAATCTACCTGGTGACATGCGGTTTCCAATCGGTCAGGGTTTACCATCCCTCACCACTTGGATTCTCCTCCATTAAAATGGTGTTTAAGGATACTATTGTCACTACTTACGGTGCACTACTGCCCTTCCTGGAAGAGTTCATAACCATAACTTGCCCATTCTCTTCGGTGATAGTAACCGTAGCATTATAATACAGCACTCTTATAGTTTATGAACGAGCACGAAATTAACGGAAGGTTACTGCTCGACCATTTCTATTAGCAATGTTACCAGTTACAACATTTCAAAGAATTCATAGTATCATCTGTAATAAAGTTTTAATAAGCATTTAAACCGCTCTCCTGTCTAGTTACTAAAACAGAGTTACGCCCGTATGTATTCAAGGCGATGATATGTGACCTCCAGATGTCATCAAAATCAAATACATTAAAATGTGCGATTTCGTAGAATGTTAGAATTATTTGAAACTTTGTAAAGTTATCGAACTTGACCTCCTGAACAATGTTTAAGCGTTCCTGTAAATTCCCTCAAAGCGATTCAGATTGTTTGACCTCCAGAGGTCAACATTATTATACATTGTTTAGAAAGTCAAGTTCTAGAAGATTCCAAAATTTTAAATAATTTTAAAGGAAATTCTAGAAATTCCAAATATTAATGTATTTGACCTTTGCTGACCTATGGAAGTCAAACGATCCGTCGAGTCGCTTTGAGGGTAATTTTTAATATTGTTTAGAACAGCAAGTTCTATAAATCTACACAGTTTCAAGTATAAATCTACGAAATCTAATACTTTAATGTACTTGAGCTTGACTTCTGGAGGTCAAACAACTAATTTAAACATTGTTCAGGAGGTCAAGTTCTATAAGTTGAGACAGTTTCAAATTATCCTACAAAATTGACCTGTTCTCCGGAGGTCAGTTGCATAGTTTTATATTTGAACCTACTGTGACTAGTAGAGCGTCCCATGCGAATGGTTCCTGCGGAAGGTTCCTTGTAAGGTATTGAAACCAAACCGAACAATAAATTGTTGTAAATTCCCTCAAACCGATCCGAATTGTTTGACCTCCAGAAGTCAACAGTGTTATACATTGTTGAAAAAGAAATTCAAGTCAAACGATCCATCGAGTCGCTTTGAGGGTAATTTTTAATATTGTTCAGAGCAGCAAGTTCTATAAATCTCACAGTTTCAAGTATAACTCTACAAAATCTAACACTTTAATGTACTTTAGCTGGAGCTCAGGAGGTCAAACAAATAATTTAAACTTTGTTCAGGAGGTCAAGTTCTATAAGTTGAGAAAGTTTCAAATAATCCTACAAAATTGACCTGCACTCCGGAGGTCATTTGTATAATTTTATATTTGAACTTACTTTGACTAGTAGAGCGTCCCATGCGAATGGTTCCTGCTGGTTCCTGCGGAAGTTTCCTTGTAAGGTATTAAAACCAAATCGAACAATAAATTGCTGTGAATTCCTTTTTGGACTTCCCAAAGATCTAGAACGGGTTGAAAGTGTTACAAGATTTTAAAGTTGGAGTGGAGGACAGTCCTTATCCTCATCGAATTCTTTTTATCTTCGCGATATTTGTAGCGAAAACATTCAATAATAATAAAAAATAATTTAAAATAACAAGAATGTATGTATGTTGTGTTAGTTCTTATCTTACATTAAAATTTATTTTAAGAAAGCTAATGTAACAAATTTTATGAAAATTAGAAAATCTTTATGCAGACAAATAACATCACGCTGTTATCTACTAAAATAAATGTGCAGTTAATTGCACAATAATAAAATTTAATGCAGCATAACTCCTGTTTTAAGTAGCAAAGTAACTTTCTACAGTAAAAAAGTATTTATATAGTGTTAGCATCTAGAATTTATTTTACATGAAAGCTCGATATTTTGTATTTCATAAAATAAACAAGACGTGTAATTTACCAGTTATTAACCTCCAAGCTATGTAGTTTTACAAAACATACATAATTAGGTCTTAAATAGAAAAGATCCTCTTTAAGAAAACCAAGCATAACGGCTTTAAACAGACCGAAAATGTATAAGCCATAATTTTTTATTAAGAATAAAAAATCACGACAGTCGTATGACATTTACACGTTAATTAGTCCGCTCCAATTAATATTTAGATATAATAATTATTTACAATTCCTTTTTTGTAAATTATAATTGATGTAAATTACAAGATTAGATAATTTAGAAAATTGCCATTATTACGATTATGCAAATTAGCTGTCAGTTGTTTTGGAAGAAATTACAATGGTGATTGCCATCATTTTGTCCAATCGCGTGTAAATAATTAACCAGCACGTGTTGCTAATTTCCAAAGAAATGAGCGGCGTACAGGAAACGTTTTTCTGTAGTAAAGCACTTACTGGAAGTGCTTTTTGTGATCTCCCCTATCAAAAAGAGGTCTTTAAATTTTCATTGAAAGTAAAATGTTAAATTTTAATAGAGACCAATTTAGAAGATTTTCGTCTGTAGTAAATATGTTCTACAAATATTTTAGTTTGTTGTAAAAAATTAAAACCTAACATTGTTATTTTTATTATTGCATATAATAAACAAAATATGGGTTGTTATTCGTATAACGAGAGCGAGAATAAGGAAAATATAGGGTCCGACAATCGTACAATATAATCATATACATGACAAGAACAAGATAATTCTTTAAATTTTTCTCCTCGTATACTGAATAATTTAATTGACAATAGACATTATCATTCATAACCGGGGTAGAATCACTTTGGCGTTAAGAGCCTAAGCAGGTTAACTACCTTGGCTGAGAGAAATCTTCACACGATTTGCATATGAGCCCTAACACAGAGTTTTTAAAGATTCACTGCACAACTCAGCTCTTATACATGATGCAGAAGATTATCGAAAATAACTCTATTCCAACAATCTTAGTTTCATGCACTAGGGACGTGCGTGCAGTTTCATGCAAGCTTGCTAACATCCACACAGCCCCATGGGCTCTACCAAAATATCAACCTGATATATGCCTATTCGTGACCTCATACCTTTCTAGAATTGCTTGCGTCTTTACCCTATAAATGCTCCTTGGACTATATAACGAAGCTAACTGCGAGCATAGCTTCAAGCTCATTTTGGGTTCTCGAAAATCATTTATCTCCAGGTACCTTCGTATGAGTTTTTGAACAATTCCTAGTTTAGAATAGTTTCACTTTCAAGATCCATTGTATTACTTAGTTAAGTTTACTGTAATGTTTATTCTGTTTCTAATCACCCTCTACCTCCGAATTTCTTTAAGTAACGCAAAAACAAATGGTGACATTTTGGTGGAGGCTCCGAACAATACTTTAATACAAACGGATTCTCTGGAATATCCTTAAAGCTCTATGAAAGCCGTATATACGAGGAGCATGTGAATATGGCTAGCCAACACATTTTCCAAAATGTCATTTTTCTGAAACGTTTGACTATTTATACAAGGTGTAAGCAAATATTACTGTTAACTCTTTTCCTGTCTGATTATGAGCTGTACAACCAAAACTCATTTTAGGTTGCAATGTAGTATTTGTAGACGCCAATTAGCTGCAGAACTTAGAAAATTGCAGGATAAGTCAACATAAGCCTGTCGTTTTGTAATGTTTGTGAGTCGGTCTGTTATAGTCTCACAGTTACGTTATTAATGGAATCAGTAAAACTTTAGTAGAAGAGCTCGGCGATGAGCGCAGCGACATGTGATCGGTGGAGAAAGATTCCCTTTTAGGTAGTGGCTGGATTTACCTATATTTCGCCTGAATCGATGTTTAATCCTACGTCACTTGAGAGTTGTCTCCTTAACAGTCGTCAAGTCCACAATCATATAATCAAACGAAATTTTGTTGATCTTACTCTACAGACCGCCTGTCGTAATTTAAATATGACATCGTTGCAAATGTCCGCCAAAATTACAATAAAATAATTCTTGCTGGTCGCATAGAGTGACCCATCCTAAAATTATTTAATTGAAACAGTCTTAAATTACCTATAGCTTAATTGGTTTACAAAAAGTTTAAAAGTTTACAAAAAGGATCAATATGCCTACACAAACAACTTTTACTGGAGTAGTAAACGGAGTGAAAACATAGTGACAGACACTCAAAGCATCCTCTTAATTTGTTTACGAATTCTACTCTTCACTAACTTTCAAGGATTGGCGGACGGCCAAAATTATACATCCAGTTCCTCTTATACTTTTATTGCCGCCGTTCGTGGGCACAGCATAGAAGAGTAGTGAACAAAAGTTTGGTGTCATTTTTTCAATGTGCATTATATAGGATAAAACCAAGCGGTGGAACCAAGAGAACTTCTTCACTTTAAGGCAGGCTGTTAATGTAGATCTATTTATATCTTAAAATTACACTTGCTTATCAAAAGTACCGATATTTTCTTATTACTCCTTCAAGTCTGCACAAATGTTTGTACAAGAAAACTAATAATAATGCTAATAAGGTATTATTATTTGACCAATTTTCCCTGAATAAATATTAATTAAATATGTAATTACAATATTTTATATATATTTTAAGTAAAAACACAAACATAACATTTAAGCTTTTTGCACCTCGTCCTTTCCTGTCTGTAAAAGGAAATGGACCTGCATAGTCTATACCAACCGTTTGGACTGGTAAAGTAGGTAAAAATCTGTTATCAGGTAGAGCCCCCAGTGGAGCTGTATTTGACAATGGTTTACACTCGAAACATGTAATGCAGTTTCTCACTATCTTTTTAGCGAGGTTTTTACCACCAATTGCCCAAAAGCTTTGTCTAACAGATGCTAATAATAGTTGAGGTCCCGGGTGTAATAGTTGAATGTGTTTCTGAACAAAAATAAGTTTAGTTAAATTGTGATTTGACGATAATAATATAGGACATTTTATATCGATAGCTACGAAAAGATCTTACACAATTTTTTTTCCGCCTGCAAGGTCTTGCTTAGGAATGTTAAAAGACTCACATGGCCAATCGGGTAGACTTATAAAGAAATGTAGGACCATGCCACCAAATGTCAGATTGTACTAGTTTGATAGGAAGTATCCCCCGTGAAGCCAGATCAAACGGATTTTGTTTAGTTGAAACATAACTCTAATTGTTAATGTCTGATAGCTTTTGAATCTTAGACACTCTGTTTGCTACGAAGATCTCAAGTTCACTGGGATGGGTATTAAGCCAACATAATACAACTTGTAAATCGGACCAAAAGTAATATGGAACATCAATGTTTAATTACTTCTTAACTAGATTTGACATTTGGGCTGATAATAACGCAGCACATAGTTCCAAGCGAGGTATAGATAGTGATTTAATAGGTGCAACCTTTGTTTTGGAACATAACAGATTAACTTGAAAATCACCATTTGGCCTTTGGCTACGAAGATAAATATTGCATGAGCATCTTGGGAAGCATCACAAAAACAATGTACATCTAGCAAACAGAAACCTTGACCAATAGCATTTCTATGCATTTCAAGTTTGTTTAATTGCAGCAACTCATTCCAAAATCGCGAACACTGACGGTAAACATCGCTAGGAACAGGTTCGTCCCAACTTCAATAACCATAATTTTTGAATGATTATTTTTGCAACAATTATGCATGGACTTACCAATCCTAAAGGATCGTAGATCTGGGAGATATCTGATAGTATTTGACGTTTAGACATACTATGTGAAATGGCCGAGTCTGAAATATTATAGCACAAAATATCTGTATGACTAAACCATTGAACTCCTAAAGTTTTCGAGCATTCATTTCGACCTAGTCTTAATACATCTAATGGATCATTATCACTGACAAATTTAGAAAAAATGTTTTCATTATTAGATATTCACTTTCGAACATCCTGCAGATTTTAAAATTGAAAAAACTTGTTCACAAATCGAAGTTAATTGATCGATGTCATTAGATCCTGTTACGAGATCATCAACATAGAAATCGTTAAGTATAGTGGATGCAGATAATGGATAATGATCTTTATTTTCTAAGGCTAGGGCTTTTAGACATTTTATCGCTAAATATGGAGCAGAACTGGTACCATAGGTCACTGTGTTTAATTGATAAATAGAAAGTTCTTGATCTTGATTATCTCTCCAAATTATGCATGGAAGTGACCTATGTTCCGGATGCATCACTATCTGTCTATACATCTTCATAATATCGGCAGAAACGACTAAATCGTAAGTACGAAAACGAAGAAGAATAGGGAAAATATCGTTCTAAATCTTGGGTCCAAGAAATTGTAAATCATTTAAAGACCAGCCTGAATCTGAAGGACACCAACCGTCAAAAACCACTCCGAGTTTTGTTGTCAAACTTTGTTCTTGCAGAACACCGTGATGACGAAGATAATAAAATTTAATATTGGTGTCGCTTTCTAACGAAGCATTTAGATTGCTCATATGACCCAGGGAAATATACTCATCAATAAAATTCTTATATTGGAGAATTCCAAGAGATTTTTGAAGAAATTAATGGCAACATTAACTTAGTGCAAAATCTTTCTGTAATCAAGTGGGATTGAGCTCCACAATCCAACAATGCTCGACCGAGAAGAATCTTACCTTCATTATCTTTGACACCAACTACAACTGTTGAAAGCAATGTCTGTGAGTACGCAGTGTTTGGTTTAACCATCAAATTCGTGTTAACGTTTGTAGTGTCTACTCTTACAGGTATAACGCCTGAATCGCCCTGACAATGAGTCTCTTTATGCAGTAATGTATTATGACGTAAGTTACATTTTTTGCAAGACCCAGATTGACATTTGTCACTATGGTGATCTGTTTTAAGGCAATTGGCGCAGAGGTTTGATTTGTGTACTGCTTCACACTCATCAAACACATTTAATGTTAAAAACTTTGTAAAAGTATATATTAAATGTTTACCTTTGCAAAAATTACATTGGGAATTATTGACTAATAGTTGGCAATGAATACGATCTTTCGATACAGTTGACTTAGAAAATTGAGTGTTTGAGTTATGAATGCTGCTATGATCATACAACGTTTCTAATATATCAGCCTTGACTTTCAGAAATTCTAAAAATTCATCGAGAGTGGGAAGTTCTCCAACGCATCCGTATTCCAGCCTCGATACGTAACCTTATCTAATTTGTTAGAAATAATGTATATGATATTAGCACAGTATAATATAATACAGTAGTTTCACTCCCTGGTTTTTTTGTCACATAATTTCTACGCACATAATCGACTCCGGGCGAGCAGCGCAGTAAATTCTAACCTCTAAATCGTACTGTTAGTGTTAACACCACGTGTTTAAATGCGATCGGTTTCCACAGTGTGCTAAGTTTTCACCAAGATAAAAAATAGAGAAATGCTACGATACAAGTTTTAATTAGTTTGTTAATATATTAATTAAAGTGTTTTCTGGTGTATAATTTGTATGTAAAAAATTAAAAACTTATAAGCAAAATAAAATATATTAATGCAATTATCTACTTTTTATTAGTAAATGTATATTTGTATTAAATATAACATTTCTTACAATGAATTTTCAAGATAAAAATATAATCCTGGGGTACAGAGCTTTGCTCAAAGCTAATTCACACTGTATAAAAGGTATCACCTATGAATTTTATAAGATTCAAGATTTCTCCAAGGACCGCAGAAGGACAAATAAACAGTTTGAAGCTCTGTAGTTCTAAAAATACTAAATGTTTTAAATATCTGTTTTGCATGTTAGTAATTTAAACATTCAATGTTTGCTTTAGGGTATATTTTATCTAAATAGAGAGCAATTTAAGGTATCATTTGAGGATATATCTTATGTTTGTCGTCCAGTAACTTGATACTTTTGGATTACCCTATTATGTTTATTATGATTATTCTTTCTACAAGAATTAAAGAAACAAGAAATTTAAATTTTGAAAACTCCACGTCATTAAATTATTTCTCAGCATTTTTTTTGTTGGTTTACAACGGAACTTTTAGAAGAGCCGTACAAAAACCATCACTAAAGAGGTTAGATATTCAAATATCCCGCTACAACAATTTGAAATTGCCGCTAGAAAATAAGCGGGCATATCGACTCCTGGGTAGTTGCGCCAAAACACGACGGCGACACAAACATCAAAGAGACCGACACAGAGTGAAACTACTGTATTATGTTATACTGTGATATTAGTATCCCAAAACTCGCTCTTATCAAGCTTTAAACCCTCCAGTGTTGAAATATGTTTGGAAATATTATACAGGGTGCCCATTATGTATGGAATATAGTATATATATATATCTCGGTAAATATCGACTTTATAAAAAAATTTATTATAGAAAAGTTGTTTAACGTTTTATTTTCCAGAATAAGATAGCATTCAATTGTTTTTACTTCAGAAAACAAATGAGTAATGAATAACACTTTAATTTTTTTAAATAGCAATGTACCCTTTCATTAGGCTCATTTGATAGAGATTTCTTTTCTCTTTTCGATCTAAAATCTAAAATCTTAGTACCCTCCTATGTCAGAAAATTTTTGAAAAAAATGTAAAAAATGTTTATTAAGTTAATTTCACCAATAACATGAATCTAGATATCCGAGATCGTAAATTATCTCGAATTATTACCCTAAAATAACCAGATGTACATCTACATAATGTACAAAACAAAACAAATGAACAAAAAACAAAATAAAACAAATAAACAGAAAATTATGTACGTCTCTTATAAATGTTCACCATTAACAAGGCAGTGGCCCAACCTGTCACGAAAAGCTTGAAAAGAATTTCTGAGCGATCTGCAGCTTCATTTTGTATTCGTTGCTCTAATTCGGCCAGATTCTGAGGTCGGTTTGCATACACTTTTGATTTTAAATATCCCCAGAAGAAGAAATCGCAAGGTGTAAGATCCGGAGATCGGGAAGGCCACTCCACAGACCCTCTTCTGCCTATCCAACGGACCGGAAATACCACATTTAAATATCGGCGTACATCTAAATGATAGTGGGGCGGTGCTCCATCTTGTTGAAACCAAAGATCATCAAGATTTGCTTGGCAAGCTGGAATAATTTGATGTTGCAATAATTGCAAATAACGGTCACCAGTTAACAGTACCACGAATAAAGAAAGGTCCAATTATGTAATCTGCACCAATTCCCACCCATACGTGTAATTTTTGTGGTGTTTGGGTGATTTTGGATCATCCAATGGGGATTTTCAGCGGCCCAATATCGACAATTATGCCTATTTACATTTCCATTTAAACAAAACGTAGCCTCGTCAGAAAAAACAATATTATTAAGAAAATTTGGGTTGTTGTTGATTCGCTCCATCATAAATTCACAAAATTCAACACGTCGATCGTAGTCATCTTCGGATAATTCTTGCAATAAAGTCGGTTTGTACGGATGTAATTTTTCTGAATGTAATATTTTCTGTATTGAACCTTTACTTACGGCATGGTTTAAACTTAACTGACGAGTTGAATTGTTTGGGTTTTCTTCGATTTCTATTAAAACATCGAGCTTTTTATCTTCATTTGTCGCAGACTTCTGCGGACCAGTCTTCACCAGATCTTTAACATTGCCAGTTTCCCTAAACCATTTCAAGGTTTTGCTAACTACTGACTGAGTGATTGGTTCTCGATGTGGATAACGCTCATTAAAAATTTCACATACTTCTAATTGTGTTCGTTTGCGATCCCCATAACCGATCATAATTAAAATTTCTATACTTTCAGTTTCTGTTAAATGAACTTTTTTTATTTTTCCATGTACCAACAACTTAATTATATAAACAAACTTCTGTCACAATAAAAGCTTACAATCAATTGTTGAGACAAATGAAAGAGATCTCGGATATCTAGATTCATGTTATTGGTGAAATTAAATTAATAAACAATTTTTACGTTTTTTTTCAAAAATTTTCTGATATAGGGTACTAAGATTTTAGGTCATCGAAAAGAGAAAAAAATCTCTATCAAATGAGCCTAATGAAAGGGTACATTGCTATTTAAAAAGATTAAAGTTTTATTCATTACTCATTTGTTTTCTGAAATAAAAACAATTGAATGCTATCTTATTATGGAAAATAAAATGTTAAACAACTTTTATATAACAAATTTTTTTATAAAGTCGATATTTACCGAGATATATACTATATTCCATACATAATGGGCACCCTGTATAATAGTTGCCTAAATTGTGCAGCAGACTCTTTGTGCATTTGGTTAATAGTAAAAATTGATTTGATATGATTATTTATCAAAACCTTTTTATTGTCAAATCGACTGCATAACAAATTCCAAGCTACATCATAATTACCTTATACAAATTCAATATTATCAATAATTCTTTTGGCATAACCTTCTAAGGAAGCTTTTAAGAATTGAAATTTCCGAGTATTGTTTAATGAGGAATTGTTATGAATATTAGATATAAAAGAGGTCTTAAAATCAAACCAATTCAAATAATCACCAGTAAATGATGGCAATTGAATTTTTGGTAAGACAACACTTTGCAAGAGATCATTTTGATGCAAAGTTTTTAGAGAACTGTCATTACTTGAATTACTTGGAGAGGTGGCAGAATTGGAATGACATTTAATAAAATTATTTAGAAATGTCATTGTATTGAAATAGCGTTCATGAAAATTCTTACGTTCGGCATAATGAATTAGTAATTGAAAATCCTTACACAGGACTTCAATTTTTAATTGATACTTTTCAAATTCTTCTATTAAAAGTTGACCATTTGAATATCTAATTTCAACATCTGTCAAGCACGGTCTTATTTCAGAAGTTTTAACCACTGATTTATTCTTCTAATAGAGATAATTTCTGCTTAACGGATTCGCGAATACGAATCAGTTGATTTAGATTTTCAGACATTTTGAATGTCTTCACCTCTGAACAATAAATAATAATACAAGAGTATCTGCTATGTATTGATTCTCTAATCAAATAATAGATGCTATAATAGAAATAGGAATTGCTGCAGTGTTTAAATAAATAGCACAAATTGTTGAAAGGATACTGTCTTTGAATACTGACCCTTATTACAAATTGTCAAAAATATACAGTTTGATGATCACAGGCCCAATAGATAGTGGATTCTCATAAGAGACCATACAAATTACAGTAGTATATAATTGTGTAACTCTGTTTATAGAATTCCAGTGGGTTTTCAAATTCCAGAGTTGACAGTTTCCAAATTGATTTTTGTATGGGGATACCGTCAGCACGGCTCACCAAAATTGTATCCATGGACGAAGAACCAAAAAATTATGTATGTTTACAGATCGCTGCTGAAATTGTTTATAAAAACATACAAATAGATAGATACTAGAATTTATGGAATTGGAGAATTGGTTTTTGTACATTGCAAATTGACAGATTGTTATAAACATTGACAAATGCTATATTTATATCACAGCTTCCTCATATTATATTAATGAATAGTAACAAAATCAAATATAGTAAGCCAGCCTCGGTGGATTAGTGGTTTGCATGTTTGCTTCATAATCCAAAGGTCGCAGGTTCGATCCCCGGCCGAGCTGGTAATTCTTCATAGCGGAGAAAAATTAAAAACATGCCTTCTTCTCGGATAGGAAGTAAAACTGTAGGTCCCGTGTCAATGCGATGTTTGGCACGTTAAAAATCCCTACTGGGGGTGGAATTCCCCCAGATTCGACTAAATTCTAGTAGAGTCGGCCAAATGAGGTACGAAGGATGCTTCGCCATCCTGATTCCTCGCCCAAAAACAAACAAACACACAAATATAGTAACAAAATCAAACAACAGGCTTGTTACGTTTTCCATAATAAGTAATGAGAGTTGGTACGGGAATCGGATAATTTGACTTTGAAATATATCTTGAATTGCGTATAATTTAATTTAATCCATTTTTATTTATTTTCTAACCTACTTTTATAGTATGTTTGTTTGTTTGTTTGTTTTTGGGCGAGGAATCAGGATGGCGGAGCATCCTTCGTACCTCATGGCACCGATTGCTATGATCATTTGGCCGACCGTACTAGAATTTAGCCGAATCTGGGGGAATTCCACCTCCAGTAGGGATCTTTATCGTGCCAAACATCGCATTGACACGGGACCTACAGTTTTACTTCCTATCCGAAAAGAAGGCATGTTTTAAATTTTTCTCCGCTATGAAAAATTACCAGCTCGGCCGGGGATCGAACCTGCGATCTTTGGATTATGAAGCAAACATGCAAACCACTAATCCACCGAGACTGGCTTTTATAGTATGTTTATGCCTCGGTGTATGCATACTTATATATCTATTACATAATTTTAATTAAGTGTTATAGTTTAATTGAAATTTTAGTTAAGTTGTTTATATTGCAAACATGTAATAAAAGGCATAGCCTGTTTATTTCTTGATAATTAAATAAATATTATATTATAACCAAAATGTAGCGAATTAAGTTGAGTTCATTCACACGCAATAGATAGGTTTGATAGGCGTTAGACTTAACAACAGGAATTAAAAACTCGATGCTTGTAGAAGAATCCTACAATGCTATAAAAATTATACACGTAAAGACCACACGTATTTCAAATACTTACAATAAACATTAAAGGCATAACCAAAAGAAATAAAACAGGTAATTTGGATTCGAAATCGAATAAGAGTGTTGAGATGAATCTAACACTACAGACTTAAAATATACATAAATATATATTTGGATTTCAAAGCGAAATATTATTTTTACTAAAAATAGATGATATAAAATGGATAAATAAGTAAAATAAGACAGAAAGTAAAAACTTGAATAGTGTAGTAAAGTACATACTTAATAAATAGCTTGTAAACACGGATTAGATACTTAGGAAGTCTATTTTTCATCAAGTTCTATAGGTGATCTATTCGAGCACAAAGCAGGTCGACATAATAAATACCGTACAGGTGCTTGTCAATTATATAAAAGACTCCATATCAGATTGGCTCTATCAAGGATCTATGGGAAATTCAGTCAAGGTAACCAAAATTCAAAGAATGAAAAATACAAAAAATAACTCAACCATTCCTTTGTGGGAGATACAAAAGACATTTTTGGTCTAACCCTTACTTTTTCGCTAACCTTGCATTATTTAAATGTTTCAATTTTGACGATATTTTCGCCATTCCAGGAATTAAATTAAGTATTATACAAATAGGAAGATTTTTTTCAAGCAAATATGTTCTTGTCAAGTAAATCAGAACATAATGTTAATGATACTTGAAAATTATCTACCCTCAAGCTCTTCAAGTGTTGTTTGATGTTCATTATTACAAACAACAAAAAATTGTATAACAAGGTTCTTATTCTTTCTGTGTTATTATTATGAAATCAAAATTTAAAAGCCTCGAGAAAGGTATTAGATTAAAATATTTCAGTACTAGAACCATTGTGATAAATCTGTCTTTGTTCTTTTCGAATAAAAGAAGGTATTGAAGCATATCCTTTCAGTTGATATACTCTTTTGCTTTATTTCCATCGAATGGATCAAGGGCAAAAAATATCGTCCAGTTTTTTAATCAGTTTAAATACCAAGAAACGCGTGGCGGAACGAGAACTAGACAAGATTAAACCATCGTTTAAACTAATTAGATCGATTTACAGCTGAGATTGCTTGTAGAGGAATTGTAATGGCCGTAATGGGTTTTTGTAATAAATGTGGAGATTTAATACGCTTTCTGAAATGATGTTGCAGTAGTGCTATTAAGTGAAAGAAACACGAATGCAGTAGACAAGTATTTCCTTATTTATTGCATTGTTTACAAATATTGTAATCCGATCTTATTTGCTAATTAATATAATCAGATCTTTCATAAATTAAGGGCAAAAAATGGCGCAGTTCTTGCTTTACAGATTCAAATGTTTTTGACTATTATAGCTGCTACGTCGATAGGAACATTTGGACACATCTAGTTAGCTGAAGCAAATTATATTACACCAGTGCAAATCGAACAGCGTCAAAGATATTGGAATTGATTGATGGTTAATTTAAATTTTGACTGTATATTGTGCGGAAAAATGTCTCTCTGTTAGGATTTGTCTGAGGGTTTCCATCCTTTAGTGTGGGAATGGTCCTAGAACAAGCCTGGACTCCAGGACGCGAGAGTAACTAGATAGCAAGGCTTATCTAGACAGCGACCCTCTGAATATTGTGGTAGGAGCGAGGTTACCTATTCACCCTGTAGCTCTCCAGGCTAGTGCCGGAGCTACTAACGTGCTCACTTGTCAGTGACTCACCGGTATGGCTGAGCCCAGAAGGACTACTCCGGTTGATCACCTTTTAGGGGTGTTGATGCGAATACAGAGCGAATATAACACTTAGCCTCTCGCCACCTCTAACCCCACCTCCACGTTATATAATACCGGGACTCTACTTTCAGGTAGCCAGCGGGGTTCTAGCAAAGGCTCATAAGTCTTTATTATGAAAGGCAGTGGTGACAAAATCATAATATAGGCAGACCTAGGACCAAGCCCAGCCAGATTGAAGTTGGACTTAGCGGGCAGTGTAAGTCCGCATGTTGGTGGGGGACCACCCTCAGAGACCGACTGTGGCGGATGTCACGTTATTAGACTAGAGAGCTAGTAGAGGGTGGATAGGCAACCATGCTCCAACCAGTGTGAACTGGTAACTCAAAAGTAAGTGACATGATAATTGAGCGTATCTCAATTGACCCCTTAGGGAGCCGCGGTCATAAGCTAACGCAGGTAGGCCACGTTAAACAAAACTTGGCGTTCATGTATTTTTTTGCAATATCTTCAAATTCCACCGATTCCAATATTTTAACCATTATCAGCTACTTGGTCAAAATAGAGGATGCAACCTTCCGCCAAAATGAAATGTATCGAACTGTCTCTGGCCCGAATTGTCTCTGCGCTGAAGTGGCTTGCGCCAAAGTGTTCTGCGCCGAAAGGGCCGTGCCTAGATTGCCGCACTGAAATGCCCGGCAACGTTGCCTTTGGCATTAGAATGCATAGAATACAAATAATTGTCCAAAAAATACCTAAGTCACCTTCTGCCTGCACACATTTACGACAACGCTACTGACATTGTTCGTTGTTGCATCTCTAGAACCCATTGTATGTAATGTCGTTTAAGACCGGTTTTACAATCTTCTAGATATCATTTCTTGTTTTAAAATGGCGACCTTTCAACACCGATTTAGCTTTTGAAAATAAAAAAAGGCCGCAAGAGGCGAGATCAGATGAAAAAAAGGCCACACTGCAGGTCGCAGTACCAAGCGCTTTTAAGTTCTCATTGGAAGTAAACATGAGAAGCCTATCCTCATCCGTTCCAGAGTCAAATGAGAGAAAGTTCTGTCCAGCGATGTGAATCGTGCTGGTAACACCAAATTTGATCTGCTCGTCGGATTAGCAATATTGCTTTGTAGAGCTTCATGACGAATAAGTACGCTGAAGTGTAAATACGTTTCGTGGAGTTTACTCTAACCACGGATCCACTGGCTGTAGTAGAAAGTCCAGAAGTAATAGTTGTTACTACTTATACTGTCAGCTGACATGATCTTGACGCCAATTCTTGGGGTTTATACATCGTCACCATTTTCTTTTTTGTCACAAGGTCTGGGGCGTGGTTGTATTGACCGATTCCAGCATAGACAATGGCGTCATATCCATCCGTAGGAATATCCTCGGAGGTATGAAGGCGACATGACATTTACCACGCCGTGACAAAGAACGTTTCAAAATGCGCTTCTCATTCTCAACTCGATCATGATGATAAGTAAATCTATTGTATACATTTTATCTTTTATCAAAAGGTCAGATAGTTTTGATTTTTAAATATGTTTCGTATTTTGGGCGTCTTATTTAAAAATTCAAGTTCTCGACTTGGAATATTGCCGCGAGGGCCGCCATATTAAAGAAACGATGAAAATTCTGACCTTTCTTGGGTTTTTGCAGAATATTTCCTAAACGATGTGTTTTACAGCGAACGTGGTTAATTCTAAAGTAGACTAAATTTGCTACATTTTGAGTGCAGATCGACTTTGCTGAACTCAAAACTTGCCGCGATACAGCTCCTTAAAGTTTGGGTAGTTTTGATCATCATCAATGATCAAGCCAGTTTGGGAAATGGGCGGTGTTGAGGAAACTAGTTTCTGAGCTTATCCGTGCCCTCATTATCTAGGCTAATGTGAGAAAGCCTCTTATGCACATATTAACTCAGATTGATCAGTCGCGTGTTTATGGTATTAAGAATTGCAGCATTTCTTGGACGGAGACGGTGAGCCCAGCTTCTCATTCTCGCCTAGTTGTATCTCGGCAACTATTGAGTTTAGAAAAGTCGTTCTGCAAGTGACAGATGAGTCCATAAAAGTGCTACTTTACAGACTCAAATGAGCCCGTAAAGTGTTTACTTTACGGACTATTTCAGAAAAATACATTTTTACTGACTACCCTCTATTCTGTACGAAGATGGGACATCATGAAAATGTGATGAAACTATTTAGGATATTACAATTTCCAATTTCAAAAACGAAGGTATTGTGGTGTGGCAAGAGCTTCTCCGAACAAACATGTCTGAAAACAGTCCTGCATTATAGCACGTTGACAGCATTATGAAAAGGGTATTAAAAAGAAGTTAATGCCTAATAAATGTTGTTTTAGATCCAAAGTGATGATGGTCATATAAACATAACTGTTTAGGAATTCTATATGAAAACATAGATTTAATACCACCATTTTCACATCAAAACAAATTGCTAACAAAAAGAATTTACAATGAACTACACAAAATTGCACAGGGGTGTTAGATCGAATCGACATCAAAAGAATAAAATCCACGCTTCGTTTCGTGCCATCCTAATTTTTCTCGTTTCCCCCCCTTTATTTCATCAGAAAAACTGCATTTCTCTGCGTTCTTTTGATCTAAGCTTAACAGAACTGTGGATATCCCTTACGTGCGTGCATCCGTTTCAGTTGCTTTAGTTCGTTTCCCCACGATGTTAGTTACAATTACATACAACCTACTACTCTAAGCCCTCTCTCTAGAAAGAAGATTGTTTGAAGTGGAATTTTGGAGATTATGTGCTCTATCGAAACGACACGCGTTTTCCTTATGGATCCCGCGTGACCAGTCGGATTAAGTAGTTAACATGGGGATGTTTGTATGGTCTACTTCTAATTCGCACTGAATTCTATTAAATAAAGCAAAGATTAAAATCGATGCTCAAGTACCAAGTAATGGTAAATTATTGTGGTATTTTTCCATTAAGTTCTTAATTATATAAATTTTAATTTTTCTATTCGTGAATTTATCTGCTCCCGTAAAAACAAATTGAATTGTTCAAGCTGTTTATTTAATAATACACACTTGAGTTGAAAACTTATATTTCATTCATCCGCAAACACACAATACGAGAAAGAAACTTTTATTTTGATTTTTGAACCAACATTGCCAATTAACCATATCAATCATTAACTCAATTAAATAATTACGGTAATGAATGATCACTTGATGCTTTACTAATGGGAGTTAATTTTATATTATAGGTTATTAAAAGGTAAAGAATTCATAGTTGTTTCTTTATTTGCATATTCTAAGCGTTTGATCTTTGACCTATAGCGACATATTAAAAGAGGTTATGGGTGCTATATAGAGTTTTTGGCAATAAATATAACGGTAAAAAATTAGTCTTCGTCACCGTTGTAATGATAGGAGGTTGTAAGTAGGTGATAAATGGCAATTTTAAATTAAAGTCTCAATAGAATATATATTTTAATCAATGTTGTATATAAGAAATATTTGGTGTATTTAATGTGCGCTTTATAAAATGATCTGTAGAAATTCACATCATTTCTGATTACAGTAACAATTTGTGTGAAGTTGTTTGAAAATTGTATGCAAAGAGCTGTATCAAATCGCATCAAGTCAAAAACTAAAGGTGGAGACATTTTTACCTAAAAGAATAATAACTCCTAGATAGAAATAGTTAGTATACTAATATCAGTATACAGCATTTCAATATTTGAAGAGTTGCAAGTGTTTTTCTCATTTTTCTAAAACGTTTTGATGAACAAATTGCGATTAGAAAAACAATTAATTATAGAGACCGTTTCATTCTAATACATTATCAGATTCTAATAAATTAATGTGTTATGTTGTACCTAAGCAGCATCTAAGTAGTAGTAACTGAGATCGGAACTTTGATTGAGTAGTTGTTACGTAACTACAACTAAATTTATGACTTTATAGGTTTAATTACTTCAGTTCGGATTATTTTAGTAATTATGTAGTTGTTTCTACAGTTTATTGAAACCATGTAGTTCCATTACTTTTTAAGTAATTTTTAAAGTTTGTAGCAGTAACTTACCCGAAAAGTAACTTAACGTTTTTAAAACTTTAAAGTAGTGCTGAAAGTTCCTGCCACCTGTCTGAAAGCATTGCTTTACCCTTTAAAGTAACGGAGCCTTACAGTAGTATTGAAAGTAAAACTTGCGTATTTGCTACCCAACAGGAGAATCACTTTAAAGTGATTCGCGTAAACTACTCCATCTCCATATTTACTTGTAAAATGTCGGAGGCCATTAATTAATTTGCAATTTGTTATGATTGTTAATAGATGTTTTACTATATAACATTCAATAAAAATGAGAAATTGGTGCCAAATTGTGTCTTATGATTAATATAAACATGGTTTCTATCATGAGTATCAACTTATAAGTATTTTTTTCATATTTTATTAAAGACATTTTTTTATTAAAAAATATATTTAAATTGTTATTTTTTGATCTATCATCATCACATTTAACAGAAAAGTTGCAATGGTTTATAATTTTG
This sequence comes from Agrypnus murinus, assembly GCA_929113105.1. Classification (NCBI taxonomy): domain Eukaryota; kingdom Metazoa; phylum Arthropoda; class Insecta; order Coleoptera; family Elateridae; genus Agrypnus; species Agrypnus murinus. The sequence continues at coordinate 43,609,702 of OV816025.1, forward strand.
GTCAGTCTTTATATTATTAAGTACTTATTACAAATAAAATAGTAATCCATTCTGTGACACGATCGCAGCATTAGTATAGAATATTTGTTAAGTTGCAAGAGTAAGAGAGAGAGCAACCACGCGACACAATGTGGTAAAGAGAAAAAAAGTTCCACGAAAGTAGCAATTACTACACCGACACGTTCCCGCTACATAGCCTAAAGGTAACCGAAACGTAGCTGGACAAGTTCCAGAGAGGTTACTGTACCGTATTTGCTACCTAAAAATTGTTCCTCATTTTGGTCTCAGGAACGTTATGAAACCATAGCAATTACGTGCTAGTGCCAAAGGCTTAATAGTTACACCGGTAGTTGCTGGTACGTAGCGATGACTAAAAATGCTGCTTGGGTGGTTGTCGTCGAGTCTCTAATTCATGTAAAGTAATTAAATTTAAAAATGATTATAGTATACCCAAATTCTAGAAAGTTATTGTAGAACCCTAATACACGCCCACAGAATGCTTCTCACTACGTTTACCGGAAAGTAGTCATTTTTCGAATTGAGTATTACTCCAATGATTATTTAGTTGCCTTAAAACAGGCTTTCGCCTAATTATATTGAGACATACAGTAATTTATTTTTAGTGTGACTCAAATGATAGTATGCATGTGCATGCACAACAAATAATAATTACAATAGAATACACAATAAATTACAACAAGATTAATTATTACAGTTATTCCATAACCATCATTATTATTACTAAGATTTACAGAAATTATCGCCAAAACAAAAAGTATATACGAGGGTGGTTTGATAAGTCAGTGACTTTTAGAATTTCCCGCGCAGTAACTTTAAATGCAACACTGCTCCCGTCAACTGCCATCTATGCATAGACTACTGTAAAATTTTGAGAAGGCTGCGCCATTTAGTTTGTGTTTGACAGCCATTGAAAGCAAACAACCTCGTGAATTTTAACGAAAATGGAAAAAAGTGAATTTCGTGTGCTGGTTAAGCATTATTTTTTGCGTAAAAAAAACCATCACCGAAACCAAGGAAAGGCTTGAGTAGATAACAAATCATTTTGTTTTATTAAAAATCCGATAATACAATAATTTACCTATAATACAACAATTTACCGTTCAGCCATAAATTTCATAATTTACTTTTTGCGGTATACGTTGCAGTTCTATTGTATAAAATCAAAGATAAAATAATAAGGTATAATATATCATAATTCACAGTAATCACTTATATTTCGTTATGGAGAAAACATTTTGTATATGCGATTATGGATTTTGTTTTGTTAGCTGTTTCTGCATCGTGTAATAAAATAAAAGATTAATTAATGTTTACATGTAACATATAAGCAGTTAAAAACTGGCAACGAATTTCTTCTCTGGGATCTGTTTAAAATTTAAAGAAATGTTTGATACTATATAAAAGAAGAGTTATGAGATGTTAAGAAAGGAAACTAAATACCTAGATTAAATGAACTAAATAAAAAAATCATTAAATTATGATTTAAAGCTTTCTTGGTTCTGTGGCTTTTTAGTGTTTTCTTTTTGAACATTCCCGTTTTGTTGTTCGCTCATGATAAACATTTGATTTTTAAGACACATACTTAAATACTGGCAGTTTTTCAATCTAATAAATTTAAAATTAGTTTTGCTCTGATTTGGAAATATAGGTTAGTACAGTTTCTTAGATTTAAAATAGTTTGTAAATCTTCATTTTAATGTAGGTTATTACCTACACCTATTGGTGATTATTAAGATTACGCTTGTTTAAAATGAGTTATAACGAAAATGAAAAACATGAAGAACAAGAGAAAATGTCAACATCTAGTGGTAATTATTCTAGTGGAAGTGACGTTTTATTTACTCCTGAATATGAAAATGAGAGTGAAACTTCAACTGGGAGTTCTACAACAACTATCAAGACAAATTTATCAAAGAGAAAGAAAGAGTAAATTTGACGACTACTTTTCACAACAAACTGCGAAGAAGGTAGTATTATAAAACTTTTAAAAGATTTAGCTTTTATAAATAAACATAATAATTTAGACATTTATTTAATTATGAATTAAGCATTACATTCTTTTTTGATTTTTTGTTTAAATTCTGATATATCTTCCAAAGAAGAGGTGCCTGGCTTGCCGGACTCGTGAGATTCGAAACAATTTGATACGAGATAAGATTCGTTTTATTTTTTCAAAAGGTTCTTAACAACCTGGTGATCATCTACTATGAGTCAACGGAAACAACGTTTGTAGACAAAATCTATTTTATTGAAATAACCAGGTGGGTTCTTTGTAATTTAATTTCATGTGGAAAGGTCACTTAGCTAATTCTATTTACAAAATAAATAAGTAAATAATAAAGTAAATTTAGTATTAGAATTTATATAAAGTAGTAAGTTGTAAGCAAAGAAGATGCGAAAAAAATCATTTTATATAATGTTTTGACGTCATTTCTTGAGAAACTAAGGAGTTTAATAACGATCAAGGTTTGATTTTATAAGTATTTTTAAACTAGTTATGAATCGTTTAGATTAACTTATAGAATCACTAGATGTTTAACAATTTATCCATGTATGTAACATTAATATTAACGGTAGAAAACACTAGTTAAATAACAACTGAAGGCCTTCTAGCTAGTATTTAATCCAATGACTGGATAATGATTTTTATGTGTAAATAAATAAATGAGATTATTGGTGTTATTTATTTTCTTTTATTTGTTATATGATATTTAGTGTAGAACGGATTGAAGAAATTCGGTTCTTGCTTAGTTAGAACAGATTCTCTTTAGGGAGAAGTCCGGATAACACTTTATTTGTTTAAACTAATCATTCTGGCGCACATTCTATATAGCTCTATATAATTAGCTGGCGTTCCAATTCACCTACAATCTGCTTTAATTTAAAAAGAGAACGACTCGAACTTATTGTTCAGGCTAAGCCGAGGCCTATTTAAATTCAACGTAAGTACAATTACTGAAATTGATGTTGTTACAACTGACACCTAAGCGCGAAACTTATGTTTTTGAAAATAAAAAGGCAATTTTGTGCAAACAGTAAGTACTTAGAGTGATGAATAACATCAGGCAAATCATTTATAAATATCAAAAATAGCAGTGGTCTAAGATTGAATCCCTGAGGTACTCCAGAGTTAATTTCGTATTTGTCGGATGTATTGCCATCACGTATAACAAAGAACCGTCTGTTCTGAAGATATGATTTTAATAGATCCAGTGTATTTTTTGCAATTTCATACTGATAGAATTTTTTCAATAAAATGATCTCGTGGTCAGCCTTGTCAAAAGCTTTTTTATGGTTTGTATAAATTACGTCGGTCTGTTGTCTATCATTTAGATTCCAGATGACGTCGCGTCGTTAGTAAAAGTCACCGAATTTGTATAATAGTAATAATTCTTAATAGTAAACCGTGCTGAGGATGTGTACTGTATTGATTGAAATGATTAAAAAGTTTATTGTATAATATTTATTCTTAAGGTTTTGCTATTACAGGTGGTGCATTCAGTGCCATGTAACTCTAGATGGGTATCAGGGGCAGCCCTAGTATACATAGCGCCGATGATATATTGTTTTGCACGTGACGTTTCGCCCGCTGATGGAAGTCTACTTGAATCATTCTCGTTTTGTGCGGAATAAAAATGATGGCGTTTATGACTTCTTATTTGGTACGCTATGCTTGCGTGCTCATATCTGAATATAAAGTACGATAGTAAATTTAATATTATATACTTCAACCTACTAGCTACTAAAAATCATCAATTTCGGACTTATGGTAGGTTAAGTTAGGTTAGGTTAGGCCAGTAAATCTTACGTTAAATTAGGTCAAGCAGTCGAACTGGTTTAGAAAATCACATGATTATTTAACAAATTATGAGAAAAATTATTTTTCTCGTTTATGTACTTAATGCTTGATTTTTTGTATTTGGTGTAACGGGTACAAAATTAGAAAAAATACAAAACCTGAATTGTTGTTATGTCTGTTCAAACCATGGTTACTTCAAAAATCTTGAGAAGTTTCAGCCTGCTTGAATAGTTTTTTTGTTATTGTTGGTGGGTAATTGCTACATGTTTTGCTGGGATTTTTTATAGCACTCTGCTTAAGTAGTCTAACTAGATTATACTCTGAAATACAAAAACTGATCATTATTAAGTTAGCAGCAAAACAAACATGAAACCTCCTAACACATCTTCAATTATCATTGTTATTAAGAAATACGTATTTCTTCTTCAACACGAAAATAAACAATAAGCAAGCTTTAATGGCTTCCTCGTAAGGTTCCTCCGAAGGTTACAGTTTTATTGGACTGTCTTTGCTTTTCATAAAATATACTCATGCTTATTACAGCTTTTGTGCGTGGCTGCGAGTGCAGCAGTGGAAGGGCACTGCAATAGAGTCACTTAGTTGAGGTTGGGAATTGGGTCACGGAAGAATTAATCCAATCTACTGTAACGAAGTTACTAAGTTTTATTAACTATTTTGGGTATATGAATAACTGTGCTTATCGACTGTTGCAATCAGTCGCCGTTCGGATAAGCGACCGACTCAAGCGTCCCTTCCTTAACCGAATTCTGGCGTGCGCCGCTCCGTTTTACTCCTACCTTTTCCCCCACGCTCCGAGAGCACCTATATAAACAGGTGCGGAGCGACGATTTATTCAGTCCGCGTCCAGGACTTATCTCCAGCAGAACTACGAGCCCGGACCAGCCTACCGAGCAGTCTAGCAGCCAGCCAGGAAGATTAGAGTAATAACTCTTCACCGTATATTACGATTCTCCTTTCCTCACCGATTTCATCCTGCTTCTACGACCCTCTTTATAGTACCTTGCCCGAGACCTCGCTGTGCCTATGCCTGGGGGTCTCATCCTAAATCCACCCTCTTACCCGAGACCTCGCTGTACGTATGCCTGGGGGTCTCATCCTAAATCCACCCTCTTGTCCTAGACTTCGCTGTGCGTATGCCTAGGAGTTTCATCCTAGATCCACCCTCCCGTCCGTACCTTTCCCGAGACCTCGCTGTGCGTATGCCTGGGGGTCTCATCCGAACTTCCACCCTTACCGCAATCCCTAGACTCTTGTACCTCCCGTTAACATACCTTACCTCACCCGCACGTTGATTTTGCTGCTTACACTTTGCACCCGCTTGCTGCACCTTACCGTAGAGTAACGTATGTATTTGTTGTTTTGCACCCGCTTGCTGTGGCTACGACAGAGTAGCGTAGGGTAATAGTTAGGGATTGAGTTGAATGGTTTGCTTTACTAGTATTATTAATAAAAACCATTTGGTTAATATTGTGTGTTTTATTTGTTAGTATTAATACCCTCTTAGTGAGAGCTTTAAGGACAGGTGGAGTGATCCAGACTTGGCCGTCCTCAGCAACCCCAGCAGTTCCCTGGATTATCCTTTCTCCACTAGCAGTTACCCGGATCCGTAGAGCATACCACCTTAAAATAACTGGCGCCCGAGAGTTACCGTTGTTACCGCCGGCCCCTTACAAATTTGACGTCCGAGTAGAGACGTATACCGAGACAACCCAGGGGCACCCCAAACCATCTTACACTACACAGCTCTTAGCGCAATAGATCTAATTCTACTAATTTATTGCAGTTTAAAAATTACACTATTTTGACTCTATGTTTTCTGCTACAGATTGATTTTTATATTGTTTGTGTACTAAGGGCATGCGAAACGTTAAAGGAATTTATTTTCCTATTTTTATTGTGATATTGTGCTTCTTCATACTGTCATGATATTTGAAATACGAAAAAAGCATCTCATCCACTCTATAATTTAAATAAGCTTAGTATTTATGAAATTTCAAAGCGACACGTTAGATGGGTTGCATAATTTCGAAATTATAATTTTAAGTGATTTGTCTTTTATGAAGTTAAATATGTTAAAGTTTCTTTTGTCCCATGCAAAAATTGTATTGCATTCAATTGTTTCGACAAAGAGATATAAAAGCAAGACCATCTTTGTAATAATTATCTTCTTATTTCATTTTTCAAGAAGTGCATATACTGTGTGTCCGCGTAAGTTGGCTATATATGGAAAACTTTGTTATTATTGATTTTATGAAAAACAGTTATTCTTCATAAAAAGTTCTGCATGTTCTAAAACCCAAAATTCAACCATCAGATATTAAATTATATCAGTCGTATCATAATAATAATAATAATAATAAAATGTAAAAATAATATTTTGTAATTGTAAATAAACAATATTGAATATTTAAAAAGTATTTTTAATCCATAACATCTTTTCTTATTAAAAATTTTCGATATGGTCAAAAATGAAGGTACTAATGAAGGTACTTTACTCTTGAACAAAAATGATATAATTATTATTATTATGATACGACTGATATAATTTAATATCTGATGGTTGAATTTTGGGTTTTAGAACATGCAGAACTTTTTATGAAGAATAACTGTTTTTCATAAAATCAATAATAACAAAGTTTTCCATATGTAGCCAACTTACGCGGACACGGTGTATATTGTAGAGTATACTTAAATTTAAGGTTATGTTTACAAAAAACAATGTAAATAAATCAATGTCAGATATTATGAGGTAAATGTTTTGTTTAGTTTGAAGTTTCAGAAAGTTGGTATATCTAAGTGATTATTTAATCAGTGCTTCAAGTTAATCAAGTGATTAATTTATTTTTCGATATAAATTTTATTAACTGCTAATAAAGAAAAATTTGAATTTTTTTGACCAGATTATAAATGGATTTGGACTTAAAAAAATTAATTTACTTACCAATAGTATATAATTAAATGGATTTAGAATTCCAATTAGTAAAGCCCTTTATGTGGAGATATTTGAAAGAGGTCGTTGACACATTTTCTTGAATTCTTTGTCAAGACTAATAAAAGCAGCCTAGCACACACAAGGGGAGAGACAAAAAGAAAGTTGGCAATCTTGTGGCGTGAAATATTTAAAAAGGAATTAAAATAAAAACGTGTGTTCTTAATAGTAGTTAGTAGTATGTTTTTAGTAATTAAGAAATATGATGATACCAAAAGTATTAATCTCCAAATAAAGAATTCTGAATTATTTTGGGATTAATATAAAAAATTGAATGATAGAATTAAAAAGATAGAATTTAGTAACAAAATTTTACTATAATTGCCTATAAATATTTAGAGATAAATTCATAATTAAGGAGCGTTTCCATCTTTTTACTTCAAAAAAAAAAGAAAACCGGTTCTCTGGTATCTATTTTCAATTTCCATTTTGTTTCGTTTTTGTTTTTGGTATTTGTTAAATTAAAAAAATAAAATTATGTTGTTATTATTTTGAAAATTACTTTGTGTATCTGTTTTTATATAACTGTGTCCCTAAATATAAGAATTTAGTTATCTATTGAATTGAATCTATTGAGCTGCTTGGGAGAGTCTCAATTGGTGGAGATTAAGACTTACAACAATATATTTAGCCGGAGCATTTATTCTTCTCTTTCTTACGATAGCATTTGCGTCTGATAATCTTGTCAGTGTATCAATACAATACGCTAATTTACAGTTTTATCAGTTAGTTTTATTAATGTAGTTATTATTACAATATATTAATAAATTACACCATTATTGTACAATGGCATTTACTAGCACTATCCGGGAAAAAGTCATATCTATGTGCAGTAAATATTTCCTGTTACTGTTTTTAATTACTTTTACGGCTATGTGTGCACTATGCAATTAACATTATTATTTAATGTAGAAATAAATCATTTTAAAAACATGACACGAGTCTGTGCTGCACCTTCACATAAAACCAGCGGCGTGCGGTGAGAATTTAGGTTAGGGAAGCAACCACGATTTTAATTATAATACACCTAGGTACAGGCGCGGATTAACGGGGAGGGAATAATCCCCCCCCATTTAGAAATAAGTTTATATAAAATAGAAACAAATAATGTTTGTTTAATAATTATTTATTAAAACAATTATTTTTCCAAAGATTTCCCCCTCAAAATACTCCTCTGGATCCGCCCCTGCTAGGTACAATAGAAAACAGTGTTATAATTATTAAGCTTAAAAGTTTTTCAAAGAAGCACTTTTACACTTGATACTTATGGAATTTGTTTACTATCATTCTTTATTTAAAAAAAACTACTACTATGTATCAATTTTCCGGTCTTAGCAAAATACCGGTACAGGTTTTATCTTTGTTGTTAAATTTGAAAGTTCTGGTTTTGATCTGCCTTTCTTAATAATTTGTAATTTCTCTCCAAAACTGTATGCGAAAAATTCTTTATTAATAATTTACAAACTGAACAAAAAATCGTCCCGATTCGGCTACATCGAAGGTACTCCAACCTTTCACCGAAGCAGCTGAGTTTGCAGTCATGACGATAATGCAATTTTAAATTTGCATACAGGCAAACTAAATACAATTATTTGTCTTTAAAAAATCCAACTTATAAATTAAAATAATAAAATGCGACAAAATACAGTCTCATTCGCAGATTTACATTACTTAAGTAACATTAACTTTAACAAACACTAAATCGAACAAATAACCAAATTATAATAAATAAACATTTGGGCATGAAGCACACTAAAAATCACGGCTAAACAGCATCGTCAACTATATCACCACACGCCCGCTGATTCACGCCAAGGCTAAGAGAAGAGAATTTATAAGCAGTGCTTATATGCAGTGTATGTAACACATTTGAATCGGTATTACCTTTCCGTGCAAGTTTAATGAGCCTAATTTAAAATAGTACTCTTAATAATTATAGTTTTTACTGTACGGAATTGATGTTAAGCTTTAAGTTGATTAAATATTACAAATTTAAATAAACGATTACCATAATTTTATAAAAATATTTTTGTTAGCATTGGTTTTTATTTTTAATAAATTCTCAAGGGAAGCATTGCTTCCCTTGCTTCCATGGACCGCACGCCACTGCATGAAACAAAAGAACTGTTAAAAGTGGAGTCTATAAAACAGCTGAAATTTTACACAGAAGTTGCTGCCCTGTAAGTTAAAAGACGTTAACACGAAACAACACTTGAGTCTAATCCTAAAAAGGAATTATCCTTAATCCTCCCTCAATACGAAAGTAACACAACAATCAGGCTTAAAATCTAGTGTGTAGGGAACGTATAGGATTTCTTTTCTTTAATTAGACGTCGTCTTAACTGCATTCTGGTCTAATCACAAGTGCTTTGATGCGTGTATTACAATCAATCATGATCAGAACAATACTTGTAAAATATATCATACTTTGTCTGTTACTCGTCCAATAAAACCAAAAGCGGAGAATACATTTAATGTTTGAACTAGATACGTCTCTTTTCTTTTATAATTGCAATATAATAACTATTAAACCATTTGGATAATGCACATACAGTAGTAATTGCTTTATAAGAAAAATCAATATAATATATAATGACTATAATTATTATTAATTATATTAGTCAATATATTCAATGCATTGAACAAGCAAAGCATTTTATTATCTACCATCGTTATTTAACCGTAATAAATCTGATAAAAATATCAGAGTGAAGGAATCTGAAAGGTTAGACGTTTCAAACTTATCAGCTTTGATAATTCTTTTGCATTGCTTGATCGGATAACCATGAAGATCGAGCTACTGGAGCATAGCAGTTTAATTAACTTCAGAGGTTTTATAAACTATTTAATAATGGGTGATGCGGCATTTTAATTTAGCCTACTATATTTAATTACCGGGAATAAAAAACTCATTTTAATCAACTTAATGTTTCTTAGAATAAACTGTCTCCTTACAATAATTAGATTTATTTTTTTAAGCATATTTACGCTAATCGCTTATGTATTTTGCTTAAGAGGTCAGAATGTCAAGTGGTAACTACCCAAGCAGCATTTTTAGTCATCGCTGCGTACCAGCAACTACTAGTGGAACTATTAAGTTTTGGCCAATAGTTACAAGCACGTAATTCCTACGGTTTCGTTACGTGCCTGGAACTAAAATGGGGAACAAAGTTTGGGTAGCAGATACGTGGCGGCGTAGTAATTGTTACTTTCGTGGAACTTCTTTTCTCTTTGACACATCGTGTCACGTGGTTACTCTCTCTTACTCTTGCAACTTAACAAATATTCTATTATTCTCTATACTAATGCTGCGATCGTGTCACCAAATGGATTACTATTTTATTTGCAATACGTACTTAATAACACAAAGAGCGATGAATTGTTTGATTAAAATATATTTAAATATATATTTTTTAATAAAAAATGTCTTACTAAAATATGACAAAAATACTTATAAGTTGATACACTTGACAGAAACCATTTTTATATTACTCCTGTTATGTTCTTTGCTGTTGTTACCCACAAAATGGGGACTGTTTATTGGGAAACGGTAACAACCTTTAACCGCAGTTAAATCTGTCGGCTGCCAGCTAACTAGTGGGAGGTCGTGGGTCTCACTAAAGGTCTTCTGTAATGGGCGCCAAGAATCGTCTAAAATAAATAGCTACAGTATTGACCGACAAAATCTGAAAAGAACAACACATTTGCGACTACTACCAATGTGATTGACTTTTCCCAATAATGGCTCCTCGATGGCTGAAAATATAAACTCCAAATACCACACATATAAATAATAAGTCTTCAAATAAGAGATTTACAGTGCTTTATTATTAATTAAACAAATTATCAATGAAAACAAATTAACCAATATGAAATAACCTTGGCAAAAATTGAATGTAGGTTATTGATTTCTAGTTACAAATTTTATCTGGGTGAGGATTAATTCGAGCAATTTATTTATTCTAAATTTAACTTAACTTCAAGTCTCAAAAATGCAATAAGCGAAGGGCACGGTAAAATTTATCGCGAATACTTGTGATGTAGATTGCGCCATCGTAACCTCAGAATTTAATTCTTTAACCAATTCAATACGGAGCAAAGTCATATGTAATCACTCTCAAATATTCCTAACAATATGATACAGTAAATAATATGTGACAAAATTATATATATGAAACAGATACCTAGATATGAGTGCTACACGCACACTGGGGAAAACCATTTAACACATAAAATAATAATATACAAATATGCAAAAATTTTTATATACAATAAAGGGTTGTCAAACGTTATTGTTGTTGTAACCAGTTGCTATCTTATAATTGACTCACGATACGGTGTCTTCGAACTGGAGAGGAACGTCACCAACCAGGTCGAAAGTAGCGTGATCGGACTAGGCAACACCAACCAAATCTGCGTAATGGTCTTGTAACAACCCAAATATACAACGTATACTTGTTGTACAACAAGTTATAAAATGAGTAAAGGATAAACCCAAAATAAAAAAAAGGTCTTCGGTGGAATGTGACCTTAAGAGATAATTACGTCGCCTCCAAATGCTGCTAATGACGATTATACAACAAAACGAGAACGTGAGCTTCTATAACCTCAAAGAAGAACAAGTGGAAAATATCCCATAAAGGTTCCCATTAACTTGGAAAAACAGCGCCACAATTAATCACAAATCTGCATCAATGCAATTCCCATAACTCAACGTAAAGGAAAAGATTAATTAAACGGCGATGTCCACGAAAATATATTCTTCAAAGAAGTTCTTCACACGAGCGATCAAAACCAAGTGCCGGTCTCTTATCAAGACAGGAAATTAGTTCCACACAAAATGGCAACTACACGGAGAGAAAATGCGAAAATCCCTAAACGCTATACAACCTAACACAAAAGCATAGCTATACAGGGTGCTACGAAATTAGCACGTAACACTGTGTTTAAATAAAAGATAGTCAATTATTGTCGTTAATTAACTTGAATAATGTTGAGTGAGCAGGGAGCGTTACATACACAATGCATACACTGTACAAGATGTGTGTCCTCCAAGCCCACTCAACTGGTACTGACGGACGGACCAGGATTGGCTAGTTACATCACTACAAATAAATGTTGCCAACTTCATGTTACATACATAACAATTCTTAAGGCACAATTTGGCACCAATCTGGTATTTGTATTACAAATTATAATTGATTAATGGCCTCCAACATTTTACAAGTAAATATGGAGATGGAGTTACTTTACGAAAAATTACTTTAAAGTAATTCTCCTGGGTAGCAAAGACGTACATTTTACTTTCAATACTACTGTAAAGTTCCGTTACTTTAAAGGGTTTAATAATGGCGCGAAGCAGGTGGCAGAAACTTTCAGTACTACTTTAAAGTTTTAAAATTTTTTAAGTAGCTTCAGGCAAGTTATACTACAAACATAATACCACTTTGAAATTGCAACGACTTTAAAGTAATTATACGAAGTGGCAATACCGTTCCATATACTTTAAAAGTTACTTAGAAGTAATGGAACTACATAGTTCCAATAAATAGTATAATAAACAACTACACAATTACTAAAATATTCCGAATTAAAGTAATTAAACCTATAAAGTCATAAATTTAGTTGTAGTTGCATAACAACTACTCAATCAAAGTTCCGATCTCAGTTACTGTTACTTAGATGCTGCTTGGGTATAACCTTTCATAATTATAATTATAGAAATCAACCTGTAGCAGCAGAAATCATGGTGTTAAAATATTGTGGCTACTATATTTGATTTCTGCGTGGTATTCCAAAAATGTCTTGGTATGTCTTATTTGAAATTACTATCTTACCAATAACACAAATGCCTTCCAAATAAAAGCATTTCATTTCCCACTTCAACCTAATGCACAGTAGTTAAATTAAAAATCTGGAGGGTTAGTTTTCCAAACTGGAATGAATTAATAAAATTAGATCTAGTGAATTAACGTTTGCGTAGATTGGATCAATTTGGAAAGAACTAATGTTAAGTTGAAGTTGTGCTTATTGTTGCTTCATTGTTTTGCAGTCTTCCTTGATACAATTCCCTACCTCACCTAAGTGATCCGTTTCAGTGCCCCTTCACTGTTGCACTTACACACAGAAGCTGAAATGTGCATGAGTATGAGAAGCAAAGACCGTCCCAATAGAACTGTAAGCTTCGGAACAAACCTTACGAGGATGCCATTCTTCTTCAACTACCGTGCTCTGTTGCAGAGAGTTGGAAGTTCTCTCCTATACTTATGTTGTGCATATTCAGTGATCACAAGTTCTCATCTGCATGTTTTCGCAGAAACATTTTCGAAGTAACCGTGGTTTGAACAGGCATTGAACAGTAATCCAGATTTAATGCTAAAGGTTTTAAGCTTTTGCTGCAACCATTTATACTGGGTTCGTGGATTGCGCCAATTTGCTTTTCCTGCAAGAGAACTTGGTAATTGCTCTATTAATTTTCACGCGGTAGTAGGCTGTTATTATTTTAAACGTTGAACTGCATCTTCTGTCTGTATTTTCAAAAACTTTACACCAATGACTTTTGATGGTCTAAAAACTGTTATTGGCAAAAATCCATTTTGCTCACCTCAATTAATATAAAAGCATTGTACGACATTACAAAAACCAGAAAAGAGAAGTTCATGTGGTGTCAAATGGATTCGATTCGATAACGTCACATTACTTAGTTCTACATTTTGTTTTATGATCAAATGACCCCGCAGAATCCTTATGGAAAATGGCTTTCGTCAGATTGCTCTGAAACTTTGCTGAAAGATAGTTTTCGATGTGTATGTAGATCAAAAGTGTCAACATGCACAAAGTTCAAAAAGTTATAGTTTTTGAATTACAGCCGTTTGAAGTTGACAATTTTTGCATTATTCAACTTCAAACATTGTATTTGACTCATTCGTATGTCAATACGTATGTTGGTAATGTATGTTGAGATACATTTGTTACCTAGACGTGATCAAGTTAACTTAGTTACCGAAATACGTGCTGACACGAGTCAAATGCGAATACTCATGTGTGGTTTGGACACATCTTTTAAATTGTAGTGTAAGATGTGCCTAGAATAGTCTTGATAAGGTAATTAAGTCAATGTATCCTAAATATTTTGAGAGTGACGAAGAAGCACGTATTAATGAAGCATGTATTACCATTCTGTCAAGCAATGTTTGAAGTGACTGCCACATCTAATGTTGCAAGAGTTGCACCAACGGAAAGACATGAAGTCGAACTCAACAGAAAAATCATTGCGGCGAGAAATTTTGAATTAAAAGTGCCTTTTCAATGGAGAAGGCAACAATCTAAAAAAGATTTGTTTTAAATGTAAAGTATCTAACAGACTTGGCAGCTTTTGATGCATGTTGAGCTGCTGATGGTATAATAATCGAATAATAAATTCTGTGATTTTAGATATACATGAAAAATATAAAATTTTAAGCTTGCTTAGAAAAATTTGATTTAATTAAAAAAATTTCTGTAAAAAATTTTTGGTAAAAGTTTGTATTATCAAAATGTACCATTGTAACAGATATCATGGTAGATCTTAAAGTTACAGTCCAGCTTTATCTGAAATGTTTCCAATAATGTTGATTACCTTTAAAATTACAATAAAAATATTTTCATTAAATCAGAAGTTCTTCTTGGGAGTAAAAACCTTAATAAAGAATATCCTAATAATTTTTAGCTGAAAACTAAAGCATGATCAATATTTATTTTCATGTAGTATGATTATGAAAGAATAAATTGATGCCTTTAATTGTTGATAACTATCACATTCTGTATTTGTTTTATAATTATTTACTTACGATGTTGCATATTGTACCTGGTTCCGTAAAATGCTTTGGATTTGACGTTCTTCTCAGATGAATCAGGCGAATTAATTCGCAAGTGATGAGAATGTAGAATACTGATAATCCTAATTTCATGCATGCATTGTCCTAAAAATCGGTATTTTGGTTAGCTCTTTTGTGAAGGGGATTAACCGGTCCCATAGTTTTTGAAGAGACTATTATTGCCGAAGGATGCCAAAACAACATTCTGCAATCACTCATCGATCAACTCGATGACGAGGAATTGCAACAGGGTTACTTTTAGTAGGACATCTGAATCGTGCCACCTTGGAATTATTGCGATACTTTAACTAAGAAATTAGGTCAGGTGTTTATTGTGTAGAGCAGATATTAGCTGATCGGTCAACTTCAATAGTCAGTTTTGAATCACTTCACCATCCAGCTCCAACTAGGTCAGCCTACAAATCACTGTTGTCAGAATCTGAGCCAGTGAATAACATTGGAATAGTCGCATCACTGTACAGTCGAAGCCCTGTCGAATTGCTAGTACTATTTAAATTTTTCAACAAGCTCAGAACATTGGTCGCGTTGTTTTCGGTGGTAGAAAATTAACTATTATTACACTATCTAGAGATCTCTATAACTGAGTAGTTTGATGTCACAGCTCATTTATTGGTGTATTCGACTTGGCTCAACATATCAGATCATAGCAGCTCTAAGCTGTTTTCGAAAATACATTGAAAGAAGGCTAGAAACATAAATCTAGGTTGTACAGATTAGCTACAGTTGGTCAAATTATAGAAGGGTGCCATATTTACAGAGAAATCGAGGCATACCGAGTGAGCCATAAGTTAAGGCACAAACTAGCAACCTCTCGGGGGATGGACCAAATGGGATATATTTCAAGTGCCCTAAAAGTTTCGTAATATAAGTAAAAACTAATCTTTACATAAGGATGAATGTAAAATAGTATTGTTTGTGTATGGTGTCTTTCTGGTAAACTACTATTGAAATAAATCAAATTTAATTTTGCACCTTAACTTATGTCTCACCCATTACCGTTATACCATAACCCTTACAGTCTTGTACAGCTTTTACTAAAAATTCAAATTATCAAAAGAAGAAAGAAATGATGTCTACTGTAGTAAATGAGCTTTCAAGGACACTATTTCAAGAAAAAAATATATAAATCACCATTTTAAAGTTTGCTGTTGAGCAAGCACAACTGCCTCTCGAAGTAAAACTTTAATGGAATCCGTTTCATCCACGTTGAACAAGGTGTTAAACAACTTCTGTGTCAATTACTGTATATGAAGCAATTATTAAGTTTATTTAATATTATTGGAACCAAAAGATCGCATGATTGGAACTTGCACTTGACTGCTAGTTACAGAAGAAATGTGTGTATATTTTTGTGGTCATGATCAACTTAAGTAAGAGTAATGGACTCCTCTGTACTTGTCGGATATGTTGCTATTGCAGAATGAGAATCAGGAAGATTTTTGGTTGATGGGAATTTTGCAGTAGCTAAACATGATCCCGTTTATTTATATTGACCCGAATCATGCCATTGGATAAAACATATTGGAAGATGAAGATAAAAGGAGGATTATAAAATAAATAAAACTGATTAGTTAAAAGCTTCGCAAATTTATTATAATCTACTTAAGGATTGCTTTGACAGCTAAGCTGTCATTATCCAAGGTAATATAAATATAAACAAACATGTCGCTAAGGTAAATACAAAAATATATATCTACCTATAGATAAAAATAATTAAAAATAAATTATGTAACACTTCCAGTGACAGAGAATTACTGAGCTCAATCTGTTCGTTCATTAAAGGTACCCTGAGTTTGTGTTTCTATATCTCATAAGCTTCTAAAATGTCTAATTTGTGTTTGTTATTACAAAAATGTAGGAACTTAATATTATTTTGGGGAGTAATGTGTGATTCTGATCTAAAAGGTGTGTGGTGTAATTAGATTTGTCCGGATGTTTACACACGTGCTTTTTATGTCTTATGTGGAAATTCCGAAGAATTTGTCCGATATATACCGAACTACAAAAAGAACAATTCAAACGGTATATGCCCAATCTCATGATATCGTTTTTAGCATTAAAGACTAAACTAAACTTGGCGACAGCTATAATAATCAAGCAGATGTCAAATGCGTTCATAAATAGCTGCTTGGACTAGATAATAAACAATTTAACAAAACTCTATTGAAGTAATGAGTATTTTCATAACATTTCGCGAAGCATTTAATGTTTTTATACATGAATCTTCCGTTTGATGTTAAAAATAGTTATACTTTGGCAACCTCATTCTACTTAATTTAGCCTTTATTGGTATATTTAGAAATATATGATCACGTAACGTTTCGTTATACTATGGCATAACTCTTCTAACCTCTTTTATATATTTAAGTAATACCTGTCTTGTTTTGATAAATCAATAACCAACAGTTTTTTTGGTGTCACGCTTAAATATCACAGACGTAATATCATCCGACGAAATATCACGTTTAAAATATCACAAAACAAAATATCATAATAAAAAATATCCCAAGAATAAAATATCATAATAAAAAATATCTCAAGAACAAAATATCACATGAGGAGATATAATAAGAGTTTTAATAAAATTTTATTTTTAGTAAAATCTTATATTTAATAATAATTAATTATTCGATATACGGACCCTTCTGAACCCAGGTAAACCAATGACACTGAGTTGTAGAGGATAACTCAGAGAACAAATAAGAAAATAAAAATAATAAGAAAAACAATGTTAAAATCACTATTTTGAGGTTAGAATGTTATAATGTTAGGTTACAGTTAGTAAAAAAGTTGGCTGTATTTACGTGAAAATGGCGTAAAAATGGTGTTTGTGTCATATGACAGGAAGATTTTATAATTTTTACCTGTTTTTTTTATTTATATATATTTCCGTATGTATGAATGTACGATCGGGGTCGGTATATCGAATAATTACCTAATAATATTTACTTCCGGGTGTACATGGAAGTTTGCTTTAGGACAACATTATATAGATGTCTCCAATTGTAATTGTTATTATTAATGTAAATTCGAGATTTACATATAGAGAAGCAACAGGTACAGAGGTTCAGGGTTTCAGACAATGCCTCCCATACTGAGGAGCATGGACTGGAACAGGAACCCAAAAGAACCGGAATCGGAACCGGAACCGATTACTTTTATGGAACTGAAACCGGAATCGGAAGCCTTACTAAAATTCGTGTTAATGTTAAGACGAGAACCGGTATTTTTTGGTTCCACATTTCGGTTCTACTGGTAAATAAAAAAAGTAGTTCAATATTCTTCCAACAGCGCTACCATAACCATTTCTTACTAAGTGGATGTTCATACTAGATCCATTTCCACTACTAATTGACCAATAGCAGTGTGTGAATTGACTAGAAAAGTGTTACGTCACATTTTATATTGGTAGCCCTGAATATTTCCAAACAAATTTTATCTTGAAAAGAATCTACAATATTAACCACGTTCGGTACTTCACATCTGTTTACTCCAAGAGCTCAGTTTCTATGGTATCCATTGTTGTAAATAATTGTAACTATAGCACTAGAGTTTCCCGAGTAAAAAGAGTTGAAATACCGAAGAGCAAATATATTTATGAATTATCACCTATATTATAAGCGATACTTTAACCTAACGTGCATCGACTGTCAGTTATCAAGGTCATATTTGTTTGGAGATATTTGGAACTATATACCAACATAAAATGTGACGTCATTACTTTTGCTTCTGGAACCCTTATGGAACCTAAAAAATCCTGGAACCGGAACCTTAATGTTTAGAAAATTAAAATTGGAATCGGAACCGAAACCTTTATTTCGAATTTTCAAAAACCGGAACTGGAACCGGAACCTATATTCTCCAGGTCCAAGTGCCCAGTCTCTGCTGAGGAGTCCAAAGTGAGGGCGAAACGATTGTCTAAGGGTGTTTTTTAGGGTGTTAAATTTTGTGGGTCTCAATTTGCTGTTATACCCAAGATTTAATTTTATATGTTTAAATAATTTATTTTAAAGCAAAAAGAGAAAATTTTATTTTTAATGAAATATTATAGTATGTATTAATATAATAGGAAATATCACATGAAAAAATATCTTAAAGTTAGTAAGAACTACTGTGATACTGTATTTAATATCGAGGGATATATTTAATTACAATGTTAGGTTAGTTTTAAGGAAATATGGTTTGTACGCATACTATAATTACAGTTGTAAATAAGAACGTAAATGTAATTATTTGTATATGAGTATATGAGTCAATAGAGGTTTTTTACTGAGTAAAATAAATTATTATTATATTTTAAACATAATGGTGATATTTTGTATTAGGATATTTTTTCATAAGATATTCTGTTCTTAGGATATTTTTGCATGTGATATATTAGCATGTGGTATTTTGACTATGATATATTGTCGTGTGATATGACTGTGATATTTAGACATGTAACCGTTTTTTTCACATATTGAAATGTAAGGGTTGATAGCACTACGAAGTACCAAATGCAGAAGCGTAAAATTAGAAACGTGCTAATGCATAGGCTATAAACTCACAACCGCAAAAATGGCAATACAATAAACAAGTTGAAGACCAATAAAAGCTAAAAAGTAAAAATCATTGCTACCAACGGTTTGGGTTATTAAGTCCTTACCATATATTACATACTTATACTACAAGTGTATATTAGATTAATTTTCTAGGCTTATCATACACAATAATAATCTTTTTTATTCTTAATCCTGCTTTACTTTTGTTGGAATCGGAAACCTGTAATAATAATAATCATTATTATTATTATAAAGACGAAAAATTAAAATGTCACATAAACTATGTAGTAATGCAATTTAAAATTTTACGAGGCAATTAAAAGAGGTTATTGCAAATTAATGCTTAAATAAAAATGGGATTTTATTACGGTTTAACACGATTTGGACATGGTTAATGTTACACCAAAAATGTAACCAACATATCTGGATGTATACTTCTCATGTGCACACATAATTCGAGCTATTAATGATGTTTATTGCACATGTCATTAGTGTCGCTCTTGCTTTATTACAATATTAAAACAAATTTTTATTATGAATATTAAAATTAAAATTAGTCTTCACTTTTCTCTATAAGATTATATTGTTATAAATATAAAGTCCGTGGCGGATTATGTTAGCCTAAGTTAGCTGGTTTGAAAAAGCCATGCGTTTTCTTAAAACCAGGGATTTGATTCTAGTGTATATAGAATAGAGTGTCTTTGATATTGTTATAACTTGATAAACTTGATATTCAAGAAACAAATCAAACAAAGAAAGTTCATCTTTCATTTAATGTCTATTTTTACTACAAGTTCGAACGAGGTCCAAACGCTTTTACTGGAGACCTTGCAATCTTCATCTATGGATGCAGTAACTATTTAATAATGCGCAGCAGATTAACCTAAAAAGCTGCCTAGTTTTATTAGGGTATAGGGTACGTCTATACAATTGACGAAAAACTTGAACGCAGTTTTCAGTTTTTTATTTACCGCCTTGTTGGCGTCTCGATGGCGTTGGGCTCGATGGACACCAAATGTAGCGAGACGAAAACGTGACAGCATCAGGCCCCGTCATCGTAAGGCGAGGAACGGGGAATCAAATGCGAGACCGCTAAGCAGGACCAGGAAAAAGGAAATATGCTTTGGGGTGTTCGAAGAGTGGGTTGATAATAGCAGATGCTGTTTGTAATATTGCTGCGAAGAATTAATAAAGTTGTTCATACGTTTGTGGTGGTTATTTCTTACTGTTATTTAAAGACTTAATTTCCTCATTACCCTAACATCAGGAGTGGGATAAAAAACCCACGTCCTTGGTGCGAATTGTAATTGTGTTGTGTGCAGTTCTTTGAAACCATGTCGAACCGTAGTCACGGGGTTTACCGACGAGAGGGTGGTGCCGTTGGAAGCGACGAGGATGCGAGTGAAGGGCGACTACAAGGTGTAGGGCGGCGCCGGCGGCCGAGATCCACGTCCAGACACCGTAGCCGGAATGAACAAGGGCAACGTTCTAATAGCACCTCCAGGTATCGGGGCAGGGCCCGGGAGCGCTCGCGGTCCAGAGGCCATAAGTCGAAGCGCAGGACTTCCCGGAAGGAAAAGAATCGTCCCCGAGAGCGCTCCAGGTCTGGTAGGACGGAAGTGAGCGAATCCGTTTCTCTATTGAGTGAAGCACTCGTTGAGGGTATGGAAAAATTAGCGAATAAGCTTACGGTTAGGGAGAGTCAGCAAGCGGTAAGTGCTACTTCGCTTAATAATAATCCTATTGCAGAATTCGATCCGACTAATCAGAATGTTACCGATTGGCTTGATGCCGTAGATGAATACGTTGCTATATATAATTGGAATGACAAAACCACCTGTCATTTAGCGTTAAATAAATTAAGGGGTGCCGCTGAGGTGTGGTATCGCGGTTTACCCTCTCGTATTCATACATGGCTCGAGTGGAAACAGTTACTTATGCAAAACTTTGTGCCGACAAGGAACTTGCACAAACTAATGGGCACAATGATGGCCTGCGTAGCGAAGCCCCGTCAGAGCCTGTACGCGTACGCGTTTGAAAAACTTGCGTTAATAAATCAATTAAAACTTCCAATGACAGATGCAGACAAGGTTCACTTAATTATGGGCGGAATATCAGATCCACAAATACAATTTTCGGTAGAAACTGCGAATATAACCGAACCCAGTAGATTGGCCAGTCATTTTAAAGTGTACGATGCTAATATGCAGGCCCGGATTGGGACAAACTCCGGTAAAGGAGCCGTCGCAGTATCAGTAACAGCCACTGCGGAAGGTACGGAATCCTCGGAAAAGAGCGCATGTTTCCGTTGCGGTTAATTCGGTCATTTAAAACGCTCCTGTCCTCGTAACCATCCACAGTTGCAGCGTACAGGTACTAGGTACAATGTTAATACCATTAGACACACCGGAAATGCAAAATTTTACAAAGATATTTATTTGAACGGTAACCGTATCAAGTGTTACCTGAATCTTGGTAGTGAGGTCTCTCTAATTACGAAGGATGTCGCTGAAACATATTCGTTAAGCTTGACGCCGCCCAAACCACCGATTGTTTTGTCCACACTTACTGGCGACATTATTCCGCGATTTATTACAAACGCCCACATAACCGTGAATACAGTAGAACGGAACATTGATTTTTATGTAGTGGATAACGAGTTTCTGGGAGTAAATATACTAATTGGTCAGAATTTTACGAATTGGAAGATGTTTTCTATTTTAAAAGCGGGAATGAACTGGCCTTTAGTGAAACGTTTGAAACGTGGAAAGTAAATAGGATAAATAAAATAGATCTAAAAATAGGAATTCAAGATCCGGACGCAGGGACGAACCCATGGGGGGGATGGGAGGGGAAGCTCCCCCTCAAAGTTTATAATTTTGAGCGAGAGTTGGAATTTCACAATTTGTGAAAAATGGGAAGATAAGAAAATGTGTCCAAAACAATTTATTTTTTTTAAATTTAATCTAATTGCCATACATACACGTTGGAGAGTTTTAAATAAAAATAAGATTTATACTAATTTTGCTTCATATAATGTTAAGTACAAATAAAAATATTTTCTTACTAGTAGTTGGTATTTTCATCGTAATAAGTTGGAAATTTTAAGGTTACCCCCCTCAAAAAAAAACTCTTTAGGTTCGTCCCTGTCCGGACGTAATTAAACAGCTTTTAAGACTCCTTGATGAGTATCCGGCATGCATGACCGAGAACTTGTCTGAACTCTTGCCGAAACGACTATAACTCTAACGAATAAAACACCAATTGTACATCGACCGCGTCGTTTTTCAGATACGGAACGTGCCGAAATTCGCGAAATCGTAGACGACCTATTGGCAAATGGGATTATTCGCGAATCCCGATCACAATACGCATCTTCTGTATTACTGGTAACTAAGAAAAACGGAAATAAGCGATTATGTGTGGATTTTCGGGCACTTAATAAGAACACGGTCTCAGAGGTCTACCCTTTGCCGCGAATTGAAGACCAGTTGCGACGGTTGTCAGGGTGTAAATATTTCATTGCTCTGGATTTATTTTCTGGTTATTATCACATACCGGTTGCACCCGAATCGGTGCCGCTTACTGCATTTGTCACCCAGGATGGGAAATATGAATTTTTGCGAACCCC
The DNA here is from genome assembly GCA_929113105.1 of Agrypnus murinus. Lineage (NCBI taxonomy): Eukaryota > Metazoa > Arthropoda > Insecta > Coleoptera > Elateridae > Agrypnus > Agrypnus murinus. Next base: position 43,632,581 of record OV816025.1, read on the forward strand.
ATTCGGCATCAAGAATGCCCCAGCGGCCTTTCAGAGGATGTTAAATGCAGCTTTGGGGCAGTTGCGACTTAGTAAAGTATTGGTTTATCTGGATGATATACTGATCCCCACGAAAACTATTAATGAGGCCCTACAAATTTTGCACGAAGTATTGGAAATTCTAAAAATTAACGGGTTAACTTTGAATTTAAGTAAATGTTGTTTTCTTTCTACACAAATCGAGTATCTTGGCGTGAGGCTTCAAGTGAGGCTTTATTGGGGTTCCGAGTATTTTCGCAGGGTCAGTTGGAGTTAGAGCGAGAAGCTGTCGATGTCACTGCAGTCCGAGCTCGTATAGAACAATGCTAGGACCGTTACCAAGCAGATCAGAAACGGCGTTTTGATCAAAGACGATTTAGAGTTCATCCGTACGCAGAAGGTGATCTTGTATTAATTCGAGTCACCGGAACAGCAGCCACGGGTACCAGTGGGAAATTGTTGCCAAAGTGGCGGGGTCCCTTCAGCATTACAAAGGTCCTCGGTAACGACAGGTACGAGGTGGCCGACATTCCCGGTAGTATCCAGGATTTGCGGCTGTAGATAACATACGACCCTGGATTCACTTTGCTGGAGAGGATGACACGATGGAGGTCCCAGCTGTTGGGTAGTACGGCCGGTTGGCTGCCAAGCCACTGGGCCGATGGCAGGTTGGCGGTCAAGCCACTGGGCCGATGGCAGGTTGGCGGTCAAGCCACTGGGCAGATAGCAGGTTGGCGGTCAAGCCACTAGGCAGAGGTACCTTTCTCGTTCCCCGTGATTGAAACAGCGGGGGGGATGTGCAAAGAGTTTCCGCTGCCCCAGACCTTTCGGGGAATTGAGAACGGTACACCTGGGGTCACTGGTACGTGGGGCATTACAGGCACGGGGTGACCACAAATTACTAACCCCTTATAGGTAGATTTCTTAGTTACATTGTTTATTGTTTAATGCTAATATAGTTATATTGTTTATTGTTTGCTCATAATATGATTTATTGACACGCCAAGTATCCATTAATTCCTAGGTTAGGCTCAGCGACTCGCACTGGAACTCCGTACTCCGGCAGATGGAGACTTACCACATAGACTGTCTGTTAACCCAGTAGTTTTTTTTATATATCATATTACTCAATCCAAGGCCAATTTGACGTTGATTTAGTTTCAGTTAATGCCATCTCAAGGACTGTTGAGTGGGACACTGCAACGGTCAGGAAAGGCCGAATGTTGGCGTCTCGATGGCGTTGGGCTCGATGGACACCAAATGTAGCGAGACGAAAACGTGACAGCATCAGGCCCCGTCATCGTAAGGCGAGGAACGAGGAATCAAATGCGAGACCGCTAAGCAGGACCAGGAAAAAGGAAATATGCTTTGGGGTGTTCGAAGAGTGCGTTGATAATAGCAGATGATGTAATATTGCTGCGAAGAATTAATAAAGTTGTTCATACGTTTGTGGTGGTTATTTCTTACTGTTATTTAAAGACTTAATTTCCTCATTACCCTAACAGCCTCGATTGTAGATTTTATTTTCGTAATAACCATAGGCAGATTAACTTCTACTGTAAGTAACTAGGCTTTACTGGACTGCTTGTTACAGGTACTTCTCTGAAATCGCGATCAAAAACCAAAACATTTTCCCCAAACGAGTTTTGTGGTTGCTCTTCATCGACACAAATAGCATGGAGAATATTTGCATTACTAATTCTACCATTATTATGCAAATGTGTCCAATACAGTATTGTATTGAACAATTCAAAAATTACTTCAATATCTATTACGAAATCATTTTACATATAATAATAATAATAATAATAATAATATTTATTTCCAACAGAAACAAGTTCCATTTACAGGAAATATACATAACATGTGTGGAAAATAGCAATAACATAAATATATCAATCGTGAGCTTAAAATAGCTAGTACAGATAGTTTGAGCATTACGAACATATAATTGCAACTGATAACAGCAGATACCCTAGATATTACAATTACCTTAGACATGATTATAATTATTAGACATAATCATTCACTAATTTACGAAATTGATGAAATGATAGATTAAACAAATCCAAGTCTAGCTCCAAGTTATTAAAACGCCTTTGAGCTGCCAACATGGGAGCCATAAGGTGAGAGTTTGTCCTAGGACAAGTATAATAAAATGTAAGCCTATTATTGCGGGTTCTTATATCCGGAACTTTTATATTAATTTTGGATAATAAAAATGGAGCATCAATCATATAATTTAAGATTTTATATAAAAACAGCAATAACTGACTTTCTCTCCTCGAAGAGAGAGATTTTATGTTAAAGTGATTAAGTAATGAGCTGTAATCCTTAGAGACATTCGCAATATTACCATCTTTGTATAAGCAATACTTCAGCATTTTTTTCTGCACCCTTTCAATTTGTATTATGTGAGATGTGTATATGGGATTCCATATGATTAATCCATATTCAAGTTTTGTGCGCACTAGGGAATTAAACAGAATCATTATTGTCTCAATATTTGTAAAAGATTTAGTATTCCTAAAAATAAACCCCAATTGTTTTAATGCATTGTTAACCACAATCTCATAATGACAGTTAAAAGAAAATGACGATATGAAATGAATTCCCAGATCATTGCATTCTGTTACTCTAGGTAGAGTATTATCATCCATTTTATAAGTATGATCTATTATATTAACCCTACGTGAAAACGACATGGATTTGCACTTAGTTATATTGAAATATAACCTATTATCAATGGACCACTTATAAATGCGATTTAAATCCTCTTGTAACAAACGGCAATCTTGTTGATTTCTTATAACTTTAAAAAGTTTGAAGTCATCAGCATAGATGAGATTTTCACTGTTGTGAACCTGAGTCGATATATCATTTATAAATAAAATAAAAAATAGTGGGCCAATGACACTACCTTGGGGCACACCGGAAGAAGCTATATAATCACTGGAGCGATACCCATTACAATAAACAGTCTGAATTCTAGACGTTAGATAAGAATAAAAAAATGTAGTTAAATTATTGGTAAAACCTATTTTATTTAATTTGTTTAACAAGAGTCTGTGGTCAACAGTATCAAAAGCTTTGGAGAAATCTGTATATCATTTTAACGTGGATCAAAACATGGCTAGGTAGTGGTTCAATTTTTAATAGAAAATCAATCAATCATTCAACCTTGGTCTACAGTCAATCCCAAAAATGAAGAAAGACATGCAATACTTCGCAATGAAACGCCATCTATTAGCCAGGATGGACATGCTTTAAATATATCAAAACCAAGTACTTACACAACTAATTCTAAAGAAATTGGAATTTCATTCATACAAGGTTACACTTAGGGCACAGAAGATATCGATGAGAACTATCAGACATATTTTCCAAATGTCATAGTTTGGTGTGCTGTATTATGGTTAAGGATAGTTGGCCTATATATTTTCGAAATGAATAAACGATTTTAAAAAGTTTTCTTGTGGCTTATTTGAAGAAAACCATAACAATTAAGTACTAACTAAGTACAACAGCTATACAATATGATAAGAACGATACGCTAGATGCGGTTGCACAACGTTTAATTTCACGCAACCGCAATTTCGTTAATTTTCGACGAACAAAAATTTCGTCTCTGAATTCGTGAAGTCTGTCGGTCTGTCGCCTTTTTCCATGTTGACTTTTTTGAATTTTTCTTTTTGGAATCTTATAGTACATCAAATTCTAAGAAACTTTTGAAACATTTTTTTGTATCTCTTTGGGAAAGTGGTCAAAATGACCACCGAAGATTTCGGTAAATTTTTGAAAAATGAAAAATTTTGTATTTTTTAAAAATTTACGAAAAAATTAACATTTTTACCAACTTTTTTGTTAACGAAAAGTCTGTTCTGTCCCAGAACAGGTTTTATGCTCTGGTTCCTGTAGAACGGGTCATGACGATATCGACAGTCTTCACCTCGACTACACGTTCCATTACGGTAGAAATAACAGTCTACACTCTTCGTTGGCCTTAATGCGGGCTGTGGGTCAAAACTGCAGACGAAGATCTTGACGTCCGTACCTCTAAAGACAACTTCCAGCATGTTTCTAACAATTCTCCAATCCAGCTGGTCCCGCCCACAGCCGAGTTTGGGAACTGCCAATTTGTTAATTCCCCTGGTAAGCAACTCGATTCTCAAATTCCATAGTGCCCTCCACAAGTCGGCGTAACTCGGTTTCTGGTAGTAAAACTGCTTGGTTACCAAGTAGTAAATGGATCGGTCATGATCAGGCAAGCGTAAGGATTTACCAACAGAGGGATTTTGTTCTCGAAGTTCATTCAGCCGTCCAAATTTATTTCTAAACACCACTGCGATCCCCCCAGACATACGGAGATCCTCGGAGACACAGTGGGCAATGGAATAATCACCAGGGACCCGGAAGAGATCTTGTTGCATCTCAGTCGTGACTCCGAATCGCGCTTTTCTAGTTCCAGAGAACGCAGCCATAAATTCTCTAAAGGTTGGCTGATCATCTCCAGGCCTTACGGTATTGATAGCCACCTCAGCCTCATCTTCCGGAACTGCGTCATTATTTCCCTCATAGTGCGCCAGACGATTGGAGTGTACCACCTTTAGTTTCCCTCTTGGCAATTTCTGGATGCGATAAATCAAGTCATTTATTCGTTTCTTCACCTGGTATGGACCCTCCCAATTTCGCTGTAACTTTGGAGAATAGCCACGACGCCTTTGCGGGTTGTATAACCAGACAAGCTCTCCAGGTTGAAACCCTCCTTCTTGGGCTCTCACATCGTACGTAGCCTTCATCCGGTCACTCGCGATTCGACTATTATTTCGGGTTCGGTCGTGAATATCCTCCAACTTCTTCTTTAAGTTGATGACATAATCATTTCCGGCTACCTCCTGCTCTATAGGTGGAAACCCAAATTCCAGATCACACGGTAACCGTAACTCGCGTCCAAACATCACAGACGCTGGTGACTGACCGGTTGTTTCGTGGACCGATGCACGATAAGCCATCAGGAACAGATGCAGGTATTGGTCCCAGTCTCGTTGATGATCGGAGACGACCTTGGCCAAATATTTGCCCATTGTTCGATTCATGCGTTCTACCATTCCATCGGACTGCGGATGTAACGGTGTGGTCCGAGTCTTGCGAATGCCCAACAATCGACAGACTTCTCCAAAGAGTACAGACTCGAAATTGCGGCCTTGATCCGAATGCAGCTCCATGGGCACTCCGAAGCGACTGAAAAACTCTTTGACTAGTATGTCAGCAACAGTCGCAGCTTCCTGGTTTGGTAGGGCATATGCTTCTGGCCATTTGGTAAAATAGTCCATTGCCACTAAGATGTATTTATTCCCATCGTCAGTTTCGGGAAATGGTCCGGCAATGTCTATAGCTATTCTCTCCAGAGGACTACCCACATTGTACTGCCTCATAGGTGCTCTTCGTTTCCCCAAGGGTCCGTTGCCAGTGGCACATAGTTCACATTTCCGGCACCACTCCTTCACGTCTTCTTTACAGTTGACCCAATAAAAACGCTCCCTAACTTTCTCCAAGGTCTTTTTCACACCGAAGTGTCCTCCGGAGGCACCGTCATGGAGATGTCGCAATACTGTAGCCACTCGGCTTCTTGGAACCACGAACTGAGACCTAATGGTGGTGCCATCTTCACTCTCCAGTACTCGCTTCAGGAGATCGTCTTCCACCTTCAAGGACTCCCATTGGGCCCAATATGCTTTGAGCGCTCTGTTGAAAGGGCTGACGGCCTCCCAGGCAGGCCTTTCTCCCACGCGCTTCCATTCCAGTACCATTTTTAGTTCGGGATCAGCCTCCTGCTGTCGTTGCAATTTTTCCGGCAACCAATTGTCGTTGACGATGGTAGTCCTTAGTACTTGGCAAACCCTCTCTTCCAAACGAGAGCAATGACGGCAATCCGTTGGACAGGGTCTTCTTGAAAGAGCATCGGCATTTCGATGACTAGTGCCCGCTCGATGTTCGGTGTCAAAGTCGTATCCTTGTAATCGTTCGATCCACCTTGCGACCTGGCCTTCAGGATTACGGAATTGTAGAAGCCATTTCAACGCTGCATGGTCCGTCCTCAATAAAAACTTCCGTCCGTACAAGTATTTATAGAAGTGCTCAACGGACTTCACGACGGCCAATAGTTCTTTTCTGGTCACACAATAATTCCTTTCGGCTTTCGACAAAACCTTACTAAAATAGCCGATGACCTTTTCTTGTCCATCCTGTATCTGAGAAAGTACCCCCCCAATGGCCAGATTACTTGCATCTGTGTCAAGTATGAATTTCCCTTCTGTCCGTGGATAGCTCAATATTGGTGCTGTTGTCAGGGCACGCTTCAGCTGTTGGAAAGCTGTTTCACACTCTCCGCTCCAAACATACTCGCGCCCATCTTCAGTTAACCTTGTCAGAGGTTTCGCTATATTGGCAAACCCAGGAACGAAACGCCTGTAGTAGGTACATAACCCAAGAAAACTACGAACTTGGTGTTTATCTTTCGGTGTTGGCCACTCTTGAACTGCACGAATCTTATCGGGATCGGCTGCCACTCCATTTTGTGATACGACGTGCCCGAGATATTTCACTTCCTTCCTGAATATGTGGCACTTTTTCGGACTCAGTTTCAGATTGGCTCCACGTAGTCTTCGGAACACTTCCTCTAGGTTTTTCAAATGTTCGTTGAATGATTTTCCGACAACAATCACATCATCTAGGTATACCAGGCAGGTCTTCCACGACAGCCCTCTCAGGATGGTCTCCATTAAACGCTCAAAGGTGGCCGGAGCGTTACATAAACCAAAAGGCATAACCGTAAACTGCCATAGTCCGGAACCAATAGTGAACGCGGTCTTCTCCCGGTCTTCAGGTTCCATTTCAACTTGCCAATAACCACTCTTCAAGTCCAAAGTCGAAAACCATCGTGAACCAGACAGGGTATCTAACGTGTCGTCGATGCGTGGTAAGGGATAGCTGTCTTTCTTGGTCACGTCGTTAAGCTGCCGATAGTCCACACAAAATCTCGTTGACCCGTCCTTCTTACTGACCAGGACCACCGGTGATGCCCATGGACTGCTGGATGGCTCGATGACCCCTTGTTCTTCCATATCAGTAATAATCTTTTCGGCTTCTGCTCGCCTTGCTAGAGGTAGACGCCTCGGCTGCTGACGGACAGGCATAGAGTTGCCTGTATTGATTTTATGTTTTACTATATTTGTTCGTCCCTTCTGGCTATCGTCAAGAGCGAAGATATCTTGGTATCGGTGAACCAAACCCTGTACCTCTTTCACTTCCGTTCTGTTAAGGTCTTCGCACGAACTAGTAACCATACCCACTAATTTTCCACCATGGTCTTTGGGCACTGGTTTTGGAACATCAGCCATACACCTGGCTACTCGGAATACTGGCACACACTGTCCCACAAGGGTACTCTTCTTCAATGTCACCGGATCCACATTAACGTTCATAAGCCTCACCGGTACAGTCTTTCCAACCTTGATCAGCGCTTTTCCCACCAATATGCCACTATGGATCTTCTTATCACAAACAGGCTCCATCATTCTCACACATCCTACCCGAAGATCTCCATCCAAACCTGCCTCGACAACCATCTCGCTTTGACCAGGCAATATCACATCTTCTGTCAGCAAAACCCTCACGACAGGATCTTCTCGTGGGTGCAACGGAAGTTCTTCGTTACCAACCTTCAAAACACCCTCCTTCAAGTCCAATGTAAAACCAAATTTTCTCAGGAGGTCCATTCCCAAGATGAATTCGTCAATGATGTCGGCTACCAGCACCTCATGATCACGTTCTTCACTTCCAATACCAATCTTCATCTTCACCACTCCGCGTGTTGGTATCACTTCACCTGTTGCTGTACGGAGTTGAGTAGTTGTGGGTAACAACTTAATACTTGATCGTAGAACATCAGGGCGTACGATGGATTTTGTCGCCCCCGTATCAATAAGTAGTGGAACAGTTCGGTTAGCAATCTTCCCATCTGCGAACAAACTGCTGATACTGTTCTTCGATGTTACGGCATGGATGGTGATCTCCGGGGCATCTCCACTCAAGGTCAACGTTCGCCCCCTCTCGTCGACCCCCTTTAGTTTTCCGACGGCTGAACTTGTTTGGGTTTAGGGCAGCGGCGTCGTATGTGCCCTTGTTCACCGCAGTTCCAGCAACGGGGTCCTCGAACTTCTTGAGGATTCTTTTTACGGTTCTCTTCCTTCTGAAGAACTCTCATTAATAATTCTTCTAGGCGATCTTTAGAACCTTCATCTTCTTCCAAAACGGTCCGAACACGTCCGTGACCTCGGGACGCTTGTTTTGCGGCTTCAAACTCTAAAGCGTGAGCAAGCGCATCATCAGTTGTTCTTGGTCGTGCCAGCCTCAATGATTGTTGTGTTTCCCCGTCTCTTAACCCATCAATGAAGGTCTGCACAGCGAGCTGTCCCAGAAATGAATCGGGTGCCGTAGGGTACGCCAATCGGACAAGCCGCGCAACATCGGCTTCAAACTCCTGCAGGCTTTCTCCATTCTTCTGGATACGATTCTTCACTTGCGCGTGATACACTTGTTGAAGATGCGCGTCTCCATATCTCATCTCCAATCTAGACACTAACAATTGATAATCATTTTCCTGTCCTGCTGGGATTGTTTGCAGGACGTTCAACGCGTCTCCACGCAAAGCCACAGTTAAAGAAACGGCCTTTTCCTTGCCTGTCCATCCGTTGGCCCTAGCGGCCGCCTCAAATTGTTTGTAGTAGGTGGACCAAGGTATCTTTCCATCGAACGTGGGTGGTTTTACTTTTATCCCTACAGCAGGACCCTTTTCTTCTTTAATTTGCTTCTTTACTTCATTAAACTCAGAAGTTGAGGGAAACCGTAGTTGCCTCATTCTATCTTCCAACATATCGGTTATGTCGTATTTCTTAGCTGTTGATGGTAATTGCATTTGGGCTATTTTCTCTTCTACCATCTTTATTACCCTATCTTGTTCCGCCAATCTACCTTCCAACAGTCCTAACGCACTGGCATTCTCAAAAAATTCTTCTAAAACTTTATCTTCTAACGCTTTGACATTGTCCTGCAATTCTTCTTTAAGCCTTCTGGAATTTTCTTCAGATCTCCTGGAATTCTCCAGTATTTCTTCCTTTAGCATTCTAACATTTTCTTCGGACTTTCTAGAATTTTCCAAAACTTTTTCTTCCAGTGCTTTAGTGTTTTCCATTAGTTTTCTAGAATTCTCTTCGGCCTTCCTAGAACTTTCCAGTAATTCCTCTCTTAAAATTCTAGAATTCTCTTCGGACTTTCTAGAACTTTCTTCGGCTTTTCTAGAACTTTCTTCCATTTTACTTAACAACAAACTAGTATCAATTGCGGGTCCAGGTATTTCGAAGCGGTAATTTTCAGGATCTTCCTTCTGTTCTAAAAGCCATTCTCTTAGCCGATTTATCAAAACTTCTTTCTTTCCATTACTATCCAAGTCCCTCTCGTCCAATTCCCGTTTTAAATCTATTACTAAGAGATCTTTCAATAGTTTCATCACCATTTTGAAATTAATTTTAACACTAAAAATTTATTCTCACAGCACTTTATTTAATTATTACGCGATTTTATTTATTTTAGAACACCACACCTGACAACACTGTAACGTTCTTTTTAAAAATAATAATACAAGTGCTGTTTAAATCGTCTATTCACAAACAAATATTTATTTCTATACACTAATGAATACACTATAAATTAACGCTATGATTATAAACCATTAAAACTATTATTTACAGACTATGAATTTCTAATACAACATTTATATCCACTATTTATTTTGTAATACACAGTTAATGACTTGCTGTTGACTGACTCTTTTTCTCCGCGGCGTCGACTTTATACCATCCTATAAACGTTCCAGAAATCGCCCGAACATACCATGTATTTCTAGAATACACCAGAATAAACCGCGTCTGATTTACATGCTTGTGCGATGCGTCATTCTCTCGAAGGCAGCAGAACACACTACCTGTCGCTCGAAAAGAGGTTCGTTCCTTTTCTCTCCCGTTACAATAGTAACATATAATGTGTGATTATAAATGTAGTAATGTAGTTACTTGTGAAGTTCCCATATTTGCATTATTGAAGTAGTTAATAAAATATCCTAACGGAGTACAAAATAATTGTCTGTCAGTGAGGAGCGAAAGGAGCACTGCTAAACGCATATCCACGAATCTTCTGATGAAGTCAAATCGCCTGTCATGATTTTCGATGACATCAAACGGTCGAAGAAAAGACTAACTTTACATTATCTATGAATGTATTAATTGGTTTTATTTTATTGACATTAAAAAATAAACTCGCAAACTCTTTAAAACGAGTAACTGATTGATCCCACATTTTGAAAAGAAACCACAAAATTTGCAGTTTTGGCAGTTGTTATTCAAAACGTTTTGGTTTGTAGAATTAATTGCCTACAAACCTTTGCATCCTCATATTCATATCGTAAGAGTCAGTGAATAGCCTATATTCATATCCACACAGATATATATTTATCTTATGTACATTAGTTAAGACAGACTACCGCTGGTAATATGGATCGTATTATACTAACTAGAAGGTAGCGAATGTGGATTGCGCCGGCTGACCGTGAACTATGGTGCGCCGGCTGCCTGCAACGCGGTCTTTGAAAACTTGCCCTGCCAAAACTATTAAAACGTCCAGCTTGCCATTTTGCATTTAGATACAGAAATGTTCAAAGAAAAGGTACAATTTTTTTCAGATTTTTAAAAATGTGACTACACCGATTTTTCTGAATTTTTCAAATATTTCGTTTAGAAAAAAATAATAATACGTTAGATAACAAAAAATTATTAGGCTGCCCAAAAACGCCGTCTTTTTGTGAGCAATATATAAAAAGAATATTTGTTCTAGGATAAATACTTTTCGAGATATTTATATTTCTTTAAAGACGTGCAAGAAGTTTTGATAATTTCTTCAGTTTGAATATTTCATGAAGTTCTGCGTAATGTACCAAATTGATGAATGAAAGTTACGTTCTTTAGTTGATTGCTACCTCATAATTGATTTTCATTGAAAATTCGTGTGATCGACCCATTTTAGTGATCGATTTCGCATGGAATGACCCCTATGTAATAGCCTAAGAAATGACACGTGGGTTTGTTTCATAAGACACTTATCGATATTTTTTCCTTAACACATTGCTCTCTTAAAGACCAACATAAATAATTAGCCCCACTTTGCGGGCGATATAGATATTTATTAATAACAATGCACGGGAAATTAAAGTTTAAGTAATGCATAACTCCCATATCATTTAAAAGACTCAATTATTTGTTGTACAAAATTATGTTTATTTTAAATTGTATATCTCGGGATTTAATCGAATTGTAATTTAAATTAATAAAATATTGTAGAAAATAATTATTGTTTTATTTTCTTTTACTCTTTTGATGTAACGATAAAGTATAAATTTTCTTTTTTGTTTTTACACATTTTACCGGATTTGATTGATTTGATTGATTTTACATACCAGATTTTACACATGAATGTTCGTTCTGTCTAAAATTCCTAATGAACATTTTAAATTCAAGTTGTTACCTTCAATTTATAGTTAATAGTTAATATATAGGATGAGGTATTACAGGAATCTGTAATGACACAATCTCCAATTCGTTAAAAGGTGAGTAAGCATTTTTTCCCTTTTATTTTGTTAAAACCTACTTTAATTAACCTTACTTTTATTTCAGCTATGAATCTCATTAATAATAAAAAAAATGTACCTCAAAGATCTGGGGTAAATTTCAAGAACACTTTACAGTATAAATTTTCTATATAAGAAAACCACACAATAAAATTTATTTTCTATTGACGCCAAATACCTCCTTGATGTATGTAGATTCGGGTTGAAGCTACATACGATCCAGGATATCTAACTGACGATGGTCTTTTACCAAAGAGAATCTCTGCAGCTCTTGTTGGTTCAAGATTATTAATAAAAGCATAAATTGTATAAAGAGCCTATTAAAGCTACGTATGTCACATTGTAATCATCGTAATATTCTTCTGCGATATATTTAGCGTAATCTATTTTTTCCGACATATTCTTTGCGAAATATATATTTTCTGCGATATTTGTAACGTAATTCATTCCGCGATATTCTTTCCTAGAACCTAGTCAAGGTATTATCGTGGCCGAAAAGTTTCCGACGTTTCTTTATCAAGCAATCGGATTTTCCTAAAATTTATACCTTGTGAAACTTACAACTCAAGAAAAGTTTAAGGAAATCTATATGATAATTTGCAAACTCAACTTTCGCTTCTTTATTAGCTGCAGTAGATCTTGGTTTCTTGCCCGCTACGTACTGTAATATCTTCTGTATTAGGTGGAGTAAAAGACGGATTATGGTATATAAGCTTTATTCTTTTACTGTTAAAACCAGAGAATGAATGCTTTGACTATTTACTTTATGAATTATTTTTTCTGACTTGTTTACATTTTTTGTTGCCTTGGATACTACAAATTATCTAAGGCACCGGTGATCATCACATTTATTCCCCCCCCCCTTGTGTTTTAGAGTTTTTCCAGCAGAAAAAGTCTGTCATTAAAAGTTTGGATAAACTGGTGAATGTATGCATAAGGTGCGGTTGTGATTGTAAAGCAACTTGATAGATACGTAAAAAACTGCGTTTTTCTCTTAGAATAGTTTTACAATTGATTAAAACTAGGACAGGGGTCTTAATGTTAATGTTCGTTAGAAATATAAGAACTTAACCTATAGAAATGAGTTAATAAGAATAAGGTGAGAATTGAATGCATAATTGAACACGCTTAAAATTAAGACAGCGGATTCTTAACGGTAGGGCTCGTTACAAAATGTGAATAACTAAAAACTACAAAACTTAACCTAAGAGGAACGTGTGATACTTCTGTTGGACTTGTAGGTTGTTGGAGCATGATGTTATATGCAACATAAAAGGAAAATGGTAAATACATGTACACAAGAATGTCTAACAGGTAACAAAAAGGAATTGCGAACTTTCTATACATAAAATGCACTATGAAAGCTAAGAAGAATTTGTAATGGGCTGCATCCAAATTTATTTGCTATATTTACCGATGTTCATCACACGAAGTAACCAATTTTTGGTACGACCGTTTATTAAAATTCACAAAAAACCGATTTGTAATTCTACGTTTTGCGACACACTGTTGTGTTGGTTTTTTCTAGGTTGTGAAGCCTTTTCTGAAATAAATAAATTCTGCGAGTGTAATTGCAGCAGGGCAGGATCAGGTTTAGATCGACGATCTAGGGGCGGGGGATAAAGAAGTGTGTTTGAATGTTTTGGTGGGCCTGCTGTTGCTGCAAAAGAATGGATGTTGAATGAAGAGTGGAGAGTTTGTGTAGTGTTATTTAATGAATGAGTTGAAGGTTAATTAAACCTGGGTCCGTATCTGCTATATACATCAAATTCGGATTGTAATGCTGCGATAAAAGAGTTGATAGTTGCATTTAGGGTTAAAATCTTGTTTGAAAGTAATTTTGGAGTAGCGTAGCAGCAGGACAGGGTCAGATCGACGATCTACGCCAACAAAATGGCATAATTCTTGCTGCGTTCTAAAAATTCTACTTTTGAAATTTGCGGCTTAACCCCGTCACTGTTTACTATGTAGTCGAGACAAGTTAGTTCTTTATATTCAAAGTTTGGTTTTTAAATTGGATAGTAAACCGTATGGATATAGGTGTCGAAATACACTTTTCAAATGCTGTAGATGGTCTGCTTTGATGACAGAGAAATCTAGAATGTCGTTGAGATAATAAGATACATTATACAACCGGGACTTCAGATATATCATGACTTCAGCGATAAGACTGCTCCATGTAATGGTAGTGGTTGTGTTGATAGAGTATTGATGCTCTACTGGAATTATGTTAGTTGATTTCTCGGCATCTGCTTCATAAACAGGAATCCTGTATAGTAGGCTTTCATGAGATCCAATTTGGATCTTTGGTTAAAGTTGGTACAACCAGCTGGCTTGTAGTTAAAGTTGTGTGTCGACAATAGCGAAACCTTTTTCAGCTTCAGTTAATACGTGGTTCAGTTTTAGAAATACTCAGTAGTAGCTCTGCGTTATTAAGAGTTGCATTCCACGAATGTTATGTAAGTGTCAGAAGATTTACATTTTGACTAACATAATTTTCGATATAGGTAATTAAACCATTTCACAATTTTGAAAGCAGGGATAGTATTTTATTATTAGGGTACTATTCACGGGTAACGGAAGAACATTTCATAACCTATTATTTTTAGTATAATCTTTGAACCTTTATTCATTATATTTAATTGAGAACCTTAAATTGAAAACCCTTAAAATTGCATTTCCAAAATATCAAGCTATCGTTCGAAAAGTATCTTGCAAACAACGAATTTAAACAAGTTAGGGAAATGTAATATTTAAATAATAAAATTTCTCTAACATTAACTGAACATAAGAAGAGTTCTTATATGTATATTATATTCACCATTGTCAAATCTGTTTCAGATTTCCCAGTCGTAACATTTCTTTCTCTTCGTTACAGTGGGGTTGTTTTCTTATTATATCTTTCGTTTTCTGGCAATATAAGGATTCGAGCAAATCCCCGCTTTACATACGTTAGAGATTTAGGATCTGCCAAAACAATTTAAATCAGGTTTGGGGTGGTCAATCTATGCGATATTTTAGGGGAAAGGTTTCTCTTTGATGTGTTTGGTTTACTGACATTTGAGGTTTGTGGTTTTTTACAAAAATAGTTATTTCTCTTGTATTCTATATCAAACATTATTTTATATTCATGCAAACATTACCAATCTCTATTCTTTATTTAATATAATGCATTATTTTTGCTTCAGTATATTTTATTTACTTATGTATTACAAACAAATTAACTCTCTTTAATGTGACGTGTAAATATGTAGAAGTAAACATAGGAAATTAATTATTTACATGAGACGTATATACCTTCACTTCCTCGTCCGATAATATTGTAATTTACTAGATTGATATTGTATTTATTCATTTCTTCATGCTTATGGTTATGATTATTGCTCTCCATACAAACAGAAATTTATTTAAAACTTATCTACCTATTTACTTATAATACATTGACATTTACTTTGATAACGCTTTTACTTAGAGTATAGTAAAATTGAAAATAATAATTGAAAAAGCTAGTATAGGTAAATTATAAATCATATAATAACTGATTTAATCCAATGAAGAAATCCAAAAAAAGAAATTTTTTGGAAACTTGAAGAGATAAGAAGAGATAAGTTGAAAAGATAAGGCACTGAAGCCGTACTCCCCGTTCTAACGCAATGTTTGACAATATAACAATCTTTACTGGAGGCAAAATTCTCCCAGACCAGACTGAATTCTATCAGGGACGGCCAAATGATGACAGTAATCGTTTTGCGATGTTTTGAAATGACATAACCAAGATCCCCATTCTGTGTAATTTTTATGGGAAATGCATACACCCGGTATAGCAAATAGCTTTCTCAAGATGACTGTTCAAGCACACTTCCCTCAACTCAGAGCCTGGTCCACTATATCCCTTAGCCGCCATGAATTCTTCTTGAAGGCAACCACGAGGATTCGAAATATCCCTTTGGAGATCGTATACAAAACATGTCCCGTGACATTCAACGGTGTCTTCCTTTGTAATGGATTTCTTAGTAAGCATATCGATGTAAACTACAAGTACGACTACAGTACTTTCCAGGCCTCGAACGTCTGAAGCATATACAGTGTTTTGTAAAATTCTAGAATGTGATTATCTATAAAATGTTTTCGAATGCTAGTAGATAAATGACTTCGATGTGAGCCGGAACAAACTCATTCATTAGTGATTTTCTTGCTGTCACTGCCATATAATTGCTGCTGCAACGCTCGAATATTGGAACACTGCTTTAAGAATTCATTGGTTGTCTTAAAACTTTGATCTTTATATTTTTCTCAAGGCAGTTCCTACAACCCATCCAATTTAACTAAATAGTAGTGTAATAGTCGCTTACAATTGTCATCTGTCTGTCTTCCGTAAACAAAGTATCGTCTATATCGTAGAATTGGAGACTTAACAGGAATCGCATTAATACCAATAATAATAACAATAATATTGGGCGGTCCTTAGATGGACCGAGCCCGTATTCTTGAACTCATACGAACAAGTCTCGCATGAGGTAGTTTTTACGTCATAAGATGCAACTTAGTCAATCAAATGTTAGAAGGTAATAGAGAATTACGTCATCTTGTATGCGAAACTTAAGAATACGGGTCCAGGGGTGCCTAGAATCTCACGGTTCACCACAGCCCCGTCAATTCGCATGACGAATCGGGCCCGTATTCTTAAGTTTCGCATACAAGTTTAGCAAAATATTATTATTAGGATAACTACGCTAGAAACTATAAGGGAGTTCTATAGTTTGCAGCTACACCAAGCTGTCACAAGTGAGTATCCTGAACTAAGGATACAGTCAGTTCAAAACATATTACACCAAAAATCGCTCATTATGAACATCAACAGAATAAAAGAAGAAGTATCCAGAAAACTGGGATTAACACAACAATAAGTTATAAACTCCGATGAAGATCCATGGGAAAATGGAGATGAAGATCAAGAGCATGTAGATCCACTACACAAAAAGGCTGAATAATACTACATAAAAAATTATATGCTTTATGAGGTATAATAGGTATTGAAGATTGGTCAGATATTCCGAAGTTAAAGAAAATAAAAACACCAAAGCCTCTCTTACAGCCATTACCAACATCATACAGACGCGAATTAATGAGCAACTTACCTTAGAAAAAATCTATTACCTAAAATATATGTCGGAGCAATAACAATAATTGAGCTAGGTGGACAGAAAACTAAGCAAAAAAACGATTAGGACCAGGAAAAAGACATCTTTCAGTCAAATAAACCCTCCCCCGTGGCAACGGCGACTACAAACACAAGTCGATGAATACCGAAAAGAAATAGCACTACTGACTTTACAACCACAAAACACAGCTAGTGCCAAAGTAAAAAACAAAGTATCTCAAATAATAGACAACTATAAAAATAACCAAAACTAAGAACTGAAGGAGATACTAGATAGATTGAAACAAAAATTAGCTGCACCTACTAAGAGACTGCGAAGGTACAAACTTAGCCAAGAGTGCAGGGAACACAACAACATGTTCCTATGAACTAAAAGTAATTTTTATAGAAACCTTCAAAGCAATGAGAACATGGAAGAGAAACGACCAACAGCATCCAGCAACAGAGACTGTAAAACAATTCTGGAAAGAAATATGGCCGAACGAAGTAAGCCACAAGAACACCACGTGGATCAGGGAAGAAAACAAGAAGCTCCAAAACATCACAACAATGACCGACTGGAAAATATCAATTAAAAAGTAACGAAAGCGGCCAACAAAACAATGAATTGGAAATCAGTGGGAATGAATAATCTGGCTAATTATTGGTATAAAAAATTTCCATCGACACATATAAAAATAGCACAGCTATTTACAGAACTGTAGGCACAACCGGATAATTTAACAAGTTTCATATATCCATATTCATATATCATTACGATATTTAATCCGGAAATCTAACCCCGTACAGGCAGAACTTGCAAAATATAGACTAATCACGTGCTTACCAACTATATATAAATTACTCACACGTATATTAGCAAGCAAGATATATAGACACCTGGAAAACAACAAACTGCTCGATGAAGAACAAAAGGGATGCTGACAGAGATTTCAAGGTTGTAAAGAGCAAATTATTGACTTAATATTTACGGGACAAGCAAAACGACTTAAGGTACCACTATATACATCTTATATAGACTACCAGAAAACGTATGATAGTGTGCTACATAACTGGCTTAAGGAAGTACTCCATATGGATGGAATTGAACCACATATAGACAGATTCCAGGAATTTGCTATGGCAACTTGGCAAACCAAACTGAAATTAAACACGGAAAGTGGACACATATATACAGTCTAGATAGCTCTGAAACCATTAACAGCACCAACAAAGGTAACCAATCTTTTAGGGAATTAGAGTCCAGATCAGCCATTTGCTGTATATGGACGATGTAAAATTGATGTAAAATGATAATTTCGAAGTTCTGCTCAGATATTCAAATGTTTGGGCTAGATAAGTGCAGAGTTAATGCAATGGTTAAAGGATTTTGAAAACAAGTAACAGGATTCGATACTGGAAGAGAACAAGGCATTATTAACAATATGGACCGGAAAGAACTCTATAAACACCTCGGATTCAACATGCGGGACAGACATGACGCTGCCAAAAAAAAGAAAAAATCTCGAATTACCAAAATACTAAAAACCCAGCTTAAAGCAAGAAAAAAAAGCATAAACAACACCTGGGCAACGAGTGTTCTACACTTTCGGAATTCTTACATGGACCGAAGCAGAACTGCATAATATTGCAAGAGAGACCCGTAAAGCATGTACTCTGAATAGGATACATCACCCAAAGAGCGCAAAAGAAACGTTTCTTCACCGAAATTAAGGGGAAGGGTATTCCGTTCGTACATACTAGACACTTACAACCGGGAACCTTTCCAACAGGTGGAAAATCTAAGAAACGACTTTTATCACAAAGCGGAACACCGCAACATTTCCGAAGCAGTGGTGAAGGCAGATAAAGGCATCACACTCCTAAACCTCAATAAAGAGAGCAAGCCTAGAATGAACGGCATGCTAGTGGGGGCAAACCTAGAATAAACGACATGCTAGGGGGGCAAGTCTAGAAAAAAACGGTATATTATTTGTATAATATACCGTTTTTTCTAGGCTTGCCTTTTAATCTTTATTGAAAATTTTGTAATTTTCAATAAAATTCAAATTGTTCAACTTCCAGGGGGGGCAAGTGCCCCTCCTTTCCCCCTCTTCCGGGCGGCTATGCCAATATATTACAACGCTTCAGAAAAAAGAAGGGGTTTATAATAAGTATCCAAGACCAAGTGATTCCCACTAGGTATTACAAAACGTACATATTAAAAGAAGAGGTCGACACCAAATACAGACTGTGTGGAAGTAAACCAGAAACATTTAGTCATTTACTCAGCGGATGCACCAAACTGGCCCCTCATGAATACACTGAGAGACATAATAATGTGGCCAAGCAAATATACCAAACCATATACTACAATTACACCTTAATAGAAGAAAATATGCCATTTTACCAGTCACACCAAAGCCGGTAATAGAAACAGATAGATGAATGTACTGTGCTAGACAGATATCAACAGACCGACACACTCCACACAATAAGCCGGATATAATGCTAGCTGATAAACAGACAAAAACTACGTTTATAATTGATATAGCAGTTTCGAGCCCACAAAAGATCCAGAAAATACATAAAGAAAAAATAAGTAAATACTTACCACTGGCCGATGAAATCCAAAAGATGTGGAAGTTCACTGAACAAATCCGCATAATACCTTTAATAATTGGAGCAACGGCGAAATAAATTACATGATGGTCTAAATGAACTGAAAATAAATCTAGTATAGTATATCAAGTACTGCAACAAGCAGTTATATTAAGTACGTGTAATATAGTACGAAGGATACTCAATAGTGGACAATAACAAGAAGCGATGGCAGAATGAAAAAAAAAAATAGCTTACCTGTATCAAAATAGATTCACTTGCTTGTCAACAGACCGTAAGTGGATAGCGCCTGTAACCAAATATTGCAGAAAAAACTAGGAAAAGGAAAATAATTTACCCAGCATTAAACATTCCCAATTATAGGACAATAATATTACACATAAAATATAATATATAACACTTCAAATTATCTAATTAAGAATCTCTCTTGAAATTGCAGTGCGAACATAGATCACGATATGTTGGTTATATGCAGGTGTCATATCCAACTTCAATTCGTATGCCATTAGCTAGTTAAGATTGTCTTCGCTAGAACTTTTCCTTATAAGGCAGACTCTAAACTCTGAGCTAAATACATAGAAATCAATCTAGCCTCTGAATCAGTATTCTGCCAACTCTTATATGGAAATTACCTCTACATCTGCCATTGTTTCACCGACTCTCACGCAACTAGCAAGTCACCAGTCATTTATTTATGGATTATTTTAAAAAGATAAGACGTGTCTTGCTGTTAAATGGGAGACTAAATGCTATAGTCTGAAAATGATTACATATCGATCTGCCGAAAACACGTGTGTAACATTGGATATGTTATGCTCGTAATATTACATAGTTGACATTACCTGTTATTACATGCTATATTACATATTATATAAGTTTATATTATTAGACTGAAGTTACTTATCTTCAGTCGTAAAATGCTATCTCTTGCAAAGCCAACAAAATAATATAGAGCTATTATCTGGACGACGCTGCTCCAACTTATGGCCGATCTTTCAAGCAGTGATAAACTAAACTTAAAATCCAGAGATGATCTGATGAGAGACTTTTAGATAATATTTAAATTTTAGATTGACGAAAATGAAATTGTTGAATGCTTACCTTACTTCCAGACTGTTGTAGATGGCATGGTAAGCAAAATGAGTATCATATTCAGACTGTAGGTTGTGTATGTGGCGAAGGTTGAAGTCAGAATATTTTAAAGGTTAACCTATTAGTTAACATTTACGATACTTATTGTATTACTATTGTATATTTTATAATCAAATCCTAAACTTTGAATACCTATAACTTATCAATAAGAACCTTCATATAGTTGAAGTAGTGCCGACCTAGGTTTAGGCAAATGTTAAATTCGAGGAAATCAGAAATGCCATTGTATTATCTATTTAAATTAACAATTAATATAATTTAAAATTCAACCTTTGCGTGTAATGATTTTACAGAATACTCTGTACAATCAAAAATATATATCGGAACATTTTTCTCACGAACTATATTCAACATAACTTACTGAATTTATTTTAATAGGTACTATATTTTAAACGGTGTCTATAAATCATACATATATGTATTGGACTTACATATGTCAATACATATTTTGACAAGTTCACCTTCTTCACGGCTAAAAATTGCAATTAAAGAATTTTTCTACTTCTGTTCAGTAAAACAATTTAACAATATAAATACTTGAAAGCTTTGCCATCAGGTGTTATTATTGTTTTTTGTTTTTATTACTCAAGACTTTAATTTACTATATACCTGTTTACTTAATTGCATAAGGGCAACCACCGTGCTATTACAAATTACTTTCTTTTGTTTGCGTTAATTATTAATTTCCCTATACTATGTTACATTCTTTACATGCAACGTTTCGAAAGCAATTTGCGCTTTTGTCTGCAGGTGTTTATCGTGAAAAAGGGGTTGTATGTAATGCAATACAATTATATTTTAAATTGCCAGAATGGAGATAAACCTGCTGGTTTTCGATTTACTAGTTTATTGGAAAATAATTTACAATAGACCTTGCAATGCCAACTTAAAAAAGTTTTATTAATTTGAGCCTTTTATAAAAATGGTTACAATTACTGTACGAATAGTACTAAGCTCGGATACCTGCAAACTTTTCACTTTTTCACTTGATAGTAGAAAATCTAATTTTCAGTTTTAGCATAATTCTATTTGAATTACTCGTACTTAAATAAATTCACAGAATATGAAAAATAACAATAATCATGAAATTTATATGTGGTTAGACAACTTCAGAACTATAGAGAACGATTTTCTACCATGAATCAATTTTCAGTCTTAACATTCAATTTATGTTTGTTTTGTTTTCTAATATACCATGTGTCCCAGGGATCGAGGAACATACACTTTAATACATACATTTATGTGTAATAACATATTGATCATTTCCTTTCAAAGTTAGATTTATTAATAAGCATTTGTAGATGTCGCACCATTTAAAAAAACATATATAAGATGGTCTAGCAATTAAAAAATTAGGTAATACCATTTAATATGTATAAGATACATTCCACGCCGATTCGACCAAAGTTGGCGCGGCACCCTCATAGATTTTTTTATATTTTGTTCAGGTAATACCCTTTCCAAGCCTTATATAAAGCTAAAATATTACTGCCCATAAATACACCGTTCGCGAGATATAGAGGTTTATCTTTTTCAGTTCTTTAAGTACATGCCTATATTCAAATGCTATTTACTCGGCTTTCGTATTAATTAGGAAGGTCGGGTTTTTTGCACGGTAATTTTTGTTCGTCTTTCCAATATTTGTAACATAGAATATTATCTAAATTTTTTACAAATTTTGACTTTTCTCAAAATCGGTTCCCTTAATTTGAACACAATTAGTTGAAATTTTATTACAATGATAAGGACATATCATGCAATAGTTCTGATCTTTTTTGGAGAACATTAATGGAACATTTTGAGAGTCACATTCGCTGTTCTTAATACAAGTGCATGTCGTTTCAGAACATTTTATTCGCACGACTATAGAGGAAAATTCATAACTTCTGATTTCATAGAGATACCAAATTGAAATTTTAACACAATTATAAGAACATTACATACAATAGTTGTAATCTTTTTGAAAAAAATTAATGAAACCGATTTTGAGAAAAGTCAAAGTTTGTTAAAAACTCAGATAATATTCTATGTTACAAATGTTGGAAAAACAAACAAAAATTACCGTAGATAGCCCATTTCATTAGCTTTGAAATGCAAACAATCCGATCTTCCTAACTAATACGAAAGCCGAGTAATAGCATTTGAATATAGGCATGTACGTTTAAAACTGAAAAAATAAACCACTATATCTCGCGAACGGTGTATTTATGAGCAGTAATGTTTGAGCTTTATATAAGGCTTGGAAAGGGTATTACGTAAACAAAATATAAAAAAAATCTATAAGGATACCGCGCCAACTTTGGTCGAATCGGCGTGGAATGCATCATTAAGAAGGATTCAACTAGAAAATTGACATAGGTACTGCCGATTATTAGCCGGATATAAGAGCAGAACGTTATGGAAATGCTTCTGCCTTATCTACGGCATTGTTCGACGATAAACCTATTCTTAGTATAAGAATTGGTAGTGTTCGTTTAGCAAAATGTAGGGCAACAGAATAATCATGATCAAGAAATTGCAATAAACGCATGAGTTGCAGCAAATGAAATAAATATACCCAAGCTGCATCTAAGTAGTAGTAACTGGGATCGGAACTTTCATTCAGTAGTTGTTACGTAACTACAAGTAAATTTATGACTTTTATATAGGTTTAATTGCTTCAGTTCAGAATATTTTAGTAATTATGTAGTTGTTTCTACTATTTATGGGAACTATGTAGTTCCATTACCTGTAATAATAACAACCTATAACCTGGAAACCAGGCCCCTGAAGCTATAAGCTTGTGCGGGAGGGAAGGGCGATTATTATTATTACGTAGGCCCTCTGAGTAACTATTAAAGTATGTGGAACTGTGTTGCCACTTTGAGTATAATTACTTCAAAGCGGTATTATAATTGTAGCAGTAACTTTAAAATAGTACTGAAAGTTCCTGCCACCTGTCTGAAACCATTGCTTAACCCTTTAAAGTAACGGAACCTTACAGTAGTATTGAAAGTAAAACTTACGTTTTTGCTACCCAGGAGAATCACTTGAAAGTGATTTTATTCTGGATGATTCGTAAACTACTTCATCTCCATATTTACTTGTAAAATGTTGGAAGCCAAAAATTGGTGCCAAATTGTGCCTTAGGAGTAGTATGAAAATGGTTTCTATCATGTGTATCAACTTATAAGGATTTTTGTCATGTTTTATTAAAGAATTTTTTATTAAAAAATATATTTAAAGAAGTTGTTATTTTTCGATCTATCATCATCACATTTAACCGAAAAGTTGCACTGGTTTATGGTTTTGGTATACCTGGAATGACAAAATAATAAAACATTTCATCGCTCTTTGTATTATTAAGTACGTATTGCAAATAAAATAGTAATCCATTTTGTGACACGATCGCAGCATTAGTATAGAAAATGATAGAATATTGTTAAGTTACAAGAGTAAGAGAGAGCAACCATGCGACACAATGTGTCAAAAGAGGTTCCATGAAAGTAGCAATTACTACGTCGCCGCGTTCCCGCTACGTAGCTTAGACGTAACCGAAACGTAGCTGGACAAGTTCCAGAGAGGTTACTGCAACGTATCTGCTAACCAAAAACTTTTCCCCATTTTGGTTCCAGGCACGTAATAAAACCGTAGCAATTACGTGATTGTGATTAGTGGCAAAAACTTAATAGCTCCACCGCTGTTTGCTGGTATGTAGAGATGACCAAAAATGCTGCTTGGGTAGTAAAACGTATATTAAGTGAAATTTCGTATTAAATCGTATTAAAAAAAATCCAATATCGATCTTACAAGTAGATTACAAATTATACAAAGCTGGTGCGTAATAATTCCTATCCTTCAATAAATTGTTATAACTCACAAAAGATATGTAATTTTATATGCAACTGGGCAAATTACAACATTATTAAAACAGTCTGGTATTAATAGTGTACGTGACTCTACTAATAAATTATACACGCATTAAAGTAGAAGAAAAGTTCCACGATCCTTAGGACACACAGTATAATAATTCTCCATATTGATTCATATCCTTTTATTATGGTTTATTACACATTAAGAGTAAGTGTTTAAGTTTGATTCAGTGATTACTATCTGTTTTACAAGAGACCTTAAGCAATAAATCCTTACACTTTTATATAGGAGATATTCAACAAACTATAGAATAAGGTTCTACCTTTGAACTCGTAAAACGAACAGCTTTCAGAACAACCAAATTATAAAAATGAAGAGAAGCTTGCAATAATTGACTGGGAATCTGGAAACGTAGCGAAGTATTGCATAAATGCCACCAGGTGCTGGGACGTAAAGGATTAAAGTTAGAATAGATGATTGAACAACCCTATTTAAATCGTTTCGTTGTTGACTAGAATATGTTCCTTATTTATAGAATTTATAAAAGTGCAAAAACAAAATTGCTAGAATTCAATAGTAAGTTGGTACATAGGTAAACTTTCATGTAGAAAACTAACAATTCTTTATCTGAAAAAAATAACCTGTGCTAGTAATACACGTGTTATAAATACTCAAAAAAGATTAAATAATCATTTTTCTAGATGTCTCTTTGTTATGGACTACCTACCCTTAGTCTTATCTCAAATAATTATAATATTTTACCAAATTACACATCATTTATATATCATTATCATTTATATTAATACAGAATTTATTAATAAGATTGCAGAGCACATGAATGACGTGGATGATGCACACTGAGAAAAAGGTTTATTAGATGTAACTAAAATTTATTTGAGGTAAACAAATACTAAAGTTGAATACGGCGAAAGAAAGATACAGTTATATGAACCAAAGGCTTAAGTTCGATATTACAATTAAGCAATAATTTAGTAGAGTCAAGAATTATGTAACTGAAATAAAAGTGTTTCTAAAGAAACAAAGCGGAAAGTTAAGTCAAATATATTGTTTGTTTCACAGAACTAAATATAATTCCTACAACCTATGGCTTATTTGCCATAACATAAGTAAAATAGTTGTAACATAGAACTAATTATTTAGATCAACTAAATCTTAGGTTGTAGGAAATGTAGGCCGTCTTCCCGTAAGTATGCTTCAGAATTGTTTCATTCTTCGGATTATTTCTTCATAATTCGGGATTATTTGTAACAACCAAATTTTTTGTTCTTTTACATTAATGAAAATTTTATTGCAAGGTTGGCTAGTTTAAAAGAAATTAAATTATTATTTACCTCAAGGCAAGCAAAATATTCATAATTAAAGTATGCATGTCACAACTAAATCAAATTGTTAATAGAATTGATTGTTACTTCTTTTAATTATTTATAAAAATTGAATGAAATCATGTTTTGTTCACAAAACTTCACCATTCTTTTTAGACAATAAAACATCTGATTTACCTTTAATGTGTTTTATTTCAAATTTACAGATACAAAACATTTTTCTACATTAGTAATAGGCTAATTTCATGCCAAATCACCTAATTTTAAAACATGACCGTGCTTCGATATCTCAGATTTTGTTCACATTTTTTCCTTGCATAGATACATTCGAGGGCATCAGATTAGAGGGGCGTATCACCAAATTTGTGATCTTTTGTCTCTCAAAACAGGCGAATGTTTTGTATGACCAGATTAATGTCTTACAAAACAAAAAATCACAATTCGCCCCTCTGATCAGATGCCCTTGAATTATGAAATGACATTAAACTAATTTTTTGGGTGAAAATACTGCTATCCTACACTAAAGAACGAACCCATGGGGGGATGGGAGGGGAAGCTCCCCCCTCAAAGTTGATAATTTTGAGCGAGAGTTGGCAATTTCACAATTTGAGAAAAATGAGAAGATAAGAAAATGTGTCCAAAACAATTTATTTTTTTTCAATTTAATCTAATTGCCATACATAGTACACGTTGGAGAGTTTTAAATAAAAATAAGATTTATACTAATTTTGCTTCATATAATGTTAGGTACAAATAAAAATATTTTCTTACTAGTAGTTGGTATTTTCATCTTAATAAGTTGGCAATTTTAAGGTTACCCCCCTCCAAAAAAACTCCTTAGGTTCGTCCCTGCCCACACTTTGCATCATCTGGCTAAAATTGTCATAACTCCCTTATTTTTTATGTTATCTGGCTAATTCAGGTATCAGATTAAAACTAGTTTTTGGATCTTTCAGAGTATATCAAGAAACGTGCAACAGACATTGAACAGTAGAAAAAGAGGAGGCTCTGAGAACAATTTTTTTTCCAAAATAATTTTTTTAAAACTACAAAGAACACCCTTTTTGTTTTTTAACCAAGCCACGTATATGCTAAGGTAATTCTATAAAACAAGATTCAAAGGTATAAAACACTAAAATTTGCTTTTCTACTATGCATGTCTTTGAACGTTACTTGATATAATCTGAAAGATCTAAAAACTAGCTTTTAATCTGACACTTGGATGAGCCAGATAACTCAGAAAAAACAGAGTAATGACAATAAGTCAGATGATGCGCAGCGTAGGATAGCAGTATTTGCAAAGATATCGAAATTTTCAAAAATCTTCGGCTGTTTTCATCCAAGAAATCTGAAAAAATTAATTTAATGTCATTTCATAATTTGTGTCTATACAAGAAAGAAATTTGAAAAAATTTAAGACTTGAAGCAAATAGCTCTAGGTGATTTGGCGTGAAATTAGCCAATAATTAATGAAAATCATTGAATAAATGAAACATCAACATAATATTTATCAAGTATTATTGAAATAGGCAACTTAAACCTTTTGAATGTCTGTTATTGAACGACTCTATACTACAAACATATAATGAATTGTTGAAAGGTCAATCCAAACTTGGACATTTTATTTTAGTCTTGTTTATGTTTACACATCCAGTGTGCACCAGGATTCTGTAACAAAAATAATGAATAAGATACTTATTACTTTTTGATTTAATGCAATAATTTGTACCTTCACCTGTAAAATAATCACCGCCTTTGCTTCATGAGTGGTAGGATTCCAAAATTGCTGTTACCTTGCTTGGCTTGAACTGCATTTTCTCCTGGTGCCGGTGGAACCAACGATGATACTCGTATAAGTGATAATTTCATCACTATTCGCGAATCTGCAAACTCTTAATATTTAAACAAACATGATAAATGTATACACTGAGAGAAATGAAAATGTTGATTCAAAAATTTCTTGTTCAAAAATTATTTATTGTTGACATACTTATAACTTTATGATTTAATGCAATATATTTGTACCTTCACATGTTAAATAATGCCTGCTTTTGCCTCATGAGTGGTAGGTTTCCAAAATTGCTGTTACCTTGCTTGGCTTGAACTCTATATGCCCCCGGTGCTCAGTGCTGGTGGAACCAAGGATGATACTCGTATAAGTGATAATTTCATCACTATTCCCGAATCTGCAAACTCCTAATATTTAAACAAACATGATAAATGTATGCACTGAGAGAAATGAAAATGTTGATTCAAAAATTTCTTGTTCAAAAATTATTTATTGTTGACACAACAAAAAGACTACCACTTACCAATGTTGCTTTGAATAAAGTTTTAATGATAATTAAATATAATTGTTTTGTTTAATATTTATATTTTCTTAAAACTTAAAGCGAAGAGGTAAAAACATTTTTCACACCATTAGAAATTGTTTAATATAAGATCAAGAATGTTAATTTTGTTTAAAACGAATGTTAAAACAGTTTAAACCTTTAACCAAAAGATGCAGATTGTTGAACAAACCAAAATTAACATTTTATTTTGCACACATTGCACATATTTAAAGTTTAGAATATGCTGATTTCTTCTTTGATTTAACAATTTCCTTCTTTCAGTGTAATATAAAACTATTTAAAAATTAATTGAATATATAGTTAGTACTTTGATTAGTTACTGGTACTTCTAATAAGAATTACATAATGACTTACTTAAATATTGCACTAATCAATCAAATTTTTCTTACCTTTAAAATAATCAATTAGCTGTTCTTTCCAGTTCCAATTAATATTAAAAGAATTTTAACTTTTTTGGTCACTCATTGAAATAATAAACACTTAATCAGTAATCACAATTAACTATAACTGCAACCCGTGTAATAGAACTTCCAAACTTGGTGAAGGTCGAAATGTTGTGATGCAGTCTTTTTGGACGCGTCATCTTAACGTACATTTGATGAACAAAGAGATCGTAAAACTAAATTAACTGCAATTCATTTAAATAAATATTTTATATTCTGCACGGAACGCAAGCTTGCAGTAAATAAAGATAGAATATCAGCAATTCATAATTTAGTTCTGAGAACTTTATTAAACATTTGTTGCAACTTTCACATTAAATCAGTCCCATTATAATTATTCATTTTATTTAAATGAAGAGCTGGTCAACTAAACTGATAGCGTTAAGTCAAAAAATATTTACAACACTGAAATAAATTATACTCAAATAAAGTACCAACTTGAAGCAAAATATCTTGTTTCGTTCTTTTAAAAACAGCAATATTAAACTAAAAAACATTTGTTAGCTTTAATTAAAGAACTCTCAATTGTACCTCAGTAAATACATTTTGTATTTGGAAATAAACCTTTTTCTCAGTGCAGAAGTAATGACTGATTTTGCAAATTACAAAGCAAAGGCTGGATTATGGGCTAAATAATTTGTTTGGAAGTGTGCTCACAAAACGGATCCTATTATATGGTGGAATGGTTTGTGTTCTATATCTGCTCTATCTAAAGTTGCTTCTGCTATTTTGTCGATAGCTATAACATCAGCAGTTACTGAGAGAAGTTTTAGTTCATATACCCGAATTCATACAGACAGTCGAAATCGTTTAATAACCGAAAGAGCAGGCGAAATAGTTTACAGAGGCCATAATTTGAAGCTGCTAAGAAACGAATCAGGCTATCCATCTGAATATGGTGGCTATAATGACGCCAGCATTCAAGACGATAGTGATTCCTATAGTTCTTCTTGTAATTAATGCGATTGCAACTGTTTTTTCTAATTATTTCTCAAAGTTGTGTTTAGGAATTATTAGTGTATTTATTTACATACTTTACATCTTAATATTACAAAAAAATTAACTTTTCCACCTTTTCCGAAGTTTTCTTGAAAAGTTGAGCGAACTTTTTAAAAATTTGGGGTTATCTCTGATATCTTGGCTGTAAATTGTGGCACAAGTAATGAACCCCACGTGACGTGTTGTATCTTATTAGACAAACTAATTATTCTTTACTTCAGATATGAATTTGTACAACCTTTAAGTAAGGCATTGTACAACCTTTAAGTAAGGCATTGTACAGTGTACGTACGTACGGTTTAGGTAAGACCCTATCTTGAAAATTGAGAGTTACAAAAAAAAGCTAAATGCAAAAGTTGGTTGGGACAAATTTTATTGTTTTACTACGGCTACTACCTTTATTTTAAATGGAACAACCTGTATATTTTTACGATTACGACTTCAGAACTGTATCATATAAAATATAAGTATACAAGGTGTCTTATTTGGAAAAATGAGATTTTTATGTTCAAAAATCTGTTTATTTGATCTAGTGGATTTATCTATTTATTATCTTATTTAACAGCAAATTTGTGAAAAACGGTTGATTTCTGGATTATTGGTATTTATAAGCAACGTGTATTATTATAATTAATTAAATATATAAGTTGCAGTAGGTAAATTAAATTTTTTTAAATGTTGCATTCTTTAAAAAAAATGAAATTTACTCAAGAATTGTGCCCACTTTTGATATATATGTTAACTAAAAATACTTATAAGGTATAGAATCGAAAATCGTAAAAGTATACAGGTTGTTCCATTTAAAAAAATTGATAGTGTCTGTAGCAAAACTATTCACCCTATATATACAAAAATATTAGAAAATTTAAATTTGTTTTATACCAATCAACTTTGGTATGTTGCAGATTTATCCAACTATGCTATTTGCGATTCTATTTAATTGAGCTTCCGCCATCTAAAAGCTTCGTTTATATATGAGTAAATAAACTATTTTAGAGATATTGCAAAAAAATGAGCAAAGTTCAACACTAAAGTATGAATTTTTATCATTTTTAACAAGGTAGTTGGCGATCAAAAAGCTCACTAAGTCAATTTAAATTAATTGTTCATAAAACAAATTGTACATTAGTATAAGTTTCTTTTCTAATACAGTATTATCCTTGTTTATTAGTAGTTGAAATGATGTATTATACGAATGTTTTTATTTGGAACAAAGTTTAATTTATTGGTTCGACTACGTCACAACTAGGCCACTGCGTCACACTCTTCAACGTTACTAAGTGGACTTGTGACTTAGTGGACAATCAGCAGAAAATTACGAATAAAGTATTATCTAAATATGCTTATTGTTGATAGATGTTTATTTCGGTATAACTTTAATTCGTTAGTATCCTAGAAGATCATATTAGATAAAAATCTATATATTTAAAACACAAGGCTTTTTTTTGTTCCAGTTCGTTTGAAAGCTCCATCGGGCCGATCTATGCGAATTTTTTTTTAAATTGAAGCTTTCGCTGTGTAGATCAGCCAACACTATTTAATTTTTGTATTTTTTAATTTTTGTATTTTTTAATTTTTGTATTTTTTATTTAAACAAATATAAAATGTTTAATTTGAGACGGGCGAATCGGACATTCACTTGGGACGCCCTCTCACTTTTTACGGTGGCCAGTTTCGGAAGTACTCCCGCTTATAAATATAAAAGGGTAATGCAGCAGTCCACTTCAATCATTAATAAGCGGTTAATATGCAGTTAATGTTTAAAGAATTGTTAGGTTACGTAGACAAAACCCGCATAGTTGAAAATTATGGACAATAGACGAATTATTATACAAATAATAGCTGATGAATTGCTTATTCAGAGCAGTTTTATATTGTTTGTATAAAACGCAGGAAATTTGCCAACACTATGTTTATGTCATGTTTTTGAAATATGTACTAATAGACGTTTTCAAGAGTGTTTTAAACGGGATCGATTTTTGATTTTATTCTTATCGTTTCGTAAGGTAGAATTTCCGTATGTATGTATGTATCTAGAATAAACTGACGGGGAGGGGTAAGCCAGTGAGGAATATATATCAAAAGAGAGGAGGGTAAGCTGGGAGAGAGTATTGATAGGCTTAAGAATTTTTAACTGGTTATGTTTGGTTGCGTTTATTTAATCACTCACGAAAATCCAAAGGATTGTAATCACACATCGAAGGTTGTATATAGGGAAATCCTTCAATGCTTTTGACCGTCATTTCTTGACGAGGTTTCCCTAGTTATTATTATTTATCAAAATATTTAGTACGTGACTTAGCAGACATGCAGTTTACACACGCACTCGCCAATACATCCGTTCTTGCACTGATAACTCAAACTATTGATTTTAACTGACAGAATGAATCAAAGCAATAATTATGCGTCATCCAAAGTGTTTGTTAGTTTCGCATTTGGTTGCTTAACCTTTTTATTAGGATGGCACAACTTAAATTTTGTAACACAGTGGAAAAATATATGGGCAATGTTTAATTACAGATGAAATGAAATTGGGATGAAATATGATTTAGATATTTGGTGGATCATAAAAACAAGGGTAAATACAGGTAGTTTATTTATTTACTTCTTATTAAGACTGTTATCTTTCTAGGACTGATGTTTTTGATTATAAAGTATATGGGGACCTGGGGTTTTGTGTAGCGACAGGAAAAAAAATGCCCTTTATTCATATTGTTAACATAATTTTTTTAATCAATAGTATAAAACGAGTTTGATATATCCATACCACAGTATATATAACATATAGTAATGTGACTGTCGCAAATAATTTCTATCCACCACACCACATGCTGAACGTATCAAAATTACCAGGGCCGTATAAACCCACATTTGTGCAGTAATAGTGCCAGTAAACAATGCGTAGTGTCACTCGTTGTGCCGCCAAAGGCTGTAAAAGTACCTCTGAAAGAACTACAATTAGTTTTTTCAGGTTTCCGATGGATAATCACGGGTACTTACCCGTGATTTTTTCCTATATACTATAATTTTTTAATAAATACGCTCGTAAAAAGAATGCCGTATTTAAGAATTCACTTTTGTATATATTTACCAATTGCTTAAAATTGAATCACTAACACATAATAGAACAAATAAGCGATTACGAAATCCTACCTAACAAAATTTTTTATACTGATTTTTTAACAGAGTTCAACAATAAAGAATCTAGGTCAACGCCTTATCAACAGGTGTGAACTACATCGTATTTTGTTACTCTCTACTGTTAAAAAAAGTCAAAGCGTGCGTTAGGATTGTACTTTTTAGCATTTCGTTTGTTATTGTGTCTTTAATTTAATATGGATGAAAATATATTTTATTATTATTAATTATTATTATTATAGTGTAAATTGATTTCATCTCCCCTATTTTGTACGTATGTGATTTCGGTGACCTATTCTCCATTTGTTTGTTGAACAGGTATTCAAATTGTATACAGCTATGCATTTGTTCGTAATTATTTCTAAATAAAATGAAATGACTATTGCAGCGCAAGAATATGGTTAATGGCTTGAAAGAATAATGTAACTTTAGTTGGTAATTAACGATGTAACAAGAAACAACTCTTCTAACTTAGTTTAATAAATGTTTTAAATATCTAAATTGATTATCGTTTTATTTATTAGATTCTATAAGTAAAACAACTTCAATCAAATAGTTCACTACACATAATTCTATTTCATATTTTACTATACTATCATATAACAAGAGATTTTGTTTACATATTTGTTCGACATATTTTATTGAATGCGGCCCTGCGTTTTGTTTACCGGCGATGCCGGCCGATGAACGTCGGTCCACTACTTCATTTTTGGGCGTGATATTCGAAGGTGGATTAATAAAATGAATGGTGTCGCATGGAAGTAATCCTACTGATTGTTATATATACTGTGTCCATACTATTAATGTTTATACGATAAATAATATAAATTATGTATTGCAATTCCAATTATTGACTCTTATAAAGGACAATATAAAGTTTTAAAACATTTTTCACCAAAAACCAATTAAAAATCAACTGATTGAAACCCACATTTTATTATATTTCAAATTTGTCTACTTACTAATGTTTTTGAAAGTTTTATTTTTAAGTGATGTTTGGTTTTCTAAATAAAGATATGTAACTATAGATTGTGTTCAGAACTTTGCATAACGTTCAAATTTAAACAAATGCATAATGCATAATTATGAACACCTAATGAGATATGCAGATGCTAATTCAAATTTTTTTAATCTAAAGTAACTATTTCCATTTCTTATGCAAAATTGTGAAGTGAACATTCTCGATTGAATTGGGTTTTTATATTTTTACTACACATAATTTTTCGTTAACTGAAAATATTACTCATTGTTCTTTGATACTTTTCATATAATGTAATAACTATTTAATAAGACTTCCTTTCATTGGTATGCGAAAGTATCCAACAAGAAAAGCACAATATTGCTAGCTATACATGCCGTGAATATATTCATGAAGAATACTTGGTTAAATTATTCTTGCCTTTTAATAGATCCAGACGCATCGGCCTAAGATATTTATTTTTAAGAATCTCCAGAATCCAACCATCCATGACCGGCTTTGCGCAATCAAGCAGAAAAACACCTTTAGAGTGCCGACAAAAACTAAAATATGTACTTGAAAATCTCTTAATGCAACTGCTTTGTTACTAATACGGTGAAACCACATTTTGGGGCAAAAACTGGACCACTTTTCTTTGTGCTTTTCCATTAGTGTTTGATGTGATTAAAGCATTACCATTATTATTATCCTCTTTAGTTAGGTGGATACAATATGGGGTTTTTAATGTTTTCCGCAACATTTACTGCTTTGTGTTGCAAACTTATAATGGACTTTGTCCAAGATTCAATGTCTATTTGGAAAATAATTTTCACAACAAGTATTGCTACCAGTTTATAAATCATAATTTGTTCGTTCATAAATAATATTTCAGATGCTATATATTAAATTTTTATGAAAGAAATGTAATGTGATGTAATTTTAGTTAATAATTTATGTCGAAGGAATTAATGATAAGTTGAAAGCAACGAACTCATTAACCAATTTTAAAACTAATGTTTGTTCAGAGCGCTTGTGTTTTAGTTTTTTCTAATTTTGAAAGGTTATCTGGGTGTTAAATTTTTATTCAATAACTCCCATGAATTCAAATCAATACTATATTTGTTGTTTATGAGTCTAATTACTTTTACATGTAGGGGAGAGTGTTGTACCTTGGGACAATTTTTACATTTCAATTTTTAACTCAGAACACAATTCTTTCTCAAAATTTGCATATGTGCTGCTAGGTTCCTCAGTCTTTCTTCTGTTATAAACATATCTTACAAAAATTAAATATATGATATTAAAGTAGAAATAAATTATTAAACATAACAAAAACAGGCGTCCCAAGGTACAACATCTTGTTGAACCTTGGGACACCTATTGTTGTACCATGGGACAGGTTTCAGGTATTGGTGTGACAAAGAAAAAAGCTAAGTATTTATAAACTATAAACTTTAATGACTTTTAAATCAAAATGAACAGTGAAATTGAGAACTATTTGACATCATAGGGTGAAAAATCTACTTCAAACATTATTGTTTGTCTTGTCAATGAGCCTTGAATCACTGGAGGCGGAAGTTTTCCAATAATGTCATTTTCGGGCACATCAAACTCTTCATCTCTGTCCAGGATAAAGTTCTTGGTGTTACTTATCCTCTTATAATATTTCACTTGAAACTCATGTTCTGACAAGACGTTAGTTATTTCAGCAACATAAACGTAAGCAAGTTTTTTTCCGAGAATTCTTACCAAAGCAAAGTCACCCTTATTTAAATTACCTTGGGCAAAATTCTCTTCTACCTTTTCTTCTCTGTCTCTGTGTTTTATATTTTCAAACGAGGTTTCTTCATCACTGCTGGAACTGCTCGGCACTTTTTGATAATTGTCTTCATCTGAAGAACTTTCCTTTGGACATACCTTCCTTTTCACTGGTAAACTTTTGACTGAGGCATTTCTCTTAGCACATTGTTTTCCCATTTTAATAGATTCCTTTTCAGTTGTATCAGTCAAGATGCACGTCTTACCTCTCTTTCTTCGTTTTTGAGTTATTCTCGGTGCGGCTTTTGGAAATGGGCGTATAGCTTCTGGCGATTTAAATGAAGATATTGGGGGAATCGTCAAGGTCAAGGTTGAAGCAACTGAATTAGCACTATACGCGATTTAAGCTAACAGCGACGCGCCACCTAGTGGCAGTTTCTGAACCAGTCTAATGGGGATGGTCTGATAAACCGTGCATTGTGAGGTTGCAATAAAAAGTGAAATCTAGCGCTACCATCTACTAAAAATGAAACCGAGCAATAGAAATTGCTGCGTTTTCAACTGTTCTTCCAAAGCTGGGAGGGAAAAACATTTAAGTTTTCATAAATTTCCGAAAGCGGGAGAAAGTAAAGTGACAATAATAGGATCTAATGGAATTTCCGAAAAAATTGACAGAAGAAAAGCTTGGATAAAGGCCATTAGATCAAATAAACCTATCAGTGAACATATGAGTGTTTGTTCATTGCATTTTAAAAAGGATAATTTTTTTCCTGAGCTGTTATGTAAGTATTGAAACACAAGCTTAATATATCATAATTTGACGCATTCTTAATTGTTTTAGATGTACCTTCCAAACGAAAAGTTTTATTAAAAACAGCTGTACCATCTGAAAATTTACCATCTGCGAGCTTTGCTGCTCCTGTAAAACATCGGAAACAAAGAGTTAAAGAAAATGTACTGTCACATGACATGGATCAAGAAGAAAAAATGATTGTCGATCAAAAAGAAGAATGGTAATACATCAGAAAGAAGATAATTCAGAACCCCTAACGAAAGATGTGGGTGTGCAAGTTGACGAACATTCATTTACAGAACCAATAGTGTCTTTACTAGACTGTGATGTAAAAGTAAACACTATGACAGGGGTTAAAACAGTACAATTATTAAATGCTGTAGTCAACAGTGTTGAAAAAATTCATCGGCCTACGAGATTACGAAGATTTAGTGTTAGAGAAAGAGTAATACTAACTCTCATTAAATTAAAGTGTAATATGTTATTTGTCGTTCTAGCTATTCTTTTTAGAACAACATCAGGAACATGTAAAGCAATTTTTGCTGAAACTATTCCTTTATTGGCGTCAGTTATGTCATCGGTTATTATTTTTCCATCAAAAGAAGAGATTAGGCAAAATTTACCTCAGTGCTTCAAAGGTTTTGAAAACGTACGCGTTGTGCTAGATTGTACAGAGATCCCAATCCATATTCGAAAATGTTTACATTGTCGTTTAATAACATATTCTCACTATAAAGGAAAGCAAACAGTAAAGTTTATGACTGGTGTCAGTCCAGGAGGTTTAATTACTTATGTAAGTAAAGCTTATGGAGGAAGAGCTTCAGATAAAGCAATATTTGAGCAAAGTCAGTTGATAAAATTACTAGAACCTGGAGTAGATGCAATAATGGTGGATAAAGGATTTTTGATTGAACAAGTGACAACTGAGAATTTCATTAAACTAATTCGGCCTCCTTTTTTAAGAAAAAAATCACAGTTTAGTTCTTCTGAAGCAAGTTTCACGAGGAAGATTGCTGCAGCTCGTGTTCATATTGAACGCGTTAATCAAAGAATAAAATTATTTGCTATTCTTAATTGTTCGATCAGTACCAATTTATTGCTATATATTGATCAAATTTTTGTTACTATTTGTGGATTAGTTAATTTATCACCTCCTGTTCTGGATGACGATAAGTTTATGCAAAGTTGAATTAATTGTAGTTTGTAATATTGTGACAAATTTGTATAAATAAAAAATGGTTTCCAAAGTAGTTTGTTTTTTAATTTAGAATAAATATTTTCATATTATTTTTTAACTTAATCTAGAACAAATGTTATGCAGCATACAATTAAAGAATTTGTCTTTTAAATCTCGCAACATACTCGTATTTGCAGTAAAACATTCATCGAAATCCACATTTATATTTAAAAAATCGTCTCCTTTTGATGAGTATACGATGAAGTCACATTTCTTCAAATTTAACACAGCCATCCCTAATTGCACTTGCCCGTAGTACTGGTGTCTTTTTTTTAAAACAGTCCTTCCATTTTTTGTTTCCAAGAAGGGACAACTTTGCAGTTCGGATGCATTTACTTCTCTACCTGTAACAATATCCTTTAATGAAGTAGTACACACACCCACCTAATGTAACCTACCTTTATATGGACATTTTATTTCCAGTAATTTCCAAGGCTGACCATTCTGCAAAATTATTCCATCTGGTGAGTAGCCTAAAAACGGATTTTGGGGCGACAATACAAGTCCACATTCCACTACTTTTAAAGAAAGAGTTCTACAGTAAGTGTCTCTAGCAACCGGTTCAAACTTTGTACCATGTTCAGTAAATTTACTGAAGAATGATTTAGGCCAAAAATATTTAGCACACTTCTCAGTCCATTCATTTTTATTATAAGTATGAATTCCATAACATCGGGAACCTGTAATGCGGTACTGTCTCTCTTTGTTCCATTTTTCCTTTGATCTAAATGTTTCTTCACAAACAGCTCTAAAATCAGAGCAAGCAATTTTTGCTTAATAAGTGGCCTGGCAACATTCCCTCAAAGGTCCTATAACTAACTCTGCAGTTGATATCATGCATAAGGAGTGTGGAACAGAAGCCACTGCATTAATAATTTCAAAGTTTTTCCTCTTTGCTTGTTCGTTTAGAGCAGAGTCAGAATCAGTTTTTCTTTTTTGACCTCTAGTTCTAAAAAAATAACGTACAGGATTAGGCATTTCTAGTAAAAATAGTGTTAAGGTTAAAAAAAAAGTAATATTAGTCTAATTTATGTACTTTTGAATCGTAAAAGCACTTTTTGGTGCCGCTCTTGTCAAGGTGTCTCTGATTCCAGCTACTACATCTGTGTCCAATTCCAAAATAGTTGCACTTCTAATACAACCATTGTTTGCAAATGGTTCTGGCTTGTAGTTTTCCAAAGTTCTATCTTTTTGCTGTGTCCAATAGCATTTCAAGTCAGTGCTAGATAAATGCTCTAATTCCATTAAATCATTCCTGAAAAAGAAAAAAGAACAAGCAGAAAAAAAATCTACAATAAGGTGAAGTTTTTAAATTGTTCAAAATTGCAATGGCCTTTTCAAATCGTCTTGATACAACCTAGCACAATACAGTAGTACTGCAGAAATGTGTTTGCATTTTTCACCCAATCCTGCCTTACAGGAACAAACTATCGACATGATTTTGCATCCATCATTGAGATCTATTGTCCCTTTAATTTCATGGGGTGGAGCCTTCAATTTCGACGTTTGTAAGCATAAGCCCAATATGCTTAACACATTTTCTTGAACATACATAAACAACAGTAGTTAATTGCACGTAAATTCGTGTGTACACTTACCTGAAACACCAATTATACCACACAATATTACGTGATGACTATTTAAAACTGCTTCTCCTTCAATAAAATTTCGTGAATTTGGAGTTGATTGTAAAAACTCAAACACTCTCGCTAATGTCAGTCTAGCGCTCATATTGACTTTTTTAACGAAAACCGCTAAAGATCTTTCAAAAACCTTTCAACCCACTTGCAATGTTTTTTGAGGTTAAGTATGCTATCCTTATTTGGCAGCCATGTTTGTGGCGGGAAAGTTAATTTAAATCGCGAATATTGAGACTTCAATGTGGATGGAATAGCAAAGGTATTATTTTGAACCGTCGACGCTGCAAGGAAGGAGCTTTTAGTCTCTGAGTTTACGTCGTTTTTATTTTGACCGTTTGATCCATTTTGATTAGCCTCTGTCTGCTCTGATACATCACCTACCAAAGTTTCATTTCTTATCTCTCGGTCAGTGACATATGAGGATAGAAATTCATCATCTCCAAAAACTTGTTCATTGAAGGGATGAATCCCAGTCACCTGAAATCCTTTTTCGATGTTTTCTTTATTGAAAGATTTACTGAATGCTATTCCTATGACTCCAGCAATATCATACATACTAATAGGTTTTCCAGGATGCTCTAGTAACCAGCTGTTTAGGGCAGCATTATAATATGACTTGTAAGGGCCAAATACTGTACGGTCCAACGGTTGGAGCTTGTGTGAGGTGTGGGGCGGAAGAGTTAGCATTACAATACCATTTTGCTTTGCTAAACTAATTGCTGGAACAGAAATG
This sequence comes from Agrypnus murinus, assembly GCA_929113105.1. Classification (NCBI taxonomy): domain Eukaryota; kingdom Metazoa; phylum Arthropoda; class Insecta; order Coleoptera; family Elateridae; genus Agrypnus; species Agrypnus murinus. The sequence goes on from OV816025.1 coordinate 43,672,498, forward strand.
TGTGACGCGTGATTGTCAAGGATCAACAGGATCGGATCATCTATTGTAGGTTTTTCTTGAGCAATAAAATGTTTTAGATAATCTACAAAAAGCCTTTCATTAGACCATCCGGATGGATTTGCACCGCCAGTGGATCCTTTTGGAGCACCAATAAGCATGTGTGGCTTGAAGTGTACCCTGGGAAAAATCAACATGGGGGTTACATGATTACCAATAGCGTTAACCGCAGCAATCATCGTAATGTTAATCCCTCTTTCACCGGATGTAACGCTACCTACTTGCTTAACACCTTTTGATGATAAAATCTTGGGCGGAGTGTGAACTGTGGAATTTCCGGTCTCATCTAAATTATAAATCCTATTTGGAGGAAATTTATATCTAGTCATTACATCTTGTAAATTATTGAAAAAGGAAGAAACATTCTGTCGATTAAAACTGGTGGCACGGGAAAGACTCGTCGCCTCTGGTTTTCGTAAAGTCAAATTTGTATGCCTCTTTCTTAATCCCCGTAACCACATTTCTCCAGCGGTCTTGTTTTCATTCCAACTATTTGGTATTTCAATGTGATTTTCATGAGCAAATTCATATGCAAGTTTCATTGCATCTCTTTTTGTGAGACCATGGTGAAGTCGAGCTGCTTGTAAATAGTAATCAACTAACAGGAGTTCTTGATTTTCAGAAAAGACTTTATGAACATCATTTTTGGTTTGATGAACATAGTCTGTATTATTTGGATTTGCTTGTGCATTATTTTCAATTTGTTGCCGGTATAAAGAGAGATGACGAAAAAGAGTAGTTTTGGAAACTCCGAACATTTTAGCTGCAGTTCGCACTTTAACATTATTATCTACAACTTACTTCACAGCTCTTTCCAATGCGCCAACGACTACTGGAGGCCTTGTTTTACCTTCCTTACTTCTAGGCATTTTCCTGAAGACAATAAAGATAGCTAGGACTTATACTTTTCCCAATAAATACACTTGAAGGGGTGAGTGGATAAAGGTGTTAACTTACATTTTTTAAAAATCATGTTTTTAGTGAATGAAGGTGCTAAAGCTATTTTACAACTTCTGACCTGATTTTGATACGATTCTGTATATAGTTACAGAAATATTAGATGATAAAGGGCCTAACTAATACTACAGACATTGTTCTTATTTGTGTGTTGTTTTTAATGAATAAAGGAACTAAGTAGATTTTTTTCTAATTTGAACTTATTTTTTACATACCTGACATTTTACTGTGACAAGAAAATCATAATTTTAATCCCTATCGATTTAACTAAATCATTTTTCCTAACATCCTATAGCAAAAAAACGTCCAGAATAATTCACTAAAAGTGCTCTCCTGTAAAATTGATAATTTGGCAATTTACACCTTTATCCACTAACCCCTTTAACTATTAGACAATGTTGTACCTTGGGACATGTCCCGAGGTACAACGAAACTAATGTACCGAGGTACAGCACCAACAGGCAAAATAATTATATAGCTGCTATCTCTTTAGAGGTTAATTTAAAAAACGCGATTTTAGACTAAAACATAGAGAAAAACATACGAATTTTACCTGTATTTACGGAATCTGCACAGCTCTAAATCCTGATAAATAAATATTAGTTAACCACAATTAAGAAAAAATACTTTTAAACGTCTAAAAATGTAAACACATGTGACAGGAACAAAGTGCATTTCTCAACTACAAAATGTAGACTGTACTGTTAAAAAGGAATTAAAATACGCGTAAGTTGCTAAAGTTGGCCTATTTACTATAAGATAGCAGCACAATCCATGATGTCCCAAGGTACAACCGTCCCAAGGTACAACACTCTCCCCTACTACCATTTTTATTGATCGATTTTCTTATTATTGATTAACTAGTGCTAACCTAATGAGTCTGCCATGTACAACCTGTGCTTTACAACCCATTTTTTATTGCCTAACTACAGTTAACCATTCATTTATAGTTTGTAGTCACTTGGACAGAAACCGATAATAAGTACCTAACAGCGTAAACGTCTTATTCCAGACGATACATACTTTGGAGTAGTTCATTTAAGAACCAGCGACCCGCACCGACTACGCACGCGATCAATTTTGAATTAACCGCCAAAAGTCTTATAAGATCTCCTTGTAAACATTAGTCGTTTTTCATCCTGACATCAACAGGAAATAGTTATTTGTATCTAATGCCGGTTTGGTGGTCAAGAATAAAATCTTCTGACGAGGCGTAGCCGAGTCCAAAACTCATTCAAGCACGAATTGCACACGTTTTTTCTACAGCGTTATTGAAATAATCGAAAAAGTAGAAAAAATCATAAAAAATAGCACAAGGAAATTTTTATTTTTAGCACAAAGTGACCAGTTTCGTTGTTGCCACGGAAACGAAATTGCTCAAATATGCATAAATCTCATGCGTATGGGAGCCTCGGTACGCGTCTCTACTCGGACTTCGGACTCGGTTTCGGTGCGGGGCGGTAACTCTCGGGCGTCAGTTATTTTAACGTGGTATACTCCAGAAATCCGGGTAACAATTAGTGAAGAAAAGGTAATCCAGGGAACTGTTTGGGGTTGCTGATGTCGGCCCTGTCTGGATCACTCCACCTGTTCCAAAAGCTCTCACTAAGAGGGTGTTAATACTATAGCAAATAAAACACAATATTAACCAATGGTTTTATTACTAATAAATACTAGTAAAGCAAACATTTAACTCAACCCCTAACTATTATATTACGCCACTCTATCGTGGCCACAGCAAGCGGGTGCAACACAGCAATATCATACGTTACTCTACGTTAAGACACAGCAAGCGGGTGCAAATCGTAAGCAGCAAAATTAACGTGCAGGTGCGGTAAGGTCGGTCAATGGGAGGGTATAGAAGTCTAGGGGTTGGGTGAGGGTAGAAGCTCGGGTGAGACTCCCAGGCATACATACCGCGAGGTCTCGGGTAAGGTACGGACAAAAGGCCGGATTCAGGATGAGACCCCCAGGCATACACACAGCGAGATCTCGGGCGGGGTGCGGCAAAGCGGGTGGAAACAGGATGAGAGCGGGGCGGAAAGGGAATCAGTAAGTACGGTAAGTCCTTACTCTAATAATCCTGCTCTCGCTTGAGTCGGTCGCTTATCCGAGCGGCGACTGAATACAACAAGATAAACATATTCACTTTTATTACCAAAACAATTAACTAAAACTCTATTACTTCGTTACAAGATGAAGGTACAATCATTGTACATTTTGCGACATTGATTGTAACTAAATGATCGCTCGTAGAATGCAGTATTATGCTTGGGTATAGTCAACAGACCTCTATGTCGCACATTTATATTGTGTACATCTGTTCTCAAGGCCGTATTCAAGGGGGGGGTTTAGAGGGTCTGAACCCCCCCGAAATAAAACTTCATACTAATAAATGACAACAAAATCAAATTATTTTCTATCTGCTTCCCCCCCCCCCGAAAATAAATTCCCCCAGAACCCCCCCGGAAATAAATTTCTGGCTACGGCCCTGTCTGTTCTATACCTTGTCTTATTGTATAAATAGGATGGCTGCCTATTGACTATGATGTTATGATAGAACGTTGAATTCTTTATGTAACACCGTTGTTTCATATGTTTCATATTAATAATTTTTCGGTTTAGAGCCAACAATATTTCGTTCGCGTTGTTAAGTAAACAAAATCAATGTGGCATTTTGCATACGGATATTAATGAAAAAATGTCATCATTTTTTTGACAGCTGTAGAAAAAGACTTATTTTGATAATTGAGTTATTATTTTAAGGCAGGGTTGCATAAGAGTATAGATTAATTTTAAACCAAGGCTAACAGCTAGGCAACAATTATTTTTAAAATATATTACCAAGGAGTTAATGCTTGTTTAAATTAATCCACTTTTATACAATCCATCCTAATATTTAAACCAGTTGAAGTTACCAAGCCTAGCATCCTCAGCTGGACATGTGATTTAAGAAACACATTGGATTTACCTACCCACCCTCCTGAACTTATCCATTCACTCATTATGCACCTAACGCCCTTTTGACACATCCCGGGTCTCTTAGGCTTAATACCCCTCCAGACTAACATTCCGCACAACTCTCCCTTCCCGGATCATTAATACCTTAACCTCACTCCCCGTGTTACCTTTTAGACTTACCACCGTCCCGGATTGCCCCTCCCCCGACGTGCCTCTTTTACTTAGCTCCTTTCTCCTTCACTCCCCCTCCCCGGAATACCTTCTCGGCTTATAACCCCAGGTTTATCCACTTCGACTTATTCGCCACTTCGAATTTCCCCGCCCCGACTTACCTACCCACGTCTCCAACTTACCACCCACCCTAATCATAAAATACCAACTTTGTTCTTTAATGTTCCTTAAGAGTTAGGTATATGCTATCACGGACTTCTCTGTAGAATTTTTTACGCTCAATAATTTTTTCATATATTGTTTAAATAGATCTTTAATAGTCTAGTCAGCTTATACCAAGAAAGCGCTACCACGGTGTTTTTTTGTTGACTTGAATTTTCTAGCGATTAAGTTTTTAGTTATGTAGTGATGGTCTTTAGTTAAACCCCAAATTGTACAGTTGTGGTCCCGTTTTGTTTATAGAGGAAAATCAGAGGAAACAGAGAAAATCTTTTGTTAATTGTATCTTTACTGACATTACTGATAGTGAGTTATGAATTTAGTATTTTCTTTACTCAATACGCAAAAGAGGTCAACGTGTTCACATAAGTGAAGTTAAGTTGTTTATCTGAGGTTTTCGTGGGTAAACTTGTCGGTGGTGATACTCTCCGGTAAGATTCCTTGTGAGATCACGAAAAGTTACTTTGTAAGATATGTAAAAGTAAGTACCACAATAGTTGTACAAGAAAAAAATGTATACTGAAATAAAACGATCTAAATAGTTTTCAATGTTGTAAACTTAATGAAGATATAAAGCTGAAACCAATTGTAGGTAGCTTAAAAGTTAAATATCGCTTGATAGCAGACATGTTGAAATACAAACATACCTTTTATTTCCCCACGAACAAATACCCTTATTGAAACTAGGAAATAATTTTCTAGAAGAAAATTTACATTCACATTAATGATAAGATAAATAATGTATTCAAAATGCAAATAAAACCAATGGAAAATGCTAAGCCTAACATTATCAGAAGAGCTCCTGGACGCGTTGCTTGACAAACACCCCCGACTTGCCCACTTACAGCTCTCCTTCAACTCCTTCACCTAACTTACAGTACCCGATTTACCCTCTCGACCTATCCCCCCGGCTACCAATTCGACCGACTTACCCCTTGAGGACTGGTCTTCTTCAAACTCCCCCTCGGACTTGCCCCCCTCTCACTTACCTCTCCACACCGCCAACTTACCTACCCATTCTCACCATAAAAAATGTACATTGCATTCGTTTATTATATGCTTAATATACCAACTTTCTCAACTTTGTCGGCCATTTTGTCTATGTTAAAGACATTAGTTCTTTGAAAATCGTGTTCTATTTTTTCATCTCAATCTGAAGTCTAAATTAGGAAATTCCGAAGAAGCGGACAGCCGCAGTGCCGGCCCTAGGGATTATGGAGCCCCGATGCAAAGATTGTTTTGGCGCCCTTAACGAATTCGTTTTTTTCGCCTTTTTTTTGATTTTTGGATTCGGATTTTTTCTTCGATTCCATTGCTGTATTTCTTAGAAGAAATTAGAGTGTTAGATAAATATATAAACAAATACTTTTTCTGAAGCTGTTAATGAAGACACAATAATAAAACAATAATAATAAATAACAAAGAAAATGTAACAATTTCAATTTCAGAACAAAATTTGCAGGCGATTTTTCTTTCATTAAAATAACTAGAAATGGATAAAACGAAATTATTTCAAATGTTTCCGTCTCATACAGAGGCGCTATAAATATTCAGTTCTCGGAAATATAATAAACAAGTGCTCTATTGCAGCGTTTCCCAACTGCCGGTCCGCGAACCGATGCCGGTCCGTCAGAAAATTTTGCCAGTTCGCAGAGAAAGAACAGTATTTTTCAAAATTTTACTAAAACAGTTTTTTCGTAGTAACGTAGGGTCAAATAGTTTATCAGAGTTGACCAGGAGTAAACTCTGAGTAAACTTATACGGAAACGGCGCTATATACTGTTATGATGTAGTGCTACACCTAGTATATTTTATAAATAAATAAAATTTAACACCACAGCTGCTCATTTATTGTAACAAAAAAAATTTTAATAAACATGAACACAAACAAATAACACAACAAAACTCAGGGTATGTGGGAATAAGATTAAATCTTACTAACAATTCCTATAAAATTACTCTTTACTCACAGTTTTATTAAAATTCTCACAGTTTATCACTTTGGGTTATAAAAGGTCTTATTTAAATATGTTATGTTCCAATATCTGCATCTAGAATTGTTAACTTCATCAAAGGTCGTATTCCTATCCTTTCCAATTCATATTTTGGGGCTAAATAAGTTCTTCGTTCTTTGTAATTAAATGTTGCAGTTTGTTCTATGACAAACTTTTTATTTTGATCTTTTACTCTTCTTTTTTTTCTTCTGCTTGTACTCTTCTTCTTCCGCAACTACCTTTTCTTTTCTGTTCTTTCTTCTTCTATAGTTTTTGCATTCAAAAAACTATTTTATCAAAATATTTCCAATTTTTTTCCAAAAATCAAAATTCTCCTCTTTTTATTATCTTTTGACATCCCTCTTGTTTTCCTAGATTACTTGGTCTTTCTTATCTTTTTATTTAGTTTGTCCCCCTACTACATTCTTACACTATGTTTCTGCACTACCTATCTAGCTAACTTCCTTTGAACAATTTTCCCTATCTATAAAATTTAATCTTCTTTTACCCAAGTTTTCCCAAATTTTTAGTAAGATTAATTAACTTAATCAACACAAACTCAATTAATACATAAAATTTATGTATTGACCAATAAACACAAAACTTAACAACACCAATAAATGAGCAACTGTTGGAATAACACAGCAATACATATATAAATGTTATATAACGCTCCGGATCCGTACCTATGCCTGTGTGGTGAGGTAGTATTCAGTAAAATGTTATAAGGAGAATCTCTCATTTTAGAACTATTAAGCAGGTTTGGCGCGCACGGTTCTAGGCATACAAGAAGCAAAAGAATTTTCGTCTTGCATCCCCGATTAACGCGAACGATCAAAATCCGGGTTTCGCGGTTTCCACTGGCCGCGACTTGCTTCGATCTGGACCGTTTTTTTGTGTGTCGATGCGTTGGGTAGTTTCAGATTTAAAGTTTCCGGTAAATCGTTTACGCAGAGGCGGTAAAAACTACCCTGCCTTACGGTAGGTCAATTTGACCGCGGAATCTTTGGCAGCGCAGTACCCCAATCGTTTCTACCAGAAAAGTTTTTTGCCAACACTGTTCCGGAGGCAGGGGCAAGGGGTGACATGGTGTTTTTGGTGGCGATCGAACATGTGTACGAGCGGTGCATCTGTTGGTTTTTCCGTATCTTCGCTATAAGGAGTTCCGCCAGTTTTAGAGGACGGTATCTCAGAAACTATAGGAGCCTAAACGACTATCTTGGCGTCAGGCGACTGGCAATCTCAAAATGTTTCCCCTTTAAATACCGTGCAAAGCCATAAGAAAAAAGCTACAGCCGAAAAACCCGAAATCTTTTATTTATTTTTCACACGCAAATTTTTTTATTTTTCGTTTGGCAAAAAGAGAAAAATACTGCCTCTCGGTACCCGTCGATTCCGGGTCAATCCCCCGTTTTGGTCGTTCAAGGTTTGTTATGCGGGAAGCGGATGAGGTACGAAAACCGACTTTTGTTATTATAAAGAATGGCTATTTATTTTAGATTGTTCTTGTACACTGTAAAAGTAAATTTATCATTATAAGATTTATTTTGCGAAATGTTTTTTTTACCTTACCGGTCCGCATGTAAATGCGACGTCATTTAGCGGTCCGCAAGCGAAAAAGGTTGCTCTATTGAACCAGTGCCGCAACCAGCAAGGGCGGCAACATACAATACTTTGTAGTAAGCCCCCAGATTTTAAAGATTTTTGCGAAAGTTGCATTCACTTTATGCGTAAGTATATGACTATGAGTAAACTTGTTAAAATACTATACTAACATTAGGTTCTTTACATTATTAAAGTGTTGCGCAAGGTAATTTCGGCGCCCTTCGTGTACGGCGCCCCGATACGACGCATCCTTTGCTTACCGTGTGGAGCCGGCACTGGGACAGGCAATTCTAAATACCTACTCCTTTTAAGAGTTCATAATCAGTTATTCTAAAGTATTAAAAATAAAACAATATTTTATAGTTATAAAACTAAATCAGAAGTAAGATGATAAAATATTAGAACATGATATTATATTTTAACGGTGCCTCCTAACCACACATTGTCTTTGATTAATTGCCGATAAGTATTTCGGTAACAATCATACTTTTTTCTGGGCATAAAATCCTAAAGACGGTTGTACCAATACGTATTTCGGTAACGATGTTACCTTTTTCTCTACATAAAACCGTCTTTACGGTTTTATTCCGAGAAAAAGGCAACATTTCACCGAAATACGTATTGGCAATTAGTCAAATATAATGTGTGGTTAGGAGACACCGTTAAAATATAGTGTTGTGAATATTTGAACAAATAGAGATGGCAGTGTAATTTTAAATTGCGAAAATATGATGAAATAGAGATATAAAGATATATGTACTTACAAAGGATGCTGAAGCGAAATTAGGCCATATGTAATAAATTAACTCACTGTACAAGAGAGAACTAAGGGAAGAATTATAAAAAGCTATAATAACGCAAAATCAAGTTATTGACAAGAAAGCAAATAAAACTCCAACCGCAAAATGTGTTTGCGATAGTTCAGTGTGACAGAAAAATGCACCGAAGACCCACTCTTTGGTGCATTTTTCTTGTGCAGGGACCATGTTTTGAAACAGTGCTTCAAATGCGCTGGTTTTCATCACTTCGTAACATACTGTAACACACAAGTACGAGTATACTTAAAATGTGGTTCTACTGCCCAATTTGCCTTAAATAGCAGCAAAGTGCTACAGAAATTGCTT